>CM067355.1:32416496-32671496 GCA_034190875.2 Urechis unicinctus
GTAGAATCCACCCTAGCAACGGTAATTAAGCACACTATATTAACGGATATAATGGCATACAGTGTTTGTGCTCTCATAGACATGAAGGGAAGTCGATACAAATTGAAAAACGAATTAAGGGTTTCCCAATTACAAAACTTCAATGCTAACTTCTGACACTGGCAGAGGTACTTAACTGGATGAACAAGATCTAGCCTGGAAAAGTATCATATTGTATTCTAATTGTTACGTCATACTCACATTGGTTACCATGGAGAGACCGATCAGGTAGAAAATAATGCAGAATATTGCACGGAATGCGATGGTCCGCCTGCGGCTCTTGCGAACGGTATCAGCGTATTCATCAATGAAGGAAGAAAAGAAACACTCCATGATGGAAAACTGGTCACCAAAGCACAATCAGTATTAATGAACTCATGTGCATAATAGCTGTAATTATAGTGAGATGGTCGCATATATATATATATATATATATATATATATATATATATATATATATATATATATATATATATATATATATATATATATATATATATATATATATATGCATGTATATATTTGGATGATTGCATACGAATTAATATGCATGTCAATTTGATTGAACAGTCGTTCCGCTATTTATTTAGAATTTCAGACAAGTATTCAACTGCATAACTTTTTTTCTCTTGTAGAAGTAATATGTGTTACGCAATGCATAAATGCATGGGGAATATAAGTTGCCCCCGAGGGGATTCGATCCCATGACCGAAAATTATTTTTAGGAAGACGAGTTACCTGAGAACTAAAGCCGAGGGTGATGAGCATGATGAAGAAGAGGATGGACCAGAGTGGAGCAACAGGAAATTGCGTCAGAGCTTCTGGGTAAACTACGAACACCAATCCTGGGCCTGAAGTCAAAACACAGCATGCTAGTAACGACCATTGGAGCGTGACGTCAACACTTTCGGGACTGTTTTGGTCTTACCAGCTCACACCGGATTGATATCGATCACCATGGTTCGAGTCCGTACACGAGACTAATTGAATATGTCTCTTGACTATTGAATCTATCTGACCACAGTCATTTGATTTGTATCTCCTAACACCAGATTTCGTTTCCTGTGCTTCGTGATCACAGGGACATAACATTAGAATGAACACTTCAGCATGGACAACTCGTAAGACTGCGGAGGAGTGCCGTTATTCTTCGAAATTGTTCGACGCTGGTCGATCTTGAAACTTTGTTTAACGTACAACAATTGCAGTGTATACAACACATTTTGTTATCCTTGTGATGGAATGATATTTTGAGGGATAAATGTGAAATGTCGAAGTTTTCAAAATGAAAATTTTTTAAATTCGAAAAAATAGATATTAATGCTATACCGCTTGCAGCCACTTGATCCACTGTGACACCCTTCTCCTCGGCCATAAAACCCAGCACGGAGAAGATAGCGAAACCAGAGTAGAAGCTGGTTGCGCAATTAATGAGGGGAACGAGAATAGAATCCCTGTTGACAGAAAGAAAGTGAGAGTACCCGGTATTACATGACAAGAGCTCTGGAATGAATAAGGATTTTTTATAATTTCATATAAAACACAGCAAATATTCATTAAGAAATGTTATTTTAGAACAAGCATTTATAAATATTAAATAATGCTTCTGCCGTGGATAACAGAAGCTCCTTCCCAAGTTTGAAGCATCGTATCCGTTTGAAAATGAGTTTTATCCGTACCATAAAGTTTCAGTAAGGTTTTTAGCTGTAACAATTCTAACTGAATGGTTTTTTGCCAACTGTAGTGGTTGAAATAATCCCCTGTATCACTGGCTTTTCGTCATTCATAAACTGTGGCGCTCTGCCTCCCGATGTTTGAGTCTCTCATCAACTTGGACACTATCATTGTAAGTGGCTGGCCATGATGATTTTATATAAAGGCAGCACACCTCCAAAGACAACTTTCGCATAACATCATTTTCACAACACTTATTGTCCTTCACATAACATCACCATCACAACAAATACTTTTTGTCTTTCACACAAGATCACTATCACAACAAACAGTTATTGTCATTCACACAACATCAGCATGGCAACAAACACTTATTGTCATTCACACAACATCGCAATGACAACAAACACTTATTGTCTTTCGCACAACATCACCATGACAACAAATACTTTTTGTCTTTAACACAAGATCACCATCGCAACAAACACTTATTGTCTTTCACACAACATCAGCATGGCAACAAACACTTATTGTCATTCACACAACATCAGCATGGCAACAAACACTATTTGTGAATCTCACCTGTAACAATTGTTGTCAAACTTGTTATAACTGGCCATAGCAACGAGACCACCTGTACAGGCGCTCAGAGAGAAGAAGATCTGCGTGGCAGCGTCACTCCACACCTGATAGGAGGAGACAACTTAGCGCATATATCCTCCATAGCCATGTCATGTTGTTACAAAATTAGTTTTAGCTATATATTTTGAATGAAACTTCCTGTCTGATATTAATGTGATGAAAGTGTAAAATGCTAGATATTACCGGGGTGAAAGTGTAAAAATACTTGATATTAACGTGGTGAAAGTGTGAAATGCTTGATATTAACGCGGTGAAAGTGCAAAAAAACCTGATATTAACGTGGTGAAAGTGTAAAATGCTTGATATCAACGCGGTGAAAGTGTAAAATGCTTGATATTAACGCGGTGAAATTGTGAAATGCTTGATATCAACGTGGTGAAAGGGTAAAATGCTTGATATCAAAGTGGTGAAAGTGTAAAATGCTTGATATTAACGTGGTGAAAGTGTAAAATGCTTGATATTAACGCGGTGAAAGTGTGAAATGCTTGATATTAACATGGCGAAATTGTGAAATGCTTGATATTAACGTGGTGAAAGTGTAAAATGCTTGATATTAAAGTGGTGAAAGTGTAAAATGCTTGATATTAACGTGGTGAAAGTGTAAAATGCTTGATATTAACGCGGTGAAAGTGTGAAATGCTTGATATTAACATGGCGAAATTGTGAAATGCTTGATATTAACGTGGTGAAAGTGTAAAATGCTTGATATTAGCGGGGTGAAATTGTGAAATGCTTGATATTAAAATGGTGAAAGTGTAAAATACTTGATATTAACGTGGTGAAAGTGTAAAATACTTGATATTAATGCGGTGAAAGTTTAAAATACTTGATATTAACGTGGTGAAAGTGTTAAATACTAGATATTAACTTGATGAAAGTGTAAAATGCTTGATATTAACGTGGTGAAAGTGTTAAATACTAGATATTAATGTGGTGAAAGTGTAAAATACTTGATATTAAAGTGGTGAAAGTGTAAAATGCTTGATATTAACTTAGTGAAATTGTGAAATGCTTGATATTAACGTGGTGAAAGTGTAAAATGCTTGATATTAAAGTGGTGAAAGTGTAAAATGCTTGATATTAACGCGGTGAAAGTGTGAAATGCTTGATATTAACATGGCGAAATTGTGAAATGCTAGATATCAACGTGGTGAAAGTGTTAAATACTAGATATTAACGTGGTAAAAGTGTAAAATACTTGATATTAAAGTGGTGAAAGTGTAAAATGCTTGATATTAACTTAGTGAAATTGTGAAATGCTTGATATCAACGTGGTGAAAGTGTAAAATGCTTGATATTAACGTGGTGAAGGTGTAAAATGCTTGATATTAACTTGATGAAAGTGTAAAATGCTTGATATTTACTTGATGAAAGTGTAAAATGCTTGATATTAACGCGGTGAAATTTGAAAATTCTTTCGATATTATATATGTATGTAAATTTGCAAGACAGCTATTGATACATCAGAATTAGTTCTACATTGGAAACAGATAATTCTAGTGAAAAGACGTCTTCTGCTCAAGATGACTTAATTTGAGATCAACTGTATGAGGGACTTCATCAAACACGAATATGACCAACCCTTGCGTCTGTCAGACGGTCGAAGTCTGGCTCGACATAATAGATGATTCCCGTCAATGCTCCTGGCAGAGTGACCCCGCGGATGAGCATGACGGTAAGCAGGACGTAGGGGAAAATAGACGAGAAGTAGACGACCTGGACGCAGACGACGACAGGGGAATCACGTGCAGTACAGTAAATAGATTTAACGGTGGAAGGTATCATTCAATGCCTTCTAATCATTACCTTATCACTGCGTTTGTTTTGACGATTGTAGTGGTTTCAATAACTTTTAATATTATTGCTCCCTTTGTTATGGACGATGAAAGCCAATGATGATTTTGATATTGTTGATAATGAAAGTCACGATAATTCTGTAGTGTATGGTGGTGATAATGTTGATAAAGACAGTCAAGATAATTAGGATGTTGATAATGATTGTGATAATGAAGACGATGACTATGATGATAAAGATGATGATGGTGATGATGATGATGATGATGATGATGATGATGATGATGATCATGATGATGATGGTGATGATGATGATGATGATGATGATGATGATGATGATGATGATGATGATGATGATGATGATGATGATGATGATGATGATGATGATGATGATGATGATGATAATGATGATGATGATGATGATTCTCACCTTTCCAAGAGAAGAAATGCCTTTGATGAGTACGAGGAAGACGATGGTCCAGGCGAGGAGAAGACACAGTGCCAGCTGCCATACTACACCCCCCATGTCGTCCAGGCCGTCTGACACCTTCAGAACGCCATTGCTAAAACGCACAGCATAGCAATAATAATGTACATAAGCCAACGTATTGTAAATCAGGAGTTGATGCGTGGTAAGCTTAATACGTTGTACAATTATTTGTCAATTCAACAACAACAACATCACGGTAAAAGCACAGCTATACATTCTCGATATCTATATCATTATGTACAACTGTTCTGTTACATCGTCTGTCGTTAGTTGATTCGTACTAGTCATGACACGTTTCTCAAACTTTGTCACATACTAAAAGTATTGTTCGCTTGGCGTCTGTAGAAAACTGATATTCACAGTGAGGTTGAGTTCGGGGAATTCCTTAACACTTATGTTATCTGCATACAGAAAAAAATACATATTATTATCATCCTTCGGAATTATGAAGTCACAAATATTTGAATGAGATGATGTAAACCCTTGCTTCTTGTATAGTTTCCGAACTCTTCTGTCGTGGCACACAGGTGGTCATTCCAGTCCTGGCCACATAACGACCACGGAAGTACGTCCGTCATGGATGCGAACAGGAAATAGAGCGACCAAGCGATGATGACGTTGTAATAGATGCCCAGACAGGTGTTAGTAAAAACCATGCAGTACCCAAGACCTGTGATGGATCAGTAAAGAAAATGATAAGTAATACAATTGTTGTAATAAGAAGCAATATTTAGCCATAATGATGTGGTGTTAAGCATTATTCATTAGACTGAATTTACATATTGTAACATTTGCATAATGTTACGCCCGCTACATACAATATACGAATGATTCGACAGGTTGGTCAACTTGTCGTGTGATCAACGAAGGTTTATATCCGTTAAACTGCCAAATCAGCGACTCGGTGACTCAGAGCAAGTAAAAGGGCGTTTATCACCTTTGAAGAGTGGGCTTGATGTCCAGATAGCCAATGGACCCAGACTGGCGAACTGGCCGTATGATAACTCCAAGAAGAAGAGGGGCAGTCCCACCAGGGCCAACATGAGGAAGTACGGGATCAGGAAGGCACCTAAAAATAGATCCAACGTAAGCAAGTTTTCTCCGTAAAGCGAGGAGCTAGGTGGCGCTTTTCGCATGTATCACACGCGGATTAATGCGCAGTGAAGATGCGCGTTAATTAAGCAATAAGATTGTATATTAACTTACATTGAGATATGTTGGTCTGCTAACCAACCGCCCCAGACCACATTGACGTTTTATTCTTAATCTCATGAACACGATGACGTATCAGCAAACATAGGAAACAAAATATATCCTTCATGTTCAACCCAACAGCCATATTGTTCCCCAGACATTCCATGCAGTGAACGAACCTCCTCCATTTTGGAAGGTCAGGTACGGGAAACGCCAGACGTTGCCAAGGCCCACGGCATACCCGACACAGGTCAAGATAAACTCCAGCTGGCCGCCCCATGCCTCTCTTTGGACGCCTTGTTGCTTCTCTCCGCCCTCTACCTGAGTGTCCGGGGTCAAGGTCAGCTGAGATGAGGTGCCGCCATCTGACTGCTTACCATTAGTGGTCGCCTGCAACCATAGGGCGCTTCATCTATTGTATGAGGGAATCAGTGATAAATGTTGTGTAAGTAGACATACAGCGACCGCCAGACAGCGACCGTAAGGCAGCGACCGTCAGTCAGGCAGCGACCGTAAGGCAGCGACCGTAAGGCAGCGACCATCCTGGCGAGATGATTTATATTGTTTTGTGGTGCAATACAGTACTCTCATTGAATCATATCATTTCAATTAGCAAGCATGAAAATTGTTTATATTGAAATATAAATTAAACCTTTCCCAGACAAAGGCGCACATGTCGCCCCTCCCCCCCCCCCCCCACACACACACCCCGTCACAGCCCCGTCCGAACCTTCCCCACGGCGCACGGCTTGAACTGCCCTCATTCTTCTCTATAGCACGGTAACTTGCGACTCAAGAGATCACGTGATCTGTGAATATACAACTTATATTTTAACGATAACCCGCAAGCGATTGCTTGCCGTAAATTTCTCGTGAGCACATTGGTGACTCAAGTAGCTCTATGTACTTAAAGTGTATGGGATTGCTGGCGGCGGCTCGGCAATACGTCAATCTCAGTAAGTAGGTGGGACGATTTGCTGAGTTAAATGTCCTCTGCCATGGTCAAATACCAGTGTGGTATCTGAATGGATTTGAATGGGAAAGTTCCCACTGGGGTTGTTGGAGAGATTATAGGAAACTAATTTGTTTGATTAGCTTATACAAGTAGATGTTAGATTTACAATATAACGGAATTCTAACAAGAAGCGTGTAAATATTAATTGTCAGCAGCAATCAATGGTTTCCTGGATTCGAAATATCAAATACAAGAAGCAAGGTAGACACACTATCTGATCGATTACGAAATGTAATTGTGCAGATTTTAACACAGGCTAGCTTTGTGGTGTGTGTGTGTATGTGTTTAGGGTGGGGGGGGGGGGGGGTGATGGTTGTAGGGGGGGGGGGGGTGTTACAAAGGTGGAGATTTAGATTAGCTCTCACTTATCAGTGCCAGATCAACAGAAGTATATTTTATGGAGTTAAGTTATGGAGGTTTTTATGTTGAAATCTCAGGCAGCGAGGCAGCTGGAGACGCCGGCGTCAACCAATCAAGATTAGAGTCGCTAACGTCAACCAATCACAGCCTCAACTACATTATCATAATTCACACCTCAAGGTCGTCTGTTCCATGTACGAAATAATATGGCTTTATTCGAACAGGTGTATTTCCATTCTCGTTTCAAATGATTGATTCATTCTCTCTCTTCAAATGATTGATTCATTTCTATAGAATATAAAGGCAATCATGAAGAGAGAGTCACACGATCGTTCATTTAGAATCGAAATATAAGAGTAAACTGATTCGTTATGGATTTTTGCGTTTTGGGTTATTATTTTCAATTTCGCGTTTGAGAAATATTGGTTAATTCATACCATAGAGACATTCTCTTTTATATTTATGTTATTGATAACTATATGAACATCGATATTCTGCTCTCAAGACTGACAAATTTTGGGGTGGATATGGCATTCTCTCGTTACTCCGCTGTAGTTATGTGAATGACTGCAATATTTTGTGAAAATACGGCCTACCATAATTGTCACCGCTCACTGGGCTCCAGATCATCTGTAGAAGACACAATAGGGCAGTTTAAGTCGTTGAGAGCCCCAAAAATGTGTGACAATTGTTTTCCTTGCGGTAATTAATCCGCCTCACGCTGTAATAGATGGATGAAGCAGCAGGTAGCTAGCTATTCCACGGATGGCTATCAACTACAATGACACTATCAGTCGTGAAAAAGCCAACTGGTAAAACCCGGTTGTATTTTATCTCAAAGTGGGTTCAACTGAAATCAGAGCCAAGAGGGGTCGTGGTGATCGCGGCCTAATTAACCACCCGTCAGTGTATCTACTTCAGAGGTTGTATTAGTGTTTGTATATTAAGCAGTTGGTTCATGTTTAAAACCAGCGTCGACCATGCAGATGAATTTTGGAGAGGATCACCTGGGTGTAGTGTCATCCCTGTTATCTGATAGCGCTTCGTGAAGTGCTGTATTAATTACCGAGATCCTTCACACTGTCTGGTCGCTATGCCGAACCTGAGATACTGAAGTCGACAATGGGTCAACCTCCGCGAAGCGATTACAGCCATTTATGTGCGTCTGGGTTGAGTACAAATAATTGCCAACGGCCTAGTACAAAATACCAATGCCATGTGATTAAATTGAACTACATGGACCTGCTAAGTTAGAGGTCTAGACTTTAATCGATATATAGGACTTTGCTCAGGACTCTTTGCTTTTTGATCAAATAGAATAACATAGAGCGCTTGGCTCTAAAGGAGACTTGGAGAGAAAAGGACGCAATCCTGCCATTCGCCATGCTCATTATCATCATCACCATGATATTCATGCTCATTATCATCATCGCCATTATCTTCATGCTCATTATCATCATCACCATTATTTTCATGCTCAATATCATCATCACCATTATTTTCATGCTCATTGTCATCATTACCATTATTTTCATGCTCATTGTCATCATCACCATTATATTCATGCTCATTATCATCATCACCATTATATTCATGCTCATTATCATCATCACCATTATATTCATGCTCATTATCATCATCACCATTATATTCACGCTCATTATCATCATTACCATTATATTCATGCTCATTATCTTCATCACCATTATCTTCATGTGCAGTAATGAGATAATATTGTTTAATTACGCAAACAAAGTCCCTATTTAATCGAATGGTAAGCTCTAGCTTGTTTCAGTATCGTCTCAATCATACATCATTTACTTCCTTGAGATGTGTCAGTGAAGTGCAGTTAGAATACCAAACCACACCCACTGGTCAATAAGCCACGCCCATTGTAATAAGGAAACACCCTCATGTAACCAACAAGACCGATTTTGAAAAGTAAAATCACCTATGCGGTTATCGATCCTTATCCATTGAGACAAGGAACTCCCTAATATGATCAACAATCACATCACTCGTACAGCTCGTATGTTATAAATTACCAGAAAGAGCTATTTTTGTGCCATGACTATAAGTGTACCTGATCAGACGCTGAGCACATAGAAGATCCGTGTGGCTGCATCACTCCACACCTGTACACACGGATAATCACAGGTATACATAAAAGGTACACCTCAGAGGGATTCACCAAAGGTACACATCAAAAGCACATATCAGAAGGTTAAATTACATGTACACACATAGCTACCTGTCAGAGGGATTAATCGAAGGTACACATCAAAGATTCATATCAGAGGTATTATTCAAACGTATACATCAAAGATACATATCAGAGGTACTTATCAGAGGGATTCATCAAAGGTACGTATCTGTCTCTCTCTCTCTCTCTCTATATATATATATATATTAATATATCCTTCTTTCGCACACTCTATCTCTCTTTTTTCTCTCTGTGAACTCTCTCCCTCTCTCTCTCTGTCTCCCTCCCTCTCTCTTTCCCCCACCCCCCCCTCTCTCTCTCCCCTCCCTCTCCCTCACTCTCAATACTAACAGTGTAACAATTGTATCATGAACTAACGAGCAGTATTGATTTCAATGATAATGACAGTATAAGTTTCATCCTATATGTGATTAAAGTTTACGTATACATTATTATATTGATCTATATACGTTCAAAGAATAGTACCAAAAAAGGTCTTCTGTTGCCAGGGAAACCAATACTACATTAAGCAAAAACATCGGTCATTGTTAATGCTCTTCATATTCGTAGCTGACTTTAACAGCGACAAATAAAAAGCACCAACAATTACTGGTATAAGTAAATGGAACTTTTGTACCACCTTTCCCAGAGATAAGATTGCTTTAGAGAAATGAGATGAATTTGAAATCCCTATCTACGGTTTATCCTATCAGCCTCATCGCCATAAGGTCGTCACTCAGTGTTCCAATAAATATCGCAAAATCCCTGTTTCGTTGGCTTCTTCAATTTAGAGAATTCAAGGATAATATATGACAAAATATGTAAGCTGGTGGATTTTACCCAAGTAAGTTGCATGTTTCTTATACGACGGTCTCTAAAATAAAATTCATTGATAATAGCTATTGCTTCATGTGATTTTGTATAATACCCGAGTTCTAAATATGTGTGGAACAATTCACCATGTCAGTCTAAAAATAGATGTATGTAACAATTCACCATGCCAGTCTAACAAAAGATGGATGGAACAATTCACCATGCCAGTCTAGCAATCTATGTGTGGAACAATGCACCATGTCAATCGAACAATAGATGTATGGAACAATTCACCATGCCAGTCTAACAATAGATGTGTGGAACAATTCATCATGTCAGTCTAAAAATAGATGTATGTAACAATTCACCATGCCAGTCTAACAAAAGATGGATGGAACAATTCACCATGCCAGTCTAGCAATCTATGTGTGGAACAATGCACCATGTCAATCGAACAATAGATGTATGGAACAATTCACCATGCCAGTCTAACAATAGATGGATGGAACAATTCACCATGTCAGTCGAAATATCAATTTATGGAACAATTCACCATGCCAGTCTAACAATAGATGTATGTAACCATTCACCATGTCAGTCTAACAATAGATGCATGGAACAATGCACCATGTCAGCCAAACAATCGATGTATGGAACAATTCACCATGCCAGTCTAACAATAGATGGATGGAACAATTCACCATGTCAGTCGAAATATCAATTTATGGAACAATTCACCATGCCAGTCTAACAATAGATGTATGTAACCATTCACCATGTCAGTCTAACAATAGATGCATGGAACAATGCACCATGTCAGCCAAACAATCGATGTATGGAACAATTCACCATGCCAGTCTAACAATAGATGGATGGAACAATTCACCATGTCAGTCGAAATATCAATGTATGGAACAATTCACCATGCCAGTCTAACAATAGATGTATGTAACCATTCACCATGCCAGTCTAACAATAGATGCATGGAACAATGCACCATGTCAGCCGAACAATCGATGTATGGAACAATTCACCATGCCAGTCTAACAATAGATGCATGGAACAATTCACCATACCAGTCTAACAATCGATGTGTGGAACAATTCACCATGTCAGTCGAACAAGCGATGTATGGAACAATTCACCAAGCCAGTCTAACAATAGATGTATGTAACAATTCACCATGCCAGTCGAACGATAGATGTATGGAACAATTCACCATACCAGTCTAACAATCGATGTGTGGAACAATTCACCATGTCAGTCGAACAAGCGATGTATGGAACAATTCACCAAGCCAGTCTAACAATAGATGTATGTAACAATTCACCATGCCAGTCGAACGATAGATGTATGGAACAATTCACCATGCCAGTCGAACGATAGATGGATAGAACAATTCACCATGCCAGTCTCACAATCGATGTACATCAACATCGCTGGTAATAATATTCTTCTGAGCCCAATGTTTACAAAAGTAGACTCTGTCAGATTGATTATGTGAAATTGGTGTCATATTAGATGGATGTTGCATTAGATGGATGTTATACTAGATGGATGCTACATTTAATGGGTGTTATATTGGATGAATGGTACATTAGATGGATGTTTATATTAGATAGAAGTTACATTAGATGGTTATTATATATTAGATGTATGTTACATCAGATGGATGTTATGTTAGATGGATGTTACATTAGACGCGTGTTACATAAGATTAATGTTATATTAGATGGATGTTATAATAGATGGATGCTATATTACATGGTTGTTACATTAGATGGATGTTATATTAGTTGGATGTTACATTAGATGGATGTTATGGACGCTACATTAGGTGCGTGTTACATTAGATAGATGTTACATTAGATGATTTAATCAATGATGAATGGTACATTATATGGATTAGTTATATTAGATGGATGTTACATAAGATAGATGTTACATTAGATAGATGTTACATAAGAAGGATGTTACATTAGATACATGTTACATAAGATGGATGTTACATTAGATAGATGTTACATAGATGTGGATGGATGTTGCATTAGATGGATGGTGTTACATTAGATGGATGTTATGATTATATTAGATACATTAGATGGATACATTAGATGGATGTTACATTAGATTATGATAGATGATGTTACATTAATATGGATGTTACATTAGATAGATGTTGCATTAGATGGATGTTATATTAGATGGATGTTACATTAGATGGACATTAGATGGACATACATTAGGTGGTGTGTGTTACATTAGATATAGATGTTATATCAGATTATATCATTAGATGGATGTTATGATGTACATAAGATATATGATAGATGTTATATTACATTAGATGGATGTTACATAAGATAGATGTTACATTAGATAGATGTTACATTAGATGACGCTACATTAGGATGTTACATTAGATAGATGTTATATCAGTGAATGGTACATTTAGATGTTATATTAGATGGATTTACATAAGATAGATAGATGTTACATTAGAATAGATGTTACACATTAGATAGGATTAGATGGATGTTACATTAGATGGATGTTACATTAGATGGACGCTACATTAGGTGCGTGTTACATTAGATAGATGTTATATCAGATGGATGTTACATAATATGGATGTTATATTAGATGGATGTTACATAAGATGGATGTTACATTAGATAGATGTTACATTAGATAGATGTTACATAAGATGGATGTTACATTAGATAGATGTTATATCAGATGAATGGTACATTATATGGATGTTATATTAGATGGATGTTACATTAGATGGACGCTACATTAGGTGCGTGTTACATTAGATAGATGTTATATCAGATGAATGGTACATTATATGGATGTTATGTTAGATGGATGTTACATTAGATGGATGTATGTTAGATGGATGTTACATAAGATGGATGTTTACATTAGATAGATGTTACATAAGAGATGATGTTACATTAGATGATGATGATGTTACATTAGATGGATGTTACATTAGATGGATGTTACATTAGATGGATGTTAGATGGATGTTACTATTAGATGGATGTTACATTAGATATTATATAGATAGATGTTACATTAGATGAATGTTACATTAGATGGATGTTATATTAGATGGATGTTACATTAGATAGATGTGTTACATTAGATGGATGTTACATTAGATAGATGTTATATCAGATGAATGGTACATTATATGGATGTTATATTAGATGGATGTTACATTAGATGGACGCTACATTAGGTGCGTGTTACATTAGATAGATGTTATATCAGATGAATGGTACATTATATGGATGTTATATTAGATGGATGTTACATAAGATAGATGTTACATTAGATAGATGTTACATAAGAAGGATGTTACATTAGATAGATGTTACATTAGATGGATGTTGCATTAGATGGATGTTACATTAGATGGATGTTACATTAGATAGATGTTACATTAGATGGATATTACATTAGATAGATGTTACATAAGATGGATGTTATATTAGATAGATGTTGCATTAGATGGATGTTATATTAGATGGATGTTACATTAGATGGACGCTACATTAGGTGCGTGTTACATTAGATAGATGTTATATCAGATGAATGGTACATTATATGGATGTTATATTAGATGGATGTTACATTAGATGGACGCTACATTAGATGGATGTTACATTAGATGGACGCTACATTAGGTGCGTGTTACATTAGATAGATGTTATATCAGATGATGTGTACATTAGATGGATGTTACATTAGATGGATGTTACATTAGAGACGCTACATGGATGTGATAGATAGATGTTACATTAGATGGATGTTACATTAGATGGATGTTATATTAGATGATGTTACATAAGATTATGATGTTATATCAGATGGATGTTACATTATTATGGATGTTATATTGTTACATGTTGGATGTTACATTAGATAGATGTTACATTAGATTGATGTTACATATGTAGATAGATGTTTACATTGGACGCTACATTAGGTGACATTAGATAGATGATAAAAGATGGATGTTGCGTTAGATTGATGTTACATTAGATGTTACATTATGTGTTATATAGATGGATGTTACATAAGATGGATGTTATCAGATGTTACATAAGATGATGTTAATTAGTTTTACAGTTGATGTTTAAGTTAGATGTTACATCAGATTGATGCTGCGTTAGTTTGATGTTACGTTAGATTACATTGATGTTGCGTTAGATTGGTTTACGATTTGATAGATGTTAACTTTGTTATGATTGCGTTAGATAGCCGTTACGGTTGATAGATGTTAACTTGGATTAATGTTGCGTTAGATTTACGGTGATGATATTGTTAACTTTAGATTAATGTTTACGTTAGATAGCCGTTACGGTTGATAGATGCCGTAACTTGGATTAATGTTAACGTTAGATAGCCGTTAGATAGCCGTTACGGTTGATAGATGTTAACTTGGATTAATGTTGCGTTAGATAGCCGTTACGGTTGATAGATGTTAACTTGGATTAATGTTGCGTTAGATTGCCGTTACGGTTGATAGATGTTAACTTACATTGATGTTATGTTGGATTGATGTTACATCAGTTTGATATATCATTAGATTGATATTACGTTTGATTGATTTTACGTTAGATTGATTTTACGTAACATTGATGTCCAAAGCAAGGACTAAGCTATGCTTTTCGTGCCACTTTCGATGAATTCTGTTCTATGATAGATAAGACCAATCAGCAGGTGAGGTCCAGTCCAGCTAATAGGTATTTCAATAATCACTTACCTTGTACTAGATTGACAAGTTGACCGCTCGTTCTGAAGGTCCCCTAGTTGAGTCCTTAAGGACTGAGGGACCCAATATATGTTGACTATTGAACAACTCGGTTAAAATATCATTTAGAACATCATTTAGAAACACATCAGGCGTTTACTATCGTGGCTGGTGAACTGTTCAGCGGGGTTATATTTCGCACCCGGGGTTACCAATCGATGCGAGAAGCTACTTTTTCTTTGCTCTAGGCTTACCCAAGGATTGTCTCAAATAAATGGACTTTGCCTTGCTTGGTTGACTGAACAAATATTTGAAAAAGTGACTTTATTTGTGGCAAGTTCTTGTAAAAGACAAACATAGAGTTTGTCTGAGCTTTGTGCTTGGTTGGCGATTATTCAACGAATACTCCGCCTCGTATACAGCGGACTATTCAAACTTTTCCAAATTTTTGCGTCATATAATTTAACCGTTAACGCCTCTAACGTCACCCCGCCTCTAACGTCACCCCGCCTTTAACGTCACCCCGCCTCCTGCGTAGCCTCACCTTCAACGCCAGCACCTCACAAACGTCAGCTTATCTCAAACAGGGCAATACCTGTAACGCTGTGCGATTCTATTGTTTCCACTCCTCTAATGTCACTGCGTCACTGATGTCTCCACTCCTCTAATGTCACTGCGCCTCTGTTGTCACCACTCCTCTAACGTCACTGCGTCACTGATGTCTCCACTCCCCTGCCGTCACTGCGCCTCTGATGTTTCCACTCCTTTAACTTCACTGCGTCACTGATGTCTCCACTCCTGTAACGTCACTGCGCCTCTGTTGTCACCACTCCTCTAACGTCACTGCGTCATTGATGTCTCCACTCCTCTAACGTCACTGCGCCTCTGATGTCACCACTCCTCTAACGTCACTGCGTCATTGATGTCACCACTCCTCTAACGTCACTGCGTCATTGATGTCTCCACTCCTCTAACGTCACTGCGTCACTGATGTCTCCACTCCTCCTGCGCCTCTGATGTCACCACTCCTCTAACGTCACTGCGTCATTGATGTCACCACTCCTCTAACGTCACTGCGTCATTGATGTCACCACTCCTCTAACGTCACTGCGTCATTGATGTCACCACTCCTCTAACGTCACTGCGTCACTGATGTCTCCACTGCGTCACCACTCCTCTAACGATGTCACCACTCCTCTAACGTCACTGCGTCACTGATGTCTCCACTCCTCTAACGTCACTGCGCCTCTGATGTCTCCACTCCCCTAATGTCACTGATTCTATTATATCTCCACTCGCTGCAATATATAGGAAATAGTAAAAGCGTACCTTATATAAAGGTGTTTAGATTGTAGCACGCCCCTTTCCACCAAGAAAATCTCCTAGATCCACAACCGGAAATTATTTAATTCATTTTTCGAAAAGACTACAGCAGAGAATGGACAGAGACAGGGTCATCTTCAATCAAACAGACAGGAAACTAGATCCCAAACGTTGTTGTATTAAGGAGCACGACTGTCGGTAAGTTGCTCACAGCAATGAACTTGCAAACGCACAACATTAAAATATACCAATGAAACAGTCCCATTAAATGATTTTCAGACAATTTTACGTGTTAAAAAAACGTTCAGTATTTTAGAAACGCTGTTTTCCTCACATATGTCAGATTAATGGCAAATAAACCTGAAGCAAAGATTGAATCTTGAAGCTTGAATGATGTATGAAATGCGACTGAACCAATTGATGTCGGAGTTTATTACAATAAGAAAAACAGACAATCATCGCAAACAATAAACATTTCCAACAAATGTGACAACCGCAATCAAATCGAATCATAAATGATGAAATGTCGTAATAGGCGCTGCGCTACAACTGCGTCACATCCAAAGATTCGAAATTGTAGGATTTATTTTCGGTGTAAAAGTCACCGTTTGAATCTTTTGTATCGTCCGCTGCCGTGAACCCTTCATTGTCGACGCCATCTTTCATTTTTTCCATCTCTTTTGAAGCGTAACGAGGGTCAAGGTCGCGATGTTTCTGTTGAGCAGGTCCCCACTCTCCTTCAATGGGCTGCGACGCGTTTTTCAATGCCTAGCGATAAAACTAGATCATTAGGCTGCTGTTCGTTTTGTGATTGTAGCGTTGATGGAAGCGCTACTACAAATTATGAATCAAAAACAATGAACAAACAAACGTACCTGAATCAAAGTTGTATCATCACTTTTATGCAAATACCATGTCCGGAAGAACACAACCGGAAGTGATATCAAACAGATGGTAACGATGAGATACCCGATGCCTTCACCCCAAGAAGGGATTGGTCTCTCCAACACGACTGGTGCTTCATACTGCACGGCCAGGAAGATCACTACCGCCTGCACGAACGACAGCATTTCAAAAACTAATCTGAATATTCATAAGTAAAGTAATCTGAATATTCATAAGTAAAATAATCTGAATATTCATAAGTAAACTAATCTGAATATTCATAAGTAAAGTAATCTGAATATATACATATCTGTGTGAAATCATAGATATATTCATTCAGATGTTCACATACTAATACATGCACATGTATAAGTATTATGTAGAGAGACTATAATACTCGACCTGTTAATACAAGGAATAACTCACCAATAATATCAAGGGTATCAGAATCCGCCAGCAAATTTGAAAGTAAATGTTTGGTCTTTTGCCCAGCATCATTTTAATATCGTCGGCGAAATTATTGTAGCCTTCACCACAAAGAAAAATATGCAAATTTCTGATGTCATACTACAGAAATTCATATTGAATTGGTCAATTATTTGATTGATGACTGACTCATTGATATTGAGATAATGTCAGTTGCTCTATCATCATTGCATGTTGGAGGAGATATAATCAGTACGCACCATAAACAAGGCAAAGTACGGTGGACTCGAAAAAGCCCACAAACAGCAGAGGGAAACCGCTGATGTATTCGTCAAATATACTGAACAGGTAGAATCCACCCTGACAATGGCAGCAAACACATGCTTTTCCATACACGAATGTCATTGCAACTACAGAGCTCAATTAATCAGAATTTCATTGCAACAACAGGGCTCAATTAATCAGAATGTCATTGCAACAACAGGGTTCAATTAATCAGAATTTCATTGCAACAACAGGGCTCAATTAATCAGAATGTCATTGCAACAACAGGGCTCAATTAATCAGAATGTCATTGCAACAACAGGGTTCAATTAATCAGAATTTCATTGCAACGACAGAGCTCAATTAATCAGAATGTCATTGCAACAACAGGGCTCAATCAATCAGAATATCATTGCAACAACAGGGCTCAATTAATCAGAATGACATTGCAACAACAGGGTTCAATTAATCAGAATGTCATTGCAACAACAGAGCTCAATTAATCAAAATATTTTCCACCGACAGGGCTCAATTAATCAGAATGCCATTGCAACGACTGGGTTCAATTAATCAGAATTTCATTGCACCGACTGGGTTCAATTAATCAGAATTTCATTGCAACGACAGGGCTCAATTAATCAGAATGCCATTGCAACGACTGGGCTAAATTAATCAGAATGTCATTGCAACAACAATGCTCAATCACACCATGCACATTGTTGCTTAAGTTATTTCTGATTCAAGCAGATACAACATGATTTTCTCAAAGCCAGATGAATTCGTGTTTTTAAATAAACATACACTGAATCATACGTACATTGGTTACCATGGAGAGACCTATCAGGTAGAAAATTATGCAGAATATTGCACGAAATGCTATGGTCCGCCTTCGACTGCTACGGAGGCTGTCGGCGTAATCATCAATGAAGGAAGACAAGAAACACTCCACGATGGAAAACTAGCACAACCATAAAAAAATGATAATGATTAAAAATATAGAAAACTGGTCAGCAAAGCAAACTAGTTCATTCGTTTGTAATAACTGTGATAATGGATAGGTTTTTCAGAAAATCCCTCACTTTAAGTGTCAAGGTGTCTCCCATTTGTCACCATCTTAAACTAATCAAATTTGGAGGAACGCTTATAGCTATAAATAGATATGCCTACAAAATAATTGAACAGGTACTTCAGCTATTAATTAAGAATTTTGAAATAAATCAAATTATATGCTGAGATATGCAAAAGAAAAAATGAGAGTATATGTTACCCCCGTAAGGATTCGAACCCACAACCGAGGGATTCTTTATGAGATCCGATTTACCTGAGAACTAAAGCCGAGGGTGATGAGCATGATGAAGAAGAGGATGGACCAGAGTGGAGCAACAGGAAATTGCGTCAGAGCTTCTGGGTAAACGACGAACACTAATCCTGGGCCTGAAGTCAAACGCAACATACTTTATCTTACATTAGTCAATGTAGTATCACACGTGGACGGCAAGGGCGCGGTCACTCTCACGGTTCAATGAGCTTAAGTGTGTGGTGGTGCCATTATCGATGACTATTTCGTGGCTCTAAGAGCGCAGTCACGGTCCCTTGGTAAATTTATCTAGGGGTGTGGCGTCAACAGATTAGGAAATATTTAAGTCTCACTAATAAAGCTTACAAGATATTGATCAACAGGATAAGGGATCTAAATGCGGTCCGCCAGTCCATCTACGGACAAATCTTCGCCCATAGAAGCTTGATTTGAATCTTCTGACACCAGATAATGACCATTACAAATCATTGAACGTAAATTTACGCCATGATCGAAGAGACCAGAATAGTAACATTACAGAGTTCGTTACAACATAAATGGATCTTAAGCATATGAAGCTGTGCTATTGTTGTAACTGCATTCAAGAGTTAAGCGTGTACATTTATTGAGATAAAGATTCACTGTGTACTTAATGAAGGTACACTTCTGTTATTCGTGCGAGCGAAGGATGTTTCAAGGAACAAACGTGCGTCCTGTTTCCAACTATTGAATAATATCGCAATGCATGTATACGAAATCCTTTTAAAATGAAAATGATCTAAATTGAAAAAAAATATACATTAATGCAATACCGCTTGCAGCCACTTCCTCCACAGTGACACCCTTCTCCTCGGCCATAAAACCCAGCACGGAGAAGATAGCGAAACCAGAGTAGAAGCTGGTACCGCAATTAATGAGGGGAACGAGAATAGAATCCCTGTTGACAAAAAGAAAGTGAGAGCACCCGGTATTACATGAGTCAGCATCTCTAGATGACACTTTGATGATTTATAATACTCTCTAAAATATTGATTATGAAATATTATTTAACAATTAATGCTGCCATTGGAAACTGAAGACGCATTTAAATAAACCATAGGGACTGGAAAATGAATGATTTACTGTTAAGCCATCCGCCCGTGTAAACTTTAGGTGACGTTAAGTGACGTAAGGTGACGTTAGTTGACGAGTTTATAAGATTAACTAAGTATTATGTGATTTGTATGCGCTAGCACAACTTTTTTTACAAACACTCATTCAATAACCAGCATTCAATAACAGCTATACCCCATAGCTATGACAACCACCAATCCATTTCACCTAATCACTTTGACAACCACCACTCAGTGTCAATATTGCCCAAGCATTTTTGACAACTCACACTCATCATCAACCACACAACATCATCATTAGACCCAACACCACAAGCACACATTGTCTTTCACACAGCACCACCATGACAAAAAACACTTATTGTCTTTCACACACCATCATCATGACAACAAACACACATTGTCTTTCACACAACATCACCATCACAACAAACACTATGAATTTCACCTGTAACAATTGTTGTCAAACTTGTTATAACTGGCCATAGCAACGAGACCCCCTGTACAGGCGCTCAGAGAGAAGAAGATCTGTGTGGCAGCGTCACTCCACACCTGATTCAAACAGACAACATGGCGCATAAATCCTCCATGGTGAAGATATTGTGATACCACCATTAACGAGGACTATATTGTGATACCACTATTGACGAGGACTTTAAAGTGATACCACCATTAACGAGGACTATCAAAAGCAAATCACAATTGTTATATGTTTATGATAATTCATAGACTCTCATGCGCTTATCACCCACAACAGCTATGAAATGTAAACCAAATACGTTTACAGGAGAAGCATTGAGTTTGGGAATGAATCATGTGAAAAGATGTGTGATATTAACAAGAGGTACGTGGATTCCAGACTGAATTGAATAGCTGGTCAACTCCAAAGCGATTTGAAGAGTTTAGAATTGACCAAAAGTAAACAATATAGGTAACTGCATCAAACTCTTAAATTACCAACCCTTGCATCAGTCAGACGGTCGAAGTCTGGCTCGAGATAATAGATGATTCCCGTCAATGCTCCTGGCAGAGTGCACCCGCGGATGAGCATGACGGTAAGCAGGACGTAGGGGAAAATAGACGAGAAGTAGACGACCTGGACGCAGACGACGACAGAGGAATCACGTGGAGTATAGTAAATAGATTAAACGGTGGACAGTATCATTAAATGCCTTATTACCATGGTGATACATAGAGGGACAGCAAATATATAAATGATAGAAGGTATCATTTAATGCCTAGTTACCATGGTGATACGTAGAGGGAAAGCAAGTATATTAATGATAGAAGGTATCATTTAAGGCCTTGTTACCATGGAGATACGTGAAGTTACAGTAAAAGAATTTAATCATAGCAGGTATCATTTTGATACCTTGTTATCATTGTGATACTTCAATATACAGAAAATATATTTGATTATGTAAGGTATCATTTCATACCTTGTTACTATAGTGATAGAGGGAGGTACAGTAAATATGTTTAATCGTGGAAGGTATAATTTAATGCCTTGTTACTATGGTGATACGAGTAGATACATTGAATAGATTTATTCAAGAAAGGTACCATTTGATGCCTTGCTACGTGGAGATTAAAAAGATTGACTTGGATGGATGGTTTCATTGAATGCCTGAAAACTACATTCATTTAAACCTGGTGAAGGTTTTATCTACAATCGGTTCTACCTTTAATCATGATAATGATGATAAAAGTGATGATGAATTGAACTTATGACAATACTGATAACAAAAGTGATCGTGATGATGACGGTGAGGAAGAGGATTATTGCATCACTGATGGCATTGTGATAGGCGAAGGCCACGATGATGATGATGATGATGATGATGATGATAATGACGACGACGACGGTGATGATGATGATGATGATGATGATGATGATGATGATGATAATGACGACGACGACGGTGATGATGATGATGATTATTTTTGTACCTTTCCAAGAGAAGAAATGCCTTTGATGAGTACGAGGAAGACGATGGTCCAGGCGAGGAGAAGACACAGTGCCAGCTGCCATACTACACCCCCCATGTCCTCCAGGCCGTCTGACACCTTCAGAACGCCATTGCTAAAACGCACAGCATAGCAATAATAATGTACATAAGCCAACGCATTGTAAATAAGGAGTTTATGCGTGATAAGCTTATCACGTTGTACAATTATTTGTCAATTCAACAACAACAACAACACGGTAAAAGCACAGCTATACATTCTCGATATCTATATCATTATGAACAACTGTTATGTTACATCGTCTGTCGTTAATTGATTCGTACTAGTCATGACACGGTTGTCAAACTTTGTCACATACTAAAAGTATTGTTCGCTTGGCGTCTGTAGATCACTGATATTCACAGTGAGGTTGAGCTCGGGGAATTCTACAAAAGTTATGTTATCTGCATACAGAAAAAAATACATATTTTTATCATCCTCCGAAATTCTGAAGTTACAAATATTTGAGTGAGATGATGTAAACCCTTGCTTCTTGTATAGTTTCCGAACTCTTCTGTCGTGGCACACAGATGGTCATTCCAGTCCTGGCCACATAACGACCACGGAAGTACGTCCGTCATGGATGCGAACAGGAAATAGAGCGACCAAGCGATGATGACGTTGTAATAGATGCCCAGACAGGTGTTAGTAAACACCATGCAGTACCCAAGACCTGTGATGGATCAGTAAAGAAAATGATAAGTAATACAATTGTTGTGATATAAGAAGCAATTTTTAGCCATAATGATGTGGTGTTAAGCATTATTCATTAGACTGAATTTACATATTGTAACATTTGCATAATGTTACGCCCGCTACATACAATATACGAATGATTTGACAGGTTGGTCAACTTGGCGTGTGATCAACGAAGGTTTATATCATTTAAACTGACAAATCAGCGACTTGGTGACCCAGAGCAAGTAAAAGGGCGTTTATCACCTTTGAAGAGTGGACTTGAGGACCAGATAGCCAATGGACCGAGACTGGCGAACTGGCCGTATGATAACTCCAAGAAGAAGAGAGGCAGACCCACCACGGCCAACATGAGGAAGTACGGGATCAGGAAAGCACCTAAAAATAAACAAGTGAGACTCACGCAAACAAAACGATAAATCTCAAATTGAATAAGTAAGGAATCAAGAAAGTGCGTAAATATCAGCAAAGTAAGAAATAATTGACCAACATGCTAACAAGAACAACATAGAAAAAAGAGGAACCAAGAAGACTCTTATAATAGGTGTATAGTAGTTCTTATTAACCAATCAGTAAATCAAAGATTATGATAAATATAGTAAACCATTATTGGAATACAATAATTGGTAAATGAATAACAAATACATCAAACAACAATGAGATACAAAAGATAATGATTAGCAATATTACAAAACAATTAATTGGCCTAGCTATCTGTAATGAAGTATGCAACAACGTAATCTCACACCTATACATGACTTGTATACTAACCCTAACATGTTTGTATGACGTCATTGTAAAACAGTACCCACAAACCTCCTCCATTTTGGTAGGTCAGGTACGGGAAACGCCAGACGTTGCCAAGGCCCACGGCATACCCGACACAGGTCAAGATAAACTCCAGCTGGCCGCCCCAAGCCTCTCTTTGGACGCCTTGTTGCTTTTCTCCGTCCTCTACCTGAGTGTCCGGGGTCAAGGTCAGCTGAGATGAGGTGCCGCCATCTGACTGCTTACCATTAATGGTCGCCTGCAACCATAGGGCGCTTCACAACAAAGACTTGGCAGATGCTCGTTTAGGGTCAAGACACAGCTGCAAGAGCTGTAATGTTCAATGAATTTAATTAAGTTATTTATGAATCACGGGGCTTATTGAACTATATACTTCATAACGGCTAATGTAGAAACTGGTAACCTTCTAATATATATATATAAAGTTAAAAACATGCAGCAATGAAAAACAGTACGCTTTTGATAAATCTTTCTAAATACGCCATTGAGCATTGAGAAAGATTTATAAATATTACATTAAGAAAGATTTCTCAATAAGTCATTGAGAAAGCTTACTAAATTCGACATTTAGAAAGCTTTCTGAATACACCAGTGGTCATTGTACCGTTGCGACAGTAAACGTTTGTATAATTGTGTATTAGTTGATGAATGTTGATCTTGTACCCTTGACATGTCAATACTCTGTCGCAGAGACATGAATTACTGCAATATTCAATAAAAGGATGACTTACCATATTCTTGGATTTTCTTATACAAATCAAGCCAAACTATGTTTGACAATTGGTTAGCTTAAGGTATTCAATCCAGCCGGATACAACATAGATGCAAGCTGTGCTGGCTACTCCATCAAGACGAGGAAAATCCAGAGCTTGATTTCCGTGGCTGGAATTGAATGACACTGACTCTAAGAGACAAGAACTACCCAGCTAGGGTGCAATCTCCTCGTGCTCACTTATCTCAAGACGGTTCAACACATATCAGTCGAACAACAGGTCATGGTGATGGCGATTTGCTACTAATTACATCATCTGTCACCTACGTGCTACGTGTCTTTTTTCAATGTGTTTTTTTGGTCAGTGAGCTGACTCGGTTTTTTGGCATTATGCCATCAATGAAACACGAGGGTCAATTGATGTGGTTTCATCGCTGTAACCCGATACTGTCGTGTTTTATCGTATATTCATTACCAACATACCCGGCATCAGCTCATCACAGTTGAGAAATGTCTGCACAATACTGAGGCCCGAAAAGCAACGACTCCCTGCGATAAGACGGATGAGAAATACTACCTGTGATTAATTATACCTTTCAATCATATCAGTGATAGAGTTAGGCTTTTTGTGAACGCTTAATGGGCTGGTGTAGCATCGTTAAGTCATGAGGTTTTATGTGGACGACGATGACGAGAGAAGAGTCGCTGATGTCATATATTTACTTTCTGCTATTCGGTATTCCATTAAGATCTAATTTCTCTGAAATGCTCTCGCTTTATCGCTCATACCGCCTTCTCTTCACTGCTTCCCCACCCACCCCCAACCCCCTTTCCCCTTCTCGTATTTCATTATTGAATCTGCAACACTGCTGTCCACATTAAGTATATATCATTATCATCATCATTACCAATATTTTCACGCTCATTTATCTACCATCATCACTATCTTTAATATCATAAAGCATCATAATCTTCATCACCATCTTCCTCGGATTTGTTTATTGCTCAGCTTCGTGCTCATCACTTCCATCGTCAATATCATCATCATCATCATCATCATCATCATCATCATCGTCAAAATCATCAACAATATCATGATCATCATCAAATTACCATCATCATCATAAATAGCATCATTCATTGTCAACAACATCAACATTGTGGCCGTCTTGGTTTTAATCTAATTCACCGTCATAAATATTAGCTTTACCAGGTGAGCTGGAGGGTCTCGTCAATACTGATTGACCAAGCAAACTAAAAATCATGTTAATACTAACTATTTAATGGAATGTTATAGTCGTGTCAGTACCAGCCAATACAGTGGATATAGTGGTCGAATCCATACTAACTGATCACGTGAAGTTTGTAGTATTGTGAATACTAATTGATCACATGAACTTTGTAGTATTGTCAATACTTACTGATCACGTGAACTTTGTAGTGATGTCAATGCTAGCTGATCACATGAACTTTGTAGTACTGTCAATGCTAGCTGACCACGTGAACTGGGTAACCAAATCAATATTCAGTGATCACTCGGTATTAGTTGGCTGGTTATGAAGCGGATGTTTACTCTCGGGCAGGGCCGATCTCCTTCCGCCTAGGCTGTCACTCAGTCTGGGATTCGCTTCTGTCCCGTGTAAATCACTTTGGGCCAACTCCGGGCCATTTCGAAGTATCATCTCTTAAATGTTTCTGAATTACTTTCTGTCGTGTTCGATTTGAAGAATAACTTTTATTTTGGTGTGCAAATTTTTTATGGGGGTTATATGAGGCAGTTGTCTGTGAAAAAACAGCTCCGTCGACGTTTCATGGCTGTCCAGCGTTGCTACAAATGGCGACAGTAATTTGTGGGAGTGATTTTCTTTTCGACTGAGAGATGCAATTGGTAATACAGGAATCTAAAGCCAATCGATCATGCAATCTCCTTGCAATCAATTTCCCAATGTCCTTATTTCAATCTTTGAAATTTGCTATTTCACAAGTTCATACACAGGCGAACAGGCTTTTTGCTCTGGTGCAAGTGAGGTTGGTGGGTGAGGGGGTAGGGGTAGGATGGAAGGGTGGTTCATACGTCACGATCAGTGCCTGTTTTTGTAGAATCATGGATCCCCATGTGGTGGTGTAATCCACTGTTCTCGTAGTCAGTTGTTTCAATCACTCCCAGTGATGAGGGAGGGGTATTTGTGGTGCGGCGTTGGCTGATTTCAGACACGCGCTAATGTCGTGACATTGGACCCAGCAACCAAAGTATAAAGATTACGGTAGATAACAGCACAGATAGATAATCAGCGTCGTATTATTTATCTTACACCATCCATTTATCATCCTTTTTCGTGGTTTGTCTCTACACGGCGATTGTATTATTACCACATGGTCAGAGGGGGTGTCTTCCCATTGTGGAGTCGCCAACACATTGTCCATTACCTCCACTCCCCGCACTCCCTCCACTCATAGCAGATTGGAGCCTCTCGTTCCAGATCAGACAGCCCCCAAATCATATATATATATATATATATATAGATATATATATATATATATATATATATATATATATATATATATATATATATATATATATATATATATATATATATATATATATATATATATATATATATATATATATATATATATATATATATATATATATATATATATATATATATATATATATATATATATATATATATATCTATATATATATATATATATATAAAACATTTTTGTGATCTTTTTGATCCCTAATGCAATGTTCGATTGATTCCGTACTTTTTAAATCCCACGTTAGAAAAGAACCGGAAAACACTAACGAAACACCTCAGATATAATACTTGGTAAGCAATTTGTGTGCGCGTCATCATTCGCGTTCCGTTTCAGGGGTGTTTCTAAACATCAAGCTCCTACAACAGGCCTGTAGATAAATGATGAACATGGTTTATTGTCACTGCTACCAGACATTGATAACAATATTTCCCACCAGAGAAAAGTAGTGAGTTTGTTTAAAGCACAAGTCACGCCACATAACTATCACGCATGATCCACGGAGTTGTTACGGAAAATTACTGGTGTCGTTAGTCTATGGGTTCATCGAGGGAGATATCGATTGAAGTTTGAACTGCAGATAAGAGCCGAGTAGTTTTATCAACGCCAGTGTTGCTTCGAGTAGCTTTCTGATACCTTGGTTGATATAAGCTATGTGAGGTCGTCATTGGATGAAAAAAATAAAACAATATTTACGATTAATGTGTTTGTAACAAGAGTAAGTAGGTGACTGTTCTATTAAATATCAATCCGTCCACATGAATTTATCAATTATAACTTTTTCTCAGTGGCCAGACTGCTTGTTCGGACTGCCGTGATCACAATAAATACCAACACATAAACAACGCATTCATGTAACAGCGTATAGATATAAGCAACGCATGGTAGTTAACAACTGATCGATATAAACAGCGCATGGCAGTATACAACACATGTAAACAACGCGTGACAGTTTACAACACATGTAAACAACGCATGGCAGTTTACAACACATGAAAACAACGCATGGCAGTTTACAACACATGTAAACAACGTATGGCAGTTTACAACACATGAAAACAACGCATGGCAGTATACAACACATATAAACAACGCATGGCAGTATACAACACATGAAAACAACGCATGGCAGTTTACAACACATGAAAACAACGCATGGCAGTTTACAACACATGTAAACAACGCATGGCAGTTTACAACACATGAAAACAACGCATGGCAGTATACAACACATGAAAACAACGCATGGCAGTATACAACACATGAAAACAACGCATGGCAGTATACAACACATGAAAACAACACATGTCAGTATACAACACATGAAAACAACGCATGGCAGTATACAACACGTGAAAACAACGCATGGCAGTATACAACACATGAAAACAACGCATGGCAGTATACAACACATGAAAACAACGCATGGCAGTTTACAACACATGAAAACAACGCATGGCAGTATACAACACATGAAAACAACGCATGGCAGAAAACAACTTATCGATGCAAACGACGCATGAAATTAAACAACTCACCATATAAACTACGCACGGATGCAAACATCACATCAATGCCAACAGCACATTGATGTAAACAAAACATCTATGTAGACATCTCAGACGTGTAAACACGACATCTATGTAAATTGTTACTTTCAGCAAGTCAAGTGAAATAAGAATACATCACTGGCATTCAAAAAGCAAAGGCTGAGAATGTCGCCGATTTCCCACACGTTTGACCAAGCAGAATCTGAAGCAGACACAAAGAGCATAATATTCAACAGATAATTAATCAACTACTTGCTCGACTTACAATTGGGATACATTATTACCAGAAATTCAACCAAAGATACACCGACTAAAACGAAATGATCTGGCCCGCTGTACCGGGTACCGGGTCTCCATGACGGGTACTATGGTCATTTATCAACCATCTACAACGGCCATCTTTACACAATCTATATACATACCTGTGCAAACTGATCGCACGCAGAAGTGCAGAAAAGTAAGGTAATGGCTGTGAAAGATAGAAAAGTGGCGATGATGATGGGGGTGATGTTGGTGATTTTAACTCAATCTCATAAAAAAAAAGCCGTTGACAACGGTGATGATGATCATCACAGCGCTCATAACGGAGATGATTATCATAATAATCATAACGTTGATGACGATCATAACGTTGATGACGATCATAACGTTGATGACGATCATAACGTTGATGACGATCCTAGCCATTGCGATAATGATGTCAATACTGATGATAACAAAGATGATAAGTGTGATAATGGTAACATTGATGATATCGTTAATGGTGATTACGATGAATACGATGATGATTAAGATGATGATGATGATGATGATGATGATGATGATGATGATGATGATGATAAAGGGGATTATGATGGTGACATTTCAATGTGCAAAATTGTACCAATCCATTGCACAGGAAAAAAGTATTAGGACACCGAATGGCATCTTTATCCTTATCCTCTTTATAAACGGTCAAAGGCTAAATATCCCTGCACATATGTTAGTTGAAATCAAATGTCTCATCTCATATGTTAACCGAGCAAGGCATGGTGATCGGTTAAAGCGCCAATGTTGTGGTTTTTCAGAATCATTAAAGACGAGCCTGAAGTTGATCCAGACAGCTTTTAAGCCAACCATCATACTACGTCAGTGACATAACGAAACCAAATATCGAGGGGATGGCTTTTCAAGTCAATAAAAAAGCTATGACGTAATCACAGATTATGCTGTTATCCTCTCTCCATGGCAGACATGTTTGACGCGACGCCAATATAACATCTCTGCAATAGTTAACGGAGTGCATGCGATTTGACCCGGTTTTGACCTCTGACCGGGCGATAACAAGCAGCGCGCGTCAAACATAAACAAACATGACAGATCAACGTGAATGGAGCTTATCGGGGAAGCTCGGATGAAAGACCTTCTTTGAGAAATAATGCTGTGTTTACTGCCCACAAAGGAACTATTTTGATGTCTTTGATTATGAACGTTCTTTGCTTTTTACGCAGTAGTTATTTGGTTTATATAACCAAGGCCCTGCAGTCACAAGTATTAAATTTTGGCATATCTTATTTTAATATTAGCTGTCCAAGTTTTCTTGGTTGTGTGTCTTTTTACTTTTTCATGTGAACATCGGGGTGGGGTGGGGGGGGGGGGGCAGCACATCTGGGAGCAAATGGTATATCAGGCTCTTCCCATACCCCGTTGGTAGATTAGCAACAACGTCTTTTCCCACGAACAATTTCTCCAAACACTCTCGCTGCTTGTCTGTCATTTCAAATCCCGGCGTGTAGCATTCTATTGCTTTTTTCAGTCGATTTCCGATAACAAATTCGTTTTCACATTTGACTGCCGCCATTTTTAAAAACGCTTGACGGCCATAAAACGTCCGCAGAACTAACTAATCCGATAAATGCCTCATTTTGGACATACAGAAAAGTATTCCATAACAAAATGTATATTATTCTTCTAACCGAACACAGCAAACAATATTTTTGTAACATTTAAGAGTTGATAATTCGTATCAATATTTCCTCGTGTAATGGCCCGAATTTGCCCCAAAGCGATCAATGTGGTGCAGAGGCCTAGCCTGCGCAGAAGCCGATGCGCAAGGAGATCGGCTATTACCCTTACCTATAAAATATGGAAGCCGATTAGACATTTTGTAAACAAATACCCACTAGGCAAGTCCAAGGCGGATAATGCTATAAGCTTGAAAGCTACCCTGTGTTCGAGGAAGGAGGAGTCATGTTGTTTTAACTGTTATTAGTGTTTATGTCAAACAGTTGGAGGCCCGGGGCACATAACCGGTAATACAGAGCAGGGGATCATATCAAGTTTAGAGCCAAGTGGCAAATCGATCCGGCCGAATAATCGTCTTTTAAAGGAATACAAGATTGGTTCGTCTATAACACTATCTTCTGCTATGAGTGATTAGTGTAGTCACACCCGGCCGCGCTACTTGTATGGTCACAACCAAAATTGGACTTTACATTGGTTAAGAATGAAGAAATACAAGGTGTACTCTGCAGTATTTGCCATAGTAGCTCTTGTTCTTGTGTTTACGTTATGGAACTCTCAAAACGTGGCGTCTGCTATAAAAAATACTGCTGTAGGAAGAGATGGGAAGTGCCCGGATTTTGTCGTTGATGGAACAGATACAAACTTGCCGTCTCATAGCTTCGAGCAAAGTTCACCCTTTACAGACGAGGGAATACAAGTGGCAACAAATCAAGGTGTTCTAATACTGTCTTCCATCAAAAATGCCGGGCTATATCTTGACAACTATTTCAAGATGCTTTGTTCTTTGACTTACCCTCAAGAGTTAATCTCCATCGGACTCATGGAGGAATCTAGCGAAGACGATACGTTTGAATTGGCCTCGAAATACGTGGAAATACTGCAAGGAAGTTTTCGCCGAGTTGAACTTTTTCGCCAGGAGGTACCCTCAGATGAAATTGAAGGAAACGGAAAGCAGGATGAGAAAGAACATCTCGCTAAATCACGGAATATATTGATGTCCAAGATGCTGCGGGACGAGACGTGGCTACTGTGGCTGGACGCAGATATAGGAGTGATACCTGAAGATCTTATTCAGCATCTTCTGTCCGCTCAAAAGCCAATTGTAGCCCCAGCATGCGTTTACGAACAAAGCCAAGCTGACAAAACATCATACGAAGTCTACGACAGAAATAGCTGGCGGAAATCGCCGAAAGGAGAGTCTTCGAGCGATAATGCAGACAACTTGATGCAGGCGATCTACGCTCCATCGAATCGGATGTTTCTACCCCACATCAGAAATGATGGTAGAGTTGTCAGTTTAGACAGTGTAGGAACTTGTGTGCTCTTGGTGTCCGCCGAAAAACACAGGGAGGGCTTAATCTTCCCGCCATTCGCTTTCCCGTCTCCTTTGGAGAATATTGATAGTTTTTCGCGCTTGGCGACTCTACTGAACATTCCTTTGTACGGGCTGCCATACGTCACTGTCCTTCATCAATAGTCGAATGTTGTAGTTTGTAATTTAAGTTCGTTGTTTGTAGAGTATATATAACTTATGTTGATGGGTAAACTCTTACCTGGTAATGGGTAAACTCTTACCTGGTGATGGGTAAACTCTTACCTGGTGATGGGTAAACTCTTGCCTGGTAATGGGTAAACTCTGACCTGGTGATGGGTAAACTCTTACCTGGTAATGGGTAAACTCTTATTTGGTAATGGGTAGACTCTTGCCTGGTAATGGGTAAACTCTTACTTGGTGAATGGTAATCTCTTACCTGGTGATGGGTAAACTCTTACCTGGTAATGGGTAAACTCTTACCTGGTAATGGGTAAACTCTTACCTGGTGATGGGTAAACTCTAACCTGGTGATGTATGTTGTGACTGCAGTTATTGGGAGGATTTCTATTTGACATCACTAGTCATTCGGTTTTTGAAAATAAAAACTATATAAAAAATACTAATAGTTTTCCTCAATAACAAGGTAGGGTGGGAAAACCAGACATGCTTATTGCGAACAAGACACGAGAAACCCGCTGGTTTGTCAGTGAACTTAGAAAAGCTGATAGAATCACTAGAAATATCAGAATCGAATGCGGGAGCATCTAGTCGAAGCGACCCTCTTGAGCTATATCAAGTCTTACGTTCACCAATGTGATCGCTATCTCCCTCATCCTCTTTCACTACCCTCTCAAACGCTCACGCCCTCCCTCGCTCTCTACCTCTCTCCCTCTTCCTCTCTCACTACCCTCTCAACCGCTCACGCCCTCCCTCGCTCTCTACCTCTCTCCCTCATCCTCTCTCACTACCCTCTCAACCGCTCACGACCTCCCTCGCTCTCTACCTCTCTCCCTCATCCTCTCTCACTACCCCTCTCAACCGCTCACGCCCTCCCTCGCTCTCTACCTCTCTCCCTCATCCTCTCTCACTACCCTCTCAACCGCTCACGACCTCCCTCGCTCTCTACCTCTCTCCCTCATCCTCTCTCACTACCCTCTCAACCGCTCACGACCTCCCTCGCTCTCTACCTCTCTCTCTCCTCATCCTCTCTTCTCACTACCCTCTCAACCGCTCACGACCTCCCTCGCTCTCTACCTCTCTCTCTCTCCCTCATCCTCTCTCACTACCTCTCCCTCTCAACCGCTCGACCTCCTCGCTCTCCTCTCTCCCTCATCCTCTCTCACTACCCTCTCAACCGCTCACGACCTCCCTCGCTCTCTACCTCTCTCCCTCATCCTCTCTCACTCCCTCGCTCTCTACCTCCCTCTCCCTCTAATCTCTCTCACTCTCACTACCCTCTCAACGCTCACGCCCTCCCTCTCTCTCTACCTCTCTCCCTCATCCTCTCTCACTACCCTCTCAACCGCTCACGCCTCCCTCGCTCTCTACCTCTCTCCCTCTCTCCCTCATCCTCTCTCACTACCCTCTCAACCGCTCACGCCCTCCCTCGCTCTCTACCTCTCTCCCTCATCCTCTCTCACTACCCTCTCAACCGCTCACGACCTCCCTCGCTCTCTCTACCTCTCTCCCTCATCCTCTCTCTCACTACCCTCTCAACCGCTCACGACCTCCCTCGCTCTCTACCTCTCTCCCTCATCCTCTCTCACTACCCTCTCAACCGCTCACGACCTCCCTCGCTCTCTACCTCTCTCCCTCATCCTCTCTCACTACCCTCTCAAACCGCTCACGACCTCCCTCGCTCTCTACTCTCTCCTCTCTCCTCCTCATCCTCTCTCACTACCCTCTCAACCGCTCACGACCTCCCTCGCTCTCTACCTCTCTCCCTCATCCTCTCTCACTACCCTCTCAACCGCTCACGACCTCCCTCGCTCTCTACCTCTCTCCCTCATCCTCTCTCACTACCCTCTCAAACCTCTCACGACCTCCCTCTCTCTACCTCTCTCCCTCATCCTCTCTCACTACCCTCTCAACCGCTCACGACCTCCCTCGCTCTCTACCTCTCTCCCTCTCTCTCTCACTACTCTCAAACCGCTCACCTCATCCCTCGCTCTCTACCTCTCTCCCTCATCCTCTCACATACCCTCTCAACCGCTCACGACCTCTCTCAACCGCTCACGACCTCCCTCGCTCTCTCTACCTCTCTCCCTCATCCTCTCTCACTACCCTCTCAACCGCTCACGACCTCCCTCGCTCTCTACCTCTCTCCCTCATCCTCTCTCACTACCCTCTCAACCGCTCACGACCTCCCTCGCTCTCTACCTCTCTCCCTCATCCTCTCTCTCCCCTCTCAACCCTCTCAACCGCTCACGACCTCCCTCGCTCTCTACCTCTCTCCCTCATCCTCTCTCTCTACCTCTCTCAACCGCTCACGACCTCACTCGCTCTCTACCTCTCTCCCTCATCCTCTCTCACTACCCTCTCAACCGCTCACGCCCTCCCTCGCTCTCTACCTCTCTCCCTCATCCTCTCTCACTACCCTCTCAACCGCTCACGACCTCCCTCGCTCTCTACCTCTCTCCCTCATCCTCTCTCACTACCCTCTCAACCGCTCACGACCTCCCTCGCTCTCTACCTCTCTCCCTCATCCTCTCTCACTACCCTCTCAACCGCTCACGACCTCCCTCGCTCTCTACCTCTCTCCCTCATCCTCTCAACCGCTCACGACCTCCCTCGCTCTCTACCTCTCTCCCTCATCCTCTCTCACCTACCTCTCAACCGCTCACGACCTCCCCTCGCTCTCTACCTCTCTCCCTCATCCTCTCTCACTACCCTCTCAACCGCTCACGACCTCCCTCGCTCTCTACCTCTCTCCCTCATCCTCTCTCACTACCCTCTCAACCGCTCACGACCTCCCTCGCTCTCTACCTCTCTCCCTCATCCTCTCTCACTACCCTCTCAACCGCTCACGACCTCCCTCGCTCTCTACCTCTCTCCCTCATCCTCTCTCACTACCTTCTCAACCTCACGACCTCCCTCGCTCTCTACCTCTCTCCCTCATCCTCTCTCACTACCCTCTCAACCGCTCACGACCTCCCTCGCTCTCTACCTCTCTCCCTCATCCTCTCTCACTACCCTCTCAACCGCTCACGACCTCCCTCGCTCTCTACTCTCTCCCTCATCCTCTCTCATCCTTCTCAACCGCTCACGACCTCCCTCGCTCTCTACCTCTCTCCCTCATCCTCTCTCATTACCTTCTCAACCGCTCACGACCTCACGACCTCCCTCGCTCTCTACCTCTCTCCCTCATCCTCTCTCCACTACCCTTCTCAACCGCTCACGACCTCCCTCGCTCTCTACCTCTCTCCCTCATCCTCTCCCACTACCCTCTCAACCGCTCACGACCTCCCTCGCTCTCTACCTCTCTCCCTCATCCTCTCTCACTACCCTCTCAACCGCTCACGACCTCCCTCGCTCTCTAATTTTTCACTCACTCATGCACTCAATCAAGCAGTCACAAACTAACACACGCACTGGATCACAAAATAACTTATCGACCTCCTTGAAGCTTAGCAGACAAAGCTGCCAAAGCAAAGAGAATGACATATCCCATCCAAAGAGAATGACATATCCCATCCAAAGAGAATGGCATATCCCATCCAAAGACAATGACATATCCCATCCAAAGAGAATGACATATCCCATCCAAAGAGAATGACATATCCCATCCAAAGAGAATGAAAAATCCAATCCAAAAAAAATGACATATCCCATCCAAGAAGAATGACATATCCAATCCAAAGAGAATGACATATCCAATCCAAAGAGAATGACATATCCCAGCCAAAGAGAATGACATATCCCAGCCAAAGAGAATGAAAAATCCAATCCAAAGAAAATGACATATCCCATCCAATAAGAATGACATACCCCATCCAAAGAGAATGACATATCCCATCCAAAGAGAATGAAAAATCCAATCCAAAGAGAATGGCATATCCCATCCAAAGAGAATGACATCCAAAGAGGATGACATATCTCATTCAAAGAGAATGACATATCCCATCCAAAGAGGATGACATATCCCATTCAAAGAGAATGACATATCCCATCCAAAGAGGATGGCATATCCCATCTAAAGAGAATGACATATCCCATCCAAAGAGGATGACATATCCCATCCAAAGAGAATGACATATCCCATCCAAAGAGAATGACATATCCCATCCAAAGAGGATGACATATCCCTTCCAAAGAGGATGACGTGTACATCCATGTGTGGCCCTGTGATGGTGGAAGGTGAGCACAGGTCACCAAGGTCATACCTTGTCACTACAGAGACTGGTCAGGTCTATCACAGGAGCCACCATCTGTAATTGTTCCACAGAGTGAATACCCCACGGGTCACAATGTGTCACATCAGGGCTTAGCAGCGGACACACCTGGCCCTGAATGACGTGCACCAGCGGTCCAGACTCGCGCGCGACTCGTTTGTGCAGCAGGCCCGAGTGGAGGGACGATAATGTGTCATCTTAGATTTGTTGGATGCGCTGAGAGTCATTCTAGCAGAGACCGCTATCAGTAATTTACTGTGTCACAAACTAGAACGTTTGCAGAGTTTGCATCACAAGCAAAACTTGTATTATTCAATAACTTTTTACTTGCCAAAGAATTTCAGTATTAAGTTGTTACATATCCTGTTCATAGAAAAAGGGGGATGTCATCTACATCACCTCTGTTCATGTTGAGGGGGATGTCATCTACATCACCTCTGTTCATGTTGAGGGGGATGTCATATACACACATCACCTCTGTTCATGTTGAGGGGGATGTCATCTACACACATCACCTCTGTTCATGTTGAGGGGGATGTCATATACACACATCACCTCTGTTCACGTTGAGGGGGATGTCATATACACACATCACCTCTGTTCATGTTGAGGGGGATGTCATCTACACACATCACCTCTGTTCATGTTGAGGGGGGATGTCATATACACACATCACCTCTGTTCACGTTGAGGGGGATGTCATATACACACATCACCTCTATTCATGTTGAAGGGGGATGTCATATACACACATCACCTCTGTTCATGTTAACGGGAATGTCATATACACACATCACCTCTGTTCATGTTGAGGGGGGATGTCATACACACCCATCGCCTCTGCTCATGTTGGTTGTTGAGTATACATTCTGAAAGTGTCTCTGTTGGAGTTGGGTGCCATACAGGAAATAAATGTGTGTCAACATGTATCAATGTTAATATATCCCTTCCAAAGAGAATCACAAATCCCTCCCAAAGAAAATAACATATCCCTTACAAAGACAATGTCGCAAGAGTAAACCAAGTATTATGCCGTTGGTTGAAGATAAGCCTCTGTTCGATTAATCCTATGCGTGAAGTTCATAGCTAGTAGTCGATCAGGCCTTTTAAGAAAGCCACATGGCTATTCATAAGCCCTCGCCGTTGACTTAAGTTGAGACTGGGGGCGTGTCGACGAAGCTGGGGGCGTGTCGACGAAGCTGGTTTGAATACGAGCAACGCTAGAATCTATTTGGTGCGAGTATGTGTGTGTGTTGAAGTTTGGGGTGGGAGGGGAGGGGGTAGTTGTGGTAGGGGTAGTGGTTGTGGAGGTCAATTGTCGGCTTCTGACTGGTAGGATTGCATGGCGATCTCGCTTAAGGTCGTGGCGATCTCGCCAAAGGTCATGGTGATCTCGTCAAAGGTCATGGTGATCTCGACAAAGGTCATGGCGATCTCGACAAAGGTCATGGCGATCTCGACAAAGGTCATGACGATCTCGACAAAGGTCATGGCGATCTCGCCTTAGGTCGTGTCGATCTCGCCCAAGTTCGCGGGGTGGCGTTTCATAACGAGTCGGGATCATGCTAGGATTTCGACAGTGAAGTGTAAATAGCAACATATGGCTTCATATGGCAACTGCAAAGTTTACACGTCAAGTTACGAATGATTCTACCGAACAAGCAACATCTCAACTTCCATAGAATGTCATTAAGTCGACCACGTCCACGTGACCACGTCCACGTGACCACGTGACCATGTCCACATGACCATGTCCACGTGACTATGTCGCGTACATCCCGATTCAACGGATCGTTACGATATGTAGTCGTACCGATAGCAGCTGTCATTCGAGTATTCATTCGAGTTCCATTTTTAACCAAACAAATTAGCATTACCCCAGATACAGAGTTCAACCAGAGTTCAACTCCATGGGTAACATGATAATATATTCTACACACCTCATTTGCATATCGAGATCATGAGATAGAGCGCATGCGTGTCAGGAGAGCATGAGCGTACTTTGTTTCAAGGAGACGTTCTTTTCTGTTGCTCGGCTTATTTGTTTTTGTGAGTGCTTCTCTTCATCAATTGATCTTGCTGTTCGAAATATATTTGATTAAATGTGCTTCTGAGTGTCAAAACGGCTGCATTACTCTGTGACTTTGACTACGACAGAATGCCACAAAGTAGCAAAGTAGGCAAAATCAGGGATTCGGTCAGTGGCATCATGGCCGCAATGGCTGCATCAAACACAGACTCAGTCACTGAAACCACAGACTTATCTGCCGATACAGGACCCAGTGACATGATGGCCGCAATGGCTGCATCAAACACAGATTCAGTCACTGAAACCACAGACTTATCTGCCGATACTGGACCCAGTGAGTCAGCACCAAGCCAGTCTCCAGTCAGTATTGATAATGTTCATTCATTTCGCGATTCTGGGAACCAGGACAACGCGAAAGCCACTAAACGTGTTTACGTATTTCGCGTTACAAAAGGCGCCTAGCGTGATATCCGCCGAAGGAAAGACAACTGGCAAGAATCAAGATGTCACGCACAGGGTAGACCTGATGTTGGCGAAAAACAGTTAAATGTCATTTACAGTGACTGTGAAGTCTCTGGTCCCAGTGGTTGGTGAGATGAAATCCGCATACGACGCTTACGACGAGGCTGATACTGATGAGGCCAATGTTTAACCAGAGGGAGGAATCTTCCCAGGCTGCTCAGCCTACACTCCCTCTCGCCAGGTCAGCACTCGGGATACTGGAGAAGCTGGGAAGTACAACCAAGCACTCTGACAACAAGGGAACCAAAACTGATACTCAGATGTCAGATATTGTCACAAAACTGACACTCAGATGTCAGATATTGTCACAAAACTGCACTCAGATGTCAGATATTGTCACTAAACTGACACTCAGATGTCAGATATTGTCACAAAACTGCACTCAGATGTCAGATATTGTCACAAAACTGCTCAGCCTAGGTATGGAGCTTGAAGTAACAGCCGAGGCGTTGGGGAAATTTGCACGACCCCCAAACTGCGCAAGATTGGAGGTGTCCTGTGCTGCTGATGTTATCAATAGCGTCAAGTTGGAGATGAAGTACGAGGATGTTATGATATTATCAAGAGCGTCAAGTTGGAGATGAAGCACGAGGATGTTATGATGTTATCAATAGCGTCAAGTAGGAGATGAAGCACGAGGATGTTATGATGTTATCAATAGCGTCAAGTTGGAGATGAAGCACGAGGATGTTATGATGTTATCAATAGCGTCAAGTAGGAGATGAAGCACGAGGATGTTATGATGTTATCAATAGCGTCAAGTTGGAGATGAAGCACGAGGATGTTATGATGTTATCAATAGCGTCAAGTAGGAAATGAGGCACGAGGATGTTATGATGTTATCAATAGCGTCAAGTAGGAGATGAAGCACGAGGATGTTATGATGTTATCAATAGCGTCAAGTTGGAGATGAGGCACGAGGATGTTATGATGTTATCAATAGCGTCAAGTTGGAGATGAAGCACGAGGATGTTATGATGTTATCAATAGCGTCAAGTTGGAGATGAAGCACGAGGATGTTATGATGTTATCAATAGCGTCAAGTTGGAGATGAAGCACGAGGATGTTATGATGTTATCAATAGTGTCAAGTAGGAGATGAGGCACGAGGATGTTATGATGTTATCAAGAGCGTCAAGTTGGAGATGAAGCACGAGGATGTTATGATGTTATCAATAGCGTCAAGTAGGAGATGAAGCAGGAGGATGTTATGATGTTATCAATAGCGTCAAGTAGGAGATGAGGCACGAGGATGTTATGATGTTATCAATAGCGTCAAGTAGGAGATGAAGCACGAGGATGTTATGATGTTATCAATAGCGTCAATATAATGATCCAAAAGGCATAGAAACCTCTCCGTTGCCTCCTTGATGATTTTATTAAAGCATAGAAGAGGAAGGGGTGCCGAATCCCTGACCCATGTCTTTGGTGCCAAATCCCTGACCCATCTCTTTGGTGCAGAATCCCTGACCCGTCTCTACCGTGCCGAATCCCTGACCCGTCTCTCCGGTGCCGAATCCTTGACCCGTCTCTTTGGTGCCGAATCGCGGACCCGTCTCTACCGTGCCAAATCCCTGACCCGTTGTCTCCGGTGCCGAATCCTTAACCCATCTCTTTGGTGCCGAATTACTGCCCCGTCTCTCCGGTGCCAAATCCCTGACCCATCTCTTTGGTGCCGAATCCATGACCCATCTCTTTGGTGCCGAATCCCTGACCCATCTCTTTGGTGCCGAATCCCTGACCCATCTCTTTGGTGCCGAATCCCTGACCCGTCTCTACCGTGCCGAATCCCTGATTCGTCTCTCCGGTGCCAAATCCTTGACCCGTCTCTTTGGTGCCGAATCCCTGACCCATCTCTTTGGTGCCGAATCCCTGACCCGTCTCTACCGTGCCGAATCCCTGACCCGTCTCTCCGGTGCCGAATCACTGACACATCTCTTTGGTGCCGAATCACTGACAGATCTCTTTGGTGCCAAATCCTTGACCCATCTCTTTGGTGCCGAATCACTGGCCCGTCTCTCCGGTGCCAAATCCTTGACCCGTCTCTTTGGTGCCGAATCCCTGACCCATCTCTTTGGTGCCGAATCCCTGACCCGTCTCTACCGTGCCGAATCCCTGACCCGTCTCTCCGGTGCCGAATCACTGACACATCTCTTTGGTGCCGAATCACTGACAGATCTCTTTGGTGCCAAATCCTTGACCCATCTCTTTGGTGCCGAATCACTGGCCCGTCTCTCCGGTGCCAATTCCATGACCCATCTTTTTGGTGCCTAATCCCTGACGCATCTCTTTGGCGCCGAATCGCTGATAGATCTCTTTGGTGCCAAATCCCTGACCCATCTCTTTGGTGCCAAATCCTTGACCCATCTCTTTGGTGCCGAATCCCTGACCCGTCACTCCGGTGCCAAATCCTTGACCCATCTCTTTGGTGCCTAATCCCTGACCCGTCACTCCGGTGCCAAATCCTTGACCCATCTCTTTGGTGCTGAATCACTGGCCCGTCTCTCCAGTGCCAAATCCCTGACCCATCTCTTTGGTGCCGAATCGCTGACAGATCTCTTTGGTGCCAAATCCCTGACCCATCTCTTTGGTGCCAAATCCTTAACCCATCTCTTTGGTGCCCAATCCCTGACCAGTCACTCCGGTGCCAAATCCTTGACCCATCTTTTTGGTGCCGAATCACTGGCCCGTCTCTCCAGTGCCAAATCCCTGACCCATCTCTTTGGTGCCGAATCGCTGACAGATCTCTTTGGTGCCGAATCGCTGACAGATCTCTTTGGTGCCGAATCCCTGACAGATTTCTTTGGTGCCGATCCCTGACCCATCTCTTTGGTGCCGAATCCCTGACCCATCTCTTTGGTGCCGAATCCCTGACCCATCTCTTTGGTGCCTAATCCCTGACAGATCTCTTTGGTGCCGAATCGCTGACAGATCTCTTTGGTGCCGAATTCCTGACCCGTCTCTCCGGTGCGAAATCCCTGACCCATCTCTTTGTTGCCTAATCCCTGACCCATCTCTTTGGTGCCGAATCGCTGATAGATCTCTTTGACACGAATGCGCCACATGACACGCATGCGCCCCATGACAAGAATGCGCCCCATGTCACACATGCGCCCCCTGACACGCATGCGCCCTCTCGCCCGTCTTTTTTCAAGAAGGATTACCAGATCCCTGATTAAACCCTGGTCTGCTTCAGTTTCTTATTGCAAAACTCGAATTATACTCTGGTCCGTCGATCCTGTATCAAAGGGCGTAGAGCTGCGGTAAGAGGGGCCAATCTCGGCTAAATACGAGGTCATGCCACTTGTTTGTCGCTGCATGTTGCTGCATGTCATAACGTCCATTCTAAAACCTCGTGTAAGGTGCTTCGTATCTTGAATATTGATGCTGCCGTGCTGCGATCCCAGACACGTTAGATCAACAGTTGATATAATGTTAGCGCCACGTGTAGTTTGGCTTGCTGCTTATTCATTGGAATGCTCACCGCCCATTCTGGTAGAGAACACCCTCTTAGTGTAGCTATAAGCTCTTTGCCTTAAATACCAAGTAAGATTCTGTTTGGACGCCTACGATGAAGAGTCATAAAGTAATCAACTTCTTCGAACCAAATACAGATAGGTTTCGTCAAATAACGCAATCCTAATGAAAAATGATAACTACAACTAGTGTCTCAATGTTGTTTGAGGTTAAGCCTGTTTGAACTTCTTCCACCTCTAACGCATGCAGTGCTCATTACCACAGGCTCGTCAAATGCCAGAAATATCCATTATATACAGTGTGATCTGTCCAATCTATTTCTACCTTCATCCAACGCCAGTCTTACACATATCGGAGACATTTCCTAAGTTGGAAATGCAATTTACTCACTCCTGCTGTTCTCTTAACGCATTTTGCTGCCTTTTATAACGTGTGGTCAAATGTGAAAGGTATATGTTAATCATAACGTGTGGTTAAATGTGAAAGGTGTATGTTAATCATAACGTGTGGTATGGGACTCAACTTAGTCTTGTTATAGCAGTGGTGAGGCCCAAGAGCCGTCTGCCTTGTGTGGAATTGCTAATAACCGATCAAATCAACGCTCATCGATACCTCCAGATGACGTAAAATTTACCCACGCTCATGGATACCTCCAGATGACATAAAATTTACCCACGCTCATGGATACCTCCAGATGACATAAAATTTACCCAGGCTTATGCGTACCTCTAGATGACTAAAAATTTACCAACGCTCATGGATACATCTAGATGACGTAAAATTTACCAACGCTCATGGATACATCTAGATGACGTAAAATTTACCAACGCTCATGTAGCCCTTCGAATGTCCAGTAATTTAAATGACTAATTGAGCCCTTCACTTCGCACTCATAGTTTCCATGAATTGTACAGGTTCAAATGGTTCATGCGCAAGCGAACCAGTTGTTATTCACGATAAACATGATTGACACCAAAGTCAAAGTACATCTGTCCCTCGCTTGACAAGCAGTGTGGTCCGGTAGGTGAATACGAATAGCCAAGTTTGAGAGTTAGAGTGGTCTAGTATGGGAATCAGTGCGTTATAGGTATGTCAATCAGTGTGTTATAGGTATGGGAATCAGTGTGTTATGTGTAGGAGAATGAGTGTGTTATAGGTATGGGAATCGGTGTGTTATACAATGTGAATCATTGAGATTTAGAAGGTGAATAAGTGTGTTGTAGTATGTGAATCATTATATTGTAGTTGTTGAATCAGTGTGTTATAGGTATAGAAATCAATGTATTCACGATACGAGAATCAGTGTGTTGTAGCATGTGAATAAGTGTGCTAATGGTATGGGAATCAGTGGGTTAAAGGTAATGGAATCAGTGCGCTAATGGTTATAGTATGGGAATCATGGGTGTGGGAATCACTGTTATAGGTGTGGGAATCACTGCGTTAATCACTGCGTTATGGGTGTGGGAATGAGAATCCCTGTGTTATAGTATGGGAATCACTGCGTTATGGGGGAATGTTATGGGTGGGAATCACTGCGTTATGGGTGTGGGAATCACTGCGTTATGGGTGTGGGAATCACTGCGTTATGGGTGTGGGAATCGAAGTGGTAACTATACGAAGGTGTTGTTGTTGTTGTTGTTGTTGTTCTATAGTTGTCATACTTCTATTGACTCATGCTGTTGATTTTGACAAACGCAGACGGTTCTCGTTTTACTCACGTTACTGTCGTTCCAGGCGTGATTTGGGGGTAGTGGGTTTTTTATCATGGTTGTGGCGTTAATCTCGTTACTGTGCAGGCTGTTTACTTCCCTAGTCAGTGTGCTGTTGAGACCTGCGCTTGTTTAGTATCGTAGGCCATGTCATTTGATATCGCTATTCATGTTTATTGTTGTTGTTTAATTATCGTTGTCCGTGTTTATTTAACTGTTGTTCTGTTTGTTCTTGATGCGTTAACACCGATGTCCGCTGTTTATATATAAGTTATTATAGTTGTATCAAACACATCCGTAATCATATATCACAGGCAGCTCTAGGACTATCTGTATTCCAATCAATTGGGTCCGTTCAGGTAAAACAGCTTGGATATATTTACGGCTCCGTTCCTGTTACTCTTCACCTGTGCAGCTATGTAAGACATGTATGAATATGAGAAACAGCTGTCACCTGAGACACGTTACCTGAATGTCCTCACACCTGCAGTTATGATCATCATCCCGCTGTTCTCGCTGAGTTCTCGTCATGTTCTCACTAAGTGCTCGGGCTGCACCACCTCCCAAATTCCGGTGCGCACGCTTACATTCTCTTACGCATAACATTGTAAGCTAACCGCCCCCCCCCCACTACACCCCCCACCCCCCAACTTTAGCGCATACGTTAACACCACGCCATATTCATTCATAATTGCACCGTTGCTGTCATCATCACAACTTGTTGTTGATCTAGCCATACCACCACCGACGTCTCACGTACAATCAGTCGCTCCTTGGACCAGAGAATCAGATTAGGCGTGTTTTTTACCCGTCTACAGTTCGACAGCCAGTGCTGCGGGCGTACTTGACCTGCCGTGAACATTCTTTCTGTGTTCACTACCCGTTATCACACAACTCAATACTTCTTTAGTGGGGAAGAAGTCGATCAACTCAATTTAGGCTCGTGCCGGAACACAGTCCAAGGCCATCAATATCTGATTTACGGCAGCGGATGATTTCACGTCCACATAGACGCAAGTGTCAACGCGAGAGTTAATGCGAGAATTGATTTGAAGACGTTGGATCACGTCGTCAACAAGTGAGTCTATTCAACTTATACATGTCACTTCCTTGGAATCTCCCCGATTCGTGTTTCTGTTGATTATTACCTCCGTAGTGGCCCTAAAAGGTTAAAATCGAGTCGCCTGTTGTGTACTGCAGATCAGATTGAAATTCTTTAGTAGAAGTCGTATTTGCGTTCGATCCCTGATAAATGACACGGGAAGCACTTAGCTGCGCGCTTTTTCCTAACGGCGTTAATAATTCTTACATCACCCCTGATATAAAGTGATTTCACCCGACAAACCTAACAATGAAATGATGAATAAACATTAGAATCATCGTCAGATATTCGCCGAGGTAGGTTGTTGTCCTTGCCGTCGTCAGTTAGATATTCGCCGAGGTAGGTTGTTGTCCTTGCCGTCGTCAGTTAGATATTCGCCGAGGTAGGTTGTTGTCCTTGCCGTCGTCAGATATTCGCCGAGGTAGCCGTCGTCAGATATTCGCCGAGGTAGGTTGTCCAGATTGCCGAGGTAGGTTGTTGTCCTTGCCGTCGTCAGATATTCGCCGAGGTAGGTTGTTGTCCTTGCCGTCGTCAGATATTCGCCGAGGTAGGTTGTTGTCCTTAACGTCGTCAGTTAGATATTCGCCGAGGCAGGTTTTTTTCCTTGCCGACGCAGTCATCACAATTAAGCGTTACCACATGCTCCCGTTGATCAATGAATATTTTCACAGTCGTTTGTTTATTCCGGTGACGGGTCTTTGAAGCCCATCTGTAGGTAACCGATGATGAGAATAGACGCTGACTCAGCAGGTGCGCTGTTAAAGCTTTATCATCATTCCAACCTCTCACCGTCGCCATGTTGGTTTCCAGTTGCTAATAGCGCAACTAAGTCATCCGTATTCTCCTACGGTAGGTCTCAGGTCAAAGGTCGGGTAGTACTACACATAATGACCTAAGGGTCAAATAACCTGATGCAACTTTTAATAAAACTACCGTTCTAAAACACAGGAAAACAGCAACACGGAATGCTGTGAGATGACATTGTTCTGACTTCGTGGCTACATTGTGGTGCAGTGAACTCAAAATCCTCCAATCACCGCTATTTATGTTGGATGTATTGACCATGCTATGCCTTATAGTCCCTGGTACATTGTGCGTCTCTCTGTGACCTGATCTGGTTCCACGTGTTGTTCATGAAAGGCCGAATACCACAAGACGTTTTTTACCAACCGTCAGCTGAACATATATCAGCGTAAAATATTGATAGAAGTCGCATGTTTGGCGATTGTAAGGGGTGCTTTGTGGTTCGTCATTCCGTGATATCTTTCATGTGTGCTCCACATATACCTTATTACAGCGGTGAGTAACTTGGTTCACCAATGGGTGAATGGTATAGGAGGAGGTGGTAAAGTCGACATGCAAAACAAACTGGAAATGAATGAATGATAATGCGCGAAGAGACGCAAGCGCAACACTAGTATTGACCTGAACAAGACAAAAGAGAAACATGTACCATGTTGCGGGTGTAGTGTATCCGTGTATTTGACTCCGACAGAAATGCCACTTAAGGCCTTCTTCTATCTGACGATGTGTTAAGATGATGAGATCAACATTCTCAACATTCCCTATCATATGACTTTGATGAATTTTGAGTGGCTGTGCATCACGAGGCCTCGGCGATAGTTCAAGGGGTCTGCTTACTTGTGTCAAAGGGACTACCCAGCCTACAATGGACAACCCTGAAGTCCATGTTATATACGCATTAATATATATATATATATATATATATATATATATATATATATATATATATATATATATATATATATATATATATATATATATATATATATATATATATATATATATATATATATATATATATATATATATATATATATATATATATATATGCGTGTTTGTGTGTATATGTGTGAGTGTGTGCATTCCAGGGTGGCTTAGCCAGGGTGAGGGTACCATTGTGAGTTAGACCCGTATGCTAATCGTGAATGCATTCATTTCCATATCACTCTCTGCTATGCAGGTGTACGCCCTTCTCATGTGATGTCATAAAGGGGTCCGTTATATTTATAGTTCATCTCGACCACCAACACACAGTTGCAAACAACCCGTACATTTAGAGTGCATCTCTTCGATGGTACATTTAACGTGTGTTGGTAACGATAGATCTTTCGGCAGTTTCAGTCTGTATGAAGCTGGCAAGAAATAGGCAACCATGACATCTCTAAGTAGCAGCCAGACTCCAGGGGCTGAGGCCCCCATTACGCCGACTTCACCAACTAAGAAGTTTATCTCCGTCAAATACGGTGAGTTTAGTGCTGCTTACAATGATGTCACTTGCCTAAATATGGCTATTGCGCGTATAGTCTTTGCTGTCGGGTAAGATATGTGACGTCACATAAGCTGGCAGACATATTTAAGAGTATTAATGATCTGTACCTGTACGTGATGTTCATGTCAGATTATGAAGGTCGTCTCCGAATCAATTAATAAACACATTTCATATCTTTGTTATGATATTATTAATTCATGAATAGAGGCAATTGAATGATTCGTCGTTTCACGGGTTACACTGTGACGTCACAGAAGCTGGCACGGGTTACTTTACTATATACTTAAATGAACAGCAGTTAGTCGTGGTTGTTTAAATAATGTCTCACCTGGATCGTTTGATTGGCAGTGGCACCTGGGGAGAGTGATACAGACATTCCTGTGTCCAGCAAAACGGAAAAACTACCTGATGGCACAATCATCGTCACGAACGTATCCCACCTCCCCGATGGTCGAACGGAAACCGTCACGCGCAAGAGCGTAATAGAGGAAACAGATACAGGGACACGAACTATTACCACGGTAACCAAGAGGATAACTATCTCAAAAGATATATATGACCTCCAGAATGGCGCCCCACCGACCGGGCAAACTGGGATTCCGCCCAAGAGGACGGATCCTCATGACGTCAGGACGTTACCTCCACACCTGAATGGTCAGCCTCAGAAACCGCCGCAGCAAAAATCTCCCGAGGTCAAACCCCCTCAGCAAAAACCTCCCGAGGTGAAACCCCCTCAGCACAACCTTCCCGAGATCAAACCCCCTCAGCAAAAACCTCCCGAGGTCAAACCACCTCAGCAAAAATCACCTGAGCCACCCGTACAAAAAGTTGATGAGTCACCGTCATCATCATCACTTCAGAAACCGGAACCAGTCGAGCCTCCAGCGTCTTCCGATGTTACTCTTAGAACCAAATCTACGAATGCTGAGCGCTACAAACGGTTTTCGAATAAACCCATCGCTGAACCAAATTACGACCGCGAAAGATTCCATGACTTTTTCGGCACCACATATGTGAATGAATCAAAACCATTTGACGAACAACTTGCCATGTACCGGAAGAAAAACGATGACGCCCGGAAGCTGCGTGAACACGAGGCGCACGAGCGAGAGAAGGAGAATAATGGTGATACGAGCAGGAAGCGCGAGAGGGCGCTCGGTGGCGTTCCTCCATGGAAGAGTGAGTTCTTCATTCTTCTTTATTCTTAATGCATTGTAGGAAGATTTTCTTATACTGAGTGTTGACCGCTAAGTCAGCACAATGCCAGGCCTCTGATATTTTCGTTCTGTCGATGGTTTCATCGCTGCTCTGCCCGTCACAAGGCATCCCTCTGTATGTCACTAGGCATCCCTCTGTACGTCACTAGGCATCCCTCTGTACGTCACTAGGCATCCCTCTGTATGTCACTAGACATCCCTCTGTATTTCACTAGGCATCCCTCTGTATGTCACTAGGCATCCCTCAGTCCGTCACTAGGCATCCCTCAGTCCGTCACTAGGCATTCTTCTGTCCGTCGCAAGGCATCCCTCTGTCCCCCACAAGGCATCCCTCTGTTCGTCAGCTTCACCGTGACATTGAACCAACAGTGTGATGTATGATGCAAGCATGATCAATGTCGAATTCGTCCTCATCAAGTTTGCCGCTTATAGTTGAAATAATCCTAGCCAAATCAGGGAAAGGCTCGGGCTGGATAATTGTTGAACCGGTCGTGGCATGTTAACATGCTAACTACGCTTCAAAACCCACGCATCTAAAAACGCCTGTCAATCAATGGAATGCTTTCCGCCATTCTGTCATTGGTCGCTAGTTTTATTTGATTAATTACGCCAAATACGGCATGCTCTAGTTTATTCTCGTGTGGGCAGAAGAGGCGAGGTCGCGCTGACTAGGGGGTTGTATTTCACGAGAGCACTGTGAGTGGAGATATTCATAACTTTATTGGGCTAAAAGTAGATAAAGTCTCCCTTGTATAAATTGATAAAAATATTATCAATCGCATCCTGAACCATCTCCTGTTGCCCCCACCCAATAGCTCAAAGATACATCTCTTGGTTTGTGTCCTTGGTGAGAGCTGACCTCTCATGTGTCAACCCCTTTACCCCTTTTCTACTCTTACTACCATTTCATTCATGTGGCTTAGAGTGCTGAGTGCCAACCCTTCAGCGAGCAGCTTCTTCTTCACCTCAATGACACTTTGAGCTGCCTGTGAAGTGTGGACATGTGACGACATAAAAAAAGTTATAGCTTCGTCTATGCGAACACATCGAAGAAGCGATTGGAATGCGGAGCACTATAAGCTGCTTACCGGGTGTGGGGCGTTCGTTCGTTCATTTCAATTAAAGCCGTTTTTGGCGACTGAGGCCATGTGCGGCTAAATTGTGTGGGGCGTGGGTTGTGGGTCAGTCTTTATACGCCGGGGGACCGGGGTGTTGGTGCAAGGGTTGGGTGCAGTCATGGCGGTGTACTCATGGAGGGTAACTATGAAGATGGTTCTAGTAGGTGGATGAGAGGCGCCACGAGGATCCACGCAGACCTGGGTGTCATATATCTTGTTCCATACAAGAGGTGTAAGTTGGTGAACATTCCCCTTATCCGAGACTCCTCTATTGAGCTGGCAATCGCTGGGATCGCGTACAGCGCATGCGCACAAAGCGCACACACGGTGACTGTAAACTTGTAATGGAGTAGAGCATTACACATTTATACGTCTGTTTAACTAACCCTTCTCTGTATGAAAACAAAAACAAAAAAACCACTTCAAGAAATTTGTGCGACTGTCAAAGCATTTCATTCAGTCCTTATCAAATTACTAGCGTCGAGCCCTAAGTACTCTGTGGAAGACTATTCTGTACATGACGTCCTTCGAAAAAACCTCTCTACATGTCTCGCGTCTACCCCACTTACTCCAACATGCCCCGACTCCATCATCATTCCCAGCCTGACAACCCACCTACCCCATCCCGCTCCCCGACCCCCTCATCACTGCCCGCCTGGCAACCCAACCAACCTATCCTCCTCCCCCGACCCCCGCCATATAACACCACTTCTTTTGCTGCCGGACACTCCCCTACCCTAACACATCCCTGTCCATCTGGTACCCCACTTTCCCCAACACATCCCTGTCCATCTGGTACCCCACTTTCCCCAACACATCCCTGTCCATCTGGTATCCCACTTACCCCAACACATCCCTGTCTACCTGGTACCCCACTTACCCCAACACATCCCTGTCCATCTGGTACCCCACTTACCCAAACACATCCCTGTTCATCTGGTACCCCACTTCCCCAACACATCCCTGTTCACCTGGTACCCCACTTACCCCAACACATCCCTGTTCACCTGGTACCCCACTTACCCCAACACATCCCTCTCCACCTGGTACCCCACTTACCCCAACACATCCCTGTCCATCTGGTACCCCACTTACACACACACAACCCCATCTACCGACCCCCTCCACCTGGCATCCTACTCACTCCCACACCACCCCCCCGCTCCCACACTCCCACCTCCACCCCACTTCCCCTCTCCGGTTTAATCTGTACGTATCACGTGTACCATGCACATGAGACGTAATAAAATACTACTATACTTATAAAGTACTTGTTTGTGCTGCTGTAACTTATTTCTACATTTACACAACCCTATACCACATCAGGAATTCCACGATAATGCAGGTATTATGGATCAACACAGTTTCACTTTTGTCTTGATATACCACACATACTTGCAGCTGCCGCAACAAAACCTATAAACCAGGATGGGGGTCCACTATGTGGTTGTCCCATAGTAACTATTCGCATTCTCAACCTGAATCAAAATGCTCGTATTTCAGCGTCAGGTTGCAGTACATCGAGCTCTTAGCGTCTGCGGGTGCGACACAGCTACGTGCGAGTGATTTGATGACGTCACAACACTAAAGTCGAACGAATTAACATAACATACCAAGTCTGTTCAGGTTCTACTACAAAGCAGACCCGCGTGTTATTACACATGCTACATACAGCACATCAGGAACTACTCAAAAGTCTTCTCACTTCATACTGAAGTTGTCACTTGTAAATAGAAATTATATAGTTCAAGCAACATTTTAACACATTACAAGTTAGAACAGCAAAAAAACGTCCTCTTTATGGGCTCCTTGGCAACTGAGGAATGAATACCCGTTGTAGGCTACTGTCCTTACTCGGCAATGCCATCTCTCAATCCCCATTGATATCACGGATAGTTGTTTATAATTGGTAAAATGGAAAATATCCAAAATCGTTAACGATTGTAGCATGTTAATTTATAGCGTAAAACAGCAAAACGTGGGTCAAAAATCCGAACTTGTCATTTGGGAACAGGGCGGGCGGCATGGCTTGTACCTAATAAGCTGATCATTAATCCTCCCACGCCTTGATTCCAACGAACGCCTACAATCGCTATGTGCCTATATGACATGCCTAACCTTGTACAACATTTCTATGCACATCCCCTGCGCATGCGTATGATTACTGGTACATAGGTTATCATTCATGGACCTCTTGACACCACGTCAAAAATTTGCCAATATACTGCCCACTGTTGACTTTCAGGGGGCATCTCATAATTGAATTTGATCTATCGATACATTTTGTCTGAGCTCCAAAGGAGGGTATATTTATGACTTAAGTGGTTCAGAGTGCAAAAGTACAAGTACATTTTGCGATAAGCATTAACGGTAAAAGAAGCCCGTGGGCAGAAGTGAATTAATCCATGTCGTGAAGCGGGTAGCCACAGATCTCCAGCTCATATCTGCTGGTATAAAATAACTTTCGTTACTTAACCGTTACGGTATATCAGTCCCGGTATGGCAGCGACTACGATGGAGATGGACGGAGTAGATGCTGGTCGAGAGAGTCCCCCGGTGACCGCGGGACACAAACCGGAAGTGGCCGGGAGCGCGAACAAACCAGGGAAAAATCCTGTTTACCGCGCCGCTAAACAACAATACACGCGGTATCAGTTTTGTGAAGACACGGGAAATTACAATGTAATCGTCGGTGAGTAGGGTCTGCTACTATCTTAACCTAGCAAGTTTACTACGAAAATCTTGCTTCAGCCTATTTTATGTCTTCGCTTCCTGATTCAGTGATTGTCATTACCCCGAAATTTGGTAAATATTTCGTCGCAACCATCGCCGTGGTTTCTCTCGTTATGTTCTGTCACTGAAAAGTATTTTGTCTAGATGTAACGATGGAGATGATTATATCGTTTCTGTAAAAAAAAACCTTTTTAACGAATTTCATGTAATATATTTTGATCAGTGGTTTGGATGAATACTGGGATCGTTTAGTGACCGTTATGACTGCCCAATGCTTATTTACATTGGGATCGTTTAGTGACCGTTATGACTGCCCAATGCATATGTATTTACATTGCTGGAGTTTCAATTTATTGCGCTCAAAGAAAGTTTCGAAAACATTTTGCTGTCTTGAACTCTCAGTGATGAATCCAATTATGGTTTGCATTTTAATCTACACCCTCCCTCTTCCCCACAGGTTTACCACTTATTTTTTAGGGCAAACTAATCCCTGTGGACGGTACATTCCTGTTTTGTCTTGCAGCAGTTTACTCATGATACTTTTTTTTTTTTTGGGGGGGGGGGGGGGGGGGGGGGGGGGGGGGGGGGGGGGAGTCAGAAAGGACATTTACAAACATGACCACCCAAGATCGCCCGGTGATGGTTTACCTGAGCCAAAAGACCGCTCGTAAAACATCAAATACACATATAGCCGATTGTTGCAAGCTTTTTTTTCGATATCAATATAAATGACATTTAGCAAAATAAATTGTGTTACCCTGGTCAACAACCACCCCACCCCCCCACCCCACTACACACACCGCAAAATAAAACAAAACACAAGCAACTGCCTAAATAGATATGTACGTGGAATTTGCTATGAGTGTGGAAAATCGCCCGAAGGTTTGTTGTTTTCAATGTTGCCATGCTGTGAACCTGACCTTCCCGGGTGATCGATGTGAGATTATTGATCTGTTTGACTAGGCTGATAAAGTGTCTCGCTTTGGTTGAGTATTTTATTGTCGCGACACGTACACAAACACATTGGCTGGTATGTGCCTGTTTGTTGGTTCATCAACGCTGTCATATCACTTTGTCTTTGAAATGTATTGAATTTGATTTTAATTCTTGCTGTAACATGATTTTGATTAGAGCCATTTCGAATTATCTATTAACCAAATTAATTGTATATATAACGGCAAAAAAGTACGATGATAAAAAGTACTAGGTTTAACTTCCTTGCTGATGTAGGCAAATATCGAATAAAGAAACCCCACAAACTGAACTCTGACCTAAGATCACATGCGACGCCTGATTAGACAAAACCCCGATTGCTTCCTGATAGGTTTGGATTTAGCCATTCAAGAAGCTGATTTCCTCGTCAGTTTAAAGATCGATTGATCAAATATTTTGGCATGACAAATAAGGACTGAGAAGACAGCGGTACAGAAGCGCTTGGAATATTTATGCCTATAAAAACACAACTTCTGGGCATGGGCGATTTTATCTGCGGTTAACTGATAACAAAACTGGAGGCCTTAGTACTCTTGGTAACGACATTCTGCACGTGCGCACTGTATGGCAAACAAGTCTTTATCACCTCTTTAACGGCAACTAAACACATGGCCAGGTCGAGAAAATGTTTGCGAATTCTCTCCGCTGTTGTTGTCTCTGGGTTTGATATCGCTAACCGTCCTACTTGTGCTGTTTTTTAACGTGTGGTTGGAGCATTAAAAAACGTCATTTTCCAACTAAGATGATATACGCTACGTGACGCAAAGGTGTCTGTCTCACATTCCGCGCATGATAAGCATTCAGGTATTTCATGCTTATGTGAGGGGCTGTTTCAAAAGCCATGCTGATTTGCGTAAATACAATCGAGAGGGGTGGGTGGGTGAACGATGATCTTGTTTATTGGTTACCACAGGATTTGATGCAACCACGGGATTTGAACCCGCGACTCTCTGGTTAACCGTTGTTGTACAGCGATGCACAGCCACCACGTGCCAACCAACTGAACTGAAACGTTAACTATTTCCAAAGCTCTGAAATTTGATGATAATTCTATGATCTTCCAGCCATTTCAACAGAAAGTGGCAGCTTCGAAGAAACGACCGCTCCCCGATGGTACAACCGTGCCGAGGAAATCTTGAAAGCCGATATAGGACCAGCAGAATTCAGCAAACGCCTCGATAAGCAAAACAAACTTTTCGAGGTAAATACAATCATTTAGCTTTTGAGATGACCAGATTGTATGTTTTGGGGGGAAACGTTCGTGAATAGATTTGTTTATAACCATTGGTGCCATAGCCGTGATTCAAATAATCAAAGTATCTTGAACAATTTGTTGTTATTGGTATGATAAATCAGTTGTATACCTCACCGGTAAACCATTGATGTGACTCATTCATTGCAGGAAGGATGCAAGAAAGGCGGCGTATTTGATGGACCTTCTATGTACTTCTCCAAAGGTTCCGTCAAGTCTATTTTTGAGAAGAAGACAAAACAATCCCACAGCCGAGCAACTCACTCCGTTGGTATCGGAGCCCTGGGCTATGCCGTGATTGATTCAGACGAGCGTCTTCCACCTAACGGCTTCTTCACACCGGAGAGGGTGTTCGAGATTCGAGCAAGGCACTCCAACTTCCCAAGCAAGTGACCATCCTATTTTTGCTATTCATTTTAGCAGCCCCTCAATGTTATTCTATACATTTAGTTCACTTTCTCTGCCAGCCTCTCGATGTCATTCTCTATCTCTAGTTTCCCTTCTCTGTCAGCCCCTCGATGTTATTCCATACCTCTAGTTCACTTTCTCTGCCAGCCCCTCGATGTTATTCTATACCTCTAGTTCACTTTCTCTGCTAGCCCCTCGATGTTATTCTATACCTCTAGTTCCCCTTCTCTGCCAGCCCCTCGGTCTTATTCTATACCTCTAGTTCACTTTCTCTGCCAGCTCCTTGTTGTTATTCTATACCTCTAGTTCCCCTTCTCTGCCAGCCCCTCGATGTTATTCTATACCTCTAGTTCACTTTCTCTGCCAGCCCCTCGATGTTATTCTATACCTCTAGTTCACTTTCTCTGCCAGCCCCTCGATGTTATTCTATACCTCTAGTTCACTTCTCTGCCAGCCCCTCGATGTTATTCTATACCTCTAGTTCACTTTCTCTGCCAGCCCCTCGATGTTATTCTATACCTCTAGTTCACTTTCTCTGCCAGCCCCTCGATGTTATTCTATACCTCTATTCACTTTCTCTAGTTCTACTTTCACTTCTCTCTGCAGCCCCTCGATGTTATTCTATACCTCTAGTTCACTTTCTCTGCCAGCCCTCGATGTTATTCTATACCTAGTTCACTTTCTCTGCCAGCCCCTCGATGTTATATTCTATACCTCTAGTTCACTTTCTCTGCCAGCCCCTCGATGTTATTCTATACCTCTAGTTCACTTTCTCTGCCAGCCCCTCGATGTTATTCTATACCTCTAGTTCACTTTCTCTGCCAGCCCCTCGATGTTATTCTATACCTGTAGTTCTCTTCTCTGCCAGCCCCTCGATGTTATTCTATACCTCTAGTTCACTTTCTCTGCCAGCCCCTCGATGTTATTCTATATCTCTAGTTCACTTTCTCTGCCAGCCCCTCGATGTTATTCTATACCTCTAGTTCACTTTCTCTGCCAGCCCCTCGATGTTATTCTATACCTCTAGTTCACTTTCTCTGCCAGCCCCTCGATGTTATTCTATACCTCTAGTTCACTTTCTCTGCCAGCCCCTCGATGTTATTCTATACCTCTAGTTCACTTTCTCTGCCAGCCCCTCGATGTTATTCTATACCTCTAGTTCACTTTCTCTGCCAGCCCCTCGATGTTATTCTATACCTCTAGTTCCCTTCTCTGCCAGCCCCTCGATGTTATTCTATACCTCTAGTTCACTTTCTCTGCCAGCCCCTCGATGTTATTCTATACCTCTAGTTCACTTTCTCTGCTCGATAGTTCACTTTCTCTGCCAGCCCCTCGATGTTATTCTATACCTCTAGTTCCCTTTCTCTGCCAGCCCCTCGATGTTATTCTATACCTCTAGTTCCAGCCCCTCGATGTTATTCTATACCTCTAGTTTTCTTCTCTTCCAGCCCCTCGATGTTATTCTATACCTCTAGTTCACTTTCTCTGCCAGCCCCTCGATGTTATTCTATACTCTAGTTTCACTTTCTCTGCCAGCCCCTCGATGTTATTCATACCTCTAGTTCACTTTCTCTGCCAGCCCCTCGATGTTATTCTATACCTCTAGTTCACTTTCTCTGCCAGCCCCTCGATGTTATTCCATACCTCTAGTTCACTTTCTCTGCCAGTCCCTCGATGTTATTCCATACCTCTAGTTCACTTTCTCTGCCAGCCCCTCGATGTTATTCTATATCTCTAGTTCACTTTCTCTGCCAGCCCCTCGATGTTATTCTATAGTTCCTCTAGTCGATGTCACTTTCTCTGCCAGTCCCTCGATGTTATTCATTCTCTATACCTCTAGTTGTTATTCACTTAGTTCTCTGTCAGCCCCTCGATGTTATTCTATATCTCTAGTTCACTTTCTCTGCCAGCCCTCGATGTCGATGTTATTCTATACCTGTAGTGTTCAGTTCATTTCTCTGCCAGCCCCTCTATGTTATTCTATACCTCTAGTTCACTTTCTCTGCCAGCCCCTCGATGTTATTCTATACCTGTAGTTCCCCTTCTCTGCCAGCCCCTCGATGTTATTCTATACCTGTAGTTCCCCTTCTCTGCCAGCCCCTCGATGCTATTCTATACCTCTAGTTCACTTTCTCTGTCAGCCCCTCGATGTTATTCTATACCACTAGTTCACGATCTTATTCTCTACCTCTTATTTCATTGTTCCCAACGTCACAGGTGCAGCGGATGACTCTAAGATGGGTAACAGGTCGATGGCGCTGAAGTTCGCCGACCATGACTACGACGCCCCGCTTGATTTCGTCTTCCAGACAGGCTACCTCAGTCCCTACTTCAACCTCGATTCTATCGAAGCGTTCCACAATTCTCTGATGAAGGGCAGTGAGGCGGCCAAAGCCTACTTCTCATCGCTGCCCATCTAGTGAGTTACATCGAGTGGCTGAGGTTTTAGCAATAGCTGACAGGATGAAGATAAGTGCTTCAGCCTTTGAGAAGAGAACGCCAGATGAAGAATCTACGTTTACTCGGGCGTACGCATGCACATTTGCACACATAAAACTCACACTCGCCCATTCACACGCACACTTATAAACACTTAACCACTCACACTTATAAACACTTAACCACTCACACTTATAAACACTTAACCACTCACACTTATAAACACTTAACCACTCACACTTATAAACACTTAACCACTCACGCGCATCTGGGCGCGCATGTTTTTGCGCATACTATCTCTTACGCACTTACACACATACACACGCAAACACACACATGCATACACACTCCATAGATGTTAAAAGCTTTGAGTGAACATGTTCAAAATGGGATTTCTTTCAACCGATGTTCCCTGATTTCTTTCTGTATTTAGCCTGGAGGCCGCTCTGGAAGGGTTGCGTCATCTCCCGGACTCTTACTACCACCAACACTACCATTCTCAGATGGTTTACGATTTCAAGGCCAATGATGGAGTGAAGAGATTGGCCCGTTTCCGGATTATCCCTATGGATGGCAAACCCGAATCCGGTCGATTGGATCCGGAGATGCAGCGCGAAGCTTGGTACCACCTGTGAGTAGTGGTTGGTTTTGAGATCACAATCACCAATCATTCGCGTGTGAGACACTTTAACCTTAACCTTATGATTGGTCGGCTTGTATGAAATCGCGGCATTTCAGATGGGAGTATCCATACAGTTAGAAACACCCACTCAAATTCTTACCCCCCACCCCCTCCCCGTTCCTTGGGTACTTTCTTTTACATTCCACTCATCCATCGAATTTCCCGGTGACTTCCAGTTAGCACGGTGTGTAATTCCCGGTGACTTTCAGTAGGCACGGTTTGTAATTACTGGTGACTTCCAGTAAGCACGGTGACTAATTCAGGTACTTCCAGTTAGCACGGTGTGTAATTCCTGGTGACTTCCAGTAAGCATGGTGTGTAATTCCTGGTGACTTCCAGTTAGCACGGTGAGTAATTCCTGGTGACTTCCAGTAAGCACGGTGTGTAATTCCTGGTGACTTCCAGTAAGCATGGTGTGTAATTCCTGGTGACTTCCAGTAAGCACGGTGAGTAATTCCTGGTGAAAGCACGGTCCTGGTGACTTCCAGTAAGCACGGTGTAATTCCTGGTGACTTCCAGTAAGCACGGTGAATTCTGGTGACTTCCAGTAAGCACGGTGTGTAATTCCTGGTGACTTCCAGTTAGCACGGTGTGTAATTCCTGGTGACTTCCAGTAAGCACGGTGTGTAATTCTATGTGACTTCCAGTAAGCACGGTGTGTAATTCCTGGTGACTTCCAGTAAGCACGGTGTGTAATTCCTGGTGACTTCCAGTAAGCACGGTGTGTAATCCTGGTGACTTCCAGTAAGCACGGTGTGTAATTCCTGGTGACTTCCAGTAAGCACGGTGTGTAAATTCTATGTGACTTCCAGTAAGCACGGTGTGTAATTCCTGGTGACTTCCAGTAAGCACGGTGTGTAATTCCTGGTGACTTCCAGTAAGCACGGTGTGTAATTCCTGGTGACTTCCAGTAAGCACGGTGTGTAATTCCTGGTGACTTCCAGTAAGCACGGTGTGTAATTCCTGGTGACTTCCAGTAAGCACGGTGTGTAATTCTAGGTGACTTCCAGTAAGCACGGTGTGTAATTCCTGGTGACTTCCAGTAAGCACGGTGTGTAATTCCATGTGACTTCCAGTAAGCACGGTGTGTAATTCCTGGTGACTTCCAGTAAGCACGGTGTGTAATTCCTGGTGACTTCCAGTAAGCACGGTGTGTAATTCCTGGTGACTTCCAGTAAGCACGGTGTGTAATTCCTGGTGACTTCCAGTAAGCACGGTGTGTTCCAGTATTCCTGGTGACTTCCAGTAAGCATGGTGTGTAATTGTAATTCCTGGTGACTTCCAGTAAGGTGTGTAATTCCTGGTGACTTCCAGTAAGCACGGTGTGTAATTCTGGTGACTTCCAGTAAGCACGGTGTGTAATTCCTGGTGACTTCCAGTAAGCACGGTGTGTAATTCTATGTGACTTCCAGTAAGCACAATTCCTGGTGACTGTAGTAAGCACGGTGTGTATTCCTGGTGACTTCCAGTAAGCACGGTGTGTAATTCCTGGTGACTTCCAGTAAGCACGGTGTGTAATTCCTGGTGACTTCCAGTAAGCACGGTGTGTAATTCTAGGTGACTTCCAGTAAGCACGGTGTGTAATTCCTGGTGACTTCCAGTAAGCACGGTGTGTAATTCCTGGTGACTTCCAGTAAGCATGGTGTGTAATTCCTGGTGACTTCCAGTTAGCACGGTGTGTAATTCCTGGTGACTTCCAGTAAGCATGGTGTGTAATTCCTGGTGACTTCCAGTAAGCATGGTGTGTAATTCTATGTGACTTCCAGTTAGCACGATGTGTGTGTAATTCTATGTGACTTCCAGTTAGCGCGATGTGTAATTCTATGTGACTTCCAGTAAGCACGGTGTGTAATTCTAGGTGACTTCCAGTAAGCACGGTGCGTAATTCTAGGTGACTTCCAGTTAGCACGGTGTGTAATTCTAGGTGACTTCCAGTAAGCACGGTATGTAATTCCTGGTGACTTTCAGTAAGCACGGTGTGTAATTCTAGGTGACTTCCAGTTAGCACGGTGTGTAATTCTAGGTGACTTCCAGTTAGCACGGTGTGTAATTCTAGGTGACTTCCAGTAAGCACGGTGTGTAATTCCTGGTGACTTCCAGTAAGCACGATGTGTAATTCCTGGTGACTTCCAGTTAGCACGGTGTGTGATTATAAAGACGGCCACCCTAAACGGTTGGTTAACCAGAACATTCTATCCACCACTTTGCACCTTCGATGCAGGTTTTTTTCTCCCTCAGAAGATATACTTGGTCCTCTGAAGCCATTAAATGTGCTGGAAACATTTTTGAATATAATTTCAACTTGATTCGTACAGTTGTTACGCCCTCGGTATGCACAAATGACGTTCTGTGTAAGGTTGTTGGAGCGCCCTGACTCGCCGGAACCACCGACCTACTTACGAGATGAGTTCCGGAAGCGACTGAACAAAGATAACCTGGAGTACAAGCTGCAGGTGCAGCTACACGAGTGGACACCGGAAGACACTCATATCCTGTATAACGCCAGTCTCCCGTGGGACTCGCACGATCATCCCTGGATCAACGTAGCCACTCTCTGTCTTACTGGCGTTCTTCCTGATGACGTCACAGAGGTGACGCGCTTCAATATCGGTCAGCATCCAAAAGACGTCATAACGTACCCTCACGCCACTAGCAATGCCGATTTCAACGTCGTGCCGAATCTACGCGCGGAGATCTACGGCCAGGTGGCGCGTCTGAGACCCCAGCAGGTCGAGGAACCCGGGCCGGGTGAAACCGTGGAGTACCTCATTCATACAGTCACTGGTTCACATCAGCTGGCGGGAAATATGGACCAGAATTGTAATATCTACGTCAGCATCATAGGTCTGTAGACGTCTTGTTTATGTCACCGTTATCCCTAAAGCTGAGTCAAAGTGTAAGAAATATCATGGGAAAGATTGACATACATAAAGACGATCAGATATAATTAGTGACAAAATTTGTAGAGGGGAGGGGAGATTGTGGACAAGCTCTAATGGGAAGTCAAGACTCATGAACACCTGATGAATATTTATTAAGTTAATTTATTTTGGTTATGTTTTTTCTATACAGGTACGGAGGGAAGGACCTCCTTTCTTAAGCTACAGCGCCGAGTGAAGAGTGATTTCGACAAAGGAACAAAAACCACATTCGCTGTTCACGGTCACCGAGTCGGGGAATTCCAATGTGCCAAGGTACGAACTTAACTCCGTCAAGTACTGCATCACAGTGTTGTGGCACCTTCGTTTTAGATTTAACAGCCCGATGATATTTGCAGCGACTGACTATATACTTATGGGGTATAATTGCAGGTGTTCAAGGAGCGGAAGGGAAGTAAATCAGACTGGCTCCTCGAATACATGGTCATCACGACGCCATACAATAACAAGTGTCACACGATGCCCTGTTACCGCTGGCTTACAGACGCCGTTCCTCTTCTCACGCTACGCGAAGGTGTAGGTGAGTGACACTGCTGGTGCTCCGTCACATCTATGACGTCAGCACACCGTCAACATAATTTGCATACTCAACGATTTACCAAAGAGCTTGTAGCTATGACTGCACCGCAAAAAAACCCCTGTAGTCTGTGTTGTAACTGTAGCCATGGTCATAGGTTTAATCTTCATTTTACTGTGTTTCACTCAAATAATTGTAAAAGTTCAAGTCATTATTCCTAGACGTGATATCACAACGATGGCCGTGAATTTTTAGTCATATCAGTGATATCAAAGCTATAAATATAATTTAACGCCTAATTAAAGTTATATTAGTGATATTTTATAAGTGGCTGTGACTTAAACCCCTACAGGTGTGATTGACAACCTCGAGGAGGATCATTACCTGCGGCTCCTCCGTAGCCAGGAGGTCACCAACAGACAGCGTCTCTTTCAGTGGCGGGAAACAGACGCTGATGAGGACTTCGCCGGGCTTCCGGGATACTGCTTCGCCGGGGAGAACATTCACAAACTACCCACGGATATGATCTCCGAGGACATGAAGAAACTCAGCTCCGAGTGGGACAAGCAAGTTACTGGCAAGAACTCGAGTGAGTAGTGTGTAAGCAAGGGCAACAGAGAAAGAGATAATGGTTTATCACTGATGATGAAATTTGACGCGGTGAATTATAGTAATTTCACTATTTACTGATCTTCATGGATTGTTCTAGATTATACATTGGATCGATCAGAAATGAGGATGTAAATTCAGAACTTGAAATTCTAGTTAAAGAATTAAGTAAAATCTTGGAACACTCAAATCCATTTCCCGACGCATCATTTGTCCCAGAAATTAACTCCGTTATCGATGTGTGACTGCACCTTGTGTTGTCTCTATGTGTGACCACACCTTGTGTTGTCTCTATGTGTGACCGCACATTGTCTCTATGTGTGGCAGTGATCAAGTCTTTCATGAGCCTTTTTAAGAGCAAGAAATCTGGGATGACGGAGGAGTACGAGGCTGCTGTGGCTGAGGCAATAGGCAAGAAAGAGGAGGGCTATACCAACCTCAAGTACCTCCTGGGGAACTGGAGGGCGGACGAAGACTTTGCTAGACAGGTGGGGAAATCACACTGACTCATGACAAGTTCGTAGATAGTATTTTTGGATATCGCTGTCCTGAACAGCATACAATCTACCGTACGTACCTGCGACAAACGATATAGTCCCAATCAACTAGCAAATATTTATACGTATTCCAATCAACATGAGCTTAATGCGATCGATTGAACATGGATTATTCTAATATTTCTCCCATCCACCATTACTCTCCTGAAGTTCAAAGGCCTCCACCGAAATATGTGCTATTGGTTCCGTGATACGGAGTTTACTCGTCAGGTAGGTCAGGTCAAAGGTCGTTACACAAACACCTTTAATGCACGGCAATGGATTCACTTCTCGTTTTCCGCAGCAATTATCCTTGTAGATTGTTTTGCAATTGGGTGTTATTTTATGATTTCATAATTTCATGACAACATGTGCCTCTTACAAAGACGGTTCCATCACTGTAGAATGTTTTCAGACACACCCTTAACAATTGTGTGGTGAACATTTCTTTTTTCGGTATTTGGCGTTTTGTTTATGACTGGTCGTCTGAAATGTTGCCCTACGAGGATTCACCGAATCTAAACTACGGTCGCACACATATATACAAGTCTGAATGTCATATATTTATCGACACATACACAATAAAAATGGACACCTTTAAACAACACTTAGACACAACTGTTAGTTCATCTGATCGTCTGTTTATGGTTTACAGTTGGTGAATGGCGTCAACCCGAACAGAATTCGCCGACTCAAAAGCTTGCCAGGGAACTTCCAGCTGAAAGACTCCATGGTGCGGGGTCAGTTGGAAGATGGCTGTACCATCAACACGGAGTTACAGGTAGCTAGAGACGCCTCACGCAATATGTCGCTGCTCAGTTCAAATTAAATGCAACAATACTGCTGTTGCATCGTTAGCTTTAAGGATATTCTATTCCCCACGGGGCGCAGGATCACGAGGACGAGCTGGAAATAGCTTTTAATGTGGAATGACAGATAGGGTAAGCTTGTGGTGCCTGCGTTGGGGTGGGGAATGTTAGTACAGTTGTATGGAGGGTTTTTTTTTTGTTTCGTCATATAATGACGTGTGTTGCATTGGTTGCATTGCAGAATGGTCGCCTATTCATCATCGAGTATCCCGAGCTGGAGAAGTTTGTCGACAGGAGAGTGGAAGACGACAGTGGCACTGTGGAAGAACCCGACGGTTACGCCAGGTAAAGCTGAGTCCTCTCGAGACAGTATCGTAATAAAAGAGCATTTATCGATATTTGGTTAACCATTAATACATAAAATATCATGACGTATTAAAGTTAATCTCGGTCGGATTGTCAGCGTCCGCAGACGATAAACATCAATTTTAGTACCTTTTCTCAATTGATATGTAATTTCCCTGAATTATATGTTATAGATCATTCGACATCATGCAGCCTTCTGTGAATGACGAGGAATTTGACGAGAATATGGATGTGAAGGAGCGCAAGAGAATAGCAGATGCGAAAAAGAAGGAAGAGGAAAAGAAAAGAAAAGAAGAGGAGAAGATGAAGAAAGAAAAGGAAAAGGCCAACAAGAAGATGCATCTGTCAGAGAGGCGGAAATACCTCTGCGCACCGATGGTCATTTTCCACTTGAAAGGGAACAAGCTGCTTCCCCTTGCCATCCAACTGACCACGGACCCAACCCCTGGAGAAGATGTCATTTTTACTAAGAAAGATGACACTAACAAGTTCTCTGATTGGCTCGTTGCTAAGATGTGGGTCAAGGTCGCTGACGCCAACTACCACCATGTGGTGACGCACATCCTGGAGACGCATCTCCTCATGGAACCTGTTGCCATAGCAGCTGCTAGACAGCTGCCCAGCGTTCATCCAGTTTTCAAACTCCTTTACCCTCACTTGAGGAAGCTTGTGTCTGTAAATACAATTTACAGGAAGCGGGTTTTGCAGAGGAATGGAGCTCTGGCGGAGGTGTTAGGTCTAGGCAGTCAGGCGAAGAATAACCACATAGAGCTAATGAAGGATGTCATGGAAGGCTTCACGTTCAACAGCCTTAACCTACCTGATAACCTCAAGGCCAGGGATGTTCTTGATGATACCATTCTACCAGGTAAGATAGATCATCATCATTATCATCATCGTCATCGACATCATCATTGTCATCATTGTAGTCGTCGCGATCATTTTCATCGTCATCATCATCAACTTCATCATAATCTCATTTAACGCTGTTGCCTCATGAACATTTCCAAAACGAACTCTATTCTCCGTTGCCAGGTTACTATTACCGTGACGACGCGTTGTCGTTGTGGGAGGCGCTTCGTGATTACGTCACAGAAGTGCTCTCTATCTATTACGAAGCAGACGACGACGTATACAAAGACGACGAGTTGGTCGAGATGATAGAAGACCTCAAAGAAAACGGTTACCATGGAAAGGTACATTTTCAAGACATGCTATACTGTTATATTGTATGAAATGAAGTATTGTGTCTAACTGGGTTTGGATGTGTTGTTTGTGTAGGTTGAAATGCCAGAACGATTCATCAACGTGGAGGAGCTGGTCAAGTTTTGTACTATCATTATCTTCCAGTTAGTATATCCGGGTCGTCCTCAGACCAGTCATTGTTACCACGTCAGTAATCATAACGTCCTTGTTACGTGTTTTGGAGCAGCGTGGTTCATTCTTTTGTCGACGTGGTGGTTATAAAGCTTATTGTAGAACAGGATATCAACACAGCTAATTCATTGGGAAGGTTCAGTTCAGTATTGAATTATTAATAAAATCGGCAGTAAAACATTGAAACCAAATGAAGGGAATGTCAAAACGTCAAGCTAATAATGTTATTCAAGTTTATAAGCATTGCATTAACACAGATTGATAGCCGAGTTTCAATCCATGGCACTTGTTGCACTGCACAATATACATGCTGTGGATGTTTTTGTTGATTCTCAGGTGCTCAGTACAACACGCAGCCGTCAGTCGCGGAATGCTGGATGTTTATGGCTACTGCCCTAATGCCCCACCCTGTATGATGAAACCATACCCAGGCAGCAAGCGGGGTGACATGGGTTACAGCGAGGTAGGTGGTCTTGTCTGCGTGCTCAGTGTACGCCATAACGGTTAGGCGAGTGTGGTATGTGTATAACCATTAATGATTGGATTTTAAGCTTACTGTGTCCGAATGATACAATCCGTTATTTGTCGTTTCACTGGGTACCTGATACTTATATTGACAAAGGTATGAGGGATGATTGTGTTACCATGGCGGCTTTATTGTTGTCCAGTGGCTATTGTTGTTATTGTTGTCCAGTGGCTATTGTTGTTATTGTTTTACAGTTGCTATTGTTGTTATTGTTGTCCAGTGGCTATTGTTGTTATTGTTCTAGACCATTGTTCTTTTTGTTATCCGTGTCTTCAACATTGTTATATTTTTGATTCTTGATGTATCTATTGTTGTTAGAATTGTTGTTGTTGTTGCTGCTGCTGCTGCTGCTTTTGTTCGCTTTGTCCTAGTTGTATTGTACATTGTGGGATATGTCTGGTATGTTAGGGTGAAGTGCTAGAGATGCTTCCACCACCGGACATTGCCGAGCGCTACATCGGTTTCGTGCTGCTCATGTTCGGCGGCCTCCAGCCTCCCAAGGTCAGACTCAGAGCATCTCTGTGTTGTTGTATGTGTTGCTCTCACTACCACTATGTCAACCTACGAATTGATTTAGTAATTGGGGTTATAGTTATAATCAGCGTTTAATTTTTAAATCTGTTTGTCCTAATTACTTGTTGTGTTCAAAAGAATACACTTAGCTAAGGGTCAAGTCCGGTCACATTGGTCTGAAGTTGCTGAGAGTTGTGGGGATTTGTAAAGGGACGGTGAATGATTACTCGGATGAAAGCCTATCATTGACTGGTTCCAAGAGGATGTATTTGTCTGTGTGGTCACGTGACATTGCAGGTGCCACTGGGCGTATTCGTGGAACAGCTGTTTACAGAAGAGAGAGCGTTAGATGCGCGTAAACACCTAGACGAGCGCCTGCAAACCATCGGCAAGAGAATCGCCAGACGCAACGAGTCTAACCCCATCCCATACCACTACCTCCAACCGAAAAACATATCGGCTTGTATCAGTGACTGATCCCACTGGATAAAGTTAACAGATGAGAGCCAATGATTGTTTGTGCATCCATAATCCAACAGACTATTGAGATATATCGAAATGAATTGTGAGGCCACATTCCTTTCTGAATAAAATAGGAAGAATGATATACTATAATCATACCATAACTTTTGAGATGACCTTTCTGATATAATCCTAACTGAGTTATCACCATACACTGCAGCCTTACAACTCGTGTGATATTCTCCAATGCTGTGTATTTGTTATTGTGTTTAATTGCTTTGAAGATGCGATCATGTTCACTGGAAGTCAAATGCTTTAGTTCTATCAGTGCTTTAGTTCTATTAGGGCTTTAATTGCTAACTGGCATATATTTCAAGAGTTAGATGGTAGATAAATACCCCTATTGTGTATTTTCTAGAGTCATTGTTAGTTGCCGTGGTAATATTGACTTATAACAAAGTTATTGCAATTCACCTTTATTTATACTATTCTTATATTGCAACATTCCATACACCATATGACACATTCCTACACTATCCAAATATCTCCACGCCATATTACCTGCACCACAAGCTGAAATTAACGAATTTTACTATATTTATGTATACATTTGTTTTAATTTCTATTCGCGTGCATATATCGCATGTAACCGTTTCTGAATAAACACTGTGTTTGATCAAACTATCCAGAATTGCATTGTTGGTGTTTTGTGGCAGTTTTGTTATGATTTGTTTACTAGGGAACCTAGTTTGTAGTGGGTTACCATGGATCGGAAACAATGGAGATTTTGATTGGCGGAAAATTTGAGGGAACAAATTATGGGATGGACTAGCAAAAAGATATATATAAATAACCGAACCATATGGATGTATAGCTTCGCATGTTTGACTCCAGCTCGACTACAACGATACAGAAACCATACATCACCTGGATTATCAATCACACATTTTAGCCGACAGGACCTTAGATGTTGTAGGAATATATGACAGCATTGTTAACTATAACCTTTAACCCTTCAGATAACACCGTATGAACATCTGGAAAGGTCACCCATTGTCAGTGCCCAGATAAGGCGTTTTCCAGCAATAACCTTTCACCCTTTGGACTCATTCATTAATGAGTGTACTTTCAATTCAGGATTCGGTAATCGTTTTCAAATGATTTACTATTTATTAAAAGGTATAGCTATCACAAAAGTAGCTCTACAGTATGTCTTGTTGGTATATATCTATATCATCGTGCGAGGGGGCTATCATCACTAATGCAGCCGTGCACGTCGTCTTACTGACGGTATTGGTATATATTTATATTACCGTCGTGCGTGGCTATCACTAATGACGTAGACATATTCGATATTTGAAAACGATGGAATAGTGAGCGTTTAGGTAATTCGGGCTGTTAAAAGAGGCTACTATGCATTTAAATATTTCGATCCCCAGACAAAGTACAATTCTAACATCTGATTCGAGCCGGAACGCTACAATATCAATGACTTACCTAGCTCCGGTCGAACGGTAATATGAATATATACCGTTCTGCTTCGATCGTTTTCCGCGAGTCGCAGAAAACGCGTTAGGGTTAATGTGCTCTATCCCGCATCAGAAAATAACAACCACAAGAGCCTGTACAACAAAAAGTCATCACTCACCCAAAAACTTAACCCCACTCGACGCTATTCTTCAAGAATTGCCATCGATATATCATTTCTGACAAATCACGATACGATGACCGCCATTTTGGAACATATTGTGTCGCGTGATTTCCCGCCGCCTCATCCGCACTGCCTTAGCATCCCGGTGGGGGGGGGGGGGGGGGGGGGGGGGTGCACTTGGCCTTAACTCGGATAGGGGTGTGCCGCGGGACCTCGAAAACCTGTACCCGTTGGACAAGTTGAGAATGGCAAAAAGTAAAGAAGTATACCCCGTCGTGCAAGGTATTATGCGAATGTATAACCCGTCGTACAAGTCGAGAGGCCGATAAAACATACCCCTTCGCGCGGCACATGTATACTGCCTCTATACACTTGAGTGCCCCCCCCCCCCCCCCGGGCTAAGCATTAGTCGTCGATGGGTCACGTCATTCTGAGCATGCGCGATGTACGTGGGCTTTAACTTGTAAGCAAACGTGGTGCTGCGTTTGGGACTTTCTACCGCTTCCAAATTGATCCAACTATAAATAATTAGTATGGATGAAATCCCCCGCCGCAAAGGGATAAAACTGTCCGTGAACGTCATTGCATTCTAAAACTCCATCACTTGGGTATGTTTGGTGTTAGCTCCGGTCGAACGGTAACATGTATTTATACTATCTACTTATCTACTCAGACGTCTTGTATGGCTAGTTTGGTGTTTGGAAGTTGTCTGAATCGATCTCAATTTTTTTACATTGCGTCGGCTTAAGAGAAAGTAAGACGTCTACTCAGACGTATTGTAGGGCTATGACTTACAATGAGCCAAGCCGAAAATTACCTGGCCGCTTAAGCTTTCATGCCTCGATGTAGGAGGCTAGAGACTTTAAGCCGCATGATATCCCCAAAATGAAAGCGGAAAATAAAGGCGATGCATGAAAATAAATGACTGAAGTAAGTCGATAAGACGACTTGCAGCTCAAGTAACAAGCTGAAGACGGCTTTATCAGCTATGCAGTCAGCCCTTGGCTACTGGTCATAACGTCCGGCCAGATCATCTCGCCTCGCCGCCTAGCGAATAGCCGAACACTTTCGCGCCAGACAGTCTTTTGACGCGTGGCTTTAGCAGACGACAATTCAACATTGTTTGAGTCTGACATTTCGTCGAAAACATTCAAAATTTCTGCAATCATATCGCGACAAGCTGATTGTGAGTATTTATGAATAACTTAAGTGGTTTATTTAAACAACAAATTGATATGCTAGTCTACATAATTTTCATGAAAAATTCTTCGATCGCCATAATTTCATAAGATTTCGTTCTTTTACCGTTTCACAACGTTTGTTGTTTTTTTCGGGGTTTTTTTCCAATTCAATTTTGTGGACAGCAATGATTGAACTTTGAAGTTTAATTGTGTTGTAGGGCATTCACATTGTGAAAAGGTCGCTTTTCACATATTGTTTCCAATGAACATGACTTTTTTATTTTTCAAAGATACATTAGACTAGTTAAAAATAAGCGGGTTCGGTTTTGGAAAATGGGTCAAACTTCAAAGGTCATTGGTGTTTAGCAACGTAAACAATGATCAGCTGTTAAGTCTCACCCCCCCCCCCCCCCCTCCTCTCTCTCTGTCTCTCTTCGCGATGAACATGTAGTTTTCGGTATGATGAATGTCGACTACAGCAGTGTGACTAATAGTGATTTTGAACGCTAGCCCTACAAGACGTCTGGGTATAAATTCATGTTACCGTTACGACCGGAGCTATTTGAACGCATGAAAATGCCGGCTCTGCCACACTTATTGTGTGATCGCGGTTTGAAAACTTTAGGACAATTTTTTGGGTTTGGTGAACGATGCTGTCATCATGAATGTGCCTACAAAAGAAGAGAATGACCAAGATTGTGCTCTGTCGTACAAGAACTTATCGAGCTCGTTGACTTTATCCTGCCCGACCCTTTCTGTATTGAGGCTGGCTGGATTGGTGAAAAAGAAGGTGTTCAGAACTGGCCTCCTTATGATATCGCGGATTGGCTTTTGTAAGTCAAAAAGATATGGTCTTAAAATTTCTTAAAAGGTTTCACTTGACTACGACTTTTTTTTTTTCACCAAGAACAATTATAGGGTGGTCAATCAAAATTTCAAAATGTTTGTATCAAATATGCTCTTAGTTCATTTGAAAGGTCTCACTTTGGGCATATCAAAACTGTTTTCATTTTTGAAATATGTTGATCCGATAGAAAGTTATTGCGATTTTTAAAAAATGGCACATAATTTACAAGCAGGTTTCCCATATGAGGCAAGTTTGGGTTGCTATTATATCTATACTAGGACCAATTTTTTGTGTTTTCACCAAGAACAATTATAGGACAAAAGAAAAAACATTATACAAGTTTGGGTTGCTATTATATCTATACTAGATCATTATAGACCAATGTTTTCATACTAAATGGCATGTTTGGGAGCTCCTTAGACAAATTTAAAAACATATAACTCTATGGTTAAATTGATTTTAGGATTTACGGACTGTGGAAAATGGTATTTTGTGTCCTGGACTTTTTTTCGCCGTGTCCAGTCCATTTTTTCGATTAAAGGTCTACTTTGAATGCCCATAATTCAATGCTGAATCATGAAACAAGTTATTTGATCAACTGAGATAAATAACAGCCGTGTGGACCTTATAAGTACTAGTTTGTGAGGCCTTATACCAATTATTTCCCACTATAATACTACTTTCTATATTAAATATCGTTCAATGACCAAAAATCTAACTTTTTTAAAGGATTTTTACTATATGTGGTAAAGTTTTGCTCATATTAGAAAAAATATTTGCTGTTTCACCCTAAAACAACCAGTTATTAATAAGTTAACATCCAGTTGTATCATTAGGAAGTTTTGCATCATTTATTTGGACCCAGTTATTAGATGAGAGCTCTTGGAAGGAGGTATGTCATGAAAATATTCCGCAATTTTTTTGGGCTTTATTGATGGTAAAGAGCTATTTTTCACCCAAAACACCTCATCCATTAGCCTTAAAACTCATGTTTGCAGTGCAGCATGCTGTTATTGTCAAGAGGGAATGTTTTAATAACTTAATTGCTCCATATATGTATATTGAGGCCATATCAAGGTCGGGCATCGGTAATATTTTTGCTGGAAATTTTGGGGGGAAAAATTGACGAAAACATTGATTGTGTAAAAAATATTACTCATACCCCTTTGATACTTTGCAAAGAATAGGAACAGCTTATACACTGCATAAATACACATTGAAAATGCAACTTGTGAAGCTTTAAGTGTCAATCCTCAACTATTTACTATGTGTACCCGCTTAAATTATTGAGAATTAGTGTGGGGGAATTTCCACACAAAAGAAAAAACCGGACTAATTTATTCTCACATTTGGCTGACACACATCTGCACCAACATTTATCTTTCTATTATAAAGACATTTATAAGCAAATATTATAATAATTACATTCAATCAATGGCAAAATTTTTGTGTTGTGTACGAATTTTGTTGTGACTGCTGTTGGCTTGGTGATCGATCTTAAGGTATTTGATGAGCCCCCTGCACAACACATCCCTCTCTTCAGCATTTGTTTTGACTGCAGTTGCTTTATTCTCAGGTAGATCAAACACCATATCATCTGAAATTTGGCGTTGTTTTCCTCTCATTTTCTGCATAGCTTGAATTTTACGAATGGCTTTGGTCCACAACGTTGATGATGGGCAAGGCTTAACTGCAAAGCGACCAAAGATGAAATCCGAGAAAATATTGTGGCGATGTTTGTGGTTTTGTAGGTAGTTGAAAATTTCAAACACAAGCCGATTTGTCAGATCTCTTGCAGGGAGAACTTTGGTTGACATGTTCTCATGGTTTGTGGCAACTATATCAATTTCTGTAATAATACCTATGCTCTTGCAGCGAGCTAGATATTGGGGCTCACTCAAATCACACTTTTGGGGGTACAGGGGTTCACATACCTTAACTAAATCTGAAGTGTCTGTGCAAGACTGTAAATGCTGGGTTAGAAAAGTAATACGCGGGAAAATAATATTAGGATCAATACAACGCAGCATGGAACAGAATTTTGCAGTCTTTGTCAAGTTTTTAGACTGCTTTCACTATGTTATGTATGTATGTAGTATGTACATCTACAAATATACTATTGAATATGTCTCTTTGACTTGACCTCAAATAAGTACGAAATTGGAATGAAGCACATGATTACAGCACAGTGTTAATATTTCACAACATAGTGGACGCTCCATTAATATCCCATCTTTTCGGACCATGTCATGAGTTTGTATAAGCATAGCCCTACACATCTGAGTAGACATTTTATATTACCGTCCGACCGGGGCTGGGATAAGCAGTGCCATATGCACCCCAACCATCGTATATAACAAACAGCTGTCTTGGTTGTATGCTGAAATGTTACATTACTGTGATTATATGTTAAAATGCGCCACCGTATCTATTCCAAACGAAAACTGACATCACACGCAAGACTGCTCCCGCTCCGCCACGGGGATAAGACCCGCCATCTTTAAAATGAACGCATCGGGCGTTGGCAAGCAAGGCGGGTTGGGGGATTACTGGGTCAGGATTTTTTTTAATTCTGAACTTGTTACAACCAAATAAACACCCAAACAACTCATAATATTTTTCGAATCAACCTCAGTGATGAATGATTCTACATTAACAATAATTATTTTTGAATACATTTCACAAAAACAATTGTTAAACCAATTTGGTAGAATAGGTACCCCCGGCGTGCAATGCCGCCAACTTAAAATCTTCTAAATATGGTCATGGAGGCGTTACATCGTTACATATACAACCGACGATCTTATTTTATTACATAAATATATAAATAATTCACCATTAGAAACTTGCACACTTGCTGCAGAAGCCATTACTAATTTGGAGTAACTAAACGAGTTGTTAACCGCTGAAATTTCGGCTGACGACATCGTGCTTTACGAAAGTCCCCGCGGAAACGAATTTCGCGCTGGATTGTTTTCAGCTCCTTGTGATATAGTTGGTTCATCGGAGGGCTACGGGCTGAATATTTAACCAATCAAAAAGCTGTAAAAGCCATTGTGGGAGGGACAGTCTCTTCTTCCCGAAGCCGAGAGAATGGGGTGAATTGGTAAAAATACCGACGAGTTATCCGGATTTGAAGCAGAAAGCCACGGATTTTACAGCTTTTAAATATCGATTTCAATGCCATTCACTCGGATCAGAATACCGTTTTTATTTTTCTTCAACATTCTGTCATTTAAATGTGATTGAGATAAATATTCACGATTGTGATAAATATGTGATATATGTACGACGATTTTCTGTCAACCATATAAATCCCGCCACGATATTTTGGGCCCCGAAAATGGCGACATTTTGCCATTTTCGGGTAATATTTACGATTAATTCCCATTCCATGATTAAATTTGGAATCATATGAAAGAACTAATCTTTATCTACAACATATCTAAACAGCCGTTTAATCGTTCGCCGTCGGCAGCCAGTTACATCAGAGCCTTAAACGGCATAAAAACGGCTTGTCCAAACAAAATCGGCGCATCGTTTGACCGCCCTAACAATTATCACCTGGAGAGGATTTACAGGGACAATGCTATGTTAGAGTCAACATATTATGCGGGCATTGATTTCTTTCGTCAGCATGTCTCAAACCAACATTCTCACCTGTCTACCTCTTCCATCCCACGAAAACCAGCGACTCTCACTCCATCTTGCCGTCATCTCCACCAACCCCTCCACCCATCGACATTTTCATGCGACCCAGAAGTTATTTCTACAAATAATCCCAAGAAGAATAGAAACATTCTGTGTCAAATACCATGTTTGTGTGGGGTTAGAAACCTTGTAAAGAGCTGTGTAAGATAAGAGAGGTCAAAGATAACAGTGTTCAGTGTGAAAAGTATGGTTGGCCGTGGTGGACATAACGTTCAACTGTTGCGCGCAATTAAATGTGCAGTTGCGCGCAACTTTATTTGACCAATCCCCGCACAGGAATAAGTTGCGCACAACTAAATCAGCCAATCACAGAACAGGAATTGCGATTGATTAAATGAACCATTTCGCACGCATTACTGGTTCACCGTGTTCTGTTGGTAAATGAGTCAACGTGAAATGGGTAGGACACGCACATCCTATACCATAGATATTTTGGTGTAAGTCGCAAAATCCTTTTTTAGACAATTATTCAATCGGACCGCACGCGACCACAGCACAAATACGTCCCACATTCGACACAAAAGTTGGTGAATGCTGAGCAACACGTCTAGACTAACTTCAAAGAGATTGTATGAACTGTTGAGTTGAAGTTGGAGCCCGCGAAATCAGATAGTTGCAATTGTCATGATTGACTTATTGACCTGTCCAAAGACGCTGCATATCGAAGCATGCGCAGTCGTACACACAAATACAGTACAAAATAGATTCGGCACAAACGCCGACGGCATGTCTTCCAATGGCAAGCCTGGGCGTTCAGCAATCGGGACTGTGATTGCGCCTTGTTTACATAACGTAAGGTTGGTGTTAAGGCACCCTATGTTCCGTACACTTTTACGATAGATGTCAGCAAGGGGAGCTGGTAAAGCGCACTATTTTCGGATAGATGTCACAAGCTGCAGCCCTTTAGATGTTTTGACATGACCCCTTAGCAGATGTTTTGACATGACCCCTTAACCAAGTGAAAACAAAGCCGAAGGAATAGCACTAAGCCGGTCCCAGTGGCTTGGTGGTTTACGGCCTCGCCTTTCGACCCACGGGATGTGGGTTCGACTCCAAGGTGTGACAAGCTGACTGGTTATTCGTAACTCGGATGATCACGTACAAATGGCGGTCCCATCTCTGAAAAGGGATGTAAAAGATCCTCTGAGGACGACGTGCTCCCTGGCAGTGACCACCCTCAGAGTTACACACTCACTGCTAGTCGTACATAGCCTAGTTGCTAAACACGACTATAATTCGACACACACACACACACACACACACACACACACACACACACACACACACACACACCACTGGTCGATTACGTAAGGTTTGGCATACTTAGAGTCGGCACAAGCGCCAACGGCATGTCTTCCAACGGCAAGCCTGGGCGACCAGCAATACGGTATATCAACAATATTACATAAACAAATGTTATCCCTAAACAAATATATATATATATATATATGTATATATATATATATATATATATATATGTATATATGTATATATGTTGATTTGTCCAACCGTTCCGGAGAAAAGCCAGATAAACTTAGGCTGGAGCAAAAATCGCGATAGGTACCCTAAAAAACATGTCATTATACATAGTACAAAAGTGAAAACTAGTATTTTTTTACCCCTATTCCATGCTACTATAATTGCTTGTTACAACCATGTTATTCATATGTTCGCAACAGCAGTAGTTATGGAGGAGATAGTTACAGAAAATGGGGGGAAAAATCGACGAAAAATCGATCTCATAATCCTCCAACACTGCGCATGCACGTCAAACTGGATCGGTAGTTGTGTCCCAACTTTATTCATCATTCCCCAAAATTTCATGTTGATATGTCCAACCGTTCCAGAGAAAAGCCCGAAAAACCTAGGCTGGAGAAAAAAAGTAAAAAAACTATAGTTGGAAGACATAAAAAAAAAGTCGTTGGAAGACATAATAAAGAAAGACGATCATCGATAGATGATTTTCAAATCACAATCGGCAATAGCTGATGGCTGATGATTTTGTCTAGGGATTTTTTCTCAAATTATCACAGTAAACATCGTGGTGCGCCATAGTATGCCAAATAGGATATAGCACGACACAGCTGATCGTAATTGGAAACGGCAACGCGTATTGTGACTGTCAGCTGCAGTATTTTACTGTAACTACAGACCTGTACAGATTTCTGGGATTATTTATCCTTCATCTACCCACCCAATCACTAGAAACAGTATTATTGTTTCAGACAGTGTAAAAAACGCAGATGTAAATAGTAACCACCACAGATTTTGTATAGCTAATAGTCCAACTTACATCTGAACTAATTATGACGTTCACTACCAGTAAGAACAGAAATTTCGCTCACAAATAACAATATATTTATTTGAGTGTTTATCGTTGCTACCGATTCCCCAAATGACAAAATCATGCGCTCGCTCTGATTACTATATATGAACAGTGTTCTTTTAAAATATTTCGACAAGCATATTGCTACATTTGCGCACATTTATAAACTACCACATCTTAATTTTTGATAAAAACAAGAGGCATTGAAATTTTTGCTGCGATGCTTTTGTAAATCTGTGCTATTTGAAACACCATTATCGTTAAAGATAACATTTCTGGTAAAGATCAACTATGCATTCTCTTTCTCTGTGTGTTGTTACCAATAACAACTGCACTTAGTTACAGAGCGCATCATGGAGGAAGCTGCGAAGGCTATTAAGATGGGCTTAGAGCTGTTCGACAAGCTTGCTATCGAGCACAAGAAGGACCCGCCTGATCTATCGGTGTACTTTACAAAGGCAGAGCTCGTCAAGATGAGCGCCTTAGAGAAGAAATCAATGCTCAACATTCTGGACAACCATCGTATGATGCGAGAACTCGGTATGTCCATGTTACGGTTCGTTCCGTCATACTTAATCAATCACGCAGACTCATCGATCGTGTTCATTTCGTTGAGATTTGCCCCATGTTAAATGACGATTAAGTTCCAGTTCTAACCCTGTCCCCATCCCCTGTTATACAGTTTGTAATAAATCCCCAACTTTGCAGCTCTATCGTCACAGGGCCAGTGTTTGTGATTAAAATGGATTGCATTTATAACACTAAGGTCTGAAGATCACCGAACCAGAATGGATGAGGAGGAAGAAGAATCGCCGCGTGATGAAGCCCGCAGAACCCGATCCGGATGCGACCTGGACACCAAGAACAGCAAGCGGACCAAAACTGACAAAACGTAGATACCTAGATACCGAGGCATTCCACATTTACAGGGAGAATAAAGCTATGTTTCCATTCACTAGGGTGCGGTTCCGTTCCGGTTGGGTGTCGTCTGTATGAATCGCATGCGTTTGGCGTGTTTCCATTAGTGCGGTATATATCAGTCTTTTGCGTCTTTAATATATTGCGTCTATGTGTCTTTAACAGCAGAGAGGAGAAGAACTTATTCTCATTTTTTGCATGCAAGTTGCTTCTTCAAAAGAGGTCACAAAAAGAAGCAGGCGGCATCCCATTATAAAAAGAAGAAAACACCCCAGTGAATATTATAATTTAGTACAATAGTAAGATCGAAAGGTTAAAGTTGAGTCATTCCAAGTCAAATCAACCAGAGCCTCCCGCGAAGGATTTTTGATTTTTTTCTAGCTTCTCACAGTGAAAGATCCATATATCTGACGGACTTTGGTCAAATAATTAAGCCCAAATATGATTACTTCTTCAGATTCAGCCTATTTTATGACAGGGGGGTCATTTTTTATATTAAGGCCTTCATTTTGGAGCATGTTGAGGCCCCTGGAAAAGGCATTTTAAGAACAACCAGGCCCATAGCTTTCATTTTCCCTTCAGAAAAGTAAGAATATATTTGTATTGTATCATTTTTTCTCACCTTGGACCCTTGGTTATCCTCTCACAAGCTCCAGTAAATGCGAAATATCACCGTGACGCGAATTCGCGAGTGGTTTTTTAGTGATGTTGATTTGTATTTTTCTCAAGAAATATTCATGATGGGACCTTCATCTTTGGTATGCAAACTCAGAATCAACTTTTCTAATAGTCTAAGCAAGCCAGAAGCTCTCAGTGATGAATATCAAGATTTATAGTGTTTCAAAGTTGGCTCCAGCCTGAAAAGTGCTATTTTTATCACTTTTCGGGGGTACTTTTCTCAAAAGGGACATATGTTGTCCCTATAATTTTTTTTGTGGTGATAGATAGGTATCTTATCCAGAACATATAAAAAAATTGGAAAAGTAATATGTGTCCTTTTCATTTTACAGCATATTTCCTATAGTGATGTCGTGGAAGCATCTTAGCCATGATTATGAGTGTATTGGTTGCAAATTATGCTGTCTAATACTTTGAGATACTGGCAGATTAATTTTGCATTAATACCTGGACTAAACATGTGTATTTGCAAGATTTATATCATCATTTTCAGCATTTTTTTAACATTTCTGTGACATTCCTTTTCTAAAATGGCTACTAGTATATCTATATATAAGCAATCATGATTAACATCTACAATAAATTAGAAATGAAAACCTCTATATTCCCCTAAGTTCCATGAAGACAGAATACTTCATCCAATGTCTTGAGAAACCGAGAATTCCCCATATTGGGTTATGAGATTTCTAGGAATCCCACATTTGGTTTCAGTCTACAAAGTACACACCCTATATAAAGGTGGCTCCTCAGCAGAAATCAACAGGTTTTATTGCTCTCCTAAACTGTTTGCAAATAAGGAGGGTTGCAGCATAGGGTTGCATCTTGGTAAAACAGGCGACTGTCACAAAACAACTTATTCCACTGCAGCTGGATTCAACAAGGTGGTGTTTGAGCTACAATTAGAAGATCGTGAGCTTCTCCTTCGGAGAACTGAATTTTCAGAGCCCGATTCTTATACAACCGTGTGTTTTCATCATCAGAAAAGCTACATTGACAAATATGCATTCCTGCAGAGGAACTGTTGTGATCCATATAGCCTACATAAAGATTCATCATGACGCAAATCACTCCGTACTCTAGACCTTCAAACTGCCGACACCTTAAGCGTACAAGCTGGAAAGAAAGTGCATCCTGGTCAAAAGCTCTGTACTCAATGTCTAAACTACAGCCCCCCAGCATTTCCATCATCATCAGAAGAAGAACCTGAGGCTGGACCCTCTGGTTTGTTGACCAGTGCATCCAGAGAAGCGCAGGTAGTACAGGAGAGCTTGACTGAACATCACCTGGAGACAATGGATACCAGTCTCACCGAAGCTGGCTTTTCTCCCCTGAAGTTTAAGAGAGTCAGCTCAAGAGACCGAGTAAGGTATGGCAAAAGAAAGGCCCTAGAAGCTTAGGAAGCTGTATCCTATCAGGTTGCAGCCTGTTTAGGAGTTCCTCCAGATGCTATTGAACAAGGATCTCATGACAAACCATGTGAGAACTGTTCAGATTTCATTTCTTTATGTAGGCTATATGGATCACAACAGATTTTCTGATGATGAAAACACACGGTTGTATAAGAATCGGGCTCTGAAAATTCAGTTCTCCGAAGGAGAAGCTCACGATCTTCTAACTGTAGATCAAACACCTTGTTGAATCCAGCTGCAGTGGAATAAGTTGTTTTGTCGCCTTTTTTTCCAAGATGCAACCCTATGCTGCAACCCTCCATATTTGCACACAGTTTAGGAGAGCAATAAAACCTGTTGATTTCTGCTGAGGAGCCACCTTTATATAGGGTGTGTACTTTGTAGACTGAAACCAAATGTGGGATTCCTAGAAGTCTCATAACCCAATATGGAGAATTCCCGGTTTCTCAAGACATTGGATGAAGTATTCTGTGTCTTCATGGAGCTTAGGGGAATATAGAGGTTTTCATTTCTAATTTATTGTAGATGTTAATCTGATTGTTTATATTTCAGAAAAGGAATGTCACAGAAATGTTAAAAAAAACGCTGAAAATGATGATATAAATCTTGCAAATACACATGTTTAGTCCAGGTATTAATGCAAAATTAATCTGCCAGTATCTCAAAGTATTAGACAGCATAATTTGCAACCAATACACTCATAATCATGGCTAAGATGCTTCCACGACATCACTATAGGAAATATGCTGTAAAATGAAAAGGACACATATTACTTTTCCAATTTTTTTATATGTTCTGGATAAGATACCTATCTATCACCACAAAAAAAATTATAGGGACAACATATGTCCCTTTTGAGAAAAGTACCCCCGAAAAGTGATAAAAATAGCACTTTTCAGGCTGGAGCCCAACTTTGAAACACTATAAATCTTGATATTCATCACTGAGAGCTTCTGGCTTGCTTAGACTATTAGAAAAGTTGATTCTGAGTTTGCATACCAAAGATGAAGGTCCCATCATGAATATTCCTTGAGAAAAATACAAATCAACATCACTAAAAACCACTCGCGAATTCGCGTCACGGTGATATTTCGCATTTACTGGAGCTTGTGAGAGGATAACCAAGGGTCCAAGGTGAGAAAAAATGATACAATACAAATATATTCTTACTTTTCTGAAGGGAAAATGAAAGCTATGGGCCTGGTTGTTCTTAAAATGCCTTTTCCAGGGGCCTCAACATGCTCCAAAATGAAGGCCTTAATATAAAAAATGACCCCCCTGTCATAAAATAGGCTGAATCTGAAGAAGTAATCATATTTGGGCTTAATTATTTGACCAAAGTCCGTCAGATATATGGAACTTTCACTGTGAGAAGCTAGAAAAAAAATCAAAAATCCTTCGCGGGGAATTTTCCAAATTTTGGTTCATTTGAAATGGAATGACTCGGTTGTATTCGGTTAGGTTGACCAAAACCATTTTGTTTGTTAGCAGAAACCGACCTAATCATATACTACACAAAAGAGGGGGGGGTAATCTCACAAAGAGAACGAAACCAGTCACGTGGTGCAATATCACATGCAATGTTTCTGCTGTTGGTTCTGAATCGATCTCAAGTTGATCAGGAAAAAAAAGGCACGCGACGCCTGCGGGGTGCCGGATGCGAATCGCATTGATGACAACACTCCGATTCAAGCCGGAGCGCAACCGTATTAATGGGAACAAGGCTTAATCAAGCTGTTCTGCCTCGTCCCAGGAATTTTATTGTTTTACACTTGGTCATGTAAATTCTATGTTCCATGTATTCTATCATCAGACCAATAAACAGGTTCATTTAATAACCTCTCAAAATGTATTTGAGATGAGCCAGTGCGAGGGTTATTTTATGAAAAACAAATTATATATTCATATCATATTTCTCATTCCCTCGTGTATAAACAGCCAGAGGTGAGAAACAGGATCCCTTTCCTTGGATGAAGGCATTGAATGACGAGTCTAAACCACCAGACAGCAAAGAGAGAACACTCAACAGTCCATGATAAAGACAAATCTCAGGATGATAGTGAAATTGTAACTCCCAAAAGAAAAAAAAGTTTACCCCCAGAAACTTTCATTCCCATGGATTAAAAAATTTGGTTTCAATGTAAGTATGGTAGTTAGCTTGAATATGACCAGTAATCAATTAATTTTATTATTTTCATCTCATAACTTTGTTTCATTTTATCTCTTTCATGCTTCTTCTTTTGTTGCATTTTTCTTCAAAAATCAGGGTAATGGTGATGGATCTCAAGAAAATAATCCCTTTAAAGGGTTTTTCCGTGACGAAGTCGCTGCATCCCAACGCAGCTGCCAAGAAATCACAAAACACAAAGAGGAACTGCTTGATCTGCTGTTGAGGGGAGCAATCGACTTGGAACTTCTCTCTGTTATCGATCCCATAGGTAGGAATATCTTAAAATGAGTTAATTTTTTTAAATTGGCATTTGCCATCGCGAGTGATATTAAGACTCGTTTTTTCGGGGGTAAATTTGGTCAAATATTTCCTATAGTGATGTCGTGGAAGCATCTTAGCCATGATTATGAGTGTATTGGTTGCAAATTATGCTGTCTAATACTTTGAGATACTGGCAGATTAATTTTGCATTAATACCTGGACTAAACATGTGTATTTGCAAGATTTATATCATCATTTTCAGCATTTTTTTAACATTTCTGTGACATTCCTTTTCTAAAATGGCTACTAGTATATCTATATATAAGCAATCATGATTAACATCTACAATAAATTAGAAATGAAAACCTCTATATTCCCCTAAGTTCCATGAAGACAGAATACTTCATCCAATGTCTTGAGAAACCGAGAATTCCCCATATTGGGTTATGAGATTTCTAGGAATCCCACATTTGGTTTCAGTCTACAAAGTACACACCCTATATAAAGGTGGCTCCTCAGCAGAAATCAACAGGTTTTATTGCTCTCCTAAACTGTTTGCAAATAAGGAGGGTTGCAGCATAGGGTTGCATCTTGGTAAAACAGGCGACTGTCACAAAACAACTTATTCCACTGCAGCTGGATTCAACAAGGTGTTTGAGCTACAATTAGAAGATCGTGAGCTTCTCCTTCGGAGAACTGAATTTTCAGAGCCCGATTCTTATACAACCGTGTGTTTTCATCATCAGAAAAGCTACATTGACAAATATGCATTCCTGCAGAGGAACTGTTGTGATCCATATAGCCTACATAAAGATTCATCATGACGCAAATCACTCCGTACTCTAGACCTTCAAACTGCCGACACCTTAAGCGTACAAGCTGGAAAGAAAGTGCATCCTGGTCAAAAGCTCTGTACTCAATGTCTAAACTACAGCCCCCCAGCATTTCCATCATCATCAGAAGAAGAACCTGAGGCTGGACCCTCTGGTTTGTTGACCAGTGCATCCAGAGAAGCGCAGGTAGTACAGGAGAGCTTGACTGAACATCACCTGGAGACAATGGATACCAGTCTCACCGAAGCTGGCTTTTCTCCCCTGAAGTTTAAGAGAGTCAGCTCAAGAGACCGAGTAAGGTATGGCAAAAGAAAGGCCCTAGAAGCTTAGGAAGCTGTATCCTATCAGGTTGCAGCCTGTTTAGGAGTTCCTCCAGATGCTATTGAACAAGGATCTCATGACAAACCATGTGAGAACTGTTCAGATTTCATTTCTTTATGTAGGCTATATGGATCACAACAGATTTTCTGATGATGAAAACACACGGTTGTATAAGAATCGGGCTCTGAAAATTCAGTTCTCCGAAGGAGAAGCTCACGATCTTCTAACTGTAGATCAAACACCTTGTTGAATCCAGCTGCAGTGGAATAAGTTGTTTTTGTCGCCTTTTTTTCCAAGATGCAACCCTATGCTGCAACCCTCCATATTTGCACACAGTTTAGGAGAGCAATAAAACCTGTTGATTTCTGCTGAGGAGCCACCTTTATATAGGGTGTGTACTTTGTAGACTGAAACCAAATGTGGGATTCCTAGAAGTCTCATAACCCAATATGGAGAATTCCCGGTTCTCTCAAGACATTGGATGAAGTATTCTGTCTTCATGGAGCTTAGGGGAATATAGAGGTTTTCATTTCTAATTTATTGTAGATGTTAATCTGATTGTTTATATTTCAGAAAAGGAATGTCACAGAAATGTTAAAAAAAACGCTGAAAATGATGATATAAATCTTGCAAATACACATGTTTAGTCCAGGTATTAATGCAAAATTAATCTGCCAGTATCTCAAAGTATTAGACAGCATAATTTGCAACCAATACACTCATAATCATGGCTAAGATGCTTCCACGACATCACTATAGGAAATATGCTGTAAAATGAAAAGGACACATATTACTTTTCCAATTTTTTTATATGTTCTGGATAAGATACCTATCTATCACCACAAAAAAAATTATAGGGACAACATATGTCCCTTTTGAGAAAAGTACCCCCGAAAAGTGATAAAAATAGCACTTTTCAGGCTGGAGCCAACTTTGAAACACTATAAATCTTGATATTCATCACTGAGAGCTTCTGGCTTGCTTAGACTATTAGAAAAGTTGATTCTGAGTTTGCATACCAAAGATGAAGGTCCCATCATGAATATTTCTTGAGAAAAATACAAATCAACATCACTAAAAACCACTCGCGAATTCGCGTCACGGTGATATTTCGCATTTACTGGAGCTTGTGAGAGGATAACCAAGGGTCCAAGGTGAGAAAAAATGATACAATACAAATATATTCTTACTTTTCTGAAGGGAAAATGAAAGCTATGGGCCTGGTTGTTCTTAAAATGCCTTTTCCAGGGGCCTCAACATGCTCCAAAATGAAGGCCTTAATATAAAAAATGACCCCCCTGTCATAAAATAGGCTGAATCTGAAGAAGTAATCATATTTGGGCTTAATTATTTGACCAAAGTCCGTCAGATATATGGAACTTTCACTGTGAGAAGCTAGAAAAAAATCAAAAATCCTTCGCGGGGAATTTTCCAAATTTTGGTTCATTTGAAATGGAATGACTCGGTTGTATTTTAGGTTGACCAAAACCATTTTGTTTGTTAGCAGAAACCGACCTAATCACATACTACACAAAAAAAGAGGTCATCTCATAAAGAGAACGAAACCAGTCACGTGGTGCAATATCACATGCAATGTTTCTGCTGTTGGTTCTGAATCGATCTCAAGTTGATCAGGAAAAAAAGGCACGCGACGCCTGCGGGGTGCCGGATGCGAATCGCATTGATGACAACACTCCGATTTAAGCCGGAGCGCAACCGTATTAATGGGAACAAGGCTTAATCAAAGCTGTTCTGCCTCGTCCCAGGAATTTTATTGTTTTACACTTGGTCATGTAAATTCTATGTTCCATGTATTCTATCATCAGACCAATAAACAGGGTTCATTTAATAACCTCTCAAAATGTATTTGAGATGAGCCAGTGCGAGGGTTATTTTATGAAAAACAAATTATATATACATATCATATTTTTCATTCCCTCATGTATAAACAGCCAGAGGTGAGAAACAGGATCCCTTTCCTTGGATGAAGGCATTGAATGACGAGTCTAAACCACCAGACAGCAAAGAGACAACCTCAACAGTCCATGATAAAGACAAATCTCAGGATGATAGTGAAATTGTAACTCCCAAAAAGAAAAAAAGTTTACCCCCAGAACTTTCATTCCCATGGATTAAAAAATTTGGTTTCAATGTAAGTATGGTAGTTAGCTTGAATATGACCAGTAATCAATTAATTTTATTATTTTCATCTCATAACTTTGTTCATTTTATCTCTTTCATGCTTCTTTTGTTGCATTTTTCTTCAAAAATCAGGGTAATGGTGATGGATCTCAAGAAAATAATCCCTTTAAAGGGTTTTCCCGTGACGAAGTCGCTGCATCCCAACGCAGCTGCCAAGAAATCACAAAACACAAAGAGGAACTGCTTGATCTGCTGTTGAGGGGAGCAATCGACTTGGAACTTCTCTCTGTTATCGATCCCATAGGTAGGAATATCTTAAAATGAGTTAATTTTTTTATATCATTGGTTAAAATCGGCGAGTGTTGATGAATAAAATAAGCAACTTTCGACTTGAATTCAACAGATGAAGAAGAAGAATGGATGCGCGGGAACGGGAAGGATGCTGATGGTTTGCCTCCAGTCAGGCCGAGAACGAGGTACCCCAGGCGCGAAATCAAAAGGAAGAACTATGCTGAACTGGAAGTCCCAGAAGATGACCACTTTCTATGTATGTAAATGTTTTTATTCTGAATTTAGTTTGTGAGTTTATGCATATATATATATATATAGATATATATATAGAGAGAGATATATATATATAGAGAGAGATAGATAGAGATAGAGAGAGATATAGATATATATAGAGATATATATATAGATATATATATATATATTTGATAGTGTGGGGGAGGTCGCAGTAATCTCTTAATGCAATTGCTTGTGACAAGATAAGTATGGATATCTGTCTGTGGGATCTTTGAAAAAATATTGTGGCTGTATTTTCCCATCACAACCCTAAGAGGAAGTATGTTACTTGTCAGGCGTCCATTGACCCAGAAGAACAGCGATTCAATCTGGCAATTCATTCTCTTAATTATTGCGTGATGGGCACCTGCTCTGTGGGATCTTTGAAAAAATATTGTTATATATTTCACAACCCTAAGAGGAACTATGCCTGTCATTGTCCATTGACCCAGAAGAACAGCGATTCAATCTGGCAATTCATTTCTGTTATTCGTTATGGGCACCTTGCTTATATTATAAAATATTTATATATTTCACAACATGCCTGTCCGCTATGTACGGGGTACTGGGACATCAAGTTGAGTTCAAGCAACCATTATGACCAGAATGACAGGTTTAAATATATTTATGGCGTCGATCCAATACAGGACCAATTTTTCATATTGCGATATTTCTTGGTTGATTGGCTCAGATTGTGACGATTGCAATGAGGAGTACCTCGGTGACTGCCCGGTCCACGGAGCCCTCATCATCGTCAAGGACAGAGAGGTGAGATGTTGCCGGATGACGAACGGAGCGGAGGGGACCTCTGTCAGTGTTGGAATTTATCCATTATTCTGAGGCTTTTGAGTTCATATATATAGATATAACAGTGATTTATGCATCCAACACATGGTAGGGGAATGATGATTTGTTAAATCTCCCGATACGATCAGAATCTAATCTTGGTATAATACTTGTCCGAATTTACATTTTATGTTTCCCAAATTTTAGTGTTTTTTGGACTAGAATATCGTCTACCACGCAAGGTTGGTCTGATTGCAGGTACCAAAGGATAAAAAATCCCAGCGCAAGTTTGCTAACCTCTGCTTGCCACCCATGCTTAGCATTGAAGAGTCCAAGATCCCAGGAGCGGGCTTTGGTGTGTTTGCTGTTACCGACATCCCAAGGAACGTACGTTTTGGGCCATACCAAGGGGTGATCTCGGAAATATTCAACGACGCACATCTCTCTGGCTATGCATGGGCAGTGAGTAATATTTCAAGTTATGAGGTCTTTAAGTGAAGGTCGAATGATAAACACGGATGTTTCGCGGTTTTACCGCACAGGTGATTGATTGGGACTAGGTCATGAAATTGCCCAATTGCCTAAACACACGGTGATTGGAAGTTGGCGTAAAACGTGTCTTAGTTCATAGTTCTCTTCGGCTATCTTATTTATTTCAGTTTCATAAGAACGAATCTAACACCCAACCCTTTCGTGGATGTCCGATTTATCTGTTGATCAATTATTCAAAGAGTGACGTCACTCAGAATACAGCATTTATTGACGGTCAATCACGCTAAGCTGATATATATTTTTGACAAAATGTTTGGTTTCGCCAAATTTATCACACACAGTAAATTAATAGAGAGAGGGAATTCTTTTAGAATAAACTAAGTGAACTCAAACGCAATTTCAGTGGGGCGGAATTGCCTGCTTTACAAACATTTTAATCCGTATGTGTCAAGATCTACAAGCGAGGTCGCCCAGGTTATTATGTTGATGGTAAGGACGAGTCTCGAGCAAACTGGATGAGATACGTGAACTGCGCGAGAAATCAAGAGGAGCAGAATTTATTGGCCTACCAGTATAGAGGGGACATATACTACAGGACAATCAGCCAGGTGGTTGCCAGAGAGGAACTGCTCGTGTGGTACGGGGATGAATATGGTGAGGAGTTGGGTATTGCTAAAGCTCCAACACCAACCTTTGAGAAGAAAGGTGTGCATCAACCACAGAACTTTTACCAGCAGCCAAACGGGTCACTGATTGTTATCCACAGACATCCAAGTGAGTGCTTGTTTTGACGAAATATATTACTTTAACTAAACACCCGAACTTGTTTTTGCCGGTCACACTTTATAGATGATATTTGAATATCGATTTTACCATGCACTGTGAATCCAATGCTTATGAAAACGATCGATTTGACGTGCTGCGTGGCAAAGCGTCGGCAGTTGGCTGTCTCTGATTGAGCAGCAGCAACAACACCGCATGTTCGCGCGTGCGTCGAAACTGCGTAGCCCTTATCTACCACCAAACGAGACTTTCCAAGTTGGTGTTGCTATTATGAGTCAGTACACTTCGCCAGCTCCCGAAGACCGCCTTTTGACTGATGATGGATGCTTGTTAGGTAGGTTTCTTGTGTTGTTGCAATTTTGGCCCTGGTTCACAGCAGGCTTCAAGGTGGTCATGTCTATTAAATGTAGTTGCACACGTTTATTCGATGCTTGTTTATTCAAGCATCAGGACAATATAGTCTATCATGTTTGAGTTGAATAAATCAAATTATCAAGCAATTCCGTGAAAGTTATGAACCATATTTTTAACCTCGCAGATCAGTCTTACATACATGAGGCACTGGTGGTACTCGCGGGTGGTTGAACTAATGTATGGACCAAGTATAATTTACTTTAGTTATTAACATTTGGCTTTCTCATGGGTACTTCTTTTATTTCTCTTAAATAGCTTAAAGCAATACTTACAGGCGAGCACAATAGCTATGTGATATTAGATGCCAAAAAAATAAATCAAGTTTCTTGTTATCAAGGTACACTGCTAATTGTAGGCATTGTGCTAGAACCAGAAAGTTTTGATAATTGTACGGCTATTCTTAAATCATCAGTTGATTAAATCAACTTTTAAGAGACTTAATATTTAGCTGAAAGTTTTTCATTAGTGATGAAAACAAACACATTCATTTAACATAGCATGCTCGAATGATAAGAAGGAAACATGAGTTTCAGAATGTTGAGTATAAAACTCATGTCGGATTAATCAAATACCATATATTTCATTCAGGGCATCTTAATTTGATATGTTTTGTATGTATTTAAATTTTCAGGTTACCGACTCAATGGAGGGTTATAAATTTTTGCAGGTGCTGTTGCTACTCTCCTTCAATGATTGTACACATGTACAAGATTTTCCTGCTGTGATACTTATTCACGTAAGCATCATCCTCGCCTTAAAGAAATGCTATTTGTACAGGAAGTTGGGAAATAATAGTCGACATGAATAAGGATATTTAAAACAAAAAATTAACCAACAAAAGTTTCCAGTCGGGCACTGTAAATTTTTTCGTCTGAAGTATGGAAGTAAATTGATTGAAATTGTTCAAGAAAGCAAGTGTATAGTTTGTCATGGCCGAATCCAAATATGACGCGCACATATGATGCATTAAGCAACCGGGTAAACCGTTAGTGTCACTTGTCTTCGCGTTGCGTCGCCAGAAATTGTATTAACCTGTATATATTTATGAAAGATTTACCAATCAGATCAAGGCAATCATTTAAATGGGTGAAAAATTTATTTGAAATTTCTATCAACTGATAATTTCTCTCGATCGAATTCCTTGAAGCAGCTTTTTTATGTTTCATGGAACGAGCAATGATGAATCTTTTGCATGCCAATCAAATAAATATTTATGAATGTTTGCTTCTCAATGCAAATCAATGTGAAGCGCTCCGATTGTCCAAGTGGGGTAACTTAAAGGTGATTGTCAAAGACACGTTGGATTTGAAGATTAGAACTCTGAGGTTGCGTAAAAGCCAAAACTGACCTAAAGGCAAATTTCTACAAACCGTTAAAAATCAGGGAGGCAACTCATGATCGACATCGTATTAAATTTTACATATGAGGCTTACTTTACGGCCAAAATTAACTTAAATGCATCCATTTTAGGGAAGGTAGGTGGAATTTAAACACGTTTTGTATTTCACCTCATCCTGGTATCGGGCTAAGCGCACGCCTCCAAACGTTATACCTGTTCTTGAATACTAAGGACATCTTTCGTGCCGGTGCAGTAAGCCAGACAGTTCTTTTAAGGGTTCCATCAACAGGACAGATTACAAAACTCTTGAAGTTATTTACCTACCAAGTGTAGCAGAGAGTTGGCGATGACCAGTGAACATTTCAATTTTTGTTTGTTGCCTTATTTTTCCATCATTGTGTAGAGAACCTCCTTGGAAATATAAGTATGTTGATTTTCTGTTGTTGTTATAATATGAAGGGTTCTGAATATTCGTCTAATTTGATTGATTAAAATGAAGATTCCTAAGTTGATGTCACTTGGTTCTTTAGTGAGAATAATTTAACTTTGATTATTTGTAATTATTTGCAGTCGCGAAAACTATTGCACCTTAATGTTTAGCACTTATAAATACTATAAACAGTGTTATAACCCCGGGGGTGGGGGTACTTGGCCTTATCCCGGATAGGGGTGTGACGCGGGACCTCGAAAACCCGTTCGCGTTGTACAAGGTGAAAATCGCAAAAAGTATACCCCGTCGTACAAGGTATTATGCGAATGTATTGCCCGTTGTACAAGGTGAAAATGGCAAAAAAGCGTACTCCGTCGTACAAGGTATCATGCAAATGTATAACACGTCGTACGTCGTAGGCAGGATAAAAGTGTCAGAAAAATCTAAAAATCTGATCAGCTGATTTCTGATTGCACGCAGTAACAACTTCGCGCGCTTGCGCTGTCGAGCGCGTGATTTTCGGCGCTTCACACAGGGACCATTCATTGCATTTGCATTGTCAACGATCGGCGGAATATCCCGGGAGAAAATTTCGACATATTGAAACAAAATATGTATCGAATCGGCTGGACAGATGGGAAGAGAAAATCATACCCAGTCGTACAAAACGAAGCCCCCCGAAAAATCGTCGTGCAGTGATGAAGACGCGAATTCATTGATGTACACTAGAAAAAGGAGGTTTATATTTCTGAATGATGGGGTACGGGATTCCGTATCCCTCAAGCAGATTGCAGCTGAAAAACATACTCCGTCGCACAAGTACGAAGCCCAACAAAACCCGACGTACAAGTCGAGAGGCTGAAAGATTATACCCATTCGCACGGCTCATGTATACTACCTCTATACACTTAAGTGCCCGCCCAGGGGATTATATCGATCCTTGCCTATTTCCAAGAGTTCATACGTGGATTAGGATGTTGTTGTTAACGTTGCGAATGCTTTCGCCATGCTTTCTTGATCAGTGCCGTTTGTGGTGAGTTTGTTTGTTTTTGTGTCTCGCGATACAATTCGAAATTTGTTTTTAATGGTCGGCCTCAATGACATTATACAAGCAACATAATAACATTATGCAAATTTTGTAACGATAGAACAATTATCCACGGAGATAATCGGGATTCTAGATTTTTAATTATTGTAGGAGAAAATCCAGATTTTCTCCTAAGATAATTGTCCGATCGTTACAAAATGCTGTTTATGTAGCTTATATAATTTTGCAATATTTCATAATTTTAAAAAATCCATTGTTTTTCCCTAACGCTCCAGGTCGAAAAATGGTGATGTCACTCAACATTTTTACAAAAATTTCGATCGCTTACAAAATCGGTAATTCACGTCCGATGCCTTATACGCATTAAAAAATTAAATAATGTCGGTGACGTCACTTCCGGTAAAGACGCGGCAGATGATGCAACAACAAAAGCGACAAGTTTAGATATAAATATCTCAGTAGATAACGGTCTGATTGTTCAAAAGTTTATACATGCTTGTAGTTTAATTTTGTTGCAAACTTTTTCTTAATATATGTAACTGTGTATAATGCATAGTCAAAAATATCCTTGTAGGTCTAACATTTCTGGTAGCCAAAATCTGGGTTTTTATAAAAATCAGTCAATTATCGTCTGATCGTTAATAAGTTACGATTTTTTGAAAGCTTGAACCGATAATTAACTTTTATTGAGTTCATATTGAGTTAAAAAAACTTTGTCAGTGAGAATTAAAATAAAAGCGTCGCTTATTTAATCGAAGTGATGAGTTTGATAGCCATAAAATTGGGTCAATCTTTGTCATAGATAGCGTCAACCTTATCGTGGTATTTTATGGATATCGATGACGTTATTTTATGTTCGGAACGCATTAAAGTTATAGTGAAAATAAAATCAAAAGTTAACGCGCTGTATCTCCGTCGTTAATGTTCGTATCATAATTAATGTTTTCCAACGAAGATAGCTCATTCTATTCTGCAGTATGATAATGTTCAGTATAACCCACCTATACTGTGTTCAAAATTACCTTCTCGTTGATGATGGAAAGGGAGATTAAGAAGATAATGTCATGATGGTGGTGTTCGTCATGATGGTGATCGTAGTCATGGTTACGACAATGATGAAGATTGATTGATTGTTTTTGTCCATTTAATACAATGACTCGATTGCAGCATTGGAACACCAAGTCCTCGATAATCTATTGATACCGGCTCTTTCTGGGTTGAATAAATTAATTTGTATTTCGCGGCTTGTTGTTTCATCTTGACTGGCCGTCTTCGTCGCTGCTCTATGTTTGTCTAAATATCCATCTTATCCGTCATACAGACCATCCTTGTATGTTCATGTTTTCTTTGTTTCATACCGTCATTCTTGGCCATCTTTATACTTTTTTGTGTTTTCTGAATTGTTTGTCTCATCTGGTAATGCATGGACGTCTTTGTACGTTTTATGTTCATGTCATCCGGTCAGATGGGATTAACCTGTTGTAAAAATGCCGAAGCGGGTATTTTCTAAAGATGCCACCATCAGCGAAGATGGAGCCAGACTCCTTGCATCCTCTGATTGGATGGATGTGTTTTTATGCATATCTGTTATTTGCTGGACACCAGCTGGACACCGTGGTATGAATGAAATGTGGGGCCGTCGGGACCAGAGGCTTGAGAGAGAAAGATCAGATAAATAAAGATATTGTTTCCTAAAAAAAGAACTTATTCTATCCGTTCCAAGCCTATGGCCATCATAACAGCCTTCGAATTTTGTTTACACTATTTGCGAATGGGGAGCGAAACTGATCGAGCAATGACACGCTCATCATTACATATATTCACTCACATATTTCCGAATTGAACCTAACCAGTACTATCAAATACACATTTGTGTTGACAGAATTTGGAACATTTCAATGCCAAGAATGTGATGCCTGCTTCTCGACGGAAATCTACCTCTTAAAGCATAGAAAGGCGAAGCACGGGGTGTTCATCGACCTCACGCGATTTCTCTCTTTACCTCCAACAGAGTTCCGACAAGCTTTACCGAAAATGCTGTATGCTACAGGTTTGTTTATGTTCGCTTTGTTCTTGGGTGTGTCAGGATTCAATTAATTCAAGCGAGCATCTGAAGCAGTCATCATTAAAACCTGTTCTTAAGCCACTGCAGACAACTGACCACATTACGACAGTTTATACAGAGCTAGTCGATTACACCAAAACATCGCCAAACCAGAAGAATTCCACTGATCCACCGAACATAACTACACTATAATCACGGCAAATGCGCTTGACACAGCCGACCCAAACAGAACTTGCAAAACCAACAACCCCTTACTTAGAACCGAAACGTTGCACACTGAATATTTAATTTAGATATCTCAGTCAGTTAATCGCATTTTTGGGTTGAAACGCTAAAAGTGTTTAAATATTGTGGTACATACGTATGTCCTTTCTTGATATTCCATGATTGTTCTGGTTGCAGAGGAAGTGGGAGAGCAGATGGAAGCACGACCGCTTCTTCCGACTGGTCCTGGTCTGCACGTTTCAAATACTGTAGCAACAGATGTAGGAACTCACACAGGAGAGAAGCCGTACACGTGCACCGTCTGTGGTAAAGGGTTTAATGATCAGTCGAGCATGACCAGACACATGAGAACTCACACAGGAGAGAAGCCGTACACGTGCACCGTCTGTGGTAAAGGGATTTATGATCAGTCGAGCATGACCACACACATGAGAATTCACACAGGAGAGAAGCCGTACACGTGCACCGTCTGTGGTAAAGGGTTTAATGTTCAGTCGAACATGACCACACACATGAGAACTCACACAGGAGAGAAGCCGTACACGTGCACCGTCTGTGGTAAAAGGTTTAATGTTCAGTCGAGCATGACCAAACACATGAGAACTCACACAGGAGAGAAGCCGTACACGTGCACCGTCTGTGGTAAAGGGTTTAATGGTCAGTCGCACATGACCAGACACATGAGAACTCACACAGGAGAGAAGCCGTACACGTGCACCGTCTGTGGTAAAGGGTTTAATCAACAGCCGAGCATGACCAAACACATGAGAACTCACACAGGAGAGAAGCCGTACACGTGCACCGTGCACTTTAATGTCTGTGGTAAAGGGTTTAATGGTCAGTCGCACATGACCACACACATGAGAACTCACACAGGAGAGAAGCCGTACAAGTGCACTGTCTGTGGTAAAGGGTTTAATGGTCAGTCGCACATGACCACACACATGAGAACTCACACAGGAGAGAAGCCGTACACGTGCACCGTCTGTGGTAAAGGGTTTAATCAACAGTCGAACATGACCACACACATGAGGACTCACACAGGAGATAACTACTCATGAGTGTTTTCTTACAACACATGTTCTTTAAATCATGACGGAAATGTTAATGTTGTTTGACCATGTATCATGACGGAAATGTTAATGTTGTTTTGACCATGTATATTAACAGCTCACTTCACTACCTCGATAGCATTGGTGCTAGTTTTCCTTACTCTGTATATAGTCTGATCATAGTTGGTCAATACTTTCTTTCATGGTAAATATCGCTTGTTAATGTATCATTGTTTGAGCTATAAGAGATATATTAAATGAAGCTGTGTTAGAAATGTTTTTGGCTGCCTATTACAAGAAGTAATAATTTAACAATAAAAGATATATTCATTCTAATTGAATGCTTCATTAACGTCGGCACGGATCGTAAGGGGAAAGGACAAAGGCAGAGCATGCTATGTGGTTTCGACTATCGGGCAGTGGAGTCCCCAGGCTCCACCCAGACCGAAGATGAAATAAAGTCAACATGGGACAAGTCTGCGAGACAATATAATTTCATTGCGATACCACTGACTAGCTCTGTCGCTATTCTTCGAGGATATAATACGTAAGTGGTATGTATAGCACATTTGACCTAAATATCTTTATACCCACAGAACGGTAGGGCTCCCAGCTCGTTTGAGTGATATAGTGGCCAAGACAGAACTAAAAAGCCTAATAAATATTATCTAGATTACAGCTATACAAATATTGATATTAGCAACTTCTCCCGAATTAATTAAACTCAATTTGAGGCCATGGCTATTGTCTTTTGGTTAGATCGATTTATTCTACATATTGGGCACCTTGCCCAAACTAAAAACGAAACTCAGTGAATGATGATCAATTTATTCTGGAAACAAGGCTACACGATGACGTCATAATGGTCAAATGACGTCATAATGGTCAAATGACGTCATAATGCTAACAAAAGTCAATACCTTTCGACTTGGGCAGTCGAACCTACCAAGTCGGACCTATCTATACAAGAGAAGATTACATCTTGTTGGAGATTACAGCATAATTGACCACCAACGGCAGTCATGGATTTAGAAAAGAAGAAATTGTAGGAAACTGTAAACATTTAAGTTAAATCATCCTACCATCAAAACACCTTCAAAAGAAAACACATTTTTTCATAAACTTTTCAGTATGAAAAAACCCCCCAACAAAACATAACAGAGCAACCAACCCGAATTCAGAACCAGATGCACTTGAATTAACAAAATACAAGAATGATAAACAAATCACATCAGCTTGATCCAGGAGACAAATTAAAAGATATATTCATAACAAAAAGGCTTGTGCCATATTTGAAGTTTTTAAATAACTGTTTTATACCAGCTATATATTCTACACTTGGCATGTGAGCAGAGAGAAACATACCATCTTATCATTCACAGGAGAGCAGTCTGAAACCTGCTAAAACTAGGTGTCATCCCAAATACAGTGGTAAGAACAACAAACTTCAATCAAAGTAACATATTTTCAGACAAATGATGAAATCTTTGTAAGAGCAGATAAAGTAAATTTGAACAGAAGGATAAATATATCATGGTTATCCATTCTTAACCCCATGAACCACAGTATATGTATTGGCTCAAAAGAGCAAATCACTTCCAGATTAAATTATGTTAATTATATGTGCATACAGAATGAGCTACAAAGAATTTGCATAAGAGCTATTGCACCTTGTCAGTCATTTCACCGCAGTACTTGTCGTGCACATTTGATATAACCCCTGAAAAAATCATAACATCAAATAAAATACAACAGCATCAAGGGACGTATAGATATTGTTGTCTGTTGGACACCCCAACACACATATTTAAAACTGCACCAGCATTCAAACTGGGATTCTACAAAAACTGGAGCAAATTCTATTATACTACGTTTAGTTCTAGCTAAGTAAACAGCAAAGGTGTTAATGAACAAAATGTCTAAGGTTTTCCCATTTCTCCTGATAACTGTCAAAATAAAACATGCATTTATAACTTAATCAACTGCTTTCTAACAGGTAGTGATATTTTTAAGGATATATAACTATATTACAAAGTTTGAACTTAAATTAGTCCAGTGCTTTGGTTTCCTCGTGATTTAGAGTCTGGTGTTATGGGTCCCACTGGTAGATTCATTGTTGTTTGTGGAACTACTTCCATTCATACGAATCTCCTGGGAAGCCCCGCCCACCATGTGCAGCCCTTTGCTCTGATTGGCTGTCCCATCTTCTGGAATGTGAGCAGCTCCCCCGTTATTGGTCAGAACCTTACTGTTGGCAACTCCCTCATCAGAGCCACTACCCATCCTTTTGTGTAGGTTTCTGCCGTCCAGGTTATCCACAATGGTTCTACTGCTGGAACTGCGTACAACCTGAACTTGGACCATGCTGGGATCCACAGCCCCTTCAGCCGTGTAAGACAGGCCTGCAGACATGGACACAGAATGCTTAGGACTCTTGGGGCTTTCGGTAATCTTCTTTGACAAGTCGCTCTCTCGCCGTGAAACTTTACTTGATTTTTCTCCGGATTTCTTCATGATGGATTTGAGCGGCTTGCTGATCTTGAGGGCAGCGATGGCTGCGGCAGATTTCTTCTCCGTGTCTGTCGATGTTTCAGGGACAGGGTGAAGGTCATCATAAGCTGGAGGGTTTTCAGCAGTTTCCGTGGAAATAGAAGATTCCTCATCACAAACAGCCTCAATGTCATCTGCCACACAAAAAGTCAAAGTCAAATTAGGTTTTTTACATTATAAAAAAACAAATTCTGACAGAGACATATATAGCTAATTACATTAAAGTCTGCTGAAAAGATGTCACTATTTTCAAAAGTTAAGTTTCAAATATTCTAAAATTGCTAGTGTTTTAAGAGACATTAAACATCATACAGCCTTAAATCATAACTGTAAACACATTTACGATATATAGACCAGAACATATTTCACTCATCAAATCCCATCACATTATTCTTGAAAAGGACTTCATAATCAAGCCATGCACATATCATCATAAGACAGGAAGCAGAAGACACCTTCACCGAAAGAACACCTGTTAATTGTCCACAGATGTACAGCTTAAGCTGTCCATTCTTGAGGAGAATTAAATCAATAATTATGACTTGATCATTTGATGATAACATTTCATTATTAATCCCTCAGAGCTCAACGTTCCTCATCAACAAACGTTCATCAGAAGTTAAAGGCAATCAGGAATTGCACTTAAATAAATATATAAAAACATTCATTACTGTTCAGAGAAATCAGTACACCAGAGTAATTGATCTGCGCACCAGGCCAAGATGGGAATTTAGTAAAGAGGTCAATAACCATCACACCATATTACCAACTCATAGGCTGTTTCAAAAAGTGCCAAGCAATGGCATGGCCTCCCTGTTGACCTCTGCTGTTACAAGCTCAGGATCTACCAACAGTACCATGCAAGGGCTTAAAAAACTTGAGAGGTCATATGAAGGGGAAAAGCAAGAATATACAGCAATTGATAGATCCATCCCTAAATAAGAAAGCTTCAATGTCATATAAGATTCCTATAAGCTATGAAAAGCTTAATATACAGCAAGAATGATCGCCATCTGGTGGTGAGAAAGTGAGAGCAGACCAGCACCGTGGGTCTTGCCTGCATTCAGCAGTCGTCTGTATGCATCAGTTCCATCTGGTGGCGGTGACCTCTCTGAACTCGTCTCCGTGGCAACAACTCGCCCAGCTCACTCTCGCATCCTGATGCAGGTCTCCTTGAGCTTTCCTGGGATCTTCGGGATCCAGAAGAATCTTGACGTATAAGAGAATTCTTACTCCCCCGTCGCGACAGGTTTTCTTTATCAACACTCTTCCTCCGTTCAGAAATCTTTCTCTCGTTGGAGTTCTCTTTCCTACTGGACGAGCGGCGCTTTATAGAGAGGATGCCTTTGCCTCTCTCTTTATCGCTGTCGTGTTTTTCCTTTCTCAGCTGGAGTTTGTCAGCGCCCTCTGGGGGAGTGATTGTTATTGCTACCTCCGGCCGTCCATCATTAATATCCTCATCATCAGTTCCAGGAGAGGGAATATCATCTATTTGAATGGAGCACCAAGCAGGTGTGAGTCCGCACAGAGGTGTGGGGAGAGCAGAAAATTCAAATTAGTAAAAATCATAAAATAACAACATCAGCGCAACAGGATACGCTATGACCAAAACAGACTCAGCAATCATAACGCTCATTGATGATATATTTTTCTATGAAATACAACACAATGCAAATATGGGCGGGGTACGGGTTTCTAATCTACAACAAAAAGTGCAAAGAAACAGTGTCAATATAGGCTGCGTTTTTTCATAAATCAGATACCAATCATCTCGCAAATACCCTGTCATCACCCACCACACCCTCCTTACAGAAGCAATGCACAAACTTGAGTTAAATCTCACACTGGATTCGGCTGGGAGCTGCGTTTAGTAAGCCGGGCTGATTAGAAGTTCCCAGTAAGCATCAGGCCGGCATTTAATACGACTATTAATACACGCACTGCTGAACAGGTGAGGTTTTCAGTGGCTGAACATGATGCAAATTAGAAGCAGCATCACCTGTCAGCTAATGTGATTGTAAAACGGTGATTTGGAAAGGAGTTCTGTTCCAAAAGATCACGTAGGAGCCACACTAAAAAAGAGTGAACTAAACTGTAATGGAAAAGAGAACTGATGGGGTGAGGTTGGGGGGTGGGGGGAAGAGATGGGTCAGGTGTAGTGGCAGAGGTAGGGTGGCTATTAATGACTGCTATGCAAATTATAGCAATGGATGCAAAATAAGTTAGTAAACTATGTAAGAATCAAAGCTGAATGCAGTCATAGCTAACACAGGCATACCAGATTCAGCCAATATAAAACTACATGGGACATCAGATTGTATTAACTAGTAACGTCTCCAACGAGTTATCAATCAAAAACATACGCTGGCTATCCCACACTTAAGGTTTTTCAGACAGACCCTATTCATAATTGGCAGTATACCATGGTTACCATGACATCGTTTGTGTAAGACAGACTATCAGTGGGTAAAGAGGAGTGTGTTTTGTTGCACGGGGATCAGACTGGCGAAGTTGCTTCTAAAAAGGGAAAACAACAAATGTTTATTAGATTAATTTGTAGAAGATTCATTTTAATTTGTTCTGTCAGGCTATTTGTATATTTTGTCAGGAACGACCTGGAAAAAAACATTTCTTTATAGCATAGTGATAAACAGGGGTAATTAGTGAATGGACTTTAGTGCAGATGTCTCACGCCATTTTAGTGTTTTAGTGAGGCTGAACGGTGATCTCAAGAACATCAGCGGCAATCAGTGCATTGTTAGCGGCAACAAGCCAATCACAAATCACCTTCTGTATCTAGATCCTCTGAGCCAATCACGCGCCAGCACACAAAATATCACATTCCTTTGAAATTAGATATGAAAACAGAAATATATATATTTGGTGAATATGTATATTTACAAGTAAGCAAAAGGAAACAACACTGATCGAAATGAAGGGTTTGACTGCATAACATATATTAACGGCAATACGACACAGAAAACAAGACCAAATTTTAAAGAAATTTAGAGAGATCCCCTTTCATAAGACTGGTGCTGTAGGTCAACATGCGTTACCCGTGGCATCCAATATCAATTCATCCCCACATGAGATGCATCATGCATTTCACTGCAACATGAGGGCCATGTCACGTGATTCACACTCGAGGGGTCATCTCAGAAGCAAATATAACCTCAGAGGGACATCTGAGATGACCCCAACACAACATAAAATAAAACACATTAACACAAGAACAACAAATCATGCTTCTGAAGCATAAATAATCCAAACCGGCTCTAATATTACTGTGAGGGATATAACCTCAAGGGTGAGTCTAATTTGATCAACAGCATATCATAAAGGACACGTAGATAAAAGAGTAGGAAATGAGGCCGGGAATACATAGATAAACGTGTAGGAAATAAGGCCGTGAATACAAAGATAAACGTGTTGGAAATAAGGCCGGGAATACATAGATAAACGTGTAGGAAATAAGGCCGGGAATACATAGATAAACGTGTTGGAAATAAGGCCGGGAATACATAGATAAACGTGTAGGAAATAAGGCCGGGAATACATGATAGAAGAGATTATATAAGGCAGAGAATATATAACATAAACGTGTGTGGAAATAAGGGGGGGGACGGGAATACATAGGGGTGAATAAACAGTGTAGGAAATAAGCCGGGTAGGTCACCAAGAGATTAAAAGGGCAATGGAAATATAAAAAAGGTGCTGTGTGTGGGGGGGAAAACTGACAGGAGTATGTGATAAGGCCAAGAACAACAGAGGATGTATTAATGTAGGTCACCAAGCTGGGAAAAGGAAATGGAAGTTAAAGGAAAAATGAGAAGGTTATAAGGCTGAAAACTGACAGGAGTAGATAATAATGAAATAAGGCAAAACACACATAGATGTTATTAAGAAAGGATAGACCAAAAAAATGAAATAAGGCCAAATACAGATAGAAGATAATGAAAATAAGGCCAAAGAGAATGAAATAAGGCCAAACACAGATAGATAATAAGAAATAAGGCCAAAGAGAATGAAATAAGGCCAAATACAGATAGAAGATAATGAAATAAGGCCAAAGAGAATGAAATAAGGCCAAATACAGATAGAAGAAAATGAAATAAGGCCAAAGAGAATGAAATAAGGCCAAATACAGAGAGCTGATAATGAAATAAGGCCAATAGAAGAGAATGAAATAATGCCAAATACAGACAGAAGAAAATGAAATAAGGCCAAATGCAGATAGAAGATAATGAAATAGGGCCAAATAAAGATAGATGATTATGAAATAATTCCAATCGAAGTGAATGAAATAATTCCAAATACAGTTAGATGATGATGAAATTAGGCCAAACACAGATAGATAATAATGAAATAAGAATAAATACAGACAGAAAATAGAAGACAACGCCATGTAAAAGTGGGGGAAATATGAAGCAAGACAGAGAAACCACACCATCGGGATAACACCGATCACAATCTGACGGCACACATTCATTCCTTTACCTGGTAATTTCTTCGTCCGGAATGAAGCATTGGTGATGGCATCCTTGGTGACAGCTGGATTTGTCTGTGACGGGGAAATTGCAATACTGATTCCCATTGGACCATCCTGGGGCTGGCCCGATGGGTTAAACCGGAGCGAGTTCCTGATGGCATTCGTCACCTGCAACATAAAGAAACTAGGCGTATTTATACATATAAAAGTTGAACAGCTCATTTATATAAGTATGCAATTTTATCACATTCTGTACCATGCATAAATTCACCTCAGTTATTTCAACTAGCTATTGCAATAGTACTGTAATATGCTGAATGTTTGCACAAATATAGCCTGCAAAATCATCCCTGCTTTTATGAATCAAAGATTGTACTCACCAATAAAACATCGGCATACATTTCATAGGATGCTCGCTGGTGAATGTCATTTAAGGCTTGCACGCCTTCCACCGGAAAGCCATTGAACCTACCTCAGCCATACACACAGACCCAGTGAAGGAGAGAGAAATCGACATAAACCACAAATAACAATCACAGATCCACAAGGGGCCATGTCAAAACAAAGAGTGCAAATTACTTTGTGTTTATATCTTGCAACAGATAAGTAACCTGGACTGCCACACACACCATGTGATGTGGATCCAGGTGACTGAAGATCAGGGTAAGTGTCTTTAAAAAGGTCAGGGTCAGATGCAAATGACTAGGAAGCTGAGAAGGCAGCCAAGGCTTAGTGGGGGTGGGGTGGGGGGGGGCAGGTGGAGAGGTCCCGTGATCATATGATAGCTCCCAAAGTATGATTATGAGCACAGAGATTAATCTGATCTTCCATAACTGACATGATTCTACACTTGGGCCCCACACAGACTAGCAATGTTTGTGTCTGATATGAAGAATGACAGAGCTCTGAGAGAGAGTGTCTGGTCTGATCCACAAGCAGGGTTACAACCACTGGTTAGGGATTCCATCACAGGGAGTTTCTAAATCTCAACTTCATTTCTAAGAGAGTATGACAAATAACCCAATCCCCCCCCCCCACCTACCATCACACACACCTCCATCAACCTGACCCGACTTGTTGGTCAACGACCTTGACCCCCTGTTCATGAAACAGCCACATAACCTATTCAGTACATTCAGTATATATATATATATATATATATATATATATATATATATATATATATATATATATATATATATATATATATATATATATATATATATATATATATATATATATATATATATATATATATATATCATCATGCATACTTAAATGTTGGGATAATTAATTACATATATTTTCAGCCTCCACTTCAATGGATTTAGAATTGCCTTGACCCTAAATAGCATCTGTCCAATCAAGCCGACCTGTCTGCCTAGCTCGAGAAGCAGGGTGCTGACTAGAGCACAGATCGTTCCCAAATCAGCCACGGTCATTAGGGAAATCTACACCAGCCATAAACCAGTGTTATCTCTGTCAGGAGAGTACATGCTGCGAATTCATTAAATGCCCCGCATCAAATTCACACAGGCTCCTGTTTCAGCAGCCGGGACACATCCTCCCATATCAGAGGCTGTCATGTGCCTATGATGTTTTTAATTGGTTCAAGAGAAATTAGGACAGACTTAGGGAGTATTTAAGGGAGTGGGGGGGGGGGGGGGGGGTGGTGTTGTTGTGGGTTGTGGAGGGTGGGGAGGGTGGGGCTGGATTGACACCCATGAGGCAGGGTGGGTTTGTTTACATGAACTTGAGAGCAGAGGAAAGCAGACACTAGTGTGACATCACAGTGCATTACGAGTGTGTATAAGCCGACCATGTGCTCCCTTATATATCACTGTACAGTCCAACTTCACGCCATCAGCAATGTATCAACTCTCACTCTTACCCTTATATTGCCATCCATCAATGAATAAACACTTTAAAACAACAACCACACCAACAAAAACAGGTCATGAACCATTGTTGTCATGGTGACAATGTTCTTACATAACAAAGTAAACTCCGTTGAGAAGCTCAAGTAGAAGTGCTGACGTAAGCGGTATGCGCGAATCGTCTCTGAACTTAACGCTATGAGGACGTGATGATGACGAGCTGCGTGTTGAGGCGGGAGAACTGTTATAGGATGACCCTAACTCCGTGATGACTAGTCCATCCTGGGCCGCCCAACCCACACGCAGACTGTTAACAAAGCCAGTCCCAGATAACCTGAAAATAAACCCACCGCACAATGAGGTCAACACAGGTCAAGCGATGTCATTAGACAATCTTCTGACGAGAAGAGCAATAGTGAACAAATCATAGACTCGAGAAGGTCCTCAGAACAAAATCGAGAATGAATTCACAAAAGAAACTGATTTAACCTTACATATATATTCCATCGTATTATTTATATTAATTTAACATTATTTTCCCATTAAGAAACTTGAGCGAAAATATATATTCAAAAGGATTTATAATACATGAAATTGACAAGAGAAGTCACTCACTTGGAGGCTGCTTGGCAGAGAGACCTGTGGGACGGGGTGGAGAGGCTAGCGAGATCGTTGTTATAGCGACGAACCACTGACGTCATCACAGACAACCTGCCAATAACGACAAAGAGGCGGATCAAATAATGTTTGCCATAGGTGAGGGAGGGAGTGGGGGGGGGGGGGGGGGGGGGGGGTGTTTTAAGGTGATGGATGAACATGCATATCATTCCAGTAACTTAGATCCATGAGTACGGACATGGGTCATAATCACATCTCCTTCGACGACCGCGGTACATCCACCCATCTCATCCTCCGTTCACCCGTAAATCACCAGGACGGACGACGTATCCCGTCTTCCGTCACTCGCCCGCGGCAAACATACAATGCTCATCACTCGCCCACGGCAAACATACAATGATCACCACTCGCCCGCGGCAAACATACAATGATCACCACTCGCCCACGGGAAACATACAATGATCACCACTCGCCCACGGGAAACATACAATGCTCATCACTCGCCCACGGCAAACATACAATGCTCACCACTCGCCCACGGCAAACATACAATGCTCACCACTCGCCCACGGCAAACTTACAATGCTCACCACTCGCCCGCGGCAAACATACAATGATCACCATTCGCCCGCGGCAAACATACACTGATAACCACAATCACGCTCCGTACTACATTTGTCACACAAGTCCGTCAAGATGAATGAGAAGCTCCCCGGCACACCACGAACTGGCCGCCATGGGCGCTTGGCTGTCGTTGCCACGCTTCCGTGCGACTTATGAACGCCGAGCCGCTCGGAAGCGGCGCGTCATAGGGATCCGAGCGCCTGAGATACGCGTCATGTTTGAACTAGCGCGGGTGCTCGTCAACTCCAGTGCTGAGCGGCAAGTCGACAGCGACCGAAAATTAGACACCGACACACATATCGTACGCAGCATAAGAACCAGGTAGAGATGTTCACAACGCGATGAATTCATAATACCGCTAATAAAGCATAGCATAGCTGGCATAGTTATTTGTAAAAGGGGTTGTCTCCAAACAACCGACCATGCGAGTTCGTCTGTCTATCAGCATGCCTCGACGTCTGCGAGAAATGTAGGGGTGAATGGTTGTGTCAATTAGCAATCTTCGTTCGATATTGACACGACTCATACTTGCGACACGATAACGGACTCTTCTTCCGCCAGCTTCCCTCCATCCTCAATATCACGTGACATGTGGGTCATGACCCCACCAGACGCAGTCATGGAATTCAAAGTGGTCGAAATCAGAAATTTCCCAATTTTTTTTCTTAAATAATCCAGGTTTTGTTTCGAGGAAAATGTCAAGCTTGCACAATACACGATATCAGGAGTAACCATGGTAACCCAGCTAGAGGCATCAAGGGTAAAATAATTGTGTATTACTATCTTCAAGTGTTCCAGGGGAGATTGGTAAAACGTCAGAGCTGGGGAGTTATTGACACCATCAGAAAATGATTGAAGCGACGGAGACGATGGTGAAGGAGTCGTCTGGAAGCCGAACAACCATGAAATCAACATGAGAGAGGTGCTCAGCGGACGCTAGCTTGGGGCGTTGGAATACGCCAGAATTCCAGTATAAGCGTGTAGTTCTTATACCAAGAAATATATTCTGCGTATATGACACTCACGGTGGTAGCCCTACAAGACGCCTGAGATATGTTACCGTTCGACCGGAGCTATCACGTAGGGAGCATGAGAACGCAAGAGTTGTAAATGTGAATCTTCTGTGGGGGGGGGAAGTGAATCCTTTAAGAAAATGCTAATCTTACGCGATAAAATGTGAATCCATACGGTGAAAAGGGGAATCCAACGCTGTTTTTATTTTATATGACCGCAGGGGGTGGAAAATACATTTCATATTGTGGACATAGGCTGACATCAACCTACATCAGGAACTAAATGAGTCCAAGCAACAGAGAAAGGTAATTGAACGAAAAGCGTTTCCGTGTAGTCACCCACGCGCATGCGCGCGATCAGGTAGCCATCCACTCGCAACTCTTCGACACTCCAGGGCGACTTTACAAACAAATGCAAATGCTGACTGCCCTAAATCAGAGTCTGCAGCACCAATTAACGCTAGTTGCCCGTGGCGCTCTGGTCACTTCCTGTTTAAGGACTTCTAATCACAAGATTGCACTCCCCAAATCAACCCCACGCCACCTGCAGGATAAAAAAATACAGCCCGAGCCTGTTACCAGGATGGCGCATTGGCACGCCATTCAAATATGAAGCCTTGGGCGTGCCATAGGAAAGCAGACGACAAACAGCCGTAAATCGTGAGTGAAGCCGGGACGCAGATAACCCAGTAGTCGACGCAGTTCATCGTCGCCCGTCACAAGCGCCATCTGGTGCCATGTCTGTTACTTCGACTTCCGGGGAATTGACTTGAGTGATAGATCGAGAGAACCTCGTCTTTGTAACGCGCTAACATCGTTGATTTGTCAGAAAAACAAGGCATAATGATGACCTGGTCATATTGAATTGGAGAGGAATAAATTGATTTTCTCAACGATAAGAAATGAATGACAATGACGCGACGAAAACAGCAGCGACGCCGGTTGTAAAACAAATGGCGTCAATTTCAGTAAAAACAAATGTTGCAGGAATACACATAGACCACTAGCTATACCAATTGACATGAATGGAACGCAAATAGACCATTCAGGTAAGGGTGGTCGTCAACAGACCCATTACCAAAGATGTAAGGAAAGGGAGCGGCCCGAACAGGTGCCTTTATTACAGGAACAAACTGGTAGACATATCCTGGTACACAAGAGGGGCGCGCGGTGAGGCGGGGTGCAAGGCGATAGAGTAGACTGGTTGGTGAGAAAACATAGCCTCACCTAGCACGACCACACCTGGCCAACGGTTCATACCTGCGCCAATCAATACAACGTCATTACTTGCCGATCACACGCAATAGCCTGGAAGTTGGAGGTGCGCCGCTCGCTGAGTGGCGTGTGCTAGCGAGGTCCGGGTGAAAAAGCGGAGGACAAAACGCTGGTGGAATGGTAATGGCGGAGCCCCACTAGATGGGGCATTGTTACTGCATGGTGTGGAGGTGTGTGTGTGTGTGTGTGTGTGTGTGTGTGGGGGGGGGGGGGGGGGATAGCCCTTCCAGCGCTGTATCAGGAAAGGGAATCACATCAGCGAAACATTGAACATGACCCCACAACCCCTCCCCATTCCACGCCCCAACTCCCAGGACCACTATATCAGATCTCTGACAAATCAAGGTTCTTATGGGTTCTATCTGGAACCCTGTGTTACTAGAATGAACCTAAAGTTTCTATCACAGGTTGCAAGGTTCGAATTGATTCCAAAAGGTTCTAAATTTAATTTCCGAGGTTCTATTTAGAACCCTAATGTATGGATACATAGTTGTCACCTTGATTTATTATTGCAACATTGTGTATGCGTGAGTGTTTTGTCAGTACAAGTGCGTTTTCGGAGCTCCATATAAAGGGCAGCTTTGGTGAGTGGTTTAGGGAATAGGCGAAGGGGAGGAGGGAGAAAACAAAGGGAAGCAAATGTGTATACAACCGTCGTAAAGTTTGGTGTCATCGCCGTAAAACTTAAAGTTAAAACGAATCCACAAACCCTGTTTAGTCCTCGGGGTGGCACTTAAGTGTATAGAGGTAGTATATATGTGCTGCGCGACGGGGTATGTTTTTTCGGCCTCTCGACTTGTACGACGGGTTTTTGGGTCTCATACTTGTACGACGGGGTATTTTTACCAGCTTCAATCTGTACGACGGGTTATACATTCGCATATTACCTTGTACGACGGGGTATGCTTTTGGCCATTTTGAACTTGTACGACGGGTACGGGTTTTCGAGGTCCCGCGGCACACCCCTATCCAGAATAAGGCCAAGTCCCCCCCCACCCCCACCCCCCCGGGGGTTTAGTCATAAAACAGCCCGGCATCACAGGCTCCTAACTCAACCGATCGCAGTCTTTTGTCATCCAACCTGACTTTTTGGGTAGGTGATTCAAAGTGATTTCATTTATTCCGTATTGCATATTATTATTGATATTAGATATTAGCCTTGCTCAAGCAATATGTGCGCCTGTGATTAGCGGCGAGGGAGAGCGAGACCAGGGAGCGGTGAATGCGTGCGACCAGGGAGCCACTTCAATAAGCGTGTCATGAACGCGGCCGGAAGCTAGCACCGGTCCCGATGATCAACCCGGCGTACATCAAAGACGCTTATCACGTGATCAGCCTACGCCGCTAGTCACGCGCGCACGCAGCATCAGGCTGGTAGGTAAAAGGGAGAGGGTCCAAATCACGGTGACTAGGAGGGCTTATGTTACAGCTTGGTGGTAATGAGGAACTATAATATGTAATTCATTCAATGATCCATATGCCGTAACGTGGGTGACACAGATATCAATGTAATTAATCTTGATACATACACACACACACACAGTCACATGCAGTCACACTATGTGTCTGTGTGTATATATGTTAACAAACACACATCCTTTTCAAGACATGGCACATTGTAATTGGGTAGTGTATCAATGATTGCGCCGTCAGGGTTTGTATCAGAAGTGGCCTCGGGGTGTATATAAGAAGAGTCCCATCTCACCTGTTACTGGCGGTGATGCAGGCGACTTGTGGCGGGGGCGGGATGGTAACTGTCACAGGTTCGTCGTTGTGGAAGCGATGTAACGCAGTCTCCGTCAACAACAGCGTATCCACGCTCGGGGGCTGTTTCAAAACACAACACTTGATGAAATAAAATAATATCAAACCACACTGATTGGAGATCAGTCGACGTCGTCAATGGAGCTTTGAATTGAGGTTGCCTCGAGTCAATTCGACATGTGACGTCACAGACACTTAATAGAGCAACGAGTGCTAATTGAGTATTGTATCCAACCAAGCAAAATGGAATTTATTGAATGGGACAACTCTTTTATTCGACTTGGCTTGCACTCATGTTGGAAGCAGTCGGGCAGGGTTCTGGGTGAGTGGTAAAAATGGGAAACACATTGGTTGTCAACAATGACTTGCTGCCTACCCTGTGTGTGTGTGTGTGTTGGGAGGTGGGGGTAAGGATACCTATGAAATTTCCATGGAAGATTTCATTACATCATAACGCTACCCATTATACCAAACTGAGTCGCCTCGGACGTCTTACACTCCAATCAGCGAAAAGAAAGTTGATAGATTTTTTAAAGAAAGATAATGGAACACCTCACATGGAGATGTTCCACATTTGATCACCCAACCCTCAGAAAACGAAGACAAAACGCTGCCGAGTCGCACGTGCATCGGAACGGCGCCATGAGTCGGGCATATCCGAGACAAGCAGACGACACTAACGCGGGAAACAGCAGCAGCGGTGATGGGTTGCTTCGCGGAGCGACGCACTATCCTACCAGGTATATACCACCTGACGCTCCAATTACGCAAGGTAGGACGCCACAGACAGGCGAGTCGTGTTTTGAGACGCCCCTCGGAGGCGGGTGGAGGAGTACGAAATAACGAACGCGACATCTCCGTGCGCTGGCACGAATGCACGTCATGTAATTAACTCCATTATGTAATTTAATACCAGTGATTCTCCCCAATTTCATATCACCGCAATAACTACCATTCAGCTACCGAGCACTCGACCCCACACATCCCCCACCCCCTCATATTAAAGACCCCACGCACGTCAACACTCCCGCTCACAGGCTATTATGTCATGCATGGCCCTTGCGGCCTTCGATCTGATTCAGCGGCTTGCTATTCTATTTCATCATTCGTGAGTTGAACATAGGTTGGGATTCTGACGGGGTTGGGGCGCAGTGGGTCTAACATAGTCAGATAAACAACACCTCCCTCGACCTAGCCTGAAATAAGTGAGTATAAGTTACGAAATGAACAAAAAGAGAAATGGAAAAATGTTGGGAATAAGAGATTATTGAAACAATATATAGAACATGAACGGAATGCCATGAATTCTTATTTCCAAATGAAATAATTCTCATAAGACATGCTTCAATACCCCAAACACTCTTTCTATACCCACGACACAGAGGCACACATGGATACACCTATCCACCCCGCCCCCTCCAAACCACCCCTTCCCCAACTCAGGCTGGATTCACGAAACACCATCCTTTGCTTATCACTGCTTTTAGGCTTACGCCGACATGGTCACAGACGCAGCCGGAAATGCGCAAACCCACTTCAACTGATTACCGCGCAGACAGCATCCGCCGTGGAAATATCGGATATATTTGGGCAGACGACTTGGTTTGGCGAAGTTTTCTGTTTAATGACGAACATTGTATATTCTGTTAACATTCTCTCACGTATATTAACAACGAAGCGTAGTTAATAAAGACTTAACTTAAATCACTCTCCTACAAGGACGGAGTTGAGTAAGTAAAGATACTCGTTTGTAGAATCAATAGAAGCGGTTGTTCTTAGACCGAGCCGGCAGGGGTCTCTGAATGCTCACCAGAGTTAATAAGAAGACAGTAATGGCAGAGAGGAAAATGTGGGCTGTGAGTGGACTTACCCAAATTGGCCTTTTTTTTATTGAAATAAACATGTGACTTACGAGACGGGAATCTTCTCTCTGATGGGACAACGAAACACTTGCTTCTTCAGTGTACATCTGTATGATTAAAAAAGGGGACAGGAGAAACATCGTTAGTTTCTCTTGCAGAAACTCACCTCGTGGTAGACGGAAGGCCGGGCCGGAGTGGGAATGGTGAAGTTTCGCACCTTGGGCTTGCCATCCTCGTCCCGCGCTTCCTGTCAGCAAACAACACAACACGCATGACGTCACATTCGCCCAAACATCTCCTTCATATAAGTGTATTTGCACAGAAAGTATGAAATGAACGTGTTGTCTTGGGACTACACAAAAACTAAAGACATCGCTGAGCAACGAAAAGGAAAGACAAGTTGGCGTGGTACTACCTCTCATATCCACAAATTGGATGCCAAACCACACCTACTTAAATCACCATCTTTCTATAGCGACCAAGAATGTAGGGTTCAACCATTTAGACAACTTGCATGAGCATGGTCACAAAATGTAGATTTCATCAAATCTTCAATCATTAAAGTTGTGGGCATTATTGCGCACAAATTAGTCCGACAAGCAGGAAGGATTAGTCTGCGTCCCAGACTCTAGGGGTTCCGCTACGCTTTTCGCCCTAGAGTCTACGGCCAGACAAGGTCTAAAAGTGGCGCGTCCGAATATTCATTAGACACGTTCGTTGATCTTCGTGACCAATCAACACAAAGGTTGTGACCCGGATTGACCTTAATTGCGCCTGGCTCATGAAACTGGCTTGTGATACGCACCCTTCGGTTCCATGTGACGTCATGGACATTGTAGTGGTCTGCATCCAATGAGAACACATTGAAGGTCTTCTGGAACTATCGGCGTCTCAAAAGTTCAAATTGGAACTACAACCAGCGCTTTTATCGCGTAGCTGCACGATAGTATGTTTACGTGATAGTCAGTTAAAAAGAACCAGCTGTGTGTCTGCTTCCTCGTCGACTGTGTGATAAACGGTGCCACTCAGCGTGAAACAACAAATCGGAGTGTTGTAGAATGTGTGCCCGGCTCATAAAAATCACTCGGCCGGTTGGACAAGTTCTTCGGAACTTGTAGAATAGACCAATGAGAGACAACGACTCAAAAGTACCGAGAGTGACCGAGAGACACGGCTTGTGATTGGAGCATCCCAAATGTGGGATGCCCGTCCAGTTCAATCTACTATGGTCCCCTAGACCTGAAGGCGAGACTATTGAATATCAGTAACATGTAAACAGCGCCCGCAGCCATCAGACTAGGGGACCTTGACTAAGGAAGGATAATTTCCGACAACATTAATGGCGACAGCCTAAGTAAGGAGCTATTTTCTGAGACGGCAGCGCCGTTTCGTCAAGTGTACGCTTCATGCGGGATACGTTTCGTTAACATTATGAATCTTTTAGAGAACGTATCTTGCGGAATTACAATCATCTGAAAATGATTGGCTATTGTCAACCTGCAGATTAGTTAAGACTGTAGTGATGAGGTCAGGTAGAGGTGGGTCTTGATGAGGAGATCAGTGAGACTGTAGTGATGAGGTCAGGTTGAGGTGGGTCTTGATGAGGAGATCAGTGAGGCTGTAGTGATGAGGTCAGGTAGAGGTGGGGGTTGATGAGGAGATCAGTGAGGCTGTAGTGATGAGGTCAGGTAGAGGTGGGGGTTGATGAGGAGATCAGAGAGGCTGTAGTGATGAGGTCAGGTAGAGGTGGGTCTTGATGAGGAGATCAGTGAGGCTGTAGTGATGAGGTCAGGTAGAGGTGGGGGTTGATGAGGAGATCAGTGAGGCTGTAGTGATGAGGTCAGGTAGAGGTGGGTCTTGATGAGGAGATCAGTGAGGCTATAGTGATGAAGACAGGTAGAGGTGGGTCTTGATGAGGAGATCAGTGAGGTTGTAGTGATGAGGTCAGGTAGAGGTGGGTCTTGATGAGGAGATCAGTGAGGCTGTAGTGATGAGGTCAGGTAGAGGTGGCTCTTGATGAGGAGATCAGTGAGGCTGTAGTGATGAGGTCACGTAATGGTGGCTCTTGATGAGGAGATCAGTGAGGCTGTAGTGATGAGGTCAGGTAGAGGTGGGGGTTGATGAGGAGATCAGTGAGGCTGCAGTGATGAGGTCAGGTAGGGATGAGGTCAGGTAGAGGTGGGTCTTGATGAGGAGATCAGTGAGGCTGTAGTGATGAGGTCAGTTAGAGGTGGGTCTTGATGAGGAGATCAGTGAGGCTGCAGTGATGAGGTCAGGTAGGTTCGTGATGATCAGAGACAACCTGTCACATCAGTGGTACAACTGCTGATAGGTAGCGTAACCATGACTACCAGCAACTATCCACTGACGTCACAAATGTGCCTATATAACCAACGTCGCGCATCACACTAACAACGCTCGTTGACGACGCAAGCGACGGTCGCCATGACAAGCCGCTGTGGAGAGTGAGTAGCAGACTTGCCTTGTACGACGTGCGTGGAGACCGGCTAACAGCACCCGGTAATCAGCCATCCACACCGTCCATCAGAGCAGCTTCACGTGGGTTCATTATTTCGAAACGTCACTTTCGTTAGCAAATGCCATCGTTGTGATGAGGAGCTGTTGAGAAACAATATGACCGTCGGATAACAAAACAGCCCCTGGGGTTTTTGGGCGCGGCCTTTGCTGTACCAGTCTGAATGAAGCCCCGAGCTGATAGATAGATAACTCAACGCGAACACGACATTTGTGAATCGGCACTGTTTATCTCTGATAAATTCTCCATCAATCAACATGGTGGACAAATCAACATTATCGATCTCAACAAGAAAGAGCAAGCCAAATCATCCCCCCCCCCCCCACACACACACACCCCCGGGAGTAAGCAGACGACACGCGGGAATTTGACACTGACCTTACCTAATTCGGTTGCCGCCAGTACGCTCGCGCAGTGAAACCGTTGTCGTGAATGTCTATCGGCGTTAGGCCTTAATGAGGAGGACGGGAAATGACTCGAATGAATCAGGTTGATGCCGTGAGTGTATGTGTGGGGGGTGGGGCGGGGGGTGGCATTGTGCCGGAGATAGTCGTGGGGTTTAATCTGGAGCCCGGTAGAGGATACACCCGCCCTAATGCCTATTGGCACCACTTTTGTATCGAGTTTTTACAGAAAGCTCCCCCGCTTGTAAAGAGTACATTACAGATGATTCGAGCTCTACACACAGCGCGCTTACACAAAACTTCATCCCTGGGCCTCCGAATCAAATCCCGTTCGACGCGAGTTGATCTGTTCCGCGACAACGCCCGTTATAAACGCCTCAACTATGTCCTTGAAAACCCTCGGCATCCCATGGTTTAAGAATTGGTGGTGGTGGTGGTGGTGGTGGGGGGGGGGGGGGGGGGGTTGTTGTTGTTCCTACACCCCCCCCCCCCCCCCTGTTTAATCATCACCCAATGTAATCTGTCGGCTGGCTTGTTCTGATAAGAAGACCGCCTCGGCTCCCTGTTGTTCTGGAAGATACGTTGTCCTTATTGCCGACCGTGTAATAGTAGTACACGACTCCATGTTTGGTGCTGTTTGTTATCTTTAATGAAAGAAGCCAAATGCCTGCAGGTGTGTGAGTGGAAGGGAGGGGTGTGAGTGGAAGTGAGGGGTGTGAGTGGAAGTGTGTGTGGGGGTGTGAGTGTGGTGTGAGTGGAAGTGAGGGGTGTGAGTGGAAGTGAGGGTGTGTGTGGAAGTGAGGGGTGTGAGTGGAAGTGAGGTTTGCGCTGTAATAGGGAATGCTCTCCACGGGATAACAGCAATAACGACAAGATGTCGGACAACGACGCCAGGCCACAGAGCGCTGGGAGCCGACACCGGTCTGGTGGAGAAATGAGTCGAGCATTCTGTCAAGTCCTCTAAACAGAGTGTCACGTGGATAATCAACGAGGTAATGGCGAGGGAGGCCGCTATTACCACTACACAATAATATATGCCACGAGAATCACGGTTGAAGAAGAGCCTTATATGTGGTGGTCTCCACGCCGGAGACCATGCGACGCCTTGGAGGAGTCGGAATCAGCCGCATCAACAACCGACACTCTAGGTTACTGGCTCCAACGTGCTATCATCGCATTGCCCCGCAGCAGATTCGAACCAGAGACCCCGAGGCCGGTGCTAATATTAAAACAAGCCTGACAACATGATCTATTGGGAGTTGTTTTCGACATTAAATCGGAAGTTTAACCGCGACAGTGATGAATGAGAATGATCCGTCTTAAAATAGGTCCGAGTCGTAAACCATTGCCAGGCCTGGCTAGCTGGACCTAGATAGACCATCAATAGAATCTCATCTCAATTAAAAGGAGATTAAGTAATATTCGTTCCGTTATTTTCAAATGATACCAGACTTAACCCATTCTATACCGCCTACATGAGTATCCGTGCTAGAGGGCTAGATGTAATTACGGCAAGCTGTGCGGGTTTTTTGTGAGCTCTGGCAACATGGACCTGACGTTGACAACCTATACAATTAATTTTTGTTTTTTATTTTTAAAGACCGTCGTTAAGTAGCCAATTTTAGGCGCGTTTATAGCGCAACTAACGGACTCGATTTCCCCACTGACCGGAGTCACCGCGGCAGTGAAACATATCACAACAGACGTAGAGGACACGTTTGTAAAACACAACTCAATTCAACTGTCACATACAGACCAGTCAAGCCCACCCATGTGCCCATGCTCTGAAGACGACATCCGTCAACTCGGCCATGTTTTAAGCGGCAGGCACTTTCCCTTGCCCGCTGAACTGAACAACATTCCTTTGTTGTTGATATAGTTTCATTCTTGTAACAGCTTCACAACGGATAACAAACACGAAAGCAGAGATTCAACACAAAAAGTTCTCATTATTTTAGATTTTTCCCTTTGACTCTAGGTGCCCCAGTGAACGGAGCGGGGCGGGTGGGAGTAGATGGCGAGCCGGGGGGCGATGCGGATATAGAGCGTTTTCAAGATTTATCTTTTACAGAAAGCGTATGGATGACATGAGGGGAAGAGGGGCTGTGTCAAAACGTAGAATCAGCCATTGTAGACGAGGGGCTTTGTCAAAACAGTAGTGTACGAGGATCAGCGATTGTGTGCTATTGCCATTTACTGCCTCGTCTTGTGTCGAAGCCGCCCTGATCTGGTTAACACGTGGGAGAATCGCCAACACAGATGCGGAACGGGGAGAGACAGAAGGCGCTGAGATCATTGAAGATATACCCCCAACGAAGCACCAACTCACGCTGACCCACTGCCAACCAGCTTCAAAGTATCACCGCAAATTTGCAACCAAAACAATAGACGTGATGCCAGAGTATTTATATCCTTGGATTTAACGATAGAATGCCAGGTATTCGAATACCTTAACACTGACATATAGGCCATAATCAAATACAGCGATCAACTAAGTTATCCCAACTGTTACCATCCCTCCGATCGCATCATGGTTACTATCTCGGTTAATGAGAGCGCTACTTCATAACGTCACAGGTGCCATTTGATTTAAACACAGAATAGTCCAGGAATGATTGTTACTGTGATTGCTCTCATAATACGAAGATTATGTGGGTGGGGGATCTTGTCATGCGTCGTGGTGATCTTGTCATGCGTCGTGGTGATCTTGTCATGCGTCGTGGTGATCTTGTCATGCGTCGTGGTGTTCTTGTCATGTGCCGTGGTGATCGTGTAATGCGCCGTGGTGGCAGATATAGAGATAACTCTGGGCGCCCCGCACTGGACAGACGGACGCGTGGCAACTACCGGGCAAGACTAAGGTGTCGAACGCATGTGAAACAGGTCCTGTCATACAGCTGAATTACACCTGAGACACAGGTTTACTACACCTGAGACTCAGGTGAATCACACCTGAGACACAGGTGAATTACACCTAAGAGCGGTTCACTACACCTTAGACAGGTAAACTACACCTGCGATATCATAGGTTCACTACATATGAGACACGGGTGAATTACTTCTGAGACACAAGTGAATTACACCTGTGACAGAGGTTAACTACACCCGAGAGACAGGCGAATTACACCCGTGAGAAGTAATTTACACCTGTGAAACAAATGATTTATACCTGAGAGACTGGTGAATTACACATTCGAGACAGGAAGAAACAGGTTATTGATATCAGAAAATGATATGATCTTGTATCTTGCTCCTTAATGAGTTAAGATACCAGTTGCCGGTATGTGTAAGCATTCCCAGTATGGGGGTGAGGAGAAGTGGTGGAGAACACTTACGGACGCACGGCGACACTGTCAGGGCGTGGTCCGATGCGCGGTCTCACTGGGGATGCGTTCAGTCGGCACCGCGCGACGATGTGGTGTATAGGACGCATAGCTCAGCCCTGCCAGACTCCTAGACGCCAACAGACGTTTCTTGGACTTCTCCCGGACTCCTTCCGCGACCAGCTGTCTTCCTGTAATAGACTGGATGTGGACAATCCTTTATGGTCGTTACATCTACCTCTCCATATGTCTCTCAGTCGTAGGTGATAAACCTCACCTGACATTTCTCAGGTGCCTGCCTCTAAATATCTCCTCTTGACAGCCTCTTGGTCACCCGTCTGATGGCGACTATCAGTCATCAGAGGATGCCGGGAGATGGCGCTCACTCTCCACGATTGATACCCGTGTCCCAGCGCATGAGTCTCCCTTGAGTTACATGCCTCGTTAGTAAGCATCTCCCGCGGCAGCAGCAGCATCAGCAGCAGCAGCAGCATCAGCATCAGCAGCAGCAGATTCCGTGGATGACCATATGGCTTGTTGCGATCACATGGCGGGTCTGTGATGCGTTGAGGGAGGCTGGCGCTGCTTTATAAGACCCGGATGGGCGGGGACCTGGTCCATGACACAGGCGGAATACGGCCACCGCTTGCCACCCCTTAGGCGCTCATCGACTGGTCCATATCTATATGAGGGTGAGTCTATAGTCTGGCCCAGAGGGGATACAGAATGGTCACCCCCACACCTCCCCGATCACCGGGACACACCTGTTCGTCAACCACCCCGCCTCGACAATCAAAAGAATGCCGGCGGATACAGCCATGGTAGGCTGATGGGAGAAGCGATACCTGAATGGGAGGGGACCCGGGCAATACAGTCATAGGTAATCAGGGATGGTCGCTCTTTACGTGTTTCCACATCACTTCTACAGGTGCCATCACACGCCGTGCTACAACTTTAAGCTAGAGACACACAGCTTCTGTGGTTACGGGTTAACGTCGGCACTAACCATTGGTGGTCAATTGCCTATTGCTTACAGCGAGATGAAATTGCCATGCATTTATTTCCCCATGTGATTAATAATTGACGCCTTGGTCGCCGCCATAACGCTAACTGAAGCCCATTTCTCTCGTTACCCGCTCCCTAAATTCATATTAACTATATCTTACACGAGAAAACACATGAGAAAAGTGTGACTGAAGAAATATCTCAGCTGCCTAAAAATAGTCCCACGGACAGCGACGCGTCCGAGCCAGTCTGACGTAGCAAAACAACCATAGCCTTACACCCAATACTAAAAAGCAACAAAGTTTAATATTTTGTTCTTATATAACTAAATCATTATATAGCCGATGGTGGCAGAGGCCACACATCTCATATCGGAGCTTCCTACTATGTCTCCAGCAGACAGATGGTAGTAGGTCTACTAGGGCGGATGCTCGTCGACGATTTGGCCATATTTCTATGGATTCGATGGAATTTCGTACGAAAACAACGAGATTCCAAGACGCAGTTCACGGAATGAAACCTTTGTGGTAATCCCGGTAGGATGTTAGAGTGTTGGACACAGGCCACGCGAACGCGCGAGCGGTGCTGAGTTAAACGCCCGCTCGGTGTTCAATTCACGTCGTCTAACACACAGCAATTGGGGACCTAACCTACCCACCCCCTCTGATAAGAACGCTTAAGAAGCGTTCGTACTCACAAACCACCAACTTAAGAATGCTCCCTTTTCGAGTTAAGAACCAGCTCACCCATTCAATATAGCAATCCTTCAGTAATCTAACTACCCCCGAAATCAAAGATGCTTTTATTTTGTGATACCAGGTTCAATTTTTAATCTGTTTCCGTCGCTAAAATGACTCGATCGTAATCAGTTCAAAGTATTGGGAACAACAAATCTTCGACAATTTATCGAAATAGACGCTTTGAAAACAACCGCAAATGAGTGGTGACCGGGCCAAATTTAAGTTAAGCTGCTTAGATGAAATTATTGCGACCCTTTCTTGGTAATGGAAACATCAGTTAATGGCAGATTTATTCATATCAGCGCCTAAAAGACAGCCAACTTGGTTTCAAGTTCATATGCAAACGAGCAGCGACAATCGGCTTATTGTACACGACCCTTCAAAAACAAACAACAACAGTTGACGACTTCATGGATTTCATTTATAAAAGTAGTCCAGTATCAGTCATTGACGGTACTTACTAAAAGTAGTCCAGTATCAGTCATTGACGGTACTTACTAAAAGTAGTCCGCTATCAGTCATTGACGGTACTTTCTAAAAGTAGTCCGCTATAAGTCATTGACGGTACTTTCACTGCATAATTTGTGATAAATAACACATTTGAAAGCCTGTCCTCTATAAGTAGGTGTGCCTCGACAATGTAACGCTTATTTACGTTTGACTGAGACAGGTCTCCTTCAAATCAAAACCCGTCCTCAGTCATTCACCCCACACCCGATCCTCCCATCCGCACAAAACACACCCCCTGCACCCAAAGAACACACCCCCTGCATCTGAAGAACACACCCCCTGCACCCGAAGAACACACCCCCTGCATCTGAAGAACACACCCCATGCACCTGAAGAACACACCTTCTGCACCTGAAGAACACACCTCCCTGCATATTAAGAACACACCCCCAGCACCCGAAGAACACACCCCCTGCACCTGAAGAACACACCCCCTGCACCTGAAGAACACCTTCTGGATCAGGTAAAATAGCGACTCTCCAATCTCAACAAAACGCCAGCAGTATCCGACTGCGATTGATTGGAGAATCAGATCTACCCGGGGGGGGGTGGAAAAGAATGGGCGTGTGATCGAGTAGGGGAGGGCTGGGGTTAGATGTGCCGGTCGGTGGCGCCAGGTAGTAGATGAATACACCTGCTCCATAACTACACAGGTGCTAGCGTAGCGTCGACAGGCATGGACAGGTTCAACCACGCTGCCGAGCGGCTGGATAGAACGGACGCCACCTCTACGCAGTCAGTATACTGTATACCACCAAATCCAGTCACAGCAAAACTGTGGCAAGGCACGGATGGCGTAATGCGCAGTAACAAGGAGTGCTGAATGAGCGCGGATAAATGGAGAATGAGATCATATGTCGTCCAACGAATTGAATGGCTGAGTATGTGGACCAGTGAGAGCGGTAGAGGGAGACTAAGAGAGAGAGACACAGAGAGATAAGCAGAAAGGGAGAGAGAAGAGATAGGAAGATAGAGGGATAGAGAGAGAGAGAGAGCGAGAGAAGAGAGAGGGGAGAGAGGAAGAAAGAGAGGAAGAGAGAGATAAACAGAAGAGATAGGAAGATAGATAGAGAGAGAGAGAGAGAGAGAGAGAGAGAGAGAGAGAGAGAGAGAGAGAGAGAGAGAGAGAGAGAGAGAGAGGAAGTAAATGGGGGTGGGGAAGATGGGGGTAGAGCAAAGAATCGCGTGAACATCGATATGCGAGGTAGGAAAGTAACTTGTTAAAAATTGCTGATACAACCTACCCACTATGTTTTCCGCATGCCCTCGCCTGTTCGTGTACCAGCGCCACCTAGCAACATAAATATCTTGCCCCAGCGGCACAATACTCGGGGCTCCAGTTAGAACCAGCGGTGCGGATTCGTTGCTAAGACACTAGCGTCTCGTTGCTAGGCGGGTCCAATAATTTTTACCCTTTCCCAACATACCATATATGGTAAGAATTCGGCAGACCCGCTATCAGCTTATGCGTTGTTCTTTACAGCCGACCACGCTACTTGCCATTTCCCGCCCTCTGTAACCTGCAAACGTCACCGCGCGAGGCACAGGTCAATTGAGGCGGGTTTTCGTTGTTTTCTGGTTATTTATCCCAAAAGACGTCAAGTATCGAATGATCACCTCCTTTTGCGCGTGTTCAAAATATAGTTCCGTAGCTACTGGAGGAGTCGTGATGCGGGTAATGCTATTTTTTTTCTTCGCTAGTTTTTTATTATTTAATTCATAACATTTTCTTTAACAAAATATATCTGTTGTTAATTGGCCACCAAAACAGAGCATATTTCAATTTAAAAAAAAGTTTACCAGAAGTGGGGTTCGAACCCACGCGGACATACGTCCATTGGAACTTAAGTCCAACGCCTTAACCACTCGGCCATCCTGGTATACGGCCTTACGAATGTTTTAAAACAATTTAATAAGAACCTACACCGCTGTCAAAAAGTGCACCACCCACGAAATTGATTTCGCTCCATTTCGTTTATTATTTCAATAATTGTTGGGCTGAATGCTCCAGTTTGTCAACAGCGGCTATTTCAATGCTGCGAGTCGCGCGCATTAGCATTATGGTAGATGACTAGTTGGTGTGATCCCAAGATGTCCTCAAACGATTAATCGCTCGTAAAAATTGATGCAGTTCATCTTGCGCAAGCAGTGCCAATCTGAGGGAGCGTCCCAAAACCGATGACTGATGAGTCAAAACGCCAGTGGAAAACGAGGCTCATATGTAACTTTGACACCTGGTCCATTGTGAGAATGCCTGCGTACCATCTGTAGTGAGGACTTCCCAAGATATCGGCACCCTAAGGCACACACACCATTGGTTCACTACCCGCACCACAACAGCAACCAAGTCGTAGGAGGGGGCGTATCCAAAGCACACACAGGGCAGTTCGATGTTGTGATGACATTGAGACAGGCAGACCGCCTTACAGGAGCCTTCATTCCTTTCATCTTGCTCGCCTCAAAGCAAAGTCACTTTCTTATTTGCAGATGTAAATCTCTAATTAACTTCAATGGAGCTGATACTCCCCATTACCAGCAGCAGCAGCAGCAGCAGCTAGCTAGCGATGGGGAGATGCTTCCTGCTTCTGATCATTTGCTGATCACGATTGCGGGGAGAAGAAAGCAGGTATATATACTTCAAATATGCAGAGGTAAACAATTATACAAGTATGAGCTATATGACCAGGTCAAACAGGTCATGAATACCTATTGATCATAGAACGATGAGGAATAATGAGACGGACAGGTGTGCTAGGGTTATAGATGGACAAGTGTGCTAAGGTTATAGAGTGGCTGCTAACCGTCTCTACCAGGATATTTTACTCCTAATATGCATCTTGAAGTCTTCACCGTGAAGCTTTGTACAACTTCACCGTGAAGCTTTGTACAACTTCACCGTGAATCTTTGTACAACTTCACCGTGAAGCTTTGTACAACTTCATCGTGAAGCTTTGTACAACTTCATCGTGAAGCTTTGTACAACTTCATCGTGAAGCTTTGTACAACTTCATCGTGATCCTTTGTACAACTTCAGGAGTGGTGGTTTTTAAGATGCCAAATTCGTCGATTTCACGTTTCCTCTTTGTTTCGTTTCGTCTATTGGTAATTATTAGATATCGGCGCTGTATTCGAACTATGTAAACACAAAGCGAATACCTACTAATATAAACCACGCACTGTATGTGGTCGATTAATGACCTCCCGACAAACAGACGCCACTAAACTTAACAACGGATGCTACGGATACAACCAGGCTTAATGGTTGCACTCGTTGAACGGATAACAATAAGTGAAGCATTTTCACAGCAGAATTTGGAAGGGTTTTTTTAAAAATAAAATTCAAGTTGAGCAAACTGTTAACAACCCTCTCATTTCTGGGAACACAATTACGAATAATTATCAACACATTTGACCGCAAGACGCTGTCTGGTTTGCGTTGATAGGTCAACATTGGTGGGGTCAAGGTCAGGGGCAAAATGTACGAAAAACTGGTTGTCGTGAAAACCTGGAAGACAGTATGTTCATTGGTAAGGTGATACATCTGTTCGGGGCTGTCAATATATAAAGGAAGTGATGAGGATGTGACTGATGTCGATGGAAGTGATGAGGATGTGATTGATGTTGATGGAAGTGATGAGGATGTGATTGATGTTGATGGAAGTGATGAGGATGTGACTGATGTTGATGGAAGTGATGAGGATGTGACTGATGTTGATGGAAGTGATGAGGATGTGATTGATGTTGATGGAAGTGATGAGGATGTGATTGATGTTGATGGAAGTGATGAGGATGTGATTGATGTCGATGGAAGTGATGAGGATGTGATTGATGTTGATGGAAGTGATGAGGATGTGATGATGTTGATGGAAGTGATGAGGATGTGATTGATGTTGATGGAAGTGATGAGGATGTGATTGATGTTGATGGAAGTGATGAGGATGTGACTGATGTTGATGGAAGTGATGAGGATGTGATTGATGTTGATGGAAGTGATGAGGATGTGATTGATGTTGATGGAAGTGATGAGGATGTGATTGATGTTGATGGAAGTGATGAGGATGTGATTGATGTCGATGGAAGTGATGAGGATGTGATTGATGTTGATGGAAGTGATGAGGATGTGATTGATGTTGATGGAAGTGATGAGGATGTGACTGATGTCGATAGAATCCTACTGACACCCGGGAGTTTGGAGGGTGCGGCTGATTGGACCTGGTTGGCGAGGAGCATCGGGGTTTCATGAATGAACAGAGACGGTCAAAACCGCTGCAGCAGGAAAACACGCAAACGTGGAAATCACCATGACCTCTGTGTCGCTATGTAGATATGACAATGACCTCTGTGTTCATGAGAAGTGACTGGCGAGCGAACCCCTTTATTCAATGGGTCCTATGACCTCTACGTTAATGAAAGGTGACTGCCGAGTGTGCCACTTGCTTCAATGGGTCATAGGGTCCTATGACCCTATGACCTTTACGTTAATGAAAGGTGACTGGCAAGGGCATCCCTTGCTACTTACTCGTGATGCAGGACCCCTATCAAAAACGCGAGTATGGGTCACAAAATATTTCATGGAATGACATGACCCATTAAGTGTGACCCACATTTTCCGCCGGTACGCTGCTCCATTGTTTTCCGTCTTTAGCAGACAGCTGCGTGCGGCGGCTGTTTTATGACGACGCCTGCCAACCTGTTCTTGTTGGAGACACGTCTTCTTGTCACGAGAAAACCAACAGTCAGCAAGCCGAAGAATGAAGCCCTTGGCTCTCAGTGAGAAGCTAAATGCAGCAACCAACAGAGAATATAATAGCCTTAGAAGCATCCAGTGCGTTATGTTTAATTGTTCCCCAGTCGCAAGCACATCACGCAATGCCAATGGAACGGGTTTTGAAATGCGCCCTCGGTACCATGAAGCGGTTCCTAACGAGCGAGCCAGGCGTAATTAGCAACGATTAGCTTCTGGCACGAACCACGCCCTGACTGTGGAAAGGAGATATATCTGACAAGAACATTAGCGACAACGATTCCGAGAAAGAGAATGGAAAAGATTCCGAGAGAGCGAATGGCAAATATTCCTGAAGGAGAATGGTTAAGGTTCAGGGAGCAGGGTAGGTTGAAGGATGTCAAACAGTCTAAACCTCACACCACCTCAACTAGTCCAAACCTCAGACCACCTCAACTAGTCTAAACCTCACACCACCTCAATCAGTCTAACCTCACACCACCTCAATCAGTCTAACCTCACACCACCTCCATCAGTCTAACCTCACACCACCTCAATCAGTCTAACCACCTCATCAGTCTACCACCACCTCAATCAGTCTAACTTCACACCACCTCAATCAGTCTAACCTCACACCACCTCAATCAGTCTAACCTCACACCACCTCAATCAGTCTAACCTCACACCACCTCAATCAGTCTAACCTCACACCACCTCATCAACTCACACACCTCTCTAATCACCACCTCCTCATCAGTCTAACCTCCACCACCTCAATCAGTCTAACCTCACACCTAACATCACCTACCTCACCACTAACTCTCAACTCTAACACCTCAATCAGTCTAACCTCACACCACCTCAATCAGTCTAACCTCACCACCTCAATCAGTCTACCACCTCAATCAGTCTAACCTCACACCACCTCAATCAGTCTAACCTCCCACCACCTCAATCAGTCTAACCTCACACCACCTCACACTAGCCCTTTACCCCTGACCTGGAGACGCCCTGGACGGCTTTACCATCGTTGGCAACCTTATTGAGGAACTGCAATTTATTTCTGATCAGATTGGATGCAGTTCATACAGCATTCATGTGGTTTGACGGGTCACAAACGTCGCGTTATTGGCAGGTGAATTCACCATGTAGTTCCCGATCGCGCCTCCAACATGCGCGTGCGAACTTCACACCACCTCAATCAGCTAGCTCACCACCTCATCAGTCTAACTGACGTCTCATCAAGTCTAACCTCCCACCACCTCAATCAGTCTAACCTCCCACCACCTCAATCAGTCTAACCTCACACCACCTCAATCAGTCTAACCTCACACCACCTCAATCAGTCTAACCTCACACCACCTCAATCAGTCTAACTCGCCCACCAATCAGTCTAACCTCCCACCACCAATCAGTCTAACCTCACACCACCTCAATCATAACCTCACCACCAATCAGTCTAACGTCACACCACCTCGGCCTCCCACGAGACTAACCTGGCATCAGCTTGTGATAGTATAGTGGCCGTGAGGGCATTGAGTGTAGACAACACTAGGAGGCGACCACATGCTTCACTGACCACCTTGTCAGTCTCCTCACACGTCATGTAAACCTCGCTAATTGCCAGTCACCAGCGAGTGTCACCGGAACCGGAAGGCCCTTTACCCCCCTGACGGCTTTAATTCAACCTTATAGGGAGTTATAGCATTGGATGCAGTTCATACAGCATTCATGTGGTTTGACGGGTCACACATTGGCATCGAATTCATGTAGTTCCCGATCGCTCCTCCAACAAACGAGCGTCATTTTAACGATCGTACTCCAATAGGTCCAATGCATCAGGGGACGTCACCATGTGGTTCAGCATGCATTCACAACCTGCAGCTCATCGATGACGTCATCACTTGGTCCATAGCGCGCGTGGTGCAGAAAAACACGCCCTGGCATGGTCACGCCCTGGCATGGTCACGCCCTGGCATGGTTAGCGTCAACAGACATACAACGTGATTGCGGGCGACGAGACACTGGCATGCTTGTGATAGTATAGTGGCCGTGAGGGCATTGAGTGTAGACAAATAGGCACGAGCGAGCCCCATGGACGTTGGTTTCATTGCCAGTCACCAGCGAGTGTCACCGCCCGGAAGCCCAACAGCTCCAGGAATTCATTTGACCCACCCGCAAACAACACAGACACATCCATTTATTGTCGGAGGTCACTGACAAAACAATTCCTTTATTGTCAAGGTCACTGACAGCGAGCCCCATTGTCAAGGTCACTGACAACCTTTATTGTCCAATTAGTCACTGACAGGTCACAGACAACCTTTATTGTCAAGGTCACTGACAACCTTTATTGTCAAGGTCACTGACAACCTTTATTGTCAAGGTCACTGACAACCTCTTTATTGTAAGGTCTCACGAGTGGCAGTTTCATTTCCCGATTGGATTTACAATATGTCAGTTTCATTGGATTTACATGGAACAAGAGAATTTCTTATTAGGTTCATGGACAACCCAGGATTCTAATCCCATGCATAGCAGATTTGTCGTAACAACCCATATATATATACATATATCCCATATATACACATATATATATATATATATATAAATATATAGATATATATATATACATATATATATATATATATATATATATATCATCTATCTATCTATATATATATATATATCTATATATATATATATATATATATATATATATATATATATATATATATATATATATATATATATATATATCATATACATCGATATCGCCGTATATCAATACACATCGAATCGCCGTATTTGCACTAGCGCAAAATATGTTAAGGATGTGCCTTTTTCAGGCCCATTAATCCATTAACTCACCAAGTTGTAGATGCCGAGAATACAGGCCTCGATACCACTGCAGTTCTGAAAGGCAAGCAAAAAGTTTTCAAATGATATCAATCAGTAAGATATGAGAGATAGAGGGAGAGGCGGGGCGGTAGTAGTGCAGTGGAGGAGGGGAGGGGCCGGGGGCGGGGTGGGGGGGGGGCGGCTGCAGTACGCACTGACTGCTTGGTAAGACGTCAGAGAATCGGAGAAGATCACATTCGCAATGGAAGTGGATAATACACGCGGGGAAAAAATATCAATTACCCGCGGCCATGTCATTAAACTCATCACGGACATGGCTGCCTAATTGACGGGCTTGCCTTTCAACCTATACACATTAATTTATCTATAGATGAGTTTTTTATTGCGGCCGCAACACACGATTCCCCTCGCTAACCCCTCCCCAATGCTATTCCATAAACCGCACACCTTTACTCTAGTTACCTCACAAATACGCTCCTCTGGTGTGGGTCTCTATGCTGTAAGCTGGAGGGTATTTCGTAGGGCAGAGGCGATGAGCGTTAATGAAGTGTAGTTCAAGGCGTTATACGGCATTAGTCATGAGAAGATGCAGGCAAATCCGTCAGTGGATATTTCACCGACCATCTTAGTTGATACCCCGATAAGCAATGGATACCCCGATAAGCAATAGATACCCCGAATAGCAATAGATACCCCGATAAGCAATGGATACCCCGATAAGCAATAGATATCCCCGATAAGCAATAGATACCCCGATAAGCAATAGATACCCCGATAAGCAATAGATACCCCGATAAGCAATAGATACCCCGATAAGCAATAGATACGCCGATAAGCAATAGGTACTCCGATAAGCAATAGATACCCCGATAAGCAATAGATAAGCAATAGATACCCCGATAAGCAATAGATACCCCGATAAGCAATAGATACTCCGATAAGCAATAGGTACTCCGATAAGCAATAGATACCCCGATAAGCAATAGATACTCCGATAAGCAATAGATACCCCGATAAGCAATAGATACCCCGATAAGCAATAGATAAGCAATAGATACCCCAATAAGCAATAGATACCCCGATAAGCAATAGATACTCCGATAAGCAATAGATACCCCGATAAGCAGCATCAAAACAACGCTTCTGCGAGTGAATCCCAGTTGGATCCTACAGCTGCGAGTGAATCCCAGTTGGATCCTACAGCTGCGAGTGAATCCCAGTTGGATCCTACAGCTGCGAGTGAATCCCAGTTGGATCCTACAGCTGCGAGTGAATCCCAGTTGGATCCTACAGCTGCGAGTGAATCCCAGTTGGATCCTACAGCTGCGAGTGAATCCCAGTTGGATCCTGCTACTGAGAGTGAATCCCAGTTGGATCCTGCTACTGAGATTGAATCCCAGTTGAATCCTGCTACTGAGAGTGAATCCCAGTTGGATCCTACTACTGAGAGTGACATAAACCTAATGACCACCCCCCCCACCCCCACCCACACTCTGTCAAATTATCGTTTATATAAAACAAACATTGCTCATATAAGATGACAATTCTCTACATATCCTCAGCCACTGCCACTACCAGGACAATGTATCTGACATCAATGCTTGCAAGAGCAAAGATTACGGCCAGCAGATCAGTAACAAACACATATCGTCAGCTGAGATGCAGTGCACGGTGAATAGCTTAACACAGGACAGGCATAGTTGGAACCATAAGTAAAAGTGTTCACTTAAGTACACTACATTAGACAAAACGTGGATCATTTGAAAGGATACGTGTTTTTTATATAAAGCAATACAAATTTTACCGACAAGATATAACGTGGTGAAGGAGTGGGAGAAGAGGATACAGAAGTGAACTAACGTGGTGATGGAGTGAGAAGAGGATACAGAAGAGATCTAACGGGGTGATGGAGTGTGAAGAGGATACAGAAGAGAACTAACGTGGTGATGGAGTGTGAACAGGATATATAAGAGATCTAACGTGGTGATGGAGTGAGAAGAGGATACAGAAGAGATCTAACGTTGTGATGGAGTGAGAAGAGGATACAGAAGAGATCTAACGGGGTGATGGAGTGAGAAGAGGATACAGAAGAGATCTAACGTGGTGATGGAGTGAGAAGAGGATATACATGAGATCTAACGTGGTGATGGAGTGAGAAGAGGATACAGAAGAGATCTAACGTGGTGATGGAGTGAGAAGAGGATATAGAAGAGATGTAACGTGGATGAAGAGAGTGGAGTGAAAGAGGATACAGAAGAGAACTAACGTGTGATGGAGTGAGAAGAGGATACAGAAGAGATCTAACGTGGTGATGGAGTGAGAAGAAGAGGATACAGAAGAGATCTAACGTGGTGATGGAAGTACAGAAGAGATCTAACGTGATGATGGAGTGAGAAGAGATACAGATAACGTGGTGAGAAGAGAGAGGATCTAAGATCTAACGTGGTGATGGAGTGAGAAGAGGATACAGAAGAGATCTAACGTGGTGATGGAGTGAGAAGAGGATATAGAAGAGATCTAACGTGGTGATGGAGTGAGAAGAGGATATAGATGAGATCTAAACGTGGTGATGGAGTGAGAAGAGGATATAGAATGAGATCTAACGTGGTGATGGAGTGAGAAGAGGAAGAGGATACAACGATGGAGAGATCTAACGTTGTGATGGAGTGAGAAGAGGATACAGAAGAGATCTAACGTGGTGATGGAGTGAGAGAGGATATAGATGAGATCTACATGAGAAGAGGATACAGAAGAGATCTAACGTGGTGATGGAGTGAGACGAGGATATACATGAGATCTAACGTGGTGATGGAGTGAGAAGAGAGATATAGATGAGATCTAACGTGGTGATGGAGTGAGAAGAGGATACAGAAGAGATCTAACGTGGTGATGGAGTGAGAAGAGGATACAGAAGAGATCTAACGTGATGATGGAGTGTAAAGAGTCCCATCACAAGCATTAGGACATAACGAACTCCATGAAATATAAACCATGCAGGAGGATTATGTTGGAACCTTACTTCGCGGAGACCAATTCTATAAATAACGCAAGATGAACTAGAGAAGGTTTTTTCATCCGAATGATTTTGGACGAAACGAACCCTCAAGTACAGATAACATGGTATTATGCTTATCTAACATGACATTATGCTTATCTAACATGACATTATGCTTATCTAACATGACATTATGCTTATCTAACATGACATTATGCTTATCTAACATGACATTATGTTTATCTAACATAGCTTTAAGTATGCCTGTGTGGGGTGGGTAGTGACCCTCTCTGAATGGTGGAATGCAGAGAGAAGCCTTTCGTGACCTCCTTCATCGAGTAGCGTGTTACGCCCCAAGCGTACGCGGTCATCAGGGGTCGGATCAAAACCCCATTGGCATTTCCAGTACTTTAAGTCACTTGGACGCCACCCCCGCCTGGCGTGTTTTAGCATGGTACGCAGTCCAACACCCCCTCATAGGCGCTATGCATGCGACCCCTCCCCATACCAGGCGAGGGATGCATCGTGTGGTTGCATACTAGGGAGCAACCGACTAGCCTCGTCAAAGAGATGTTGGGAGTGGCCGCTAAGTCAACAGATTACACGGGCAACTAACCCCGCCCTGATCGCCACCCGTACACGCTGCACAACACTCGGCTTCCCCACTGCCAGGGCTAGTTGACTAACAAGAGAAGGTACACGCGATTACCAACAGCTTCCCGAGGCCTTCTAGGAACCGTTCCCTGCTAAGTCGTAACTACCCAGCAAACATTGTAAGGAACAGGCGACACCAGTAACCGCGCGGTACACCAGGCGGCAATCGATGGCCAGCTTACCTTTTGTACCAAGTCTTTTTATCATACATATAACAACGCCTTGACGAAGTACGACTTATAACCATGATTTGATGAGGTTTAACATATAACCACACTATGACGAAGTACGACCGATAACCATGGTTTGATGAGGTTTAACATATAACCACCCCCTGACGAAGTACGACTCATAACCATGGTTTGATGAGGTTTAACATATAACCACACTATGACGAAGTACGACTGATAACCATGATTTGATGAGGTTTAACATATAACCACCCCCTGACGAAGTACGACTCATAACCATGGTTTGATGAGGTTTAACATATATCCACCCCTTGACGATAATACTCAGGTTCACTATGTTTAGATTTTAACTTTCGTTGGATGTTTGTTAAGCGTATGAAAACTAAACATTTTCGGAAGCATTATGGTATAAGCAACCAGAAAAACAAGGTTTCCATTAACCCCGAGTTCTGTATGGCCGCCATATTGGATTTTACAAAATGGCTGCCGTGAAAAAGATTTCCGTCAATATCTCAGCTTCTTAACCATCTAAAGCTTCTATTCTGATAGCTAAACTGCCATTTTCAGGACCAAGGAATCCAAAGCTACTAGTTGCAGATGTGTTATAGGAGCTCTTGCAAATACTTACTTATTTCATAAGACAAATTAATCATTATGCATACTTAGCACCAACCACAAGGATATTTTCATCTAGTGGTCTGACTATCGTAGTTGGCCTATATTATGTATGTTGAACAGTTTGCTGTACCCTATATGTTGGTGGTGGTTGTATTATAGGGGTGTTTTTTTATAGTTCTCAGGCTCAAACCACAAGCTGCTAAAGGGGCTACTTGTCAAGGTCAAGGTCAGAAAGCAGTGTATGCTGTGCCAGTCTGATGGTGACAAGGAAGAGTTGGTGCAACATCCCCGGATGGACTACTACCAACGGGAGCTGGATAAAGTAGAAGAGAGGGCCAGTGTGTATGACGGCAACTATGTTGAGGTCCAACAACGACTGCAAAGCAGCCCAACAGACCAACAACTCGATCGAGTACTACCTTGTTGGTCTAACAGGAAAACCCACTTTTAGCAGTAGATTGACAAACATGCCTAATTCATCACCACTTATCCCGTTAAAGATATGTACAAAGAAGAATGTACAGCCAGCAAAGGTGAGAGTATTAACTGAATTTAATTGCTATGATTTTTTTTAACCAATCTCCGGGCGAACACTTGATATTCGATTAATTTCTAACTTTTCGGCGAAATTCCACTCCGATTTATGGTAGGTGCCAAAAACCGGTCTTTTTTTCATACCGTTATTGTCATCATGTGCCTGATAATACATTTCACAGGTGAGTCAATTTATGCCAGATTTATACCTTATGACTTTCACACCTAATTGCCTTTTCCTCTCCTTTATTCAGCTTCATATAATAAGTCCGTTTCTAACCGGCTTATGTTGCGCAACCTCGCCGGCATATTGGAAATTAGTTGGAAAAGTTAATCGCCTCCCACAGTTTAGGCGATTATGCATATTTACAAGTTATTGTGGTTGCTGATACTCATTCACCGTAGATAATAACAATTACTTATTAAATTGCACACATTACATCAGGTGGACACCGAGAAGGTAAGGTCTTATCATCGACTTTTCTACATTTGCGAGGCTATCCTGAAGAACCAAATGCAACTAACAAACATCAAATCCAACGTGCCCGAGACCGTTATGCACATGCATTAACTACTGGGCGCCAAACTGCCAAGAAACGTGGACAGAAAAGAGGAAGCTCAGAAATGGACGAATCAGGTTCATCAACATCTGGCTCTTCAACAACATTCATGAGGTCCCGTACAAGTCCAATGGATAAAGAACGATGGTTCTTCTGTCAGAAAGATGATGATGAGCAGCTGTATGAGGTGATGATGAGCAGCTGTATGAGGTGATGATGAGCAGCTCTATGAGGTGGTGATGAGCAGCTCTATGAGGTGATGATGAGCAGCTGTATGAGGTGATGATGAGCAGCTCTGTGAGGTGATGAGCAGCTCTAAGAGGTGATGATGAGCAGCTGTATGAGGTGATGATGAGCAGCTCTATGAGGTGATGAGTAGCTCTATGAGGTGATGATGAGCAGCTGTATGAGGTGATGATGAGCAGCTGTATGAGGTGATGATGAGTAGCTCTATCAGGTGATGATGAGTAGCTCTATGAGGTGATGATGAGCAGCTGTATGAGGTGATGATGAGCAGCTGTATGAGGTGATGATGAGTAGCTCTATGAGGTGATGATGAGTAGCTCTATGAGGTGATGATGAGCAGCTCTATGAGGTGATGATGAGTAGCTCTATGAGGTGATGATGAGCAGCTCTATCAGGTGATGATGAGTAGCTCTATGAGGTGATGATGAGCAGCTCTATGAGGTGATGATGAGTAGCTCTATCGGGTGAGGACACTCAACGCTGGGAAATCTCTGATGTCCTGTCATCAAAAAAATCGAAGGAAGTCAGCTGTTCTCTTTTCCCCAGAGGCATGCGAAGAAAGTATGGATCATTCAGGTGATAAGCAAACGCATCACAAACTTTACCATGGCAGCCAAAGATACAAACACCATAGAGGTCATCTGTCAAACACCATAGAGGTCATCCGTCAAACACCATAGAGGTCATCCGTCAAACACCATAGAGGTCATCCGTCAAACACCATAGAGGTCATCTGTGACAGCCATGACGCTCTAGTGGAACTGTATGCCACGATCCGCTGGATCATGATAGGGCCTGCTGACAGCCCGAGAACTCAAAGGAGGACCAAAGTTATGACAGAGCACCCACCACTCATGGAGAGCTCAGTTATTGACAGAGCACCACTCATGGAGAGCCACAGCATCATGTATGGATTAAAATCCAACCGACAAGCCAAGAAGAGAATCAGCATCATTCAGGAGACCGCGAGTACGAGAAAACCCACAGGTCCTGGGACAGGTTCTGACTGTTCATCACGTCACCCACAATAAGATGCTGATGTATCTTCTCAATGCACATGATGACTGTGTTCCGTATGGCCGTACTCTGCTAATGGAAACAGCTCTGGCCAATGCTGTTGTACAAAACACACGAGAGTTCCAAGGTCTGTATGTACCACCATTTTTAAAGAACAGTGCCTTTGTGTTCTTCATTAGATAACACAGACTTTTTAAAGGACACTGCTGGTTGATCTACCAGGCTGTTCTGGCATCACAGCGACACACACCGGATGCACTTCTCGCCAGACACTGATGTCCTAGTGTTAGGCATAGCAAACTACGACCTCATGCTGAAGAACGTCCATTTCCATGGGCTCTGGGGTTATGGGGATAGAGCCAATATGGAGAGCAAAAGGGGCAGAAAGAGCAAAGGTTTTGTCAGCCTTCCATGCGTTCACTGGCGCTGACAACACTGGAAGGTTCTATCGGATAGGCAAAGCAACCTGGCTACAAGTTTACATGAAGGAAGATAAAGATGCATCTGCAGATGCTTTCAACAGAGGTAGACGTGACTGAAATTACGTTGGCCACTCTGGATAGCTTCGTCTGTGCAGCCTACTCCCCCAAGACCATCTCTGAACTGCGACGGCATCTCTTCTGTAAGCATATGGCAGAAAGTGACAAGCTACCACCTACTTAGAGCTGTGGCAACATTTCTTGACAGTCCATACCCAAGATCTGCAGGATTCTCAGATGAATCCCCTGCAGAATGGCTACCACATGGAGTTCGATGGCCAGCTGAAACCAACAATGACAGATGCCCTTCCAGCTCAAAAGGCCATCATTGAGATGGTTAGCTGTCAGTTTGTGGTTAAATCCAACTTATTTTATACCACTGGACTCCTTGGCCCTGAAAATGGTAGTTTCGCTGTCAAAAATAAAGCTCTAGGTTATTTAGAAGCTGAGATATTGATGGAAACATTTTTGCACGGCAGCCATTTTGTAAAATCCAAGATAGCGGCCATATAGAACCAGTAGTATATGGAAACATTGTTTTTCTGATTGCTTATACCATAAGGTTTCCACAAATGTCAAGTTTTGATACTCTCCACAAAAATCTGCCGACATTACATAGTGAACCAGACAAAAACACGCCTTGATGAGGTATAACCATGCCATGACAAGGTACAATAACCATCCTGTGAGAGGTACGACAAATATCCAATGTCTAAACCACTAGGTCAAGGAAAGTACAGGGTTTAACGATACTCCAACACCTGTGTGTTATATGGTGCCTAATCCCACGGGGTCAAGGTGGCCAATACATTAACCACTGGGTCAAGGTGGCTGATAATGTAACCACTGGGTCAAGGTGGCTGATATATATAACCACTGGGTCAAGGTGGCCAATACATTAACCACTGGGTCAAGGTGGCTGATATATATAACCTCTGGGTCAAGGTGGCCAATACATTAACCACTGGGTCAAGGTGGCCGATACATATAACTACTGGGTCAAGATGGCAAATACATATAACCACTGTGTCAAGGTGGCCGATACATATAACCACCGGGTCAAGGTGGCCAATACATATAACCACTGTGTCAAGGTGGCCAATACATATAACCACCAGGTCTAGGTGGCCAATACATCTAACCACTGTGTCAAGGTGGCCAATACATATAACCACTGTGTCAAGGTGGCCGATACATATAAGCACCAATGACAGTCCTATCCTCCACTGTGACTACCCAATTTTACACTATGCAAACATACTTAAACAAAGGAGGTTCTAAGATTATGTAACAGTGGGTTACCTTCTTCTCTTGTTTGCTGAGTTCGCTGAGGTAGGTCAGAATCAGAGTGGGCACTAATTCTAAAGTGAAGCGCTGTAACTCCAACACACCAGAGCGATAGAAATCAAAGAGCTGATGACAAACAGGATCGGCGACCTGAAACAAGAAGACAGCGGGTTCATCAGACACACCGGAAATACAATAATGTGTTTGTGTGGAATGGGGTGGGGATGGGGGTAGGGGTGTGGGTGGGGTTAGGATTAGGGTGGGGAAGGGAAGGGGGTGGGGAAGGGGTTAGGGTGGGGAAGGGGTTAGGGTGGGGGTGCTCTGAGGAACGGAATACGGCCGTAACGCACCACTATCAGAACAGAACAATTCCAGGGTCCGTTTCAATATCTTAACTCGAGCTTCGAGCACCTGTCATATGTGGGAGTGGTGAGTCGATTAAGAACGACCCCATATCTCGGGCCGCCTCTCGCTATAACATCGTTGTCATCAAATCTTTGTCTGTGTCCGTAATTTCCATAAATCGGTCGCTCTGCCATCATGGTCAGCCTCAGCAGCCGCCATGAAACATGTAATGAACGACAGCAAACCATGGCATCATGGTCAGCCTCAGCAGTCGCTGTGAAACATGTAATGAACGACAGCAAACCATGGAATCATGGTCAGCCTCAGCAGCCGCTGTGAAACATGTAATGAACGACAGCAAAACATGGCATCATGGTCAGCCTCAGCAGCCGCTGTGAAACATGTAATGAACGACAGCAAAACCATGGCATCATGGTCAGCCTCAGCAGTCGCTGCTGTGAAACATGGTAATGAACGACAACAAACAAACCATGGCATCATGGTCAGCCTCAGCAGCCGCTGTGAAACATGTAATGAACGACAGCAAACCATGGCATCATGGTCAGCCTCAGCAGCCGCTGTGAAACATGTAATGAACGACAGCAAACCATGGCATCATGGTCAGCCTCAGCAGCCGCTGTGAAACATGTAATGATCGACAGCAAACCATGGCATCATGGTCAGCCTCAGCAGCCGCTGTGAAACATGTAATGAACGACAGCAAAACATGGCATCATGGTCAGCCTCAGCAGCCGCTGTGAAACATGTAATGAACGACAGCAAACCATGGCATCATGGTCAGCCTCAGCAGCCGCTGTGAAACATGTAATGAACGACAGCAAAACATGGCATCATGGTCAGCATCATGGTCAGCTCAGCAGCAGCCGCTGTGAAACATGTAATGAACGACAGCAAACCACCATGGCAAACATCATGGTCAGCAGCCTCAGCAGCCGCTGTGAAACATGTAATGAACGACAGCAAAACATGGCATCATGGTCAGCCTGAGCAGCCGCTGTGAAACATGTAATGAACGACAGCAAACCATGGCATCATGGTCAGCCTCAGCAGCCGCTGTGAAGCATGTAATGAACGACAGCAAACCATTGCATCATGGTCAGCCTCAGCAGCCGCTGTGAAACATGTAACGAACGACAGCAAACCATGGCATCATGGTCGGCTGCTGAACAGCCGCTGTGAAACATGTAATGAACGACAGCAAACCATGGCATCATGGTCAGCCTCAGCAGCCGCTGTGAACCATGGCATCCTTCTCTCATATCGTTTCTTAATCTTCAACAGTCCCCCACAACTAAACAGCAAGTCACTTTGAAATGAAGATATTCCGCTTCGGGCTATCAATCATGACCCAGATTGGGACATAAGAAATGGATTAAGGATTCTCATGTCTGGTACACTGTTATATATGATGAGGCCTCTGGCTGGGAAACCACAGGGACAATCAACCAACCTTATACGGTAGCCCCACCCCCTACCCCATCTCCCGCACCCACTAAACTCCCGTCCTCGCTTGCCCCCACACCCGCAAGCACTCTACCCCCGTCACCCTCAACACACCTGCCCCATCGACGCGTGGTGCCAATGTTAGGATTCCAGCCTCCCAGCAGCCGAGAGAGACAGCGCACGCGACGATACAGCCCTACAAAGGTGTCACACCAGCCCCTTAATCCCGGCAAATAGACCCAACACATGCGATGACTGCTTCTGTTTCAGACCGCCACAAATTGTTGCCGCCTTATACTCAAGTTTTTTTGGGCGCACACAATCGGGAAGGAAGCGCCATAAAAGCGGAAGAGCGCATGCGCATCTGCCAACAGCATTACTTCTAATCTTCCGGTGAGTATCGACCTGGTTTGCCCAAAGGTCGATGTCATTGTGCCAAGGTCAAATATACCGAAAAAATATTGGTCAAGAAGGGGATTCCAAGATTAGCTGGGATAGAAGTTCATGCAAATCAAATCCCACGAAATCGCCATGGATATATGATATTTGTAGAGTTAGGGATGAAATACATCGATAGACGTACAACACTGTGAGCAAAATACACCAAGCAATAGTAGGAAAAGCAATCTGATCAAAAGAGATCAATGGGATCATTCAGATCTTCAAAGATCCATCGATCCCGCCTAATCATAAGAGATCCATCTTTTCACCCTGACAATAAATGATCCAACTAACCAGGATGATCATTAGAGAAGATTCTAACCAGTTCGACCATCAGTGGTCCATCTAACCAGTTCGACCATCAGTGGTCCATCTAACCAGTTCGACCATCAGTGGTCCATCTAACCAGTTCGACCATCAGTGGTCCATCTAACCAGTTCGACCATCAGTGGTCCATCTAACCAGTTCGACCATCAGTGGTCCATTTAACCAGCCAGATTGTAAATGATCTATACCAACAAGAATCGGGTTCATTTAATCCGAAGATAAGTACCTTTGAATTGAATAGTTAGGCGGAGAGGTTACTGTACAAAGTTTATACTGGAGCATTAGTAACTTATTTGGAGAGTTGCCCCACCAGTAGGTTTTAGAGAAGTGCTAATGGAGTGAGATTTACCTCTTGGGAGAGTTGTCCCTCCAGCAGGTTGTAAAGAGCGGAAAGCAGCTCAGAGTTGTTTCTCACGGTGTTAGCGTACGTGTTGACTTCCGCTTCCGGTAAGGCCTGAGCAAAGAAATTCATCATCATCATCATCATTATCACAAAATACAAACGTCATCATCTTGTAATATCATCTTAAACACCAATATCATCATAATCATCACTGTCGTCGTCATCATCACTGTCGTCGTCATCATCGAAACATCACCAGCAGCAGCATCAAATCCATGACATGGATGGTTTCTTAGTCACAATCTATGTTGCTAAGCCTCTTTATCACAAGGAGGCCCCATAGTTCCATCAATTGAAACCGAAAGTACTGAACAATAAACACATCGCCTATATTGCTCTATGTATTGACCACAAACGTAACATTGTCGATGCTCATCAGCAGTGGATATCATCCCATCATTAAGTGAGGTTTACTGTGGATATATTTGGGGGTGTAATAATCTGTGTCGGTTAAGCTCTTGTAATGTACACCAAGTCAAAGATACCTTATCTGGCGCTTTCAAGGGGTACCATTCCGGTGGCTTTCAATGGGAACCATATCTGGAGCTTTCAAATGGTACATTTCTGAGGCTTTCAAAGGGGGTACCAATTCAAAAGAGGCACACGTCATCTAAACTGGGGTCCAGCATCTAAAGAGGCACACGTCATCTAAACTGATGTCCAGCATCTAAAGAGGCACACGTCATCTGAACAGATGTCCAGCATCTAAAGAGGCACACGTCATCTAAGCTGGGGTCCAGCATTGAAAGAGGCACACGTCATCTGAACTGATGTCCAGCATCTAAAGGGGCACACGTCATCTGCACTGATGTCCAGCATCTAAAGAGGCACACGTAATCTGCACTGATGTCCAGCATCTAAAGAGGCACACGTCATCTGCACTGATGTCCAGCATCTAAAGGGGCACACGTCATCTGCACTGATGTCCAGCATCTAAAGAGGCACACGTCATCTGCACTGATGTCCAGCATCTAAAGAGGCACACGTCATCTGCACTGATATCCAGCATCTAAACAGGTGACCAGTTTCTCACTGGAGTTCCGTATCGAAAATGGTGTTCAGTGTCTAAACTGATGTCTAGCGTTTAAAATAACGTTCAGCATCCATACCAGTGTCTAGGATCTAAACTGGAGTCAAGCGTCTAAAACGGTGTTCAGCGTCTGAATTAGAATCAAGCGTCTAAACCTGTTGCCAGCGGACCTGAGTGCTGCACTTACTCGCCAATCTCTTGCTGCTACCGTCAGTCACAAACACCATCAAATCAAACACAAATTACCCATGATTCACGAACATCAGTTGTTTATTGCAGAAAAATGAAAATTGTCAATTACAGGCAGTAAGTCGTTAATTTCATATCACAGTCATTCATCTCTTAAGAAGGATGTTAATTATAGGAGCGAGAGAGGGTTTGAAAGCCCAGGCGATGGTCTGAGGCTTTCTGCTAATGAGGCAACGCGAGAGGGCGAAAGGATCTCAATGCCTCCGAGTAGTCTCATATTGGAGGTAGCTGTTCAAAGAGACCCAAGGCTGGAGCGATAGAAAGGTCAGGGGTCAGGGATCAGACAAACCAGAAAGATGACAAGAAAATTGATTACGAGTGAGAATTCAAGGACTGACGACAGTTCTGATTGTACTGAATGCTTAGTGGCATGATAGAAGACAACGTCGAATGCCCAAAACAATCTCAGGAAGACATCGGGTTGGAAGCTCGTCACCAGGGTATAAACTGTTCATTCGTTTTTCTATATCATAAATATAAATGGAAAATCGGTAAACAACTGATTTTGAATTTTTGTTTTTGGAAAAAAAGAGTTCGTCCTGTTTTCTATTTAGTATTTTGTGAACACATAAATGGGCAAACATGCCATTTTCGTTTCCCTTTCACGCTTTCCTATATTTTGATTTTTGAAAGTACATCAAATAGGGAACGCTCCCTGGTAAACGCGTAGCGAAAAACTAAGGCGTCCGCCTTAGATGAATTAAGTTATATTATCATCAGAATATTACATATATTATATATATATATATAAAAAAATATATATATATGCATATATATATATATGCATATAAATATATGTATATATATATAATCGGAGCTGCGAGTTACATGAATGCGCGAGTTAGTGAATTTGGGTCGAAAGTAGTGCCCCTAGGGAACAGAGGGAAATCTAGCTAGGCGCGTCATACGCCTTTTTTTAGCGGGTTAAATTTGTCAGTAGGAATGCTATACGGATAAGTAAAATGAAATTGAATTTTATTATATTGATTTTGATGGAGATAATGGTCGATGTGAAATGCAAAATGCGCTGATTTGATATTCGCCACAGTGCCAAACGTTTTCTCACCTTATTCCCATGGCGTCAACACCTCGCTCAGGGAAGCTAGCTGTTAAAGCGAGCTTTTACGGAGGGCGGATGTCATTTTCCATTTGCGTTTGTGAAATGGAAAAACGAATAACCTTGATTCAGGTTGTCACATCTTTAAATCACGCTTACATCAACGACCACACTACCGAGACAGGATGTCAAGGACGTGGTTATATCATGTGGTTACAAGGCGTGGTTACATGGTACAACGTAGTACGGCACGTGGAATATTCCCCGGGGGATATTCTAGCCATGCGACGTAGTGGGATACCCACTTGTGACGTAGAGGGATACCCACTACCAACGTAGTGGGATACCCACTTACGACGTAGTGGGATACCCACTTGTGACGTAGTGGGATACCCACTTGCGACGTAGCGGGATACCCACTTGTGACGTAGTGGGATACCCACTTGTGACGTAGTGGGATACCCACTTGCAACGTAGTGGGATACCCACTTGTGACGTAGTGGGATACCCAATTGTGACGTAGTGGGATACCCACTCCATATGACTTCCCTCAGTGGCTACTCGGACCCGACTAGCTCTTTCCCAGCATAATGCTATAAATAGATAATCTGTGGCGCTCGATCGGCCGCTAACTCTCAACTAATCCTATTCGATTGGATGAATCATAACGCTCCCGTTATAAAAGCATCTACTAGACTCTTGTTCCTTTGAGGCCTTATACATATAATATTTGACCTTTGAATGTCAGCCAGTCAGGATGATTACATTTCTGATGAGCAGTTTTGGATTTGTCTTTAACGTTGTCATAGGAACACAGTCCACTGCAATTCGGGATGGAAACCCGAAAGCCGTGAAGAATCGAGGTAACTGGCGAGCGAGCGAGAGACACTTGTTCACATTGAACCCAGCTGTACTAACATCTATTTATATAGCTGTAAAGACGTTCCTACAGATTCCCGGTTTTCTTCGGGCGGTAATTGAGCTGTTTAAAGTAAATCAAGTTGGTATATCACGTTCATCAAGGGTAATGTTTGGTTGTGTTTGTAATGGACGATGCTTGATTGCTTGGTCCAAACTTTGTCGTGTCCCAGGTGCGCCTCAGACGAGCGCGTACATACCCGCCCCTTCCTCTCCGAACCGACACGGCATCACGCTCCATTACCCCGCCTATTTTCACGCATTACGTAACCTCCGGAACGTACATCCATGCAATTTCACTAATGAACTCGGATATATAAAACCCACAACGCCCTTCAGCGGTCAATACCAAAGTAGGGAGTGCCCTCTAGCGAGCAGCAGCTGCTCTCCTGCTATATGTCTCTAAGAGATCCGGCTCACGTAATTGCACCTGAGCGCGTGCGACAATGAGCGAGATTAATAATCAATACAGATCGCACTGCCCGCCTCTCGTGAAAAATCTAAAACCTCGCCTTCCTCTTGGGCGAATAATAAAAAAATGAACTCTCCAGCTACAGAGGAGGATTCGCACATTTACCTGAACAGCATGAGGAAGCGGTCGGGGTAGTGCACAGGGATTTGGGGAGGAGAAGGGGTAGGGGGGCCCGGGAGGGGGAGGGCACTCAAGTGTATATAGGTAGTACACATGTGCCGCGCGACGGGGTAGGTTTTTTGGCCTCTCGAGGTGTACCACAGATTTTATTGGGCCTCATACTTGTACGACGGGGTATGTTTTCAGCTTCAATCTCTACGACGTTTTTTGCGGGGGTTTCGTTTTGTACAGCGGGTTATGTTTTCTCTTCCCATGCAGTATGCCGAGATTTTCTTCCGGGATTTCCCATCGATCGTTGACACTGCAAATGCAATGAATGGTCCCTGTGTGACGCCCCGAGAATCACTCATTCAGCCCACAGGGATTTGCATTGGCCGGCTTACCGATATCTTCTATGTATACAAACCCTTTATGGTTTATGTATGCATAGAAGATAGCGAGCGGCCAATACAAATACAATACACGGTTCGACCGTGCAAAGTTGTTAATGCATGAAATCAGAAATCTGCTCATAACATTTTGAAATTTATCCACAACTTTTATCATGCCTACGTCGTACGACGGATTATTAATACGTTATACACTTAAATAATACCTTGTACAAGCGGGTACGCTTTTTCCCATTTTCACCTTGTACAACGGGTTACACATTTGCATAATACCTTGTACGACAGGGTATGCTTTTTGCCATTTTTAACTTGTACAAAGGGTACTGGTTTTCAACGTTCCGTGGCACACCCCTACCGGCTTCATGCCAAGTGCCCCCCCCCCCCCCCCCACTCCCGGGAGTGGGGGCAAGTGCTCGGGGCGCAGGATCATAGGGATGACAGAAGCGCTGCTGCAGGTGTTTGTTGATCTTCCGCCATGGGATCGGCGACTCCAACGAGAAGCACACCAGGTCATCTCAATACATTGCAAGTAAGATGAGAGGGGGCATCTCAAGACTGTAAGTAAGATGAGAGGGGGCATCTCAAAACTGTAAGTAAGATGGAATGGTGTTTATAATATCAGTGAGCTTAACAAAATGGATTGTCTCAAAGCACACGATATTCTGTTATTCTCGAAATATGTCATATTTATGTAATTTTTATATTGAGGTTTGACATAGCCCCCCCGAGAGGCTGGCCTCAATGATTGTATGTGGGAAGTGTATTATTGTCCATTGTTTGTGAGTAGCCTACGCTGTGAGAATACACTATAACAATGGCAGCCAACCAACGTGATGCTTCACACCGCTAACAGGCTGATACAACAGAAAGCACATGATGAAAACACAATGTGTATCTAACCCAGGATTCCAGCTCTGCATGTGGCAGAGTAGTTAAGTGAACCATGTAGAGCTCTTTAGAGCATGCGTAAGTTGTGCTAGAGAAACACATTCTGGGTGAATTCATTGATTGAGCTGCAGTAGAAAAGGTTCACAAACTCTATAGAAAATCAGTTCACGTAACAAAGGAATGTCGGCTGCAAAGAACGTTGACAACAGGCAGGTACGATTGAAGGTCGACTTAATGATGCTTATTATAATATAATTTACAACTGACCCAAAGTTCAAAAGAAAAGGTATGATCACTGTACCTTATATTCGGCCAACCATTCTCGGACCAAAGAATTACAGGCAGCCATGAAAACGATTTTCCCTTCCTATTGAATCCAACCTCAACAATCATCGGGTTTCCATAGCAATCACATACAATCTGCAGCAAACAAGACAATTATATGGATATTATATTTCACTTGGCATTTAATACAGTGACCAGGTTAATTGCTTCCAGATGATTTAGCTAAAAATTGACATTCAGAATTTTACAATCATGGTTGCATAGGAATAACTAGCCCCGGTCCAAAGGTGATATTTTTATATACAGTTCTGAATTTCCGCGGGAAAGGGTCATGTGTTTTGAATTGCAAGCTGGATTTACTGTCTAGAAAACAACATATATCAAGAGCCCGTGAAAAAAATGGTAAATATAAGGTCACATGTTAGAAGTAGTCCAGACTGCGTCTGCACGCAGCTACTACCGCTTGGCTTTAAAGATAGACATGTTGACGTACTCATCGAGGATGCAACCACAATTGTAATCATAATGGTGGTCTACGTTAGCTGAATAAATCCACTTGTGATTATAGGTGCAAATTGTTCATTTACACCAACACATGCAATGAAACCAAATAACTCGCCAGGTTTTATTCATTCAACGTATCTGATTCGAATTGTGAATTTGTGCATTGAGTTGGAATCGAACATCGTAGAACGTCTACTCAGACGTCCTGTAGCTCTCAGGAATAACTCTCTTGGAATGGGTATGTGGATGTTTGAATGGAGGTGTTTATATGTTGTCTGTACAGGAGGGGTGTAGCTATGCTAAGAGTGTTCACTCTGTCAAGCTGTGTGGTTATTTTGAAATACAGGCCAGTCATCAGGCACGATGCCATGAATTCAACAAAAGCACATGGGACTGTTGACCAAACTTCTCAGGCCTCTGCATCTGTTTAATATATGGAGTCGTCTGATTGACCATGCCTCTTAATAAATCAGAGAATTCCATGTGGTTTTAAGAAATACTATACCATAGCAACACACAGCTCACAGGTGGCGTATCAACATATTTTCTTGGGTAGAGGCAGGAATGAGTACTCTTAACGTAGCTATACACTCTTTGGTTTCACCACAGAAACATCACCTTCCCACAAGGCACATTCTTCTAAATGGGAAGTTCAATCAAATTAGAAGCAAATCAAATTAAAGGGATATTAGAAAAAGTTCAGTAATTCCACACCAAGAGAATCTTGGTTGAACTAAACACCCCCCGTAACAAGAAGAGACAATTTTAACTTTATATGCCACATCTTAGTCAGTCACACAAACAATATCTGAATATAGCTATAGGTAGGTCACAATTACAAATAACCACCCACTTAAACACGTTACCCTGGTAACAAAGATATATATATATACGTAGATAGTTTGATATCAATTGAACGTCCCTTTGGTTTGGTTCAGGATCTACATCAGACACCATACATCATTTATACATTACATTTAGTGGTTCTATCAAGTGATATATAACACAGTCCAAATATGTCAGCCCTACACCCACCACCACCACGCCCGATAACATAATTGTAAACCCCAGGCACAGCTGACACCTGTCGACCATTTCAGTTGCAATGGCGAGTAGGGAATGTTTCGATTTCGATAATCCCACTGCAAAGCTCGAGTATTTATGTACACATTGCTCCTCTAAACTAATCGAGTTGAAGAGTATTGCAACCAGGACATCCACATGTACTTTTAAGCTTTCACTTACAAGACAGCAAGATTTGACAGATGCTAACCGAGGCGGATATAAACACTGTGATCTCACTAAAGCACGTTATAGTTGTGGGCGTTACGAATCACAACGCAGGTTTTACATCATAATGCAGTTTTTACATCATAATGTTTTGACAGTGGAGGTGTAGGCCGTCATAACGGTTGCAGCGCTATACCAGCGTTGGTCAATCAAAGCTGAATGTCAAAATGAACCAAACACTTCGTAAAGGTTTGTTATTTTTACATCCTTTTAAAAATTTCGGCTCAGTTCATCACCTTCAGGATTCATTCTTTTCATGATAAACGAATTGAATCCCCTTTTTGCATCTCTCACCATGTATATTTCTGTCTTCAATGAGCGATAATAGAGATACATTAGTCGTTAATGATCTGGTTCGGCATATCTGGTACACACTAACTTAGTCTACCTACTAACCTTGTTCGAGGACTCCGGTCTGTATACGAATTGTCAAGTGACAATGCCGAAAATGGTTCGCAATGGTGTCGAAATGCTATTCTTCCATGCTTCCAACTTGGTTAAAGCGACAATACATCAATCGAAAAGGTGCGTTTTGAATATCATGTTTATTACATTGCTTATCGGCAATATCGCTATCAGGCTTACAATACAGGCGATCAACAGCGATTAAGTTCAGGCAACTCGCCAGAAATGACTTAAGACAGGTCTTTTTCTCTTCTCGTTGTATTCGACCTGTTTGTATTAAACCACTGATTGATTCATTTCATATGCTGACCTTTCAACTCTGCTTCAGAAATATTTTTGTGTGATATTTAACTGTGAGAAGTTTGTCCTATTTATGTTTTATGAATCACAAAAAGCAAATGTCAAACACTTTAGTGAAAACCCCCGTATAGGAATCAACTATTTAACAAAATGTTTTGAGTCCCAAAATTGTCACTAGGTTCACCATGGCACCAATATGAGTGACTCTAAGGAAAAAGCATATGACTTGACAAAATGGTGCTCAAATCCGACTTAAGATATATATATATCTTGACTTGTTGAACTTGTCAGATTCCATTCCCAGGCATTACATCTCTAACCCGGCCAATATGTGTGTATCTTCATCAGTCCAGACACTACGTCTCTTACCCGGCACATGGAACCAGTGTCAACAAAGACTGCGACATAAAGGAGCAGGGACTCTCTTCAGTCGGAACCCAGATCCTAAGCACCCTACTCCCGGCCCCATTGAGCGACGTGTTCTGGAAGCCATCACCACACCCATTCTTCAGAAAGAGCTGCCTGACAAAACCAGAAGCTGCTCCAGACTCCAGGCCAGGAAAGAACAGCCCATCAAAGAGGTCAATTTATTCATATCAAAAGTGTGCATTTTGATGAAGAAATCAGTAAATTTCTAGTTATGATACAGAAATCTCAATCTTGCAATCTTTAAGTATATGCATTTAAAAACTTTGTAACATGACATGGTTAATGACAGGCTTTGTTATTGTAACATGACATGGTTAATGACAGGCTTTGTTATTGTAACATGACATGGTTAATGACAGGCTTTGTTATTGTAACATGACATGGTTAATGACAGGCTTTGTTATTGTAACATGACCGGGTTAATGACAGGCTTTGTTATTGTAACATGACCGGGTTAATGACAGGCTTTGTTATTGTAACATCACATGGTTAATGACAGGCTTTGTTATTGTAACATCACATGGTTAATGACAGGCTTTGCTATTGCTCATGTTAGAAAAACAAATTGATCCATTTATGTTTCCAATACACTGATAGATATAAATGGGTTTTAAGATTTCTAGAGTCCGTCTTTGAGAAGGGCAGGAGTAATGTAGGGACTGGTTGAATACCCGGTGCGTTCAAGGAGAATGTGTATTTTGGAATGAAGTTGTCCCTCTTGAATCATTCCATTTTTGCTGATTCATGAATCCTGTTGTGTTTAACAGGAGGACAATGCCTATGAATCATTCCTCATTCGTCGTTGTATGGAAGTTTTTGATCAGCATAAAACAGTCATTGTATGTCAGCCTTACTCCTTGAAAGCCAAAGAACTTGGAGACATATGGAACGGTCTCATGGACCATGGGCTCCGATTGACTTTCTCCTTCCCAAGTTCCGTTCTAAGGTCAGTGTTGTGTTTTGTTGATGCATTGAGCATAAATGAATAACAATTTGGCAGCTTTCCATATTTGTATCTTGACTGAATAAAGCATGTCAGCTTTCTCTATTTGTATCCTGAGTATAGGCGCCATATAACACAAACGTGTTGGTGTGCCGTTAAACCCTATTCTCACTCATGTATCCTGAGTAACAAATATAAAATGAAACGTTTCTCCGTTCATCTCGTCTGACAATGTCACCCTTTTTTTTTAAGGCAGTGGAAATATTTGGGGGGAAAGCGTGAATAAAAAGCAGTTCCACTAACTACATCGAGGCATTCTTTAAGTGCAGTTTTTTATTTGTTGATTGTTTTGACTCCCAACATTTTTTCGGTCACAAACACTTGGTGAAATCATCATCAGTGCCCCAAGGGCCAACCCCAAGCGCCACCCCCATCCACCTACCCCACCCACCGACCTTATCCACCTCCCCAACCAACACCCCCATCCACCGACCCCCAACTTACACCCCCAACCACCATACCACCAAATCTCCACCCCCAAATATAAGACGTAACTCACGCAATCATGTCAGTATGTAACAGCTGAGTGTTGGTGTGTGTGTTACAGACAGACGGTGGCAGACTCACGCTATCAGAACCTAATGCCACTCTTCAACTTCAAGACTCGACTGGTTGTGAGTGAAGAGGTCAAGGTCAAAGAAGCCATGTCTGTCCTCCGTAAGATGCCTCAGATGCTTGTCCTTGGTGAGACCAAATTAAAGACAGATCTGTTCAATTACTTGACCAGTCATGTGTCTGCTGAATTTCATCTGCATGGGTGAAAGTTTTCCGTATTATGACGGAATTCCGTATTTTCGGCCTTCCCAGGGGTCATTTTTCCAAAACCCCCAAGCCCTCAGCTATATTTTTCAGTATTTTGGAAATTTTCAACTTTCACCCATGCATCTGTTATAATGTTAGCATAGTCCACCCTATAGACTTCATGCTACATTCTACCCACTTCAAGTTAGCAAATCTCAAATTTGAATTTACTGAAAGTAAATATAAACTGATATTATTAGATTTGTGTTTAATCTTAGTGGGATTTTCTTGTAATTGAGCTATTTATTTGATGTGTTTAAATGTTGGTGTTTCTTGGTTGGCTGTTTATTCCACTTGTTTAATCTTTGTTTGAGCTATTTATTTCTTGCACTGATTTTGGTGTCTTTTAATTCAGCTTTTTATTTCTTGTGTTTATTTGCCTGCTCTTCTTCTATCTTCTGGGTTTTGTGTTTGCCCCTTTGCAGGAGGCCTTATTAACGAAACCATTTACTCACGAGCCGGGTTACTGGCACTGGCCTCATTACCTGACCTTGACACACTTCTTGGTCAGACCTGTGGCATCTTAAATATGGCTGCCAGTAAAACCTACAGCCTCCTCCAGCACCAGCAGCAGAAGCTTGTTTCTAATCTGGACCAGTATTCCCGCGATCAGTCTTAATGTGCTGCAGTGTGTTTGTAGGGTATGATAAATAATAAATATATTGACTGTAATTTCCTGTATTTATATTTTGGTTGTTGCCAAGGTGATTTATCTTATGCATCACTACAATGATGAAGAATGGGTGGAGGTTGAGAAGGGGGGAGGGGTGGGGGGGGGGGTAAAATGAGGGATATACAGGTTGGTGGGTAGAGTGGAGAGGCAAATATGTATAATGGCAGAGGTATGGTGGGGAAAGGGGGGATGGGGAGGTGGTGAGTTTTTTTGAGTGATGTGACAGTGAATGTGTGTTACTTGATGGGGTTGGCTGACTTGACTCAATGGGTCATAGAAAATGCCATTAGCTGTCCTAGTCCAATAAGCTGGTGTGGGTGCAATAGCCTTGTACAGCTCGGGTTATATATTCATGATATACTGTGGAAATCTGTTTTATTTAGTTGTGTCGATCCATCGCTAACGGTGCCTCCCTAAAGCCATGAACCACACGAATGTTAGCTGTAAATCATTGCGCGCTCTATAACTGCCTCGCTATCGATGTGTATACTTCCGCTTTGGTTACAAAATGTTGATTTCATCAAATCTTCACTCATTTATGTTGTGGAAATCTTTGCGCACAAATTAGACCAACAAGCAGGAAGGATAATTTCCGACAACACAAATGGCGACAGCCGAAGGACCTATTTTCTGAGACCGCAGCGCCACATAGCGACTGAAAGTCTGAAAACTTAAAACTTTTGGTTTCCAAGGTGCTGTTGCCAAGCAGCTTGCTAGGCAACATCGTTACAAAAATGGGGCTGAACAGTCTCTTTAATATTAAAATATAGAACTTTTATTAAGCATGTTGGCAACATTAACAGAAAACTGTACATTGATAGTTACATAACATTTCTTCTGCAGTGCTGAGCTTGAAACAAATCTAATTATCTACAAGAAACGACTTGAAATAAAAATACCAGTATTAGAATACAATTAATGACAACAACCAGAAGGCAAAGATCAACATATCAAAATGGCAAACAGAAAACCATCTCAAATTCATATTTAAACAAACAATTTCATGTTTTCAATAACATTTGGTTCTAGTGTGGACTTGTTTGATAACTAGCTTGACTTGACCAAGCCCTACGTGATTGGCTGCTTTCACCAGGTTAATCATAACTTATGATTAACCTAGTGGAAGCAGCCAATCACGTAGGGCTTGGTGAACTGTTTGCTATCTAGGTCAAGTCAAGACAGTATAATATAAAGTCTTAATTGATTGGCTGCTTCTACCAGGTTAATCATAAGGTCATGACTGGAAAAGATCCAGCAAATTAGGTGCAGTAGCTATTGCTAGAGATACCATCAGTTTAATACAACACAATGATACAGCTTATGATTGCGGAATTCCACCAACGACGAATGTGCAAAAAAGCTCCTGATAATTTTTGAAAAAAACTCGGCAAATCTTAAACAACACCGAACAGTGAAATAACTGGAACACCACAAAACAAAATGATAACGCAGCAGGGTGTGTAGAATAGTGGAAGACGTAGGTAAACAGTATATAAAGACTATAAATAACTCTTTATATGTAATGTTCTTTTTATCATAGGATACATACATAGGATTACAAAATGACTGTTGCAAGTGATGGTGTTCCTTCTGAAATGGAACCAGAGGCTTGTGTGACCAATAGATGGAGCCACTGACTCCACCAACGGAACGCTAATTGAAACAAGGACACATGGCATGCTTTATCTACGAACCAACTATCGCAGATTCCATCACTCTCAGAGAATACAGTGATTTCGGCTTTTGGGGTATAATATAAATGTTAAAGCATACATAAGATGACTGTGAATGACCTTTGACCTGTCCCAGTTGCAGCCATGATTACCGCTGGTGTTATTCAGTAAGGAGGTCTTTCGGTAGAATGTCTGAACCGTTTGTCTGAAAAATTACATTGTTGTTCATATTCATTGATCTGTGACCCCTTATAAAACCTCACTTCGATCATAGACTGACACAGTAACAAGGCGAGCCATCACCCTATATTAAATGATATATATATGCATACTTCGATGAGGTAGTCAAAAACATGTTGCAAGGGGTTATACATTTTGACCTTGCTAATACTGGAAGTTGCCTCTGATGGAAAATATATCCAGTGATTTGGAAAGATGGATCTTTAGACCTGGACTTTCTCTTTTCCATTTTATGTATGAACAAATAAATGAGTGACACTCACCTTTTATTGTCATAATGCTCCATGCTGTCATAACGTGCCCGCCACCCCATGCACACCCTGATGAGGAACATGCTCAGCTGCTCATTCATTTAAAATAATACTGAAGTTATTGTTTCTTCTATTACAAGAAAGAGCTCTCTACCACCTACTGACAGCTGAACGGTTGGAGACGCCGTAATATCCATTCAGGAGTAGAAGGGGTCCCAAGGGAGTCTTCAAGCTTATAGATACATAAGTGCAGTTGGGGCACTTCCCTTGGTAAGGTAAAGTAAGTATAATGTTTAACAGCACAACAAAATGGGCGGTATGCGGTGCCTACATATGTTTTGGAAAATTCAACAACAAAATTGAATTGAGTTCGACTGTGATATTCTTTAAAATTAAGTTAAATGTTGTTTAAAATCTGTAATACAATGTATTTCTTTAACAAGAGGCCAATAGCCCTCGACCTCAGCTACTTTAGACATAATTTACCATAACAAGTTATGACACGTTTCAATCCATGAAGTCTAGTTAGGTTTACTTGGTGCATGACAGTTTCAATGATTACTAAGGTTCAAAGGTAATGCAGATTTTGCGTATGCAAAGACCCATTTTCATTATTTCTTAATGTTTAATTTTGGGCAGTTAGCTTCCTTCCAGAGAAAATGTTTCGTAATAAGTCTATGAACAGACAGACAGACAGACAGATGGACGAAACGGACTGACAGAAGCCAAAGTGAAAGCATGTAATAGCTTTGATGAACAGCATAGGTGACACCTTGCCACCAAAAATTACTACTCGATGGGTTTACATGGGGACAAATTTTTCACCAATAACTCAGGGGTCAAAGGTCATGCAGGGCTGATTTTAGTTCACAAGGTGTCATCTGAGGGGTCCATGTGTTATTACAGGCAGCAACCTTGTGCTATAAGAAGAGGTGCCATAAAAATATAATTTCGATTGGGCCTACACAGTACCCCAAAAATTGTATCACTATACTCTGGAGTTAAAGAATGGGCCATGAACCATTTGGGGCTGCTAGCTTGCTGAATAAGAAAAAGAGGAGCAGAATTAGTATAAACCAAGGATTTTAGCTGGATAAACCCTTTGAACAACTTTGAAATAGTGACTTAAGATAAGAAACAGATAAGACACATTGATGAGTTTGTGCTTTCACTCAAAAACAGAGCACAGTAAAGAACTGACCTATCCATAAATAGAACAGCATTTTGTACAGATGCGACTTCCAATTGGAGACATTACGATATAAGCATGCATACATACTGCTTATGGCTGATTAATCTAATATCATGCTTTTTTTTTCAAAATGCATGTATCTTTGATGTTTCTCTTACTGTGTTAGATTGCTTATACATTCAAGCAATTAGACATGTGCTAACCAAAGCTGGATGATGGATATTGTGAATAACCATGAGCATAACCACCACAATAACCATGAGCATAACCATCAGAATAACCACGAGCATAACCACATGTTGGAACAAATCCTTTAAATCCAATAGAGAAGAAGAGTATACAAATTATTTTTCGTTTATTTGTAGCAAGTTAATGATATAAATCCATAGTAGATGACAAAAATCACTGATCTGATCATAATCAAACAATGAATGGGAATGATTTCTTAACAATGAACAAGGAAACCAGAAGTTTGTTTATTTTCGTGTGGGTCAGTGTTTATAAACACGGCTTAACTCAAAATGAACAAAAAGTCACTAAAGCTGCATCATGCTTCTGAAGTAGATTAAGCATGCGATGTGTTTACTCATAGCGCAACTGTTGTGGCAATATAGACATCATACTGAACTTAACACTATAAGGCACTAATCTTTACAGTCAATCAAAGCAATTGCTTTAACCACGGCATAGTCAACATAACCACACTCAGAAGGCTTTAACCATGGCACAGTCATAAAACCACGCTAAGGATTGCTATAACCATGGTAGTCAACTTAACCACACTTCAGTTCGTTACCATGGCAACATCTTATGCACAACTGCTGTTGTTGGGCTTGTATCAAACCTCATTAATTCACAGCACTTAACTGCTTCTTGTACAAAGAAATTATATCTGTAAACTTCGAGTAGTCCTGGTCTTGAATTGCGACCAACAAGACAATGTCACACCGACACAATGAGAACAAAGCTTTTTCAAATACTCAATAAACAGAAACAGAAACAAAAAAATGTAAAAATATTCTAAGAAATCTAACATGCAATCATTAGAATATGAACTGATCTGAGGGAAACTAAAATGAGAGAATCAAAAAAACTGTGGCTATCTTGGTCCCACCTCATTTGAATACCTTACAAAACTCTACATGAATGAATTTTATGGATTTCATTAAAAAAATACTCTTCCCAATGTTTGAATGTGAGATGTGATGATACGTGAACAGGTGGAAAGCTCAGTCTACCAAAATGGTAGTTGTGCAAAATTCTACCATCCCCCCAACCACCCCACCCCCAAGTGGAATGTACATGCTTGACCAGATGCCTTGCTAACCAACAGATTCCCCATACCAGTGTTAGTCAGTCAAGCATAGAGTCCAAGATGCAGCTATGACATGCAGTGCAGGCTGACAAGATATACACTAATATACCCATGACACAGGCACCCATTGTGGCTCTGTACTCAGAGTTTCTATGGCACGACGGAGCTTGTTATAGGAATCGTCAAGGTTGTCGTTGACGATGGTGAGGTCAAACATGGCTTTGTAATGCTTCTCGATAATCTGACTCTCTTGTAGTGTTTGACGGAAATCCTGCTCCTGTGAGCCAAACAGAACACAGAGGTTCATGCACAAGGGTTATAACCTTTAACACTGGGTTATGTTAAGGTCATTTCCAACAGAAATGAGTCATGTCAAGGTCATATTGAAAGTACCATCTGTCTAATGAAAGTAATCTACACATTTGTTGGATTTAATCAAACAGAATACCTATTTCTTTTATACGTTAGGTCAACATAAGTTTAGGTATTATCTCTAACATCTCTAATAATCAGACTAATAAATAATGCATTATCTCTAACGATCTTTACATAATCAGTAATCTAATAAATAATGCATTATCTCTAACGATCTTTACATAATCAGTAATTTAATAAATAATGCATTATCTCTAACGATCTTTACATCTATCTCTAACAGTCTCTACATAATCAGTAATCTAATAAATAATGCATTATCTCTATCTCTACATAATCAGTACGATCTAATAAATAATGCATTATCTCTAACGATCTTTACATAATCAGTAATTAATAAATAATGCATTATCTCTAACGATCTCTACATCAGTATCAATAAATAATGTATCTCTATTTAATAATCAGTAATAATAAATAATGCATTATCTCGATAATAATCGATTTAATAAATAATGCTTATACTCTATCTCTACATAATCAGATGGGTCTCCATGAGATAGAAGCAGATTCACTTACAGTACGAATCTTATCCGTCTTGCCACGCTGTCGAGCGAACTCATGAAGGTTTCTCATGATCTCAACCGGAGCAGCCGCGATGAACACAACAAACGGCATGAACTCGGACGTCTTGATGGCCTTAAGTGCCTGTCATAGCGTACCATCACGTTATGATTACTGATTATGTATTAATTGGACAATTTTGTCTTTAAAATCCTACATTGACCCAGCAGATTGACGAACACTTACAGTAGGGTTGAGGTCGAGGATGCACATCTTCCCAGAACGCACCACCTTCCTGATCACATCCACCTTGGTTCCGTAATAATTTCCATCATAATCACCATATTCTAGGAATTTCCCGGCTGCGATGTCATGTTCGAACTCCTCTGGTGTGATGTACCAGTAGCCATCACCGTCCGTGTCTCCCTGGTTCATCTGCTTTGAGGTGTCTGAAATGAATATTCATGAGTTTGTTATTAGAAAATGAATATTCATAAAGTTTGTTATGAAATGCAGCAGGGGGAAAATTGACATGACTGACTGTGGTATCTAATTGGATATTTCTTTAATAAATAATCATGAGATTTTTAAAGATGGAGAACAGTGTACACACACACAAATGACCCCACCACAACACCTGTAATCAACCACCACATCTGCAATCAACCACCACAACACCTGTAATCAACCACCACCACACCTGCAATCAACCACCACAACACCTGTAATCAACCACCACATCACCTGCAATCAACCACACCTGCAATCAACCACCACAACACCTGTAACCAACCACCACATCACCCCTATACTCAATATCCCCCACTATCCTTGAGTTCACACTCACGTGGGGTAACTTGGCCAAAGCGCTGAGAATCAGCTTTCATAAGACGTTCCTTCAGAGTGCGCCTTCCCACGCCCTGAGCCCCGACTAACACGAGGGTCTTACGCTGGAAGGGAGGCATGCGGGCCATCTCCTCATAGATGAGGAGATCTGTCCGGTCAAACTTAGAGTTGTGTTTAGCTTGGTACATCACTTTCTTTTTCTTCTTAGTCATGATGCCACAGAGTACTGGAGAACAGGGAGCATGCATTATCCAAAATATAACAGAGATGAAGAAAAGAGCATTCATTAACCTGAAATATCAATAGAACAGAAATGGGGAGCTATTTTTATTGAGAAAACAAGTGAGTATTTGTAATCCAAAATTTTATAGAAAACTGAAAAAGGGAGCAATTATTATCACAAGTGTAAACGATTACTGAGAATAGGAAGCTGTCAGATTTCACTATCGATGATTTCACACTGGGAGTGTTTATCATTCACTATACAGTATCATACAAGCTGAAGCAGAATCATTATGGGTGACCACATGAACAAATTAAGAATCACATCAAATTCTAATGAAACTTAAGCGTACCCAAAATGCTAATCAAAGTTTGAAGGAGAAGCCGACTCACATGATTTGTGTGTATAATCGTAGTCAGGTTTGACGAATGCTTTTCGTTTTTCCTCCAGTGACTGGGATGGGATGAGGCCAGAGGGACCATTAGCATCCACCTTGCGTGCCTTCACACAACAACACACATCAGACCTACCAAGACACACTTAATATACTAAAGAACACCATGTTTAATTATCACAGTTTCTCTTGATAAACTTAGGTAGACCTACTAAAGTAAAGCTAGCTATGGCCAACCATTTCTCTCAAAAAGAGTATTTAAAAAAAATGTTTAAAATATTCCCCTCAGACATCATACCTCATAATAATAAATGTCATGGAATAAGAATTGCAATGGGATGACTGTCACCTGAGGAGACCACTCACCCTAATAAAGTCCTCCTCACCTGCTACCAGTTCTGAGGTACAAACCCACCCTAATGTCCTCCTCACCTGCCACCAGTTCTGAGGTACCCACCCACCCTAATGTCCTCCTCATCTGCCACCAGTTCAGAGGAACCCACCCACCCTAATGCCCTCCTCCTCATCTGCCACCAGTTCAGAGGAACCCATCCACCCTAATGCCCTCCTCATCTGCCACCAGTTCAGAGATACCCATCCACCCTAATGCCCTCCTCATCTGCCACCAGTTTAGAGATACCCATCCACCCTAATGTCCTGCTCACCTGCCACCAGTTCTGATCCTCCATGTTAACGATCTGTAGAATCTCTCCTTGTCTGAATGGCAGACCAGCATCACGGCACGGGATTAAGTTGTCTTTACGAGGATCGTACGCAAAGTGTGCTCGTAAGTACACCTGGGGGATCAAAGCAAAGGTAAGCTTATCATATTTTTATGCAATACATGTAAGCTGATCTGAGGTATCTAAACAGTGACAATCTAATTGGGGGTAGTTAACAAGCCTGAACTGATCAGAGGGGTAAGATTCCTGTCAAATTACTGTTGAGCAAACACAAAGTAATGGTGCATTCAACAAACCAAATACACCCAATAGATCCTTTAAATACAACCTGGTTACATAACAATGATTCATGATATTGTGTTTGGATCGCACCTCAGTGAAAGCGGAGGCATCGTGGTAGGATGGGAGGATTTTGAGAGTCAAGCTTCCGGTGGTGTTGCGCAGGACGTCCTGGAGCTGGTCCGGGTCATTCACCTCTGTACCATTGATCTCCTTGATGATATCCCCAACATGAAGTAATCCTGAAAGGTCATCAAAGGTCATCAAAGGTCATCAAGGTCAGGGAAGTCATCACATCATAGAGGCTGATTAAGGTCAAAGACACATCAAGATCGGATAGGGGTTAATTGCATGAAATGAACAAGAACACATTTTCTAGATGCTGAAAATATGAAATAAAGTTTTCGCTTATATTCATCATGAATCATTTCCAGGAATTCTAGAATTAGGTTGTGTTACAATGGAAATTCACAAAAGTTATTCTTTATAAACAAATACAGAGCTTACTTAAAGTGGCATGCAAATTAGATGCAACATAATATAGGTTATTACAAAACAAAACATTTGGTGCAATGAATTGGTTACTCACAATATTTAGATCTTTGAAATGATATGGAGTGACATACGTTTGAGAAGCATTGATTCTGATCAGATGAAAAATCATGTTATATTTCATGCAACAAATACTGATCACAATGCAATAGCAATGATTGAAATCTATCCCCAATGAAGAACAATTTGACTATCCATCAACCATTCCCTAATAATTAAGACTGGATTACCCACAAATCATCCCCGAATAAGATCAATTGGATAACCCACAAATCATCCTCGAAATAAGATCAATTGGATTGCCCTCAAACCATCGCAAAAATTTGATCAATAGCACATTATATTATAGTGATTTCTCCATCAATTAGCAATCAGGAAGTATTGCACAAATAATGTAATCAGCTTGCAACAGCAGATTTTCTTGAAGTCAAATATATTACTAAAGATATTTCACAAGGGCTTTTTACAGTTGAATGATATTTTACCCAAGGTTAATTTCTTCTAAAGGTGGGGGGGGGGGGAGGTTCTTGTTTAACCACGACCTCCACCTAAATACCTTTACTATTGACAGAGCAGACTACCTTGGCTATCAACAGAGCCTCCAGAAAGTATCCGTGACAACATAAGTTCTCCCTGGTCACTCACTTTCACAGTAATGCCCTATCACCAGCCACAATCACACAACAATAGTAACCTAGGTCTCCACGGTAACAAAACATACAGCATGCAAACAAGTGGATGCATGGTTATTGTATTAATGTAAGCATGTTCCACAGACAGCATGCAAAGACAGAAATCCATTAAATAAGACAAATAGGCGGAGTCAATAAAAGCCAGAGATGACATGCACCTATAGAGAATAAGTCAATGTTAGAAACTTAAATAAACGAAAAGATAATGGAACTCCAATACCCCACGGGATATTATGTAAGAGGCATTCCCCATGTGAACAACTTATGAAACCAAACCAAACTACAACAGCAATGATTTTGATATCAATAATAGTAGTAGTAATTTAAATACCAAATAAGATTGGCACCAACTTCTGTGAGGGGCCAAGTCAATATTTATCTACGTAGCTCAACATTGTTGTTGTAGTTTGATCACCTACCACAGCAGGCAATGATTTTCAGGTGACTAAAATCCCAACAAAAAGAGATTAGTGAAGCTAGAAACGAGAAAATAACACTAAGAAGACGTGATCAGGGGTGAAGGTCACCAGGGATGAAGGTCACCTTGCTTTTCGATCATGCTACCAGCTAGCACACGAGCGATGATGAGGCCCTCTGGTTCATTACGTACAGTAATACCCTGAAATAGACATCCAGTCATATGACTTCACAATGATTATCTACTACAGACCGAAGGTCCTATAGTGTGGTTCCCACGGTGAATGACCTTGAGATGAAAGGTCATATCAGGACATGTATGAAAAACACAGCTGCATCTATTCGGCATAAATATTACTCAAGTTCATTTCATGCCAAGTTTAATGTCCAAATTGATTATAAGAAAATCTTATCATTGTTCCACAAGATAAATTTGTAAATAACCTATTATACAGATATTTTGAGAGGTTATGGCCAATAAAGCAGGTAATTCTGAAATAAAAATAAATAATAAGTAAGAAAAGAAATCTAGGATTACATGGTCATTATGACACCATGTAACAATTATGCAATAAGGAACAATGAGCATTAAGGAACAATGAACTTTAAGGAACAATGAACTTTAAGGAAATATGAACATTAAGGAACAATGAACTTTAAGGAATAATGAACTTTAAGGAACAATGAACTTTAAGAATCTATATCAACGCTCAGAGGCAGAAATACCTGGGACAATATCAAAGTATTGACTCACCAATGGTTCGTCAGCATTCTTGCGTATGCCGACCATGCGCACGGCATCAGTTGGCTTGGCTGTGAACACTTCAGGAGGGGTGTATATCTCTGGTAGGGGCTCAGGGAGAGCCTCGTAGTTCTTGGCAGCAATATCATCATGAGCGTCAATGAGGGACTGTATGCATGGTTATAAGTGGTGTAGTGAACCATAACATTGTCATTAAGATGCGACATGATTACAAAAGAGCAGACATGACATGCGGGTGATTTTTCCTACGAGTGAGGGAAAGACTTTTTCCTCCGAGAGAGAGGATTTTTCCTTCGGTACTGGTTGTTAGTTGTCACCTTAGTTTCCCATAGAACTCTCATTCATCAGCAGACCCGACAAACATTCTTGATCCTAAACCTCCCCAAATCCACACCACCCTAGCCCAAACGGCCCAAACCCACCGACCTCTTCACCACCTCCATCAGCTTACCTTGATGTGAGGATTAGACAGGATGTTCCTCAACTCGCGAGCGCTAGGGTTGCGTGTCGCTGCCACATCCAGATCCTCAGTTAGATCCCGGAGCAGCTCAATATTATCACAACTCAACGGCTCTAGACCACCGTCTTCTAAGACGTCCTGGATCTGTGAACAGTACAACAGGTCATTTTCTAACAGCTGGTAGGCAATAAGCTTCAAATAATAGGCCAATAGGCCTTGAAGTTCTGCTACTTTTGACATGATTTTCAATAGCAAGTTATGACAAGACATTTAATGGGGTTTCCATTGTGCATGATATTTCCTATAATAACGCAGGGGTCAAAAGTTGGCAATGATAGTTTTAGCATGCAAGGACCCATCATCATCAGAAGTCTGTGCTTTCTTTGGGACTGCTAATTTGTTTCTGAAGCAAATGGGACTTAATACGTCGACTAGCAAACAGGTGGGAGTGATGGCTCAGACGTACAGATGCTCACCAGAGGAACAGTAAAAAGAAACTTGGCAGAATGGCAGTGATTAAAAATGTTACGCAATTGGGTTTACATGATACAAGAGATTTATTCATGGAGGTGCGATGCAGATCTACTGTACTAAGATGGGGCATTCAATCAAGGTTAGCTAGCCATTTTACTCTTTATTCCACAGATGGGGCATTCAATCAAGGTTAGCTAGCCATTTTACTCTTTATTCCACAGATGGGGCATTCAATCAAGGTTAGCTAGCCATTTTACTCTTTTTTTCCTACGAGCCAAGCACACCCTGCCAGAGAGCCAAGCACACCCAGCCAGAGAGCCAAGCACACCCCACCAGAGAGCCAAGTACACCCCACCAGAGAGCCAAGCACACCCTGCCAGAGAGCCAAGTACACCCCACCAGAGAGCCAAGCACACCCTGCCAGAGAGCCAAGCACACCCAGCCAGAGAGCCAAGCACACCCCACCAGAGAGCCAAGCACATCCCACCAGAGAGCCAAGCACACCCTGCCAGAGAGTCTAGCACTCCCTGCCAGAGACTGAGAGCCAAGCACCCCCAACCAGAGAGCCAAGTAGCCCTTCCAGAGAGCCAAGCACACCCAGCCAGAGAGCCAAGCACCCCCAACCAGAGAGCCAAGCACACCCTTCCAGAGAACCAAGCACACCCCGCCAGAGAGCCAAGCACACCCCGCCATAGATGGCCAGTAAGGCAGTTGGTTAAGTTAAACGTCAGATTAAATACCGATGAACAAAATGATCACCTGGATAAGGTTCTGAACAATGCATCCGTTCATGACGTCGGAGAGGAAGGCCAGGTCTTTCTCGTTAGCTCCTACACTTCCCTCAAACGAGGGTGAATTTAGCGTGTCACACACTACCTCAAAGGCATCTGAAAGAAACACCCAGTCGAAGAGATAATTGATATAATTAAAACATTCAAGAGCAGACAAATTAACAAGCATTAAATCAGTATTACTAAATGTTGTAGAGGAAAAAGATATGAATAATGTCAAGACGGCATTCACTCATAATGAGCTCCATGTAATATGGATTGGCACTTCTATCCAGGTATGCTAGCTGCTTAACTCATTGTTTCACTGATGGGGGGCTTTCAATTAAGGTTAGCTAGCCACTTTATTGAAAGACCCCCTTCACTGGAACAATGAGTAAAGGTTAGCTAGCCGCTTTACTCATTGTTTCACTGGTGGGGGGCTTTCAATCAAGGTTAGCTAGCCCATTTACTCATTGTTCCACTGGTGGGGGGGGGGGGGCTTTCAATCAAGGTTAGCTAGCCACTTTACTCATTGTTCCACTGATGGGGGGCATTCAATAAAGGTTAGCCTTCAGTGCAACAATGAGTGAAGGTTAGCTAGCCGCTTTACTCATTGTTCCACTGGTGGGGGGCTTTCAATTAAGGTTAGCTAGCCACTTTACTCATTGTTCCACAGATGGGGCATTCAATCAAGGTTAGCTAGCCATTTTATTCTTTATTACACAGATGGGGCTTTCAATAAAGTTTAGCTAGCCATTTTACTCTTTATTCCACAGATGGGGCATTCAATCAAGGTTAGCTAGCCATTTTATTCTTTATTCCACAGATGGGGCATTCAATTAAGGTTAGCTAGCCATTTTACTCTTTATTCCACAGATGGGGCATTCAATCAAGGTAAGCTAGCCATTTTACTCTATATTCCACAGATGGGGTATTCAATCAAGGTTAGCTAGCCACTTTATTGAATGACCCCCTTCAGTGCAACAATGAGTAAAGGTTAGCTAGCCACTTTACTCATTGTTCCACTGGTGGGGGGCTTTCAATCAAGGTTAGCTAGCCACTTTACTCATTGTTCCACTGGTGGGGGGCTTTCAATCAATGTTAGTTAGCCACTTTACTCTTTATTCCACAGATGGGGCATTCAAACAAGGTTAGCTAGCCACTTTATTGAATGACCCCCTTCAGTGAAACAAAGAGTAAAGGTTAGCTGGCCACTTTACTCATTGTTCCACTGGTGGGGGGCTTTCAATCAAGGTTAGCTAGCCACTTTACTCATTGTTTATCTAGATGACCTTGGCTGAAATAACTTACCGAAGCCCAACTGGTCAGCTGCCCCAGGCATAGTTCTGATAGGGAGCCAGTGACAAGTCAATCTGAAACACAAAAGATCGATCACTGTAGGTATGCACTCATGGGGATATTCAGAGGTCACTGAAGGTCATTCTGACCAGCAGAGTCTTCATGCGGCCTAAGCCAGAACTAGCTTTGACTGATGTCACAGATGATGAGTGAGCAGACTTTGATGGCATCCTGATGACAATGTCACTGAAATGGCGAAAGCCAAACAGAAATTACAGGCCATTGAACAAATCAAGAAAAACCTCTTGCAGCTTCCTGTTTTTTTTATATGATTCATCAAAGGAATACATAATTTGACTTCAATGGCTAACATAATGAAAGCTGCCATTCTTAAACGGTTAGAAATTAGATGAACAGTGTGATCCAATGAAATGCTTGCTCCAATGAAACACACATTCTGATTGGACCAGTGCTAGTAAGTTAGTTGGTTTTGTTGTTGTTGTTTTGTTTTTTGGGGGTTTTTTTTTTTTGGGGGGGGGGGGGTAAATCAGTGATCCATGGGGTAGAAATCGATTTAAAGGGCAACATGTTTCAACTTTCAGCCATCATGAGACATAAATCAACACAATATTTATCCCCAAAGATTATATAGACTTTTCCCGACAAACATACTCCCGAGAACAATCATCCCATTTGGATTTGGTATTTACAACCCAGCATCAGCACTGGAGATTGGTAGAGCCATTGTTAGAATCAGGCCCTGATGCACCATTAGTGCTTGGCTGTGGCTTCTCTATAGGGTCCAACTCTAGTCAGCCAGTCATCAAATTCTCTCATTATCTTTTCCAGCAACTTGTTCCAGCCTCATTTTGTTTTGTGGTAGATGCATATCTTCTGGCTACATTGCTTGATTCACAGACTAATACAGCTAGCATGTCATCTTCTGTCAGTGAAATGTTACTGTCTGGAGAAATGCTCATACAACTAGTGGATTTGTAAGGTACACTTTCTAGACGTCACGTCTTGGCATTTGCGAACAACCCTCTAATAGTTGCCATTGCCTAAGTAGCTATAAAGTCCTCATCTGCACCTTAAATATCTCAGCAGGTAAGAATAATTACACCGCTGGTTTCAAGCAAATCACCGGAGTCGGAAACCGCAAGACCCCAGACTGCACATAACACACTGAGGGTTATTAATATTTCCGTTATCCTCTTAGTGGGTTACATTAGAGCTTACCTCTCTCATCTAACATTGTTGTAATCACCACTCATTGTATCTTGTTTAACTTATACATGACGATAGGTATACTCAAGAGGATTCTAAAAAGGTATGTTTCATTTTTTGAAGTCAATTAGTTATTGAGTCAGAATTCAACGGTAAGGGATAACAGACACATTTAAGGTCTCATATTTAGATTATCATATTGAAATTATACCACAAGAAATGTATAAACTAGAGGATTCTAATAAGTCAATTAGTAAAAAAAAAAGTTATTGAGGTTTCAAATTTCATGGTATTGCTCGGTAAGGTAAGGTAAGTAAGTATAGGGTTTAACGGGACACCAACACCCATGTGTTATATGGTGCCAAGAAAGGTTAATAGATGAGATTGACCTGATTAAGCAGCCGCCTTCTAGGATAAATTAAAATGGAGATGGAAAAAATAAAAATGGAAACGATTATCCTACAGCCGATTGACTGAACCAGGCCATTCCAGCCTCTCGTCTAGGTGAATTCCGGGCCTTACTGGCATATTGCAGATATGGCCCTCAAAAGGACCGCTCCTCTCAACCACCAGGAGCCCATTGTCCACCGTCACATGTCGCAACCCACGGCCAACAGGTTGCCCCCTATTAGTCGCCTCTTACGACATGCAGGAGGATACAGTGGGCCTATTGTACCCCCGGACCCACAGGGAGAGGTATTGCTCGGTTTTGTGTCAGAATTCAATGGTAAGGGATCACAGACACTTTTAAGGTCTTATATTTAGATTATCATAGTGAAATTATACCACAAGAAATGTATTAGAGGATTCTAATAAAATATGTTTCATTTTTCGAAGTCAATTAGTAAAAAAGTTATTGCGGTTTCAAATTTCATGGTGTTGCTCAGTTTTGTGTCAGAATTCAACGGTAAGGGACAACAGCCACTTTCCATGTCTCGTATTTAGAATATCACGGTGAAATTATACCACAACAATTGTATAATCTAGGATTCTAATAAGGTAGGTCAATTATTAAAAAAGTTATTGATGATTCATATTTTAGCAAGTCTAGCAAATAAAATGTCCTAGCTGTCCACCAAGACCAATAGAATTCCTCAGGGCCATACTAGGGCAGTACAACTTATTTGTCACACCCTTTATAAGATTGGTGAAATATATATACACAGCATCAACTTATATAAGGGTGGGGTGAACTCATGATAAGGCAACCTATACGCTCTCCTGGCGCGGGCATGACAAAATCGAACATTTTTATGTTTAAAATTCGACAAAAGGGCTTCAATCGATACGAAAATAAACTTGACTAAAGCATCCACTATACTTGAATCACCCCCGTATATAGATGGATGGTAGGGCTCAGATTGATAAATGAACAAAAATGGACATGATTGGACAACGTTTAGAAGTGTACATACGACAAAAGGGCTCCATTTAATAAGAAGAAAAAAAATTCACCCATTTGTAGCATCATACTTGTCTTAAACCATGATATATAAATAGATGAGATTGACCTGATTAAGCAGCCGCCTTCTAGGATAAATGAGAGTTGAAAAATATTGGAAATAACATTGAGTCACAAGCGCGGCTGCCTGCGGCGAGGTTCGACTGACACCGTTACCCTACTGTTACTTATTGGCCACACCCACTAGACCGCTGTCCACACCCACTTCAGTGATCTCACTCCTAAGCCGTGCATGAATTTCTTCAATTTAGGGGGTTCAAGTTCAACAAATCGGCGATGAAAAACGAAATGCATATCTGTTATAAATTTCATTAAAGCACTTTCAATGAACTTTTAAACGAAATCTGTTTGCATGACACTTTTTGCGTCCGTCTTGTTGAACCTTGAAAGAACTTACACTTACAGTAACACAATTTGAAAATTCACCGCCAAATACACTACCAATAAGGACAATGTTTCATTATCTTTTTGGGATTTCACGGCCGTCAAATTGGGACGATCGGACACAAGCAGTTCAGGTGATTGCGACCTCAAAATACCGCGATATATCGCCCACTTGTTTTTTGGCAGTTATTCCGACCACCGGAGGATGACTCTGTCTGAACAGATAACTGGATTAATAAGAAAGAAAGAAAGCATAATTCATTACCATGTAACTTTGTCGATCCGTAAAATAATGGTGGATTTTCGATTTTGAAGTCACTAATTTACACCTGTATTATTTTGGGTAAAATTAGTTCACTTCCGGCCAAACACATCTACGGGGTGCTGGATGGTTATTAACGAGTGCCACATTGGGACCATGACGATCATGGACCATACATATACACACACACACACACATGCATACATATATTTATATATATATATATATATATATATATATATATATATATATATATATATATATATATATATATATATATATATATATATATATATATATATATATATATATGTGTATATATATATATATATATATATCTATATATATATCTATATATATATATACATTTATGTATAACATTATATATATATATATATATATATATATATATATATACAATGTATATATATATATGATATATTACATGTATACATGCATATATGCGTATATATGTATATACATATGTATATGTATACTATATATGTATATGTATACACATATATATTAATATGTAAATATATATATATATATATTTACATATATACATACATACACATGGACATGCATATATATAAATATGCATTACATACTTATGTAATATACATGAATGTTTGAATATATATATATTTATAAACACATATATATGTAAATGTGTGTGCGTGTTTGTGTGTGAGAGAGAGAGGGAGGGACAATTATGTGAAAGTGTATGCATGTGTGTGTGCGTGTGCGTTTGTGTGTGTGTCCGAGATTATTTGTATCGATTCTACACCTTTCATGGACACCTCTCATCTAAACCTTTTATTTCTTTGAATGGCTCATGGATTTTGCAGGTGTTGACCTTTGAACTCTATTCGAGGCCATATCACATTTAATTGGGTTGCCATATTGGTCGCAATTGCTCCCGCTAGAATTTGGTTCGAGGTACAGCTGGCGAGATGTGGCGAGATGTGGGTGTGATAGAAAAACCTCATTTGTCTCGCTCAGAGATCCACAAGCGAGAATGGTCCATAGCTTGGTTCCGGGGCGAGCATGTTATCATGTTTCCCTGCGGCGTCTGACTCACTTTATGAGAAGACCGGCCAATCACTCGCATGTGCGATGATCCCCTCATTATGCAACCCACTCATGTTTGAGATGACCCCTCACAATGCTATCCACATGCTCTGCAGTCGCCAGCAGCTACCATTGAAGTGTTTGGAATGCGAAGGGAACACGATTGTACGACTGCTGGCATATAGACCAATCGGTTTTTCACATGGCTTAATTGTATATTGTGTGGCTAACATGACACGTTTCCATGGTACCAATGTTGTTCACAAACCCCAGCACTGCCTTAACAGCCCATTTTCATGCCTCATTGTCCGACAGCCTTCTTCGATTTGAGGTCACCACAGACGCTAGGAGACTCGAATGGGTCCCGCAGCGTCATGCTGTTGTTGGGAATGGTGCATACGACAAACATGATGAGAGCAGACGATAACGTTATGATGTGTGGGTTTTTCCCCATCCCATATTAATCAGGGCAATATCTCTCGTGGCATATACAGATATACCCTCCTCATTCACCACAGGCCGTGCCTGGTTACAATGTTCCAGTTAGCTGGTTATGGCTGCTGTATCGATAGCCCGTGACAAGTGTGTGTTGTGTGCTTTGAAGGCCCCAGAGATAGACCCGATATCGCCTGAGGATATCTGAAGGAGTTCGGTTGGGAAAATATTGATTCGGACGGTTTCTCATTGTAGCATACATATGAGAGAGAGAGAAATGAGGTATTGGGCAAATGTGAGGGTTGCAGCTTAATATCAAGCACTTCTTCTTTCCGTTCGCTGTGAAGTCAGTGCGCTCTTGTGGAGCACAATTTTGTTCACAACCCATGGGAGTGTGCATTATTTATCTGACGGGTAGGAAGCGTTGGCTGGTTGGTGGCATCAATCTTAGTGTGACAAACAACAACGAAACGAAGAAAATATATTAGGAAATGCTTTAAGAAATAATTGATTACCACCAATGCAGCCACTGTCTCGCTCTGCATATCAATTACTCTCTGTCGCTCACTCGCTCGATCACTCACTCTCAATCGCATACTAAATAGTTTCACCCATTAATTCACTCACTGACTCAGTTAAGCGAAATAAAACACTCACATAGTCATTAGCTCATTCATTTTACTATTCAATCACTCCCTTCCTCATGTATTAATTACGCCACTCACTCAATAACTCACCCACTCACCAAAGGACTCCTTTTACGCTAACTCACATACTTTGAAAATACGTCACTTATGTCACTCACTCACATACTGACTCACTCACTGACTCATCCACTGACTTACTGACTCACCCACTGACTGACTCATTCACTCCCACTTTGACTCACTCACTGATTGACTGACCCACGCACTGACTCACTGACTTACTCATTTACTAGCTCACTCACTAACTAACACACTCACCCACTTACTCATTCACTCACTCACTAACTAATTCACTTACACACCCACTCAGTTGTTGATTTACTCGCTAATGTACAAAATTGCTCTCACTTACTTTCTTTTTCCTCACTTACTCATATATATTAAAAGACTGCATGATAGCTGACTGATTAACTAGCTAATATCCCCACTTATTCACTCACTCACTCACTCACTCACTCATGTACACTCACTTCACTCACTCACTCACTCACTCACTCACTCACTCACTCACTCACTCACTCACTCATCACTCACTCACTCACTCACTCACTCACTCACTCACTCACTCACTCACTCACTCACTCATTCACTCACTCATTCACTCCCTCACTCACTCATTCACTCCCTCACTCATTCACTCACTCATTCACTCAGTCGCTCGCTCACGTTATCTTCTCTGGCTATCTTTATTCCATCCATCTCACCCCGAGCTGCCATCACCTTTCTTTGTGTCCGCTATACCTCTTCACTCTGTTCCCCTCTCCTAGACCAACTGATGACTGCCCCTTTGAAGTACAAACCAACTCCAGTTCTGTTTGCGATCAGAGAATCGTGATGAATGACATCTGAGCTTGTCAATGTCAAATTACGCAGCCACTTGTACCTGACGAACTCATATGAAGCCAATCCATTTGCTACGTAAACCGGAGACGAAGACCTTGATCGAAATATGTAAAAAATATAAACACTAAATCGCAAATAAAGCCGTAATTGGCTTGATATAAAATGTGCGTAAATGCCGCTTTCAGTCAGTTCGAAGTCTATTATAAATATATACACATGGAAAGATTCCGATGGTACAAAAAACCTGCTCGTCGACATAATGGCACACGCGGCTCAAAGGTTATGAGGCGACCTTGTAATACAATAATGGTAGGGGTGAATAAAAGTTATCCTGGAATAGCACGAGGTGGTTGCATGGGCTTCACATAGAAACATGAATGTCAGTTTTGGGCAATCTGACACGGCCATTTGTCTTGTTTCACAGGTCCGGACACCATTCTGCTTACAACAGCTTCAAATACCTCGAACCAACCTCAACCACATGACGCTAGCCCGCCTACAGCCATTACAAGATAATGTTTGGCTCTTGATGGGTTCCATGGTGGGGCCACTCTTCGCTACACGAAATCGCTTCGAATCGTTTGTCTTTGTATACCGACAGAACGTTGATAATGATTCGTCTGAGCATGGCTCGGTCTGCTGAAGTATAAGTATAGTTTAAGTTGTTTTGAATAATAAAATATAAAATAAATATACATTTTAGAACAAATGCGGAAGAGAGATTAGGGAACTATTAATTACATATTTTCCCCAAATTTATACCGAAGCTCCATTGATCAACACTTAATCGTTCATGTTAGTGCTTGTTCAACATTTTACTTCCCCCACCTCTTTGTGAATATACCGGGTTCCCTCGCAAAGCCTTACAATATTGGTTCTGAAAAATAGGATTTGTAAAGAGTTGCTGAATAGTCAGGAGGAGAACAACAAGCGGCACAGAAGCATTGGTTATGTCCTTACGATTTTATTGTAGACCAAGTTTTTTCCACCGGTATATTTGGGTTGATACAGCTTTAAGGTGGATCACTGGTGCAACTCATAGTTGAGGATCATTCGCAGTCTACTGTAATCAAAGGTTCATCTGATTTCCGAAACAAATCGATATATAAATATATATAGGTTTTCATATATTTAATCACTATCATGGGAGTTAGTTCATAATAAATATTATACATACCGTTCTTGTCAGTGTTTTTCGCGAGTTCTAAGTGACCCCTCCAACTGGACAGGATTCTGATCTTTTGACCCGCCGTTTTTCATCGCGATGGCGGATGTGCCACAATAGAGGTCAGGGGTCAGTCAGTCCGGTGTTGACCCTGCCATCTATCTCTCCGCATCAAGCGAGACGGTTACAGCGAGGGGCGTATCGGTGCGGACGATGGTATGCGTCCAATTGTGGGGCTGCAGTTAGTGAGGGGGTGAGTCAGACGGCGATGTGGTGATTCAGTTTGTTGGTGGGTGAGCTTGCTAGAGTTTAAGTTTCTTAATCGCGAATTCAGTCCGTCAGTCATAAGAAAGAATGAGAGAAAGAGCGAGAGGGGCGGGGAGGGGGGTGGGGAGGGAATCGTATCATTAAGTGATGTACTGTATCTTACATATGATGTCTACGGCACCAACAGTAATGAATGCATAGTCAAATATACCGCTCGTGATATCACTGTCTTAATGGGAAAATGATAGCATTAGCGTCTATAAAACTTCTCCACGAGAGAGCAGCTGGAATGGCATCTCAAAACTACTCGTGAGCAGACGTTTTGGTTGTTACGTCACAATGTACGTCATAACAACCATTGTGTGTGTAGACTGGGTGTTATGTGTGCCATTCTTGCGAAAGTATATCAGGTACCCGAATAGATTACACCCGCTGCAACCAGTGATTTTTTGTTCGAATCAGCATAACTGAAACATTAAATCTAAAATGTCCACTTCAACCTCATAGTTTAGGCACTGATCATTATATACAAATGTGACTTTATCTCACAATTTATACGAATAAAAGACTTCTCCTTGAATGTCGCGCACCTGCCTCATTTACAAGTCGTTTGTCACGGAAGGGTCAAGGTCGATTAGCTCAGTTCAGACGCAAGTCATAGGTCACAAGGGTCGTGTTATTTTTGCGCCCGTTGGTGTTTTACCAACCATGCTGCGTTGTCGGTGAATCAATCTCTTCCAATTTCTAAAAAAAAACAGAGAAAGTTGATTTACGCCTTCCTCTTGCTCACCTCGCCCTATTTGCAGGATCTATAGATACAATAGGAAGCTATTATGGGATCGTTTTTAACATATCACCACATGATGTCGTACCAATAAGCCTGGCCAGGGTTGGGGTGAGGGCTGAAGGCAGACATTAAAGTCCTTGTTTATTCAGGCAACCATGTGGTCATTTGCCTAATGGGCTACTCGCATTGACTTGGAAATTTGCATACCCCAAGGGTAACTTCATAGTTTTATAGCAATTATGACAGTTAGTGAAGAAAGGAGTTCGATGCGAACGATTAGTTCGGTCTTAAAACAAGAAGCCCCAGATGCCTGTATGACATGGATACACGTCGCAGTTTTGGCCCTAGGGGATGTCATGTCGCAGCTCATGGCCATATAAACAGGTGTGGCAGACACATCGAATAATTTAATTGTCATGCCTTTAATTGTAAAAGAAAATCAATATACATCCTATGTGTCGTTTGAATACATGTACCCAAGCATATACATTCCCAAATTACTTATTTCTGAAGAAAGCTTCTCAAACTCCAAGTGGTGTAACCAACAAATTAAGCAAATTATAACCACATCTCGTTAAAATACGACAGTCTGTATGTTTGCAACAGAGATTACCATGGTTATTTGTACGATGCCGATTTACAGACAGACGGGATGCCTCTCTCAATATCCTATTACCCTCTTTAATCTTATCTAGCAGCTTCCCTCGCTAATATCTAAGTGACTAATAACATGACATTGAAGTGATGTTTTCTGTCAGTTTTGTCACACAAACGCATAGAATGATCTGATACAAATTCCGTATCAAGTAACTAATCATTCATAGCTGACGAGCGGTCATGAACCAGTGAAAGAGACGACTAGAGGTTATAACCCTGGAATGGATCTAAGCAGCTTTGCAACCGCAATACAATCCTAGAAGAACAGATGTTGGCTAAGTTATTGATCTATTTGTTTGCAACTTGTCTATTCAACAATATTGGTTAGTTTGCAGTAAATATCGTGCAGCTCTGTAGAATAGGTTAAATGGGGGGCCATAACTTTTATAGCAGTTGTGGGGTCGGCGGATACAGAACCCTAGGGGTAAGGATGAAATTTTATCATTGTTCTGTAACACTACCTTAATTGATACACTGCTTAGGAATGATTCTACTCTTGATATACACCTCGATATGCTTCTTACAATGACGTCACATATGCGCTATCAAACAGCGCGGTATTTGAGCTAAGGTTGTGAAAGATTTGACTATTCTATACGACTTCCTCAACAATCTGTCCCAAAACTTAGACTTTTCTTCACAAACACGGCGTAATCGTCTGCTGGTTAGTCATCAACACATCTCATCATAGTCGCTTAGAAACCACGCTTTCTTGGCGAACTCTTACGACCCTTGGTTATAATGCTCCAACCATGCGGAAAAGCCTAAGCGACAAGAACGCCTGAGTTAACCCCTCGGCCCTTTACTTACTGAAGAGCTGAAAAACATACATCTTTTCTAGAGCGAAAGCTTTGGGGTATTCTAGTGTTAAGTAAACAGTCTATCTGCTCTTTTTGGGCATTGGATCAGTTGATGTTTATATTTTGACTTCAAAGATTAAGATAAACACATAGAAAGTTTGCTAGACATAGAAAACTATATTTATAAGACATTTAATGAAAGTATTTGTAGGTTAATCTGTAGTATTGGTTAAGGGTAAACTGTGTGAGAGTTTAGGTTTGAGAGGTGGGGGAGTGGGGGAGGGGGACAGGGTAGAGGCGAAACATTGCAGCGCGAGAGGCAGGTTTTGGATTTGTGAGAGAAGAAGAGATCAAGGAATTCAACTAACAGATGCAAGAAATTCGAATAAACGACTGCGCGTTGAGGGTGCTCGTCTGCGATTGACACAGCTGTCTAGGGTTCTCGGGACCGGAACAGTGGAATGAGTGTAGCTCACACAAGCGCTTAGCCGCTGAAGAAGGAAAATTCAGCCCCTCTGTCTTGATCGGTCTGACCCGGGTGATGGCTTCAATCTGGTTATGTATGTCAAAATCTTAAACCTGAGATACATATGTTTGCAATAATATCAACATGTGGATGCACACGATTCAATGCATAATGCAACAATACACCGGATGTGTATTTTTGTCCTCTTTGAATCGAAAGAGTAATAGTAGTTCAGCCACCCGTTACAGCAACACAAATGACTTCGATAGTAAAGATTTTATTCTCTCGTTGGCTGTATTCTGGGCTTTCGGAAATAAATCTCCAACAAGGAGGGAACGCTCTCTTCAAAATCCACTGACGAGCGCTGTCCGAAGGGGTTGCATATTTTCTCAAGCCGTGCCAACCCTGCTGGGGGTAGCTGCGTCTATTTATAGCATCACCTACCGCGTAGTCGACTATGTACAGTTCAATGCATCATGAATGTCACTTGTCATCGGGGTGTCAATTGAGTACAACCACCATTATAACCTGCGCCTTTCCCGACCTCCACCTTGTTAGTCACTTCGACTATTTTGTTATCGTTGTAACGCAAAGAGATACGACGGGTTGGTCGACACACCAACCCGAGGTCACCATGGGAAACCGTGCTTACTCAAGTTTGATTGGCAGGCCACCCGATAAAGAACACGAACATATTGTATTCAGCGATCCACGGCAACAATGTCTGTACTAGAAACAACTCGGGCTCTAATAGTCAAATGGAGACGAGGTTATCCCTGACTGGTCGTATGCAGAAGGTGGGGAGGTCGAAGATGATATCGAGAAGATGCATAGGCGGGTTTATCATTGTAGTAATAATTATCCTCATGGTGATTTAACATTTTGATTAGCATTATAATCATCATCTTAATTGCTAGCTACGTTGACCTTCACGTCATCGTGCCCACTTTCCGCGCATGCGCCACATATTTGTGTATATTATTATCGTCAAGACCGACTTAGATAATCCAGTGAATATTCGCAGCGGTTTGCTTGCCATCCATCAACGTTATCTTATTGCAAATATCTAGAGTAGGTACTTATATCATACAGAGCGTTGTCTGTACTGCTATTAGCACGAGCTATAACACCGAGATAATTCGTCTTCGGGCGCGAATTCACATCAGATTACACGCTGTTGAAACTATTGATAACCACTGTTTAAATTCAAGGCGCCAGGTTCCCGATGTCAAGCTTCCGAAATGCCAGGCTCGGCGCTCGGAAGTTTGGCATCGGGAACCGAGCGCCAGTGTTTAGTCCAGCTGGTTTGGTTGAATGAAACTAGAAAAAAAACAAGTAAAATCTTACTTAGCAAATCATCTGTAATTTGGTAAACTGTTGAGTGGAGAAGTGCATATTCATATAACACAAGCCTCAGTAGCAGCTTGTAGGGTCCAGCACCCAAATCCATCCTCACATTCGCCATCAAAACTCCATTAAACCAACCAAGGGTCACAACAAGACCAGACCCAATTAAGCTCAATCCAGGGCCATCATGGCATAGAAATACTCAAACCCTTCACGAGGTTTCCACTAACAGCACTATTTATTTTTTACTTAACGAATCCGTGTTGGGTGTTTCGCTAACTGACATTTGAACCTGTCCGTCTCTTGAAAGGCACTTGCGTATGTAAACTTTCGCGATTACGCCCCAAACTTCCTCCGTATATGTTGGCTTCCATAAGCCGATGTTTCCACAACTGCAAAGCTTGGTCAACCAACTGGCTGACCACTTATACACCCGTGGTCGTTTTAACCGTAAGTGCTAAATGAGGGTAAAGTTTCTTATTGAATTAATTCTTAATTGGAGACCCGTTATTTAGCTCTATCTACTTAACTAACGTGCGCAGCATTGTAATCGATGTGAAATTTATGCCGGAGTTTTCACTCCAGAGATGCCCAGATAAGTTAAATGCACCAAATAGTAAGCCATGTGCTTGAGGTATCTATCGAGGGGTTACAGATTACTCCGCCGTCGTCGGCGAGGTCGGTAGGGACAAGTTATCTCATTCACAAACACTGTTCCCGTCTTTCGGACTAGAAATTGTGAATTGCTTGACTGTAGAGACGATAGTCGCATTTGTTGCTATAACATTTGTAACCAGGTTTAGAGCTCTGGTCGCTTCAAGTGCCCCACCCCGCGGAATGATGGGATTCGTGCAAGCCGGTTTTATGTGACTCCCGGGGGAAAAAAAGAACTACTTACTTGAAGTCTCCTCAGATAAATTATACAAACAGTCAGCACTTTTATGGGGGATTGTGCATATTCTACATCAGTGCACGTTTTATCTCCCCACAAAATAAGCACATGTGCATATTATGAGGTTTTATTGTACAGCTGCATCTTTTCAGGAGTCGATGGTCGCAATCCATAGGAAAATTATAGCGCTGCCTTGAGGGAAACAGCTCAGCGGCGACTATATTTTTTAACCATGGCTGAGGCGGACAGACGCACAAGTATTGCCCTCATTTGGTGTCATAGGTGAATGCTATATTCTTGTGATATTGTAAGTAAATTAATTACAACCAATATTGATATTGTCTTGGGCAACGTCATGTAATATTCATTTGCAAATATCTGCAATAAATCCGAGCTATCACCAGGGAAAGAAAAGGACACGCTAGGTTCAGCGTCCGCAAGAAATCAGAACTCTCAAGGTACCCACAGCAATTTCTTATGGTCGATATACACAAGACCCCTGTATATTAACTTAAATATGAGAAAATTTGGTAATAAATAAATTAATATTATCAGCCATAATTTAATATCAGTAACAAAGAGTCTGTTTCGATTATTTCAAACTGCATATCTATCACTTTGAAGTAGGTAGACATTGAAAGAAATAAGAATAACAAGTCAATATGAAACACCTTTATTACAAGGTGAAACTGACATACAGCAAAACATGTACAGATATAATACTAAAAATGCAGTACTTTATTACAATAAGCTAGAACTGACTATGCTACAACTAGAGAATCTGTGCACACAAACATCATTCTTTCTACAAAGGGCGAGAAGAGTTACCACACATGGGCTGCAATATGTTACAATTCAAGGTCTTAAATATTGTGAATGACCATATATACTTATACAAAATATATTTCAACAATGTTTCACAGTAAAAATGAATATTCTATATTATCATCTCTCTTAGATTTATTCATATCAGATCATGCAACTCACAAAACAATTATATATATTCATGCCTAGCTAAATTTTACTTATGAAAAACTCTTATCACTGATATTGATGTTTCTGTAAACAATAAATGCAGTGTATTTAACTAGTATGTGTACAACCGGATATGAAATTATGTGAAGTATTTACTATGAAAAGAGTGATTAAAATAACAAGTGCAATTATTACATACCCAAAAATGCAATAAATTGTGATCATTCATTCATACATAAATTATTGTAAAAATTACCCCTTGAAATCATATGGTGCAAAGAACTATGCAAGTAGAACAGGAATCCACAATGGAAAGATGTTCTACTGGGATAAAATTTGCACACATAATTGAAAATATCACTGATAAACAAACAGGAAATGAAAACATTAAGGACCCAAGAAGGTACACTTGGGTACTTATGGCAACATCAGAAAATAATTGGTGACCAAGAGAAGATTGTGATACAAACACATTTTGAGGTCTGCAAACTGATATGTAAAGAGATGGTAAGCAGATGCAGTGTGCAGGCTTCTAGTCAATTAAAAACATACAACCACGTTTTCTCAGAACTGCAGCATATACTGCAGAGACTTGAATTATATCTTGTGGAGATGTTAATACAGCCTGTGCTTTGTTGTGTACGTTCAGATTGTGTACAACACCAAATGTTTGTGTAAGTACCACACTTGAGGAGCATAGCTGTACAAGCAACAGTAGGTTGGCCAAGTGTTATCATTCTAGGGGAGGAACGGCTAAGTGTTTGCACTTTTGTAACAGTCTAAAATTGTTATGCTGGAGATTTCCCCCCCCCTATAAATTGACTCTGGAGAGGTAGTCTAGGCAGTGATACCATTAACCAAAATATCATTTAGTAGGAATATGATATCTCTTGCCATAATGCCTCTCAATATTGTTGATCAATATTCAATGAAATGATTAACAGAAACTTCTTAGTAGTTTGGACATTTCAACTAAAAATCCAATCAATGAGTCAAGAAATCTTAGTGTGATATATCACCTATTGGGTGGGTAGTTTTCCCCCCTAAACAGCAATAATATCTGTGGACAGATGCAGAGGGGCATCAGAAAAAATGTTTGAGGAGAAGCTTGAAATATGATGAGTGCTAAAGATCACGAATTTATATTTGTCTCGGATGGTTTAGAATGGATTGTAATGCTTCGTTGATTCATCGTCTGTCAGTCATTGCTTCCGAAGTCCCTGACAACCGAACCTCCTAACCAATACGCCCGTCAATCCCGCGCCAAGAACCAAGAAGCGCCAAATTACACATCCAAGTCGGTCTCATTTCCGCAAGAAAAACACTGGGTGAATCCCTCAATATGCACTGTGCGTTCCCGAGAGAAGGGACTCCGGCGAAACCATCCAAGTACCAATATCATATGGTACAGGGAACATGGTTCGGTAGGTTGGATCAGCCAGCGTCCATGAAAATCAGCCTCATCCTAGCTCGCGATAGCACAGGTCAGAACGGCACTCGACGCCGATAATACACACCACATGGTTAATGCTCACCAGACGCTAGACTTTAGAATGCTAACCGGCTGTAGGGGATTTTAACTTGGGATCCGATACGAACCAACAAGTGAAGCGAATGTTCCAACGAATCAAGGATTCCATATAGCTCTCACTTGCTTCATATACGAGTGTGCAGTGGAAGTAAAATTACCTACCAGGAGGCAGGCTAATAACTGGCACACCGATGCGGCGCTGATGGGGGAGATGCACGAGGTCTAACAGGGAAAAAGCCGCAATAGAATGGTTTTGCTGGCAAATGATTGATGGGCTGCCAGATAAACTTAGCTACGACTTCACACACTTCACAACATTTTCAAGGGGATCACCCAATTACTGAAGTCTAAACATGTTTAGCAAGCTGCTATATTATGTAGGAATTTCATAATAGCACGTCACAGCAGTAGTTATATTTTTGATTCATTTAGACCACATTTGTTTAGATTATATTAGGCTTGAAGGAGCAAACCATAGGGAAAAAAACCAGCTTATTAAATATTCATGGAGCAAACTCACTGATCAATCTAATTATGTCACTCAGATCCAATGAGTCTGGTACAAGGTTCACATCACTCCCATAACCATGTAATTAAGTCTTCCCCTCAAACAACTTATTTGTTTTAAAAGTGATTGTTCAAGAAAGCAAATTCTGTGTCCTTAAGTACATATTAAATTTGAAGAAATACCATTTCACAGAGAATGAAATGCACCACAAACAGAAAAAGATAATAATATGAAAAATTTTGTGTCTGTCCTTCGCAATAAAGGTCCACATACAGAATGTCACATGATCAACACACTCCAACACTCACACAAGCATCTTCTATATGAAACTATACAATTGACAGCATGCAAATACGTATAAAAAAAGTAACCTCAACAACTAGTCTGTAGTGAAACAATTACCATAATGATCATAGTCATAATTATTTGACTACAAAATATGTGAATTACTTCAAAATGGAGTATTTGTAACATTGACGGCCCTAGCATCTAAGTAAAAAAGCGTGCAGATAAAATGGCTGGTTTACCCTGATGCACCTAAGCAGCCCATGGCATACCACATACCAATAAATAAAGCCGTCTGTAAATCTACATGCCACAGCTTAGCAGCGTGAAGATGGGTTGTTTTTCATTGAACATGATTGAAACTTGGGATGACAAAATGAGTGAGATTCCGGTGTAGTGCAAGTCAAAACCATTTTTGATTGAATGAAAATCAAGCTAACACTTAATGGATGATTTCAAAATGCAGAAGCAAATATAGGAAATTACACAACCTATTTTAATTACAGCTAGTCCTTTTCAGTTAAAACAACCTTTTGATTGGTACTAATTGGGCCCATATAAAATCCTGGATTTGCATGTATACAAATCTTTTTTTTCTACACTTAATTTTTGTGTACATAAGCAGCAAAATTCCTAGTGTTTTAGTTTTTAATGCCTGACCTCGTATTGGACATATTTTAAAAACATGAAGCAACCCATTATATATTTACCCACACTTAAGACATTGACACTCTTGGATATAACAGCTGGATCAGGTTGTAAACTTTAAACCATGGCCTCAGGTTTTCTAGGCCCGCCAGACAATTTGTTGTAGAAATTACTCCAAGACGTGATTGTCTTACCTGACCAGATCCAGAAACCAGACACGATGCCTACAATAAGAAGCATCAAGTATTTGATCATGAACACAGTGAAATCAGGCCCGCTTCCACCCGGCTTATAGTCAATTTCACCAGTAAAAGCCCCATACATTTCATGATTGATTAACATTTTGATGTACCACTTCTGAAGCCAGGCTTGGCGTGATGATTGTTCGTAGAACAAACACGCAATGACCACGGTGGCAGGAACTGTATAGAGAACACTGAAGATTCCTATTCGCACCATGAGTTTCTCAAGTTTGTCTGTTTTTGTGCCGTCGTGTTTCATGATGGTACGGATGCGGAAGAGAGAGACGAAGCCGGCAAGGAGGAAAGACGTGCCGATGATGAGATAGACTACGAGGGGAGCCAAGATGAATCCTCGGAGTGCATCCACGTCAGACAGGCCGGTTGTGCAAACACCACTTAACGTATCCCCATCCACTTCCCCCATGGCCAGAATTGCAATGGTTTTGATAGCTGGGACAGCCCAGGCAGCTAGATGGAAGTATTGGGAGTTGGATTCAATTGCTTCATGGCCCCATTTCATTCCTGCCGACAGAAACCAGGTGAGGGTGAGAATCACCCACCAGATGGAGCTGGCCATGCTAAAAAAATAGAGCATCATGAAAAGGATTGTACAGCCTTCCGTCTTAGTGCCCTGTGTCACAACGCGCTGCATTTGAGAATTCTCCACGTTGGCATCTTGGGATGGGAAAGGCCCTGCGCAAGCCACCTTGTCTTCAATCGCAAATCCAACCACATACGCAATAGCCACAACACAGTAACAACCAGACAGGAAGATGATGGGTCTTTCTGGGTAGCGGAACCTCTGCATATCAATTAGGAAGGTGAGTACGGTGAACAAAGTGGACACCACACACAGACATGACCAGACTCCAATCCAGTACCACGCAAACTTCCTGTGTCCAGGTCCGAAATACATGTCCTCTGAAGGCTGACAAGGCATGCCACAATCCTTAATAATGATATGTCCCATCTGTACCTTGTACTCCAATGATTTGGATACTTTGTAGAGAGGAGGGCATTCATTGACGTTTGGAGCATGAAAGTATGTGCGGTTATTGAAGGAGGGGTTTTCGGGGAAATGCCCTCCACCAGGCCTGAATGGGTTTGATCCTGGGTACGTCGGTACTACTCCTGGGTATGTAGGCCGCGTGGGGGGTTCCACTTCATCTGTTTCATTTTGACCGACACACAGCCCTGATTTGGAGGTAGGGAATTTATTGCACTCTAAAGCCTCAGGCCAGCGGAACCCAAACTTGTTCATCAACGTTTCACATCCATTGCGGGCTTGGACACACAAAGATCGGCACGGGGGCAAGGCATCTTCCAAAACGGTGCATACAGGAACGTACATAGCACACAGGAAAAACTTAAGGTAAGGACTGCAGCGGACTTTAACAAGAGGGAAAAATTGATGGACCTCCATGCCCGCGTCCTTCTGGCTCTGGTGGTTGAGGAGGTTAGGCATGATAGTTTCATTGTATTGAATATCCTTACAGAGAGGTATAGTGATAGGTTCACACCGGCCATGGTGAGGTAGTCCTTCATTGTCCGAGATAAGAGCACCTCCCGAATCCTGACCAAGCACAGCTGACAAGAAACCCGTGCACAGAAAGAGACCGACGATACACCGATTTGGGCAACCCATCGTTTTCATGCGCAGTTCACAAACAAGTGTAAAAAGATGCAGATATATATTCCTTATGTTATCACACAATCACTGCCTTGATCTTACCACCAGTAGCATTGCTTGGTGGCTCTGCTTTTCCACAGAGAGAAGAACCAAAGTTGGGTCCACTCGTTGAGTAATAGAGGGAATTATCCAATACAAAAGCACTGTTATGTGTTTTCGCTCACCCACTTTTAAACATCATGGCGGCCTTTGTCACCGTCCGGGGGCTGGTAAGTTGTGACGTCACGCGCACCGAGCGCTGGGAATGGCTGGCCAATTAGAGGCTATTCCATTCTCATCCCTCTGCAGGCCGGCAAGTCGTATGATTCATACCAACAGTTAGCCCCCTTATGATCAGCAAGGGCTAAATTGTCACAACTGTATCATAACGGCTCCCCGATGCGATTTGCCAATGTGCTAAGAAATGTAAATATACGCCATTCTTGAGTGCTTAACGACAAGCTAAGTCGGTTTCCGAGGGAGATTTCTTCCATCCTTACTATATCAATTATTTATATTCTCGAAATAAATCATCGCAAACTAATTTATTATTTATTCATAACATATAATATTTCACCAATATTCAGAAAATGCAATACCAACTGCCAATAAATTTCAGGCCTGTCAGCCTAACATCCGTTGTTAGCAAATTATTTGAAACGCTTTTTAGAGGCAAAATGACGGGACATTCTCTCAAACTTTATATAAATAAATCTCAACTTCGTTTTCTTAAACGTACTAATATTTTGGAATTCTTAGAAGATACCGCTAAAATGATGGACACGAGGGATCCTGTAGATTCTGTTAGCTAGCATAATTATGGCGCTCGATACGAGCGTAGAGCGCTGAAATGTATAAACTGATGCTTCTGCAATAGAAGACAAAGGATATTCTTGATTTTCATAAATTATAAAGATAGTTCTGATGACGTAATGATCAAACATGAAACTGCGAACACTAAAGTTTACTGAAAGAATTTGATTAAACACGGGAACCACAACTCACTCTAAAGTTAAAGAAAAATGAAAATATTGAATGCTATATTTGCGGTTCTATTATAGAAGATGTGTCAGAGGAAAATGTTAGGACGGAATTTTCAAAATGTCCATGTATTGGCCTTTATTCCACACGTAAATTATTCAGACTTTTGTTTCCTTTTGATCCGTATAAATTATTCACAAATTCTATCCCTTTTATCTACCTGATGGTAACAACAACATTTCAATTCCTTTGATCTAGAGCAATTCCCCACAATTAATTCGAATTGACACTAATACCAGGTGTCTACAATCCAATGGTAGACCGCGTTGCGGTTTTCTCCGAGAGGTGGCAGCACAGAGCAATGCGGTCCCAAGCTCGACCGGAAGTTATCAGGTTATGCGCTTACTTCGCGGTTTACGCGCAAATACAAGAGATTCATTTCCATTTTGCTTCACTTCGACGAATAAAATTTCTCGCTCTACGTCACGAGGTCATGAGATATTTGATGGTGACGAAATTTAGGGTAAGCTGTCACTGTCAATGCGCTGTGCGTAGCGGACGAGCATCTCCGAAACGCTGTGAAACGAGCCGACCGACGACGTACAACTGGCCAAGTCGAGATCAAAGAGACCCAGGTATATTGTTTTCTAGGCCACTTTATCTACGTACAAGAACCGTAACACAATGAAGGTGGTGGTGGGAGCTGCACCAGGAGGCCTTGTGTCCTAAGTGTCTATCTCTTATGGCGGCGCAACCAGTGACAGACAGGTGATGGAAAGGAGCAAACTACCAGAAATGTGTGACCAGGGTGACACGGTAATGGCTGACAAGGGCTTTGTCATGCAGGACTTATTTGCTCCCTATGATGTCACCGTAAATATACCAACCTTTTTCAGTAGGAAGAATCAGCTGACAGGGTAAGTGGTGCAGAGAGACCGGAAGATTCCAGCAAGAGGGTGTACATTGAGCGGATAATAGGATTGGGAAAAACCTTCAAAATCTTGGTGGAACCTATGATCCACTGTGAGGTCCAAATTTCCTCAAATATAATCTTTGTTTGTTATATGTTATGTAACTTTCGGCAGTGCATCGTCCCCACAACTGCCTATGGTGTTTTAAGTCTATCCTACTCAGGGTGTGATATTATATGAATCTCAATGAAAGGTGATATGTAGTAGTCGTTTTATACCATGTGCCTTATAATGTAATCTATAATAACCCTATACTGTTGAGAAAAAAAATTTGTTTTTCACCCTATTAATGTTTGTCCCTTTATTTGAATGAGTGACTGTGGGTTAATTGTTTATAATTCAATTAAAACACTTTGTACTTTTCAAGTTTCAAGAGTTTATTATACATTCCACCACATGCAATATGCAGGCAAATGATTCCTTAAAGAAAAAAGAAATCAGTGCACAAGACTACTCAGTAAGAGAAATTGTGAAAAACATTGAATCAAGTATAGCATTTTTGAAATAGTCCCTGAAAAACACCTCTTACTTTGAAATCATAGTAGTAATAAAGTCATTGTCACGGGTAACTGGGACAATCTCCATACACCACAAGATGACAAAGTTGACTGTTCGTGCAAAACAACTGGCCCTGAATTTAGTAATAGTAGTCATGTTGGCTTTAAGGGTGAGCTGGTTGTTCTCATTAACCAGGTATGGCACTGAGACAGGAGTGACATGTTTGTCACTGGTACTGTAGGGACACTTGACCTCAACATTCATGTCATCAGACACAACCCCATCTGGTGAGCATGCGAGGTAGGGGTGTGTTTGGGATACTACAATCCCACATGGCTTGACTTCGGTCCCAGTCAACTCTGCATATTCCTCAGAGCCACAGGCTCATTACGGATACCGTGGTCGATTGATTTGGCCCGAATCTGGTTGACGCGGGTCAGCGACTTCGCCATACGGACCAAGTCTGTTTTGATAGTTGCTTTGCATATCCTGCCAAACTGGGAGTTCAATTCTTTGCCCGCTAAGAATCGCATTTCGCTTCTTCAGCTCTATTTTCAATTGCTGTAAGGTCAGACGGCCGTATATATCCATCAGTAATGATTTGCTCCAATGTTACCAACGATATAACTCGAAAGATTTCAATCAAAACTAACGATGTTGCGCAACCTTCTATGGTAAACTGTGTGTATTAGAATACCGGAAGCAGGCGAGGGACCGCATTGCTCCGTGGCGCCGCGTAGCGGATTAAAACTCGAGGTCTCTCATTACTATGGACATGGTTGGATTTGTCTCAGCTTACTAATCCCCAGATGCCGCCCGGCGTCCCCCCTTGAACCAATTTCTTACACCCAAACCAGTTGACCAGTCGTGACCAATGACGGTAGTCCATGCGCTTGGCTGGGGGAGTGGTTGAGTTTCAAGGTGGGTATAAGAGGTCGGACATTGGGAACATGAGGGAGAAGCTTGTCAGGAGAGACTGCACGAGAGGCATCCTTTAAAAATTCTGGTTTTCACATAATCAAACTTCCTGAAGAAAAACAACTTTTAAGAATTTACAAAAAGACTCTCAGAACCAAAAAAAATTGATTAAGGTGTCAGTCATTCAAATGAAGTACACAGCGCAGCATTGGCAGTGGAGTTTTGGGGATGATCAGGCAATAATTACAATGTCGCCTCAAAGGAATGTTTATCTAAGTAAGTAAGACACTAGATATGTCTCACATACAATGTGTAGATAGATTGATAGATCAACATTATTCCAGACATAGCTTACACACACAATAGAAGTGGTGCATAAAGTACAAAAACTAATTATGCATATAAAGGGTGAACATGTTACAATACGCAATTTAAGTACAGGAGGAAACACCAATGCTATGTGAAATTGGATGCATAAAACATATTTCCATGAACATATAAATTACATTTCTACAGATAGATGTCATTATTTTCACAGAGATCGTCACAGATAATGTGGCCTAGACATCTGAAACAAGTGAATGTCTTGAGTTTTTCACCATTTAAATACAATCAGGAAGATTTGCATCTTTCAGATGTTTTGACTAAAATAACATACAAGCACTTTTCTTGAAATTGAAAAATGTCATTAATTTATATAGCCCAGATACTGGATGGCTGAAGTGATTTTACAGGTTTTTTTATGACAGGTAATTAAATTACAGACATTTGATAATCAGGCAAGCATCCATGTACAAAGAAACATCGCAGTAATTTATACTGGATACTGGATGGCTGATGTGATTTTACAGTTTTTTTCATGACAGGTAATTAAATTACAGACATTTGATAATTAGGTAAGCATCCATGTACAAAGAAACATCGCAGTAATTTACATAAGAGTGTAACTAAAATATCAGATGCTCAACACTAATGCCATCAATTCCGCAGCATTTGTAACTGGCAAGCGGTTTAATGGCTGGAGCAACTTCCATCTCATGTAACTCAATATCATCAGTAAATATGTCCAGATTTACACACGGTGTCAAATTGTTACTCTTGACACAGTTGAACAACTTATTGTTATAATACTATTCTGGCACATACATTCCCAAAAAGCCTCCCCCCTTAATTATCAGCACGAGAGCCCGGGTTACACCACACCACTCTTTGGGAGGGGTGTAACCCTGATTTCAGCAATCCTCACAGCAAGCGAGTTCACCCTCCAAGTGGACTCGTCGTGTCACATGGGGATTGTTTTAGCCTGGCCTATCGCGGGACCCTTTATAAGGAGTCCAGATGGGTTAGTCAGGGAGATTCATCTAGTCAGAGAAACGATTCGGACCGCGAGATTCCAGGGAGTTTCTTTGTTGAAATTTAATAAACCAAATAAGCATCTCTACTCCAGGACTCGCGTTAATTTCCTCCGATTAGTCCCCACTCCAGCAACTACAGGCAGTGAGTAACAGTACTATAACGAAGAGCGTGCATAAGCAAGAAAAGCTTAGAAATTCGAGCTGTACATTATGATAATGCTTTTTCCATATCTGCACAATGTTCCCACCACCTGATACACCACCAGAAGTATTAGCAAGGTGGGTAGTACGGTTGCTCATGCCCCCAACCTCCTTCTAGAGGTCATTGGGATTAAGGGAGGTCATCTTCTTGGTTAATGACTCCTTGCGGAGATCACGTTCATGGTTCTTTACATACTTGAGTGCATATTTGAACCTGGCTTTACATTTTATGTGAGACTTGTATTGTAGGCCAGTCCTTGGCTTACCAGCACTGAGCCACCGTTTTCTATTTTCTCTAGACACATGGTAACTTTCAGATACAAAATGTATTGCAGGGAAGGGTAGTGTGTTGTAGGGTAGTGTGATGTAGGGAAGGGTAGTGTGTTTTAGGGAAGGGTAGTGTGCTGTAGGGAAGGGTAGTGTGTAGTAAGGAAGAGTAGTGAGTAGTAGGGAAGGGTAGTGTGTTGTAGGGAAGGGTAGTGTGTAGTAGGGAAGGGTAGTGTGCTGTAGGGAAGGGTAGTGTGTAGTAAGGAAGAGTAGTGAGTAGTAGGGAAGGGCAGTGTGTAGTAGAGAAGGGAAGTGTGTTGTAGAGAAGGGCAGTGTGTTGTAGGGTACTGTGTTGTAGTTAAGGGCAGTGTGTAGTAGGGAAGGGTAGTGTGTTGTAGGGTAGTATGTAGCATCTAGCAAGGTGTCGCTTGAGCAAATGATGGACGCTTCATCGTGCTCAGACCTTTTTCTGTTGCCGAAGTCCTAACTGTAATCTGCTGTATCCTGTCCTATTTTTATACCTCCTGTTTTAATATGATAATGATACAACTTTATTGGCCTCGATATACATTTTGTATGTATGCATGGACTACATGGTCAACAAAGAACTACAAGGTAAACATATAAATATAACGAGCACAGAGAGATTATGTTTTAATGGTATCAGTGTTGAGACATATAATAGACATTATGACTAACATTATGATATCAGCTGTAGTATTTATACAGCGTTGGACGGATGCATATCACACAGTGAGATCAATCAAAACAGTTAAATTCAAAATACAATCAATGTGCACAAATATACATTGAAAGTTTATAAACGGTAACAATGTTTATATAAATAATCGTTGAACCAATTTTGTCTTTGAACATTATGATTTATGCCACATACTCTCACTAATCATATCAGAAGGGACACCGAAATATAACAACTCTAACCTGCGGCAAAAATCCGTCAGGGACATTGATTTAATCGGAATAGTTTTTTGGCATTTCAATCAAGGTACAATGAACATTTTCAAATTGGATGTTTCTCAGCACGCGTCGTCATTTGGGGGACGTTATGACGGAGAGCCAGACGGAAAAAGACGAGTTGCAACGTTACGGACAGATGGCGGTGAGGTCGGGTCATCGCACGTTAGGAAGGCGTAAGTGAGGCACTTTCGGCGGCACTGTAAGCTTCTCGCAAATAAAGGATGGAAGATGTACACAACAAATGCACACACACGCACACACACATACATATATATATATATACATCTATATATATATATATATATATATATATATATATATATATATATATATATATATATATATATATATATATATATATATATATATATATATATATATATATATATATATATATATATATATATATATATATATATATATATATATATATATAGTCCTACACTGCTATATATTTATTAGAAATATGCTTAATATCCCTACGCGTCATTCTTGTAATGTCTGTGATCTTGGTCGTGCCCAACGCTGTAAGGTTTCTACCCTATATCCTAACCATATGATTGTGTTGAATAGTTTAACAAGTGCACTTGTAACACTTATCCCACTCTAGTATTGGGGTTAGAAGAGAGATTATTCTTTTTGAATATTACTAATATATCCTTTACACCATTCAGGATAAATTCTACCGTGGCGAAACTGTTTTTGGGCGAACAGTGACTCCACGTACTGATCGTGTCGTAGATGCTTCTTCACCACCACCTTCTTCACACCTTTTGCTTTTTTGATCTCATCCCGGCTCGACATCAAGATCGAGTACATCTTAGGGCGCAGACCAACATACTCCTTGATGGGCACTCCGGCACACTCATCCTTCATCTTCCCCAGAACCTTCTTGTTCACCCTGCTGTAGAGACTACGGGAGGGATGAAAGTTGCTGGTGTCAAAGAGATGGGCATCTTCCTTCATGTCAGCATACACGTCAGGCGTGCGTATCTCCATTAGCAGCGAATCCGTATATGTGTACAACAAGCCAAGGTTCTTGCCGTATCTGGGCTTCATGGTATTATAATAGAAGTCGTACATCAGGTGTATGGAGAGGTCGAGTATACACATGCCCACATACACCGGGCGGTTCAGTACCAGGTGAGTCTTGTGCATGTGCAGAGCGGCCAGGTCATTATCAAACACCTGATGACGCGCGTAGGCGGGACTTGCAATAAGCCTACGCATTCTTTCTTCTTCCGTAGATCGCACAATCTTGACATTGACCCGCCTGCGGAGGTTCTCCATAGTCTTGCCGAAGACGAAGTTGTTCATTAGTTTGTAGAGGTCCTTCTCAAAGTCGCTGGTGGCCACCTTACGCAGATCCGTATTCATCCGAATGTAAGGCTCCATCCAGGGGCTCTGGTTAAAGGATAGGGCTCGATGGATCATGGTCAGCCTCATCCCCAAAGACAGATACAGCTTGAGGTTCCTGTAGTGCACCACATACTTCTCCTTATTCTGCAGGTTTGGCATCAGCTTTTCAACCTCGCCCAGGGTGCCACCCAACTCGCCCAGGAGGTTCTTCTGATAGATAGACAACCAGTCGTTCTCTACAAGAAGCCGTTCCGGAGCCAGCGGGTAGTCGTTGTGCTCGTCATGAAGTGCAGTAGGATACTCCAAGTCAACCTCAAGTATGTATCCAGTCTCGGCATCATCTGGGTGGTCCTGTATCTGTAGATCCTCCGGCCGAGCCACCCACTCAATACCCGCAGTTGGCAAAGGCTGACTCATAGCCCACCCATACAAATTGTTAGCATCAAGGTACTGGATGTAGCTCGTTGGTTTATCCTGGTCAAAGTCATCCACGAGCGGGTTATTGGCCTTAGCGTGGCCTTATACCACCGCGTAGACCTTTCTCAATGAACAGGTGCTTGTCATAGTCGGTGAGTAGCTCCCGGAGTAGCTCGAGTTCCACGCCTGTGCTCTTAAGCAAAGCATCCCATGACAAACCGGGGCTGGTATAGTAGTGGGCCGGATCCAACCCGTACTGCTTAAGACAGGTCTTGCGGAACACCTCAAACACATCTGCCAGGAGCAGTACATCTGTCCGCAGGTACAGGTCATGGTAGTCACCCATGTTCTTACACCCGAACACGCTCCAGACCTTTTGTGCATAGGCATAGTCTACAGTAGATATACCCTCCTCAGAGAGCTTGCTGTAGAACTCCTGGATTGGCGGCAGAGGGGAATCAAACTTATCCCAGCTGTCCATGAACTCATAGGGGAAGACTCCCTTACGCAACAGCAACCGCCGCTTCATCTGGTCTGGCTCATATTCCGCCGTCACAGCAAAGGCATCTGGGTTGTTAGCAGACACCAGCTTATCAAGCGAGGCCAGGAGAAACTGTGCACTGTCAATGAAGCGCAACTGTCCAAGCGACAGGGAGATATATTTCTCCATGTTGTTGGGGATACAGTTGATGTTCCCCTCCACTTTGCTTATTCCCTGCATCAAGAGATGGGAGTCGTAGCCCCGCAGGTTATGGAACACCACAGGGATGGGTGTTGTCTTGGGACTCAGCCGAAGTTTCAGGTTACACACGTTATGGGCTGGCCCTCTGTACAAGCCTGTTATATGGCAGTGATCGCGAACAGAGTCAAAGCCCAGTTTTTTCTTACACACATGACAGTGAGTTGCAGCCTTATGTGCCCTTCTATCCTCCCGAGTCATCCGCATAGGGACAGGCTTGGACAGAACTGCTTTGATCTTTTGCTCCTCCTGCTGCAGAGCCTGTAAGAACTTCTCCACAGCATCGCTTCCTCTGTAAACCACAGGGGGTTTGGTCTTACCGTCACAACGAACAACCACATAGCCGTAGCCGCATCCTTGGTGTTCCTGCGTTCTCTGCGTGTTGCTCTTACCAGGATTAAGCGCAGGAACCGGAAGCTTCACTGTGAGCGCCTCAAAGTCAGCATAGATGACGTAGGGTGCAGCAAGCTGTTTCTGCCAGTTCTGGAAGGATAATATGTTCTTCCCTTCCTCAGGCATATCCACTCGCACAGCAGTTTGCCCTATCCCCATACACTCAGGATTATGCGCCAGGAGCAGACCCTCTGAGGTATATCCATGCAGACATAGCTCACAGAATAACTTGCGCTCTTTATGTTTCGTCTGGTCATACAGCAAGCGGTTCAGGTCTTTGATTTGCGTGTAATGAAACTTGCCGTCCTTCTCAATCAGCATGAGGTTTATACGGGTACCAGAGTGCTTACTGATGCGGTGTACGATAGTGGTCTTCCCATCCCAGCCAAAAACGTTCAAGGCTAGGTTAGCATGCTTTTCTATCTTCTCAACATGCGACACCGGTGTAGGATATTCTACACCTGCACCCTCCAGCAGATCTAAGAGCCACTGAATGTTATATTTTGATGGTCGCTGTGGGTTCTTGGCTACCGGGTGCAGAGCGGCTACAACAGCCCATAGAATGCAGAAGTCGTCCCAGTTCTTTACATTTATGATGGCCTGCTTAGCCGCCAGCGCAGCCGGAAGTCGCAGGTAGGAGCCACCCTTCAACGGTTGGTAGTTGGCAATATCAATCCACAGAGTTGTGACCGCCTCAAACTCCCAGCCAGAACCTTGGTTGGTCCACTTCTCCAACCGCTCTTGAATATTAACAACACTCTGGTCCAACGCAACATCCATGTCTTCTGAGGAGAGAACCACCTGCTGCTTATTACGCAACATAGGCTCAACATACTCAGTGCTGTCATCATCGGCGTGCTTGGAGAGTCTTACCTTAAGGGCAAACTGACACTTGATTCCACCTAGCTCTTCCAGCTCACCAGTCAAAACTTTATGCATCTTCCGACGCATGCCCTTAAAGAACATCATAAGGTCCGAGCTAAGGGGGTGAGACTCAGGAACTTTCATCACCCATCCACGCAAATAGTTTTTAACAGCCCACTTAGTCTTCTTGAACTGAAGACGCGCTGTGGGGACTGGAGACTGGGTTGCGGGGACTGGACTGCGTGGGGCAGCAGTGGGGACAGGGGTGCGTGCCACTCCAGCCCTCAATCTAGCCAACATCTCCTTGTATGTACGGTCATATTCATTACGCACTTGGAGTGCTGTGAGTGCAACCTTAGAGCGTGGATAAGGAGGCTTAAAACCGTGAATTGAAACATAATCGTTTTGGGCTTCACGTGCCCGCTGATTATGAGTCATGTTTACTATACTGTTCCATTAGTCTAAAAGGGAATTTGTTGATACACAAAAGGCAATGACAATACAGCGAGCGGACTTTGACCTACGCAGTAAACACCCGTCTCTGACAAGGTGCCACGCTTCGTCGCACATAGGCCTGACCGCCAAACCATGATGTTGACGGCGCCACAAGATTTCTATTTTTATACAGTGGGGAATCCCCGTTCAGTGGCGCCGACTGGCGAGTCAGTGTCCCTAGCTATAGGCCGTTGTGAAGCAATTTTTTTCTTTTGACGAAGACGACTGTGATTGACTTTATAGAACCCACAATCCATACACAATCCTACCTTATTATTTTTTAAAGCCTTCTGACAACCCGTGCAAAGACGATTAATGACACCATGTTTTATCTTATATCTGTGTAAATTACAAAACTCTTGCTCTTGCGTACAGGGCCTGTTACAGGGGTCTTTCTTCCCGAGTAATATCCATGGGCACTTATTGTCAAATCCTACCATTGTAATATATAGATATCTATTAGTCTAATTGGTAATACCGTCTGGCGGCAACTGGGTATCGGACGGCACCACAAGCAACTCCTCCTTTACAAAGCCACGGAGAGGTCCATCCAACAAATAGTATAGTACAGGTTCACCAGATTTAGTGACAGAGCTTCCAATCCGGTAAACATTGAGTGACCACACAGGGTCAGTGGCCCGCCGCCGGTGGTCTTGCTCTGCCTCACCAGGCTGGTAGAGGTAGCGAACGCCAACATCAGAGGGAAGCTTTTGCTCTTTGACCCCCAGAGGGCGCCCAGGTACGACTGCAGAGGGCTTTTGTGCAACTCGTTTTGCCTTTATAGCATCTTTAGGTTTTTTTCCAGTCAAGCGGGTCACCTCATTATTTATCGCAGAGACTACAGCCTGCAGTCGAGAAACCCACTCAGTCGATCGTTTTCCAGTATCCCTTAACTCTACGGCATACTGGTGACCAAAGAGTCGCTCAGTCAGGGTTCGGTTAAAGCGTTCCACTATACCCTGGTCTCGATGGATATTCACACGGCCACGTCTGACTGATACTCCATGTTTTACTAACAGCTGATTCGCTGCACCCATAAACTCACGTGCGGGGTCCACCTGAAGTAGTTTAGGCCACCCCAGCGGTCCTCGCTTGTATATCCTCTCGAGTGCACCTACGACCTCCTTAGCCTCTTTTGTAGTCAATGGCTCAGACGCTTTGTAGCACGAGGCCACATCAACCAATGTTAGGGCATACTTGTAAGTGCGACGCTTCACAACATCATGAGGAAGAAATAAGAGATCGGCTTGGTGCACCTCATTAGGGACAGGGACATCAAACTTTGGCCTGGAAATGTGTTTTGGCACTGGCAGGTAGATTTGCCATATAGCTTGCTTTGTTAGCCACCCCCTGGCAACTTCCTCAGAAACCCTCGCTTCTGTTGCAAGCTTCTTGATAGCTGTTATGCCTTTCCAGTAGCCCTTAGGACTATAGTATATCTTCTGCATGCAACGATCCATACAAAGTAAACGCTCGAGTCTCCAAATGACCTACTTAGCAAGCCTGTATGCAACCAGCCCAGTCGCAGCCATACCCAGTATAATGAACGCCACCTCACGCCCCCTCTGTTCATCTGAGGGCTCGTAGAAGTCTGAAAGTTGCGGCTCAGAGCCCAACGGGTCGACGGTTTTTATTCGTAATCAGGGAGTACTATGCATAGCCTCGTCCGCATCCCTAAAAGTATGCTCGGCATGTCCCTGGCGACGCAGTTGCTCATTGATGAAGTCTAAACGCTCAGTTCTCTTCTTGGCCCATGCTGCCTGAGCAGATTGAAGCTGCTTGATTGCCATATCATGACGTTTACGTTCCGCGTCCACTTGGCTGCCTCGCAATTTAGAGAATAAAAAGTTGCTCCCAGAAAATGCAAGTGCGTTAACAAGAGCACCCCAAACAAGTAGCGCGAGTGTGGCCATTACTTCAGTATATCAACTGGTAAGATTCCTTGTTTAATTAGCATATCCTTTGTGGCCATAGCTAGTGATAAATCGGCAACAGCCATAGCCAGGTCCCGTGGGGTGAAATCAAGACGTGGCACCCCACCACCCAGAGCCATCTTAGCAAGCTTGGCATAACCTATTGAAATACCGGAAACAACTACACCGTGGTACAGAGCGTTGATGAGCATTCTGCCATCAGTAATTGGTGTTGTCATCTTATTCCATATAAAACGGATCCTTTAAATGAGCGTCCGGAGGCTTTTGTACCACAACCTGTTTAGGGTGTGAGGCTACCATCTGGTGGCTGTAGCAATACAATGCAAACACGCCAACACCGCCGACAACCAAAGGTGCAGCCCATGTTGGCCATGCCCACCTTTCCGGAGGTTTGCTCGTTGATATTGGCTCGACAGCTTCGTCTCTACCATCTGTAAGCGCAGCCTTAGCCTCTCGGAGCTCTCTCAGAAGCTTATTTTGATTGGCTTTTTGAGCTGCAGCACCCTTTCGTCCTGCCGCAACCCTTTTAACGTTTTTTGTCACTGACGTTATCTCCACCGGTGTTGTCTCCCCTTGATTCGTGTTTGTTTCTTCCATGTTTACTTACTAAAATTTATTTGTCCAATTGACAGCTCTTAGTAAGAACCTGTTATAGCGTAGCTAAGCACATGCTATAGCGGAGTTAAGCACATGCTATAGCGGAGTTAAACACATACTATAGCAAGGAAGTGGTGTCTTCCTCTCCACCGGCCCCTGTTGTTTCGGTGCTTGTTTTTCCCAAATTGACAGTGCTTAACTGTTGTTAAAGCCGCAGTTAAGGGAGCTAAAAACATACCATAGCGATGATATAGCTCACAAGTGGCAGTGCTTAGTGCGTGTCCAACAAACGGGTCCGTCTCGAGGTCTGTAATTAGCCTTGGCTGGTGTTCTGGTGGGATTGGTAGAAACATACAAGCAATACCTGAGTATAGCTGTAGCAATGATTGACCTAGAGTGGCGCGTCATGCTAGCGCCTAGCCGAGCCTCGTATCTCACATACAGCTTTATGATCTCTTCATCAGACATTGATTTAACCTGGTCAATTGTAATGTGCTCCAAACCAAGGTACTGACGGGCCTGACCGCCGGCTATGATGGCAGCAAGCCTATCTCTCTTAGAAGACATGGGGTGCAACTTGGTTCCGCTCCCAGACTTTGTCTCCACTAAGCTAGTCGAGTCCTGTTCAAGGAGTTTATCAATAATGGTATCAGGATCCATGAATATACGTATACTCCTTCGAGCTTCAAAATACTGCACCGCTACCCAGATGAAGAAACCTAAATTGATTACTGAGGCAGCGCCTGCTATCAAGGCCAATATCACTTCAATCGACGGCATATGCAGTAGGCTGATCAGTCTTCAGCAGCAGTTTTGCGTGCTTGGTCTTTGCTAGTAGTTGGCGTACTGTGGCACGTTCCTCCTTTGTTGGAATTACATCATTTTCACGTAAGGCGTCTTCAAACGAGTCACGGCCCTTGGTGTGAAAGAGCACCATCCAGCGAGTCTGCTCAAGTAAGTCCTTCAGCACAGAGTTGTACTTTTGGCTGAGGACCCAGACACTTTGCTGCGCATGGCGGCCGCTAAAGGCTAGTTCGGATAACATGTCTTTCTTCTTGGTTAGGGCCTTTGTTGCGGAACAGTCATCAATAATGTACAGGGTTGGCTCGCCCTTAAAACAATGGTAGAAAGCCCTCAGGTGGTCATGGAGCCGCTCCCCTGGATCAACCACGTACACCTCTGAATCATCCCACACCCATGACCGCGTCTGATAGGCCTCGTTGAAACGTATGGTAGGGCAGAGGATTACAATATGCTCGAAGGCACCGAAGAAGGGCCCTTCAAGGAGGTCGAGGATGAATGCGGTTTTTCCACATCCTGTCTGCCCACAAACAATTGCCGAACAGGGACCATCTGGAAATGTAAACTTAGTAGACTGCGCTGACGAACCTGCCATCTTTAATGTTAAGCTGTGCATCCATTACAATAGACATATAAACGTTCAATGCGCCCGCCGCCTCTGCCTTTTTTGTGATCTGTATGGTGATGCCCTCAGACGCATTCTCCACAGCCCTGCCACTACCGTGCAGCTGGTCGTCATCACTCGTCCTTAAGTCGAGCCACAGAGCATACTTACTGGTTATGTACTCTCCTAGGGATACGTCTGACAATGCCAAGTCTTTTGCAGCTATTGCTACACTGGGGTCTCGTTTACTCGTTGCTGCAAAGGCCTTCTTCACCTCATCCCACTGCTGGTAGCCACGCATGCCTTGGGCATAGAGTTGGTTGGGGATGCCATCAATGGTCACCTCAACTTTTGTAATCTTTGGGTTGTAGAACGACTCTGTTTTCCTAGCGAATGAGGCGTTGGTCGGGTCTTCAAAGAGCAGTAGGATGCCCTTCATGCTGCGAGCTGGCACGTTCAGGTTGATGTTCCACAGTGTATCTCTTTTATTGTATACAAGCTTCCTGTGACGAAGCACACGGTCATACAGAATCGAGAGTCGACCTGTGTACTGGGTGCGTATCATGCGGGCCAACTCTGTTTGGGTAACCATGTCATACTCCAGCGAGATGCCATCAATTTTGTAGCTTGCAGTGGTGTCGCCTTTTGCATGAATCACGCGGTTGTAGTCGTTGAATGTGAGCTCGTATTCCAGTCTGTCACTAAGCGCACTCTGGTAGAATGGCATGTGGCTCTCGAGGAGTTCAAAATCAAGCGGAACGTAAAACCTGTTACTATAAACATCGGCTACCGCATTGTCCTCTTACTCGGTCTCAACCTTGTCTCCTGCCCCCACTCGTATCTTAGTTGCGTTTCTGTCATCTGATGTGTCAATGCCCTGATACAGGAGGCCCTGTCTCTCCTGTGCAGTCCGCCACAAGTCGTGGTAACAGTGGTACACATCGCTGTCATCAATAGACACGACCTCATTGCCAGAAATCTTGATTGTCATTTTCTTAACCACGGCGCGGCCCAGGTTTTGCACAACGCTGCGGTTAACATCAGTCGAGGTCAGCGTGATTGTAAAGGCCAGCCGTGCTCTCCCTGGGACAATGACGTCGTCTGCGCCTAGATTGGGGAAGCGAACCAGCAGTTGTTGGTTCTGGTCAATAGTGCTTGCATTGTTTGTAACGACTACAGACTGTCGCACGCCCTTTACCCCGAGCGGTTCACGTATCCGGCGGTGTGGGTTTAGTTTGCGTCCGTAAGTACTCATCATGTTGAATGCTTAATTACACTTATATCTTTAACACACATACATGGAGTTTGATAACCCAACATTTGACGATGCAGATGAGGAGGGGGCTATGGGATGGGAGAGGAATAAGGAGACTAACCTGATTGACGATACTTTAGATACGTCGAGTACAATTAGTCCACCTTGGGCTATTACTGAAATGCCTGCGGGGTTAACAGAAGATCAAGTGGGTTCCAAAGAAGAAACTGAAGTCTTAGGTACGAGGTGGGAGAAGGCAGTGTCTAAGCATGGGCTGCAGGCCACTCTGGAGTTTAGATCGTCTAAAGGAGGTGACCTTTGGGTTAGGTGGGGGCGAGACTGGAAGCTTCTGACATGGAAGAACAATCCCAACAAATTCCTCTCTCCTAGGAGTATCCTAGATTACGGTGGTACACACAGCTTGCTCGGGCTCTTGGAGTGACCCCTGAACTATCCACAATGGCAGCAAAAGCCCTACAAGGCGTTGACCAAGCTGCTGCTAAAGCGGAAGCTGCACTTCCAAAGTTAGAAATTAGAGCAGCCCCGAAGCCATGACAGAGCAAGGTGGTGTGGAAGAAACAAGCTTCATAGAGGGCGTTCATAACGCCATAGAAGACCTAGGTACACAAACAGACAACGAACTACCACTCAGAGAGCTTATGGGGCTTGATAAGGCTATGCAGACCCATAGGGGTGAGCTGGTCAACAACCTAGCTAAGATAACTGAGATAGAAAGGAATATAAAACATCGGGAAGCTAAAATGGCAAGCCTGGAGGAGGAAGGGAGGGGTGATAGTCGAGCATGGAGATTCCAAGCAAATGAGCTTGCAGAGCTGCAGGACCTGCGGCGTGTCCGTGTTGAGGCTGCTTCTGTAAACCGTGAACGTCTGCGAACCCAAATTAACCGCATCAGGGAAACGATCAACAGACTTCTTAACGAGGACACAACGCTAGCTGAGCGTGTACGCACTCTGTTCCGAGAGCAGGGTATAACAATCGCCTCCATACTCACTGTGATTGGATTGGCAATCTCGACCCTTGTAGTTGCTTTGACGGGCGGAGGGAGCACTAGTCCAACCCCGGCACCAACGCCGACGCTAGCTGATAAGCCCGGTGTAAAGGAATGGATTAAAAAACAGCTGAACTCCTTGGCAAACGTCCTGAAGGGCCTAGCCGGTAAGGCAGCAGCTGCCCTTCCAGGAATCATTGGCTCCATCGTATCATGGCTGCTTACGTCAGCTGCAAAGGTGGCTGGTTGGATGGCAGATCATGTATGGGCCGCAGCTGTGGTGGTGGGGGGAGTTATCCTCCTGATACTCCGTGACTTACTACGTAGCAAACCAAAGCACAGATAAGCCTATAGCGTATCCGCCTATAATAAGAGCGGTTTTCTCATCCTTGTGCGCCCCACGCAGACCGGTCTCGGCCATAGGGGCGGGCCCTGGAGAGGAGAGTTCCATATCTGTATCTGTATCTGGCGGAGGGTCAAAGCTTCCTCTATCTGGAACAACCGGAACCAAGTTGACGTCAGCATTGCTGCCGATCTGCTGCTCCTCAGTTGCGATAGTAATCAGATTGTTGTACCCAGCAACGTCTCCAATGGCGAGGCTCATATCTGATGGAGCCATGTACAGGCCCGTTCCAAACACATAATCAACCTTTGAGGAGGCATTCTGGAGGACGTTCTGATACCGTCGGATGGATGAAGGAATGTCCACTGGGTAGTTGATGGCATCCTCAACGTTGGCCTTAAATTGCTTTTGGGCATCAAAGGACGTTCCAACACCTAGTATCTCTGAGCGGGTTTGCGCCTGAGCACTAAGAATGCCCCACACATAGGTCCGAATGCTGTCGTTGATCCGTGAGATACCTGGGGATGTGAACCCCTCCAATTTTTCCAGGATGAAGGTGCTCCAGGCGATGTTTGCCCACTCTTGGTCTTGCTTTATGAAATCAATGTGCAGCTTGCCGCCCTGCCGATAAAAACCAGTGGTTGATTTCTCAAAGGTTTGCCTGCCGGAATCGTAGAGGTTGTAGTTTCCGTAATGAAAGATCACCCATACCTTGTGTGTTTCGGGGTCGGAGTAGATCCGCCCTAAGCCCTGGTTGCCGCCCTGCATCCTCCAGTCGCTGTTTTCGTCAACCCCAAACTCGTGGCAGAGCTGGTGGTAGATTCTCTTGTCGAAGGAATTGTTGGTAGCCGACCACGTGGCGTCATCTGGCAGTGCTATTCTCATTTCGTCTAAAAGTCTCCGGATGGTGTAGTAGACGTGGAACCTGTAGAGGTTACTTAGTGCTGGGGAGTCAGATCTGAGGTGGTCCAGGGCAGAAACTCCGCAGCCACTGGTTGCGCACCATACAACAAAGTTTACCTGGTTCTGCCAGTATTGCATGTGGTTGGTTCTCCAGCCAACTACAAGGCTGTCGTCGCTTATGTTTAGCACCACGTATTTATCAAACAGGTTGGAGAACTCTACACCAAACGCATCTGTGATATTATCCGATGTGTCAGATCCTCGCGGGCAATATGGGGTAGGTATACCAGCCCGGTTTTGTACCTTTTATTCGTATTGAATGTAAAGGCTTGTTTATTCATAGTGCTATGTATCACACTCTGTCAAATGTTCAAAGCGGCGACGCTGTGTCCCTGCAAAAACCTATTGACAACACTGCGGGCGATCTATGTGTTGGCCTAAGGTCAATCACGTATACTGTGGGCTGGTACAATCTCGAATCAAACGAGACCATTCAATGGCAGTCAAGAACAGAAGAAGGAGGATCTGTCCAATTAAAACCTGGTCTCTGGAGTTTCAGCCTTCTTCAGCAGCAGATTACATCAATAGGTCTTGGTTTAGAGGTTAATGCTGCAAATGGGGTTATTACCCTAACAATTCCTCATAATGGGGCTGCGCGCATATCAGACGGTGTGTTAAAAATGTTGGGTCTTGATGACGGTCAGGGTAGGCAACTAATTCCTACAGGTACTTACATAGGTGACCGGCCCATTAACTTTAGCATCTTTAACACAATTTATGTTCACCTCAATCAAGTCAGCACCACGCACAACATGCTAGATGGTGCGCCCGCTACGGAACAGTGCATGAGTTAAAGGTTCAGTTATGCGATAATAAAGGAAGGCTATTGGATAACCACGACTTACCTGTTAGCGTTGTTCTTGAATTTACAAGATGTCAATAAAAACGAGTATTTATGGACCTAGGCAAAAACCGGCAAGCACTGTTCAGGGTGCCGACCTCTCGGAATATGCCACAAAGACCTATGTATCTATTGCTGACTCAAAAAAAAAATGGATAAAAGTGGCGGTACTATGACTGGAGACCTTGAAATGGGAGATAATAAAATCGTTCAGTTGGGAGACCCGATTTCACCGAAGGATGCTGTTCATAAAAAGTATATTGATGCTGAATATAGACAGCAGAACAGGTACCTGAGACGATACGTAGATGAAATGACGAAACCACTCATTACTATATGGGCAGAAGCAAGTGGCCCCCTTCGCAGAGGATATGAGTGGTCGTTTGGCCATGGGGCTAGGGGTCGAGACTCACAAGACTCAAGCTGTGGATATACCATGTTATGTAATGGCAAGATCATTCGTATGGGGTTGTCTTCGGGTGTTGGTGCTGATACTGGTCCTATAGCAGTCGTTCCTGTTATTAATGGAACAAATCAAGTGGTAGGAATATGTAAGCCTGCTAACCAACGGGCTGTTGTAATAACTTTAGACCAGCCTTTACAGCTAGAACAAGGCAACGTTATTAACTTTTATACAACCATACAAAACAGAGGGGCGACTTGGTCTGTAGCTTCTCTGTAGCTTCACTGCTAATTGAACTTTATATATAGACTTATGTATACAAAGACAGTATGAAACAACAACCAACGACTGCACCGTTAAACCCGGAGCCTCCTCCATGTGGTCTGGGGCACTCCTATCGGCTGAATGAGATCAGTCTTAAGAAGCAATACCTTGAGAAAGAAATTGAAAAATATGGTGCTATGTACAAAAAATATAGGTGTGCAGTAAACTCAGTGGACGCTGTAGACACTGCTTTAGTTGCTGTGGGTATGTGTCTTGGCGTAAGTGGTGCAGGTGTAATGTCTACAGTAGTTGCCATTCCTATTGCCACAGTGTTGGGTGCTACTGGAGCCGCTTGTGGGCTACTTGTAATTGCTGGAAAATTCATCAGTCGGCGGCTGACCATTAAGTTGAAAAAGCATGACCAGATCCGCATTCTCGCTCAGAGCAAATTGAATACCATTGCTGACATTGTATCGGCGGCGCTTGAAGATGGGTATATCTCATATGATGAGTTTAAGCTCGTTTCGTTCGAGATCACGAAATATAGTCAAATGAAAAGTGACATTAAAGCAAAATGTTTGAAAGCGGCAGAATCGCCCCCTAGACCTGCTAAGGTATGACCCTGACAGTCCATTTGAAGAGTGGGGGTTGCTAGATATAATGGAGGCGGCGATAAAATCTTTCTGCAACGATCATACTGGAGTCAAACAAAATACGGACCAGTGGGAGACCACGAGGAAGGGCTGCATTGGAGGAAGTGACTACTCCTCTATCATAGGGTAAAACTACTTCAGCAGCTATAGCAAGAAGCTGACAGAAAAAACTAGCAACGAGGGTGTTCGCTTTAGCGCACCCTGCCTCTGGGGTACGACTTTTGAGGAGGTTGCAATTGCGGTATTGGAGAAGGTGTACGACACCAAGGTCTACGGAAATAATATCTATATTGAGGGCGGCGCGACGGCCTACTCTCCGGATGGATTTTGTGTGCTCCCGATCCGGCGGGCTGGAGTGGATGCTGTCTGTCTGGGGCATCCTGAGGAGGTTGTACTGCTCGAGATAAAATGCCCCTACACTCGGAGTCCTGGGAGGGTGATTCCGAATATGTATAAGCCTCAGGTTCTGCTGGGTCTGCACCACAGTCCGGTGGCGACCATCAGCGTGTTTGTCGACTGCGTTTTCAGGTTGTGCTCCTTTGAGGACCTGGGGAGGGCTGAGATGTATAAACAGGTGTATCACAAGGATCAGAAGAAGTATAAGGAGACGGTGGCTTGGGGGTGGGTGTCCATTGAGGGGCTTGAAGACGGCGACTATAGTGCGAACGGGAGGTTTAATAGTTGCCTGGGCTTGGAACAGGAGCATCACGGTCCTTGGTTGGAAAGACCGAGTGGGACCACAGAGAGGCCGACGGGGGCTTTCTACTGTTGGAAGCTCTTTACGATGAGATTGATAACCGCTCGTCCCGATCCCGACTTTATCGAGAAGAACGACGCTAAGGTTGCCCAGTTTATACAGGACCTCAACCGCGTGAAAAATGGAACTTACAGCGACGGTCGCAGATATTTATCACTCAATGACCTCTATGGTGACTAACTACTGGTGTGGGCCTATACCATAGGGGCTGGAAGGGCTGGGCTCATATGGTATAGCTTAGGGGGGAGGTGCGAGCAGTTCGCTGGCACATGTGAGTCACCCTGTATATATGTGTTTTCTGGGTTGCTGTATTAGATTGCTGTGCTCGTACCCCCAGTCTCTATACTACTGTCCCCAATAAACTCATGAACATTGAAGTATCACCCAATTTCCTCCCATTCAATATTCGCAACAGAGCTCCGATACAGATTTCACGAGTTGTTATCCCCTTCTTCCCAGTGTTCTGTCAAGGCTTGATCGTGAGGTTAGGTTTGTGTCTAAGGTCAATTCATCTCCAACTGGTAAATGTTTTTCACAATCATTCCATATGAAATCATGGATGATTATCTGGAAGATTTTGTTATTGTTTTTTTACTGCAAGTAGGCTCTTAGAGAGGAATGTATGATGTGTATGCATGGATGTCCTTAATCAAACCAAAGTATTGTTTATCTAGTGTTAACCGTACATAGTCATTGTGAATTGAGGATTTGATTGTGATCCCACGGGATATAGGTGCGTTCATCATTAAAAGTATCCCTCCTGAGCGATGGGTTGCTGTGATGTGTCTTGGCCAAGAGAAACTTCGAGTAATGTAATCATCAATATGGATGTCATCATTCATACCATTAACTGCATGTGTCTCAATTAGACCTACAATATCAAAATCAGAGATCTGATTTAAAAAAAATCCACATTAGAACATACGTCTTTTCCCTTTGCAACCATTCCCTGAATGTTCCAACATCCGATTCTTAAATAAGTGTTCATTTCATTCATATGGTTTATATTTGAACAATTTGTAGTAAAGTGTTATAGCAATGAAACACATTTTATGAATCCAATAAAATACTCTTCATTTGTTTAACGCATTCTCGTATCAATAACGATATCGCATCAATATATCTACGTTATGCCCTACACTATTGTCACAGGACAATGCCCTACACTATTGTCACAGGACAATGCCCTACACTATTGTCACAGGACAATGCCCCACACTATTGTCACAGGACAATGCCCTACACTATTGTCACAGGACAATGCCCTACACTATTGTCACAGGACAATGCACTTCACTATTGTCACAGGACAATGCCCCACACTATTGTCACAGGACAATGCCCCACACTATTGTCACAGGATAATGCCCTACACTATTGTCACAGGACAATGCCCTACGCTATTGTCACAGGACAATGCCCCACACTATTGTTACAGGACAATGCCCCACACTTTTGTCACAGGACAATGCCCTACACTATTGTTACAGGACAGTGCCCTACACTATTGTCACAGGACAATGCCCAAAACGTCCATGCTTTGCGGTATATTCGTTTGATGGCGCCACTGTTTTGGGGCGGTCACCGTTACGTTTAATTAACAGCGCCCTTAGGTTGACGACGTTGTGCCTACCGGCGTATAGGTTCCGCTCTGATGAAAATCTGCGATAGCGTAGCTTTAACTCGAGCCATGACGTCACATTCCCTCACCCAGGGCCGATCGCGGGCCCTCTTCACACATCTAACGCGGTGTAAAATTGTTTTCGTGGCAGATTGGTGTATGGCTGTCGTTTCCAATGTCTGGTTTTCGTTTCCAGTCAGATTTCAACTAAATTGACTAAACTGTCACATTGAACATTCTCGGCCAGTTGTTCATTTCACCAGTAAAAATGCTTCCATGTATCCTAGTAATAGGTCGCTTTGTACCACGCTGTACAATCAAAATTCGGTGGACAACGATTTGCTGTTTCTCGTATCGGCCGCTTGGCAATGCCTTTGCTATCAGTCTGTTTGCGCATGGATCTCCGCGTCACGCTTTCGGGTTGGGGGTGGCAGTGGGTTCTCCCTATGTGAAGGTCAGTAAGGATGTGCCGCCAATATGGGTCCTTTTTTTTGGCATTCAGTATACGAATGGTTCGGTATATGACACTGCCAGGTAAAGCTAATGGATCAATTATTCGCAATAGCCAGATGTACGAATGGGTCGGATTTTAAAAAAAAGTATATGAATAGGCCATTTTCCGGTGACCCGGAAGTAGTTCTTCCCGTACCCCGTCTTGTTGCTACCCGTAACAAGCTTTTCCTTAGCGACGCTGTAAGAACAGTTTGTAGCGTACCGTAAATGATGTTTTGAATCTGTTTTTGTCGAATAATTTACGATCACATCGCACCAGAATGCCCACGAAACATTGCTGCTGGGGTAGGTGCAACTCAGACAGCCGATATAGAGATCGTGAAAGAATGAATGGCGTGTCTTTCATTCCTTTTCCAAAACTAGCCTCCAATCCAAAGAAATGTAGAGAGTGGGCCAGGGCATGTGGACGGGTAGCTGTGCACGACCAGTTAGGGCAAAACATCTCTTCTCTCTTAGCGTCTGCGATGTTAACTGCCCTCAATCGTTCGTGTCCGTGCTCTAGATGGTGATATCAGATCGTCAGCATTATCGGGGGTGAGGTAACTTACTTGGGGTAGACACTAACAATTGTCGGTTTGTCAGGGACATGTCTTTTGGTGGGACATGTGGAAAGTCCCGGGTAACTGGTATCAACAGACAAATGAATCACTTCGTTGATCGCGTGTATTATCTAGTGTGAACTCATACGCCCGGTGAATCCGGGTTTCCGTTGATCATCCAGTTATTGTCCCAGAGGGCCAAATAGATATTTAAAAAATGGGAAACACTGAAGTGAATCACTTCCGTTTGTCTATTTTGCGAGGTCGATAAATAGAATAGGAAACGACCGTTTTCCTATTTTAAGTTGAAACGAAAATAGTGGAAAACCGTCGTTTTCTTAATTGCTATTTGCAAACATCAAATAGAAAAACGAACTTACGTTAGATATCCTGATTGCGGTGCATGCTGAGGTTTTTGCGTCTTTAAGCTGAGTATCTCAGAATAATCAGGTACTTTACAGACTTTACAGTTCTGATGTTTACGCCATTTAGGTATGGGAAGGCTAACAAGATTTGTCCTTCCAGCGCTGGATAACTCACTCCCCATCACCCTCACACACCACAGACACAGTTGCACTAATATATTCATTTTCATTACATATACACATCTGGTAGCTATTGCTACATCAGAACAGCGAGAAAATAGGAGTCATAGCAGTTCGCTTTCATCGTGTCTGAATGGTTAGGGTCGCGTTCTGCTGAATCAGTATATCAATGGGTCCCTTTTTCTCACTTTTAGTTGGTTAAGATATGGTCGGATTTTTGTCCCATGGCGGCTCATCCCTACCCTTTTTCTAGGAAAGAAATTCCCATCCCCCGCCCCAGGGGTCACGCTGCGGTAACGTTTTGTAGTTGTAGCTAGAAGTCGGAACCCTAGCAAATATAACTGCGTGGACCCCTGAGATAAAACTGGGTACCATAAAATCACTGGTCTCGCAGAATTCTTCCAAATCGAATTACGGAAATACTTCAATACCACAGCGACGTCACATTCGCCAGCAAGTCGTAAATCACGTGGCTTCACTCATGCATAACTAAGAAAAACAAATTCCCTATGCTGTCACAGATCTATCTCATACCCCATGCTGTAACAGATCGGTCGCATACCCTATGCTGTCAGAGATCTATCTCAAACCTTATGAAATCACATATCTATCACATGCCCTATAGTGTCATGTTTATCCCGCCACATACTAACCAAACTTTCTTTGGAGTTGAAAACCACCTTAACTTATTGACTTGCTTGATGGATGTCAACGTGAAAATGTGGGTGCATGAGAGATGGAGAGGGTGAGGGGGAGAAAGAGAGAGAGAGAGAGAGAGAGAGAGACCCCATCAGAGAAGTGGAGAGAGAGGAGAAGAGAGAAAGAAATCAGAGAGAGAGAGAGAGACCGAGAGACAGACAGAAGTTCGCTTTTTAAAACTCAGACGACAGACAAGTCGAGACAGAGACGTTATTCACCGAGAGAGACAGAGAGAGAGAGAGAGAGAATCTCTGAGAGATGGCATGGCATGAGATAGGGAGAGAGAGGGTGGCGAAAGAGGGACAATACTCACCATCAGATCATATCAATAGAGATCAAGACATAGAAAGAGAGAGAGAAATGAGGAGGGAGGGCGATGTTGATAATTGCATGGGTACAACCTCAAATACACGCAATTGAGTGTGAAGATGACAGAGACTATGTATGACGCTGGAGAGACAGATAGAGAGCGGAGTGAACACTGAGGCAGAGACTATGTATGACGCTGGAGAGACAGATAGAGAGCGGAGTGAACACTGAGGCAGAGACTATGTATGACGCTGGAGAGACAGATAGAGAGCGGAGTGAACACTGAGGCAGAGACTATGTATGAAGTTTGAGAGAGAGAGATGAGGGAGTCGATGCGCGTTCGAAAGTGTAAGATAACAGACAGGGAATTGTCGGAAAAGAATGTTTGGAACATTAGCTGAAAAAAATGTTTTGTTCCTTCATCACGAGTCCATGACGAACGAGATCACTTGCCCTGAATAGAAGGAGGACAATAACTGCACACATCAACGACTTCCATCACACGATGAATTTGGACGTGGATTCAAAGTTTTGTATTTCAATCTAAACGGAAAATTATTCGATGCAATATATTTTCGACCCCTTCACTGTTTTCGTGTTTGCATAGTGAAAGAGAATCGTTCAAGCCATCAGGAATTTTTGGTAATAGAAGCCCACGCCATGAATAATTCACCAGAGAACAGCAACCCAGGCCTTCAAAAGCGATATCACAAAGATCCTCCACTACCCCCTGCGGGTCATACCGCTCATATTCTTTCTCCACCTCCGAGATCTTCCTCTATTCAGGTGGGAAAATAATCCCATTTCGCTCAAGATCTTCCTCAGTGGCAGGTAGGGAAAATATTCAATATTGAGAGCCTGCGATTTTGTCCAACATGATCTTCCTCAAACCCGGCGGGAAAATATCGCCATATCGCTAAAGACCTTCCTCTACCTGGCGGGAAAAAAACTTCACATCACTCATTATCTTCATCTGCCATAATAGGAAAATAATTTATATCGCACAAGATCTTCCCCTGTACCCGACCGAGAAGGGGCGGGTAGATAAAGAGAAGAGGAATGCGGGGCTGATGGATAGAGGGAAGAGGTGGGGCAGGAAAAAGAAGGAAGAAGGAGACTGGGCAGGGAAATAGAGTGAAAGTGGGAGACGGGATAGAAGGATAGCGAGGAGAACGAGAGTGGGAGATTGAGTGGTCGTAATAGAGAAAATATTGTGGGATAAACCGAATGATTTGTGCGGTGAAAAAGAGGTGTAGGTGAGGGGGAGAGGTACGTAGCTTAGATAAGAGGGGGATGCAGGAAGCGAAAGGTTCAGGAAGAGAGAGAGAGAGAGAGAGAGAGAGAGAGAGAGAGAGAGAGAGAGAGAGAGAGAGAGAGAGAGAGAGAGAGAGAGAGAGAGAGAGAGAGAGAGAGAGAGAGAGAGAGAGAGAAGCGGACCCTATCAGGCCTCTACGTGGACCCAATCAGGACTCTAAGCGGGCCATAAATCAAAGGCGTTTTATAAACCGTAAACACTCACAGAAGTTCGCTTTTTAAAACTCTATGCGAGTACAGTGGAAGTCGAGACTCGTTACGTTATTCACCGCATCTGTCCATCAAAAGCCATATATAGCAATCTCCTTAATGCCATATGGCATGGCATGAATAGTGATATATTCTGACTGTGGCGAAAGCTTATCATTACAATACTCACCATCATGATCATATCAATAATGATCAAACTCATAACTATTACCGTACTCATCATCATGATCATTCTTACAATGATGAGACTCATCATTATTACCACACTCATCAACATGATCAAAATGAGCTGTTGAAGTGAACGTGCGGTTGACCTTTTCATGAGGTCGATAAACACACGAAGTAAAGGTGTACATGCGATGTTCTGTTTAGATATTCTTGTGATGTGTTATTGTCAAACAAACACTTGGCTTACCTATGTACAAAACTTGATCTAAACCAGCTTGACACCCTCACTGATGTTTTGGGTGAATATCTTTTTTCAGTAGGAACGTCACTGTTGGCTTTTGTCGGAATGTGGGCGGGGCCTTTGCGCTCGGGTGACACAGACCTGTTAGTAGCGGGCTGTTATCATCAGGACGGGAAAACACAATATATATATAGCGCGCTGTCTTATACTGCCACCGTATTTGTAACACTCTGCTCGAACACACATCAGACTGCAATACTTACCGGTCGTATATTCTCCGAAAAGGAACTTCCTTATTTGAAAAAATAGTTGATTAATCATTCATCAAAATAATATATATGATTTGCAATTGTTTTGACAACGGTAAATTGGTTAATTTTGGTAAAACCTTGAGCATGTGTGAAATGTTAACAAGTCGAGTTCCTTTGTGGTTTCTGGTGTGACAACGTTAGGTTTGCCTATCAATGGCGTCATTTCAAGGTAATGTCTCTTGTGTTGTAAATGTTATATATTTGGGCTGTGAAGCGGTTTTGATGTACGGTTGTTCTTGTTACAGACGCTCACTACAGACCGCGAGTCCAAGATGGCGGACAAACCGCTAAGGAAACACTGGGAAAAACTCGTTGACAATCTTAATAGAGATAATATTGTGGGATAAACCGAATGATATGTGCGTAATGAAAAAGAGGTGTAGGTGAGGGGGAGAGGTACGTAGCTTAGATAAGAGGGGGATGCAGGAAGCGAAAGGTTCAGGAAGCTATTTGTTACTATGCAAATTTCACATTTTGGTAGATTTAAGACTTTTAGACGATTTCAACGAATAAAAGATTTTCAATTAAAAAATGCGTCATTTATTAATTGTCATGGTCGGGACGGACAGTGTCAAATTTTTGGCAAGGCGTAGTGTGTGCTTCAAGCTCCTGTCTCAGGATTCACTGCAAGTTGGGTCATGTCAAAGAATCCGGGGCAGTGAGACCAAGTCAATGAACCATTTACTTAACAACACAGAAACAATGGATGTAAGCAGCCACATTCAACGTTTCAGGGCTCAATCACAGAAATGATGAGATAATTCGAAGAACATGTTTTGAAGACAAATGAATCTACTTTCCCCCTTACCACAATAGCGGATTGCCCGAATTGAAAAGTTGTGATAAATGGCACCTAGACGTATAACAATCATTATATTGAATAAGGATGAGCTGTGCATCTAGTCGTTATGACAACCATTATATTGAATAAGGATGTGCTGGGCACCTAGTCGTTATGACAACCATTATAACAGATTAAGGATATGCTGTGCATCTAGTCGTTATGACAACCATTATAACAGATTAAGGATATGCTGTGCATCTAGTCGTTATGACAACCATTATATTGAATAAGGATGTGCTGGGCACCTAGTCGTTATGACAACCATTATAACAGATTAAGGATATGCTGTGCATCTAGTCGTTATGACAACCATTATAACAGATTAAGGATATGCTGTGCATCTAGTCGTTATGACAACCATTATATTGAATAAGGATGTGCTGGGCACCTAGTCGTTATGACAACCATTATAACAGATTAGGGATGTGCTGTGCATCTAGTCGTTATAACAACCATTATAACAGATTAAGGATATGCTGTGCATCTAGTCGTTATGACAACCATTATATTGAATAAGGATGTGCTGCGCACCTAGTCGTTATGACAACCATTATAACAGATTAAGGATATGCTGTGCATCTAGTCGTTATGACAACCATTATAACATATTAGGGATGTGCTGGGCACCTAGTCGTTATGACAACATTATAACAGATTAAGGATATGCTGTGCATCTAGTCGTTATGACAACCATTATAACATATTAGGGATGTGCTGCGCACCTAGTCGTTATGACAACCATTATAACAGATTAAGGATATGCTGTGCATCTAGTCGTTATGACAACCATTATAACATATTAGGGATGTGCTGGGCACCTAGTCGTTATGACAACCATTATAACAGATTAAGGATATGCTGTGCATCTAGTCGTTATGACAACCATTATAACATATTAGGGATGTGCTGCGCACCTAGTCGTTATGACAACCATTATAACAGATTAAGGATATGCTGTGCATCTAGTCGTTATGACAACCATTATAACATATTAGGGATGTGCTGCGCACCTAGTCGTTATGACAACCATTTTAACAGATTAAGGATATGCTGTGCATCTAGTCGTTATGACAACCATTATATTGAATAAGGATGTGCTGGGCACCTAGTCGTTATGACAACCATTATAACATATTAGGGATGTGCTGGGCACCTAGTCGTTATGACAACCATTATAACAGATTAAGGATATGCTGTGCATCTAGTCGTTATGACAACCATTATAACATATTAGGGATGTGCTGCGCACCTAGTCGTTATGACAACCATTTAAAGATTAAGGAGATTAAGGATATGCTGTGCATCTAGTCGTTATGACAACCATTATAACATATTAGGGATGTGCTGTGCACCTAGTCGTTATGACAACCATTATAACAGATTAAGGATATGCTGTGCATCTAGTCGTTATGACAACCATTATAACATATTAGGGATGTGCTGCGCACCTAGTCGTTATGACAACCATTATAACAGATTAAGGATGTGCTGTGCATCTAGTCGTTATGACAACCATTATAACAGAATAGGGATGTGCCGCGCACCTAGTCGTTATGACAACCATTATAACAGATTAAGGATGTGCTGGACACCTAGTCGTTATGACAACCACTATAAAAAAAGTATGGGTAAGCCGAGTATTTTTTCCCGAACAACAGTCTTTATTACAACCTTTAGGTGTATCCGTTTAGAGGATTGCTTATCGACACCTCACTACCTGTGTGTCCTAAAGCACAGTAAATTGTAATGAATAAAGACTTGTGATTTAGGCAGGGCTAGTCATAACGAGAAGGCCACTCCTCAATAAACCAAGAGGATCAACATAGAATCAGAGGAGAGTATTGATCAGGGGCCATACGAAGTGTCAAACCGCCTCTGCTCAAATGGAACACATTCATGACAGGTCGATAAGATTAGCCACTAACACGGTAGGAGCAGGTGACCTGAATTAAAGTCGGTAACGACCGCCGAGAAGTAGCTCGGGTGTCGCCGTTTGGAATGTTTGATCACCAGTCACGCAGAGTTAAAGAAAGTGTGTTATTTTCTTTGGATGCGATAAGTCAGCTAGACAAATTATTGCAATCGTTGATCAGTCCCAGATGACTCTATCCACGGATTACACGTATTGTCAGTCGGTCACAAATACAACAAGATGAGAAATCTCTACAGTAATCTGCAACTGTTGACGCTTTACTTATATATTGTCAGCTTCCTGCAAATGGGTAAGTTACCATATTTGTCTTCTAAGCCGGGCGAGGTTTCCCGAATCGAAGACTTAATCTTCTTGTTCTCCTAATTTTTTTACGATAGATAGGGTACCCAGTGGGCACAACACGTGGAATCCACGTGGAACTCATGTGGATTTTTGGTGAATTGGTGGATCCACGTGTTTACACGTGATATCCACGTGGATTCCACGAGTATTAATCACGTGGAATTGACGTGTCAAAAACACGTGGAAAAGACGTGTATTTTAGGACCCATTTGTAAATTATTATTTAAATATTCTTTTTTTCAGTTTATACCAGAAATATGGCCATGTGTTAACCTGACAGCCCCAGCTAGGCTTGTGCTAGATGCTATAGATATGCCAAGATATAGTGGGTTTCACAACTTTTGGTGCTATCGATGTATGAGCTCTGGGGATGATGACGGTTTTTGGCTTTCATCTGCTTAGTTACTATCGTGACAGGGGTCTCCTGGAATAATGAGTCGAAATTCAGGTGAGATACTCTCCAAACGTAGGCGAGGTTCGAACCCGTGACCTGCTGGTCCGTGGTGGAGACCCCACCGGGGGTTAACCGCTAACCGCTGATTGGCGCGATTTGCTGCAGTTTTGGAAAGTTGAGAATTCATTTGCTATATTTTTGACAGTTTCTAAGTTTACAAGTGAGTCATATTCAAATGTTATTCTTTCAATGAAAAAATAAGTTTACTCAAGTAGCTGTACAAAAACTGCTTGCCGTATATAATGTCTTCATGGTTTATGATTTTATGCTCATTGGTGCATGAAACCTGTATTATCGCTCTCAGCAAAGTGCCAGCCGTTGCAGCTAGTTAGTTGCAGCGGAAAGGCTGTAGGCACGCCTCGTGGTTTTTTGGAGGCTTGCTCCTTAATACACCACAACCATCTTATACACACGCCATGGTTCATCTGTTGACTGTTCCTCCATCTCACAGTCATCGTTCATCTGTCAGTCCATCTCACAGTCATCGCTCATCTGTCAGTCCATCTCACAGTCATCGTTCATCTGTCAGTCTAGCTCTGGTGTAACGGTAACATGAATTTATACCAGACGTCTTGTAGGGCTACTGTCAGTCCATCTCACAGTAATCGTTCATCAGTCAGTCCATCTCACAGTCATCGTTCATCTGTCAATCCGTTCCACATAGCTAGTTCCACACGGTCGTCATCGCTCATTTGTCACTCAGTCCCACAGTCATGGCTCATCTGTCACTCATTCTAGCAGTCGTCGGTTGAGCAATGATGGTTTTCCTTTAACATAAGTGCACATTTGTGAATATTTTCTTTAAATATTTTCTCTGTTTTAATGCTGCTATTGAGAAAGGTATTATTTATGAGTTTGTAGTCAGCAGCATAGTAATTGAACACTGCATAATTTGTTTGTGCACAGGTTTTTAGGAGCGCTGCCTCTCCTGCCTCTGCAAATCAGGGATATACTGAACAGGCAGGAGAGGAGAGAGCTGGCCGATAGTGGCAAAATGCTTCCTGAAGCTGTGCAGATGAACAGCACTGAGGGACTTCAACATTTAAATGAGCAACCAGAGAAAGAATTTGTGGGTATGTAAAATTGCAGTTTTTTCAAGGAGGAGTGGGCATTAGTTCTAATAAACAGCAATGAAATATTTTCCAAATGTCACATTTTTGTGTCAGTTTCAGAAGTGTATGAAAAATCATTGTGCATTGTCCGGGATACGATGAACGATTTGACAAGCAGGTGAGATTCTCTATGTATATGATGTAAATCCATGATCCAAACAACTTGCACTTATGCATTTTGTCTGAATTGGCAATGTTTAAGAAATTTTCATGCACCAATTGTATTCATTCAGACATATTACTTGCAGATTAATCACTAATTCCCTGCAGTGCAAGCTTAACATGAACGGGTCAGGTGACAAAGCCAGCTTTGAGAAAAAATGGCACTCTGCAAATTAATTGTCGGTAGGTTCACCATTGGCTAATTACTTGGAAGTCCAGGATAGTTTTTGATTTTAATGATACACAATAAATAATGAAAGTCAGTTGTACGATGTATGAAATTAGCTTATATTATATTGTCCTCTTTGTACTGTGCAGAAAGTGTAGTGAAGAGTCATGGGTTCACCGAGGCTGCTGTTAATGTCTTTCTAGCCAACCGACTAAGGAATGCACCCAAGAGAGTTTAAATATTGCCTATTGGTAATGATCGTTGATTTACTCACACATTTATATTTTTCATAGATTTGACTAGATCGTTTACTTATAGAGCCACTTACATGCAAAATTCAAATTTGTGTTGTCATCTAATTATGAAGATGATTTTGTGACATTTTGACAACAGTATGACTGAGATGTCATAACTGGTTGCCGAGATATTACCGATCAAACTCGCAGACTTTCCTGTATGAAGTCATCAAACTCATTCACTCACTTTCGTTTAGTGGTTTACTGATGAAAGCCATTTACCCAGACGAATTTGACTGATTTGTGTCAATTAGGTGACGTCACCCAGAAAGTCACTTAAAAATTATCATCAAAATGCGATAACAAAAATTCGGTTTTGCATTTCTGTGGCCTTTTAAGTGCATTTTATAATTTGCATTTTATTAGGGTGAAAGTAAATCATGTTATATCTGTGTATATTCATGATGCTCATGCATGTAGTGACCGGTTTAATGTGTTTGTCATGTTTCATAATTTGTTGCCTTTATATGTTGCCTTTGTATTGACGAATTTGCTCGTAATGTTTAAAACATGTTTTAATATTTTTATTTGTAATCATGTAGCACTTATAGCTGGATATTTCTGAGAAATAAATGTACTTGGTTCAATGATCTTGTGAAATATATTAAAAAACAAAAAAAATTACTAAAGAGGAAGTAAAAACCACCTGAATACAGATATTTTGTATCGTTGAATTTAGGTGGAAGAGCACACGTGTTTTCCACGTGTCCATATCCACGTGAATTCAACTTGCCTTTTACGCGTATTATCTACGTGAATTACACCAGTTTCAGGTCTCCCGTATTTTCCACGTGGATTCCACGTGTTGTGCCCACTGGGTACACGGTGTCCGCTCGATGAAATATAATATCGAATGAAACCAACCTATTTACGGGCGTTAGAGAACTCGGCTGAGTGTAACGTTCTAGGTAGGTGACTGATCCCTCGCAGGTATTGTGTGGATCAATCGGGATAGAAGTTGATGGTTGATCTGAGCCTGCAGCAGTAACCATGGTAACATGGCGGACATGACATCACTAACTCACATGTTCGGAAAACTGTATATCGGTCCTCTCGCCATGATTATTCCTATGATTTGTTACCATCCTAATCCTATGTCATGCAATCTTTGTCACTTCCCAGCATTCCAACATCGCGACAAAAAGGGAGACATTTTGAAGGATGGCCGGGAGATCAAGAGATGTTGTTGTTGATGATGATGATGATGATGATGATGATGATGATGATGATGATGATGATGATGATGAATGATGATGATGATTACGATACTGCTACTGCTGATGATGATGCTGATGATGATGATGTTGATTATAATGAAGACAATGACTGTTTTTCGCATTCAAATTCTTTTTCTCCTGTTTATCTTTCTGTTGTTTTCATACAGGATTTGGAAATAACGTGACTGTTTCTCAGTTATCTTGTTACGAATGCAATGAGCGTTTCCATGACGACTGCACAGGTGAGCAGTTCGCCCAGAGGTGTATAGAGGGCGTCCATGACACCTGCTACACTAAAGTCATCGTTCACGAGGACGGTAAGTAACCCACAAGAACCACAAGCCGACCTCACTGCTTTGACGTTTATTTTGAAAAGATATTTTGGACGGCCTTCTTTCAAATTATCGCTGTTTTGAGGCACAAAATTTTCAAAATCGTGGTGTTCGTGACGTCATTGGAGCTAGAGAATGTGAATTGCGATTTAGCTGCCATCTTTTTAACTTCACTGAATACTAGTTAAGGGATGTCGATAATCTGCCAACACTGCTGAAACGCCCGGCTCTAAAAAATGACCATTTTCTAAAATTTAGAAATTGCTGACTCTTGAGAACAACGATTGTTTGAAGCAGCATTTGCACTGGTAGCAATTGGAACCAGTTAAGCCATACCTTTAAGTTCTACTGATCGATTGTCAAATATATCATCGCTCACAACCGCAAGGGTTGATTAATTTTATCTTCAAGTTTCGGTGATGTGTTGAATGATGTCGATATTCAAATGAGCTTATTCAATATCTATATTTATTATGTCCACTGAAGGTATAATGTCGTACGAGAAGAAATGTTCGACTCGTGGCCCCTGTGAGAGTTTGCGAGATGACTGGGAACAGAGTGATTTATGTCACTGGGGCCCTGCATCCCAGTGCCTGTTGTGTTGTCAGTCCGATCTGTGTAACGGCGAGGATGCCTTGCTCAGCGTGGGAGACTCCGCGCAACCGGAAGTCGTCTTGTTATGGGGGGTTTTCATTCTGAAATCATCATGGATGATGCTGTGAAAAATGAATACAAGATGTTTACTCTATGCGTGTGGAGAGTCGCTACGCAGAAGACACAGAAGAGGCGATCTATAACCATACCTTCTCTTTTCACTGCGTATTTTGTGGTTTACAGAGGATGCAACTTTGCGCTGTGGAATAAATCCAACCGACTCCAGTCTCTTTGGATGATTCATAAGGTTTAGCTATTTACATCCTGTAACACATAACATGCCCGTAATGCAGAATCAATCGTCTTTGAAATTCGTGCTTTGGAGTCGTTAGGTTGATCATTGTCCATTCGATAGAATAGACCTGGCGACAACTGTGACATTATAAACAAGATAACAAACTCCTCGCAACGACCGTTGTTGTGACCCATAGAGGAGATATAATGTTATTGTCTTTCCATCCCAGTGAATAGAAACTGATGGATTTTGTTAATTCATGCTCATCATCGGTTTGAAACATGTGTATGTATGTATAATAATGAAACCAATATGATTGGATAGCTAGGGGGAAATTTTGCAATTAATCTACGTATATGATACTGAAAAACTTAATATATATATATAGGTTAATAAACACCACTGCACTAGATCGACCAAGCGGACAAAGGTTGTGCACTGAAAGTAAAGGTTAATACCTGAAAGACACGAAAACACGAAGTACGCACTGCTTTAGCCCAATTGAATATATCAACGGGGGTGGTAATATTGATTGTAGAACATAAGCCAATAGAATAGCAAATCATGAAAACATTTCCAGGTCACCCGAACGTCAGCGTTCCTACAATAGTTGCAAATAAACCAAAAAGCACTAGAAAAGTGATAATATACATTACATGCTATTTATATGAGAGTTATTGTCCATGGGCGATGAATCTCAAACCTTACCAGTTTTTCAACTTGGGAATTTGTGGTAGGTTGCGCGCTTTATTGCCCGCTACCAGAAGGCGCTTGTTATCAAGTTGACGACTGACCGTCATCTTAGGGGTATGTATGCTAACATCATAGTGCGTTATAGGAGATGATTGGGCTAGCGCGAGGGAGTGGTGCTATTCTATTAACGGCCTCCTAAGTTTACGTAATTAAAGGTATTCAAAAGTGCTGAACGACTTATTTATTTGTTAGACTTCGTTGCTAGTTAACACAACGGTTTAAACAATATTGAGCAATGTTGGTGTCAGGTAGCAATATTGCGATAACGATCATGCCGCTGTCCGGCGAGATAAGTGGGGAAAAACATTCAAAGCAAAGTATTGCTAGCAGTCCATGGCCGTTTACAACGTCGCCAAGTTAACAAAAGGAAGCATTTATTTCAATATTGCATAATTCGTGCTCTGTTCAGCTTAAACTTCATGTATAAAATAAAGATGTATGCATTCAATGTTAGTTTTATATGTTACCTCGTGAGCGCTAAAACATTGATCTCTCCACTAAGCGAAACCACTCCATCTTTAAAATCAAATAATCTTGTTCGTGGGAAATAAAATGTCTAACCATCAAGAACTTCTATTACAGATGAATCAAAGAGTATGTTTTATTCCACAAAAACACACTTCCTTGTTATCAGCCCCCCAAACAACTGCATGAATACCCATTTATGATGCTGACTCTCTTAGACGTATGTTATGTATCACAGAACTGACACTATTACAGAACAGATAGCCGTCATCTCCGCGTTCCCGACCTTTACCTTTCCAATGTTGGCCAGCACTGGCTCAGCACGCTCCAGGTAGACAGGGATGGCAGCTGCCTGGTAAACGGAATGTGAAAATAATCTGTAGCTGTGTTAAATAATGCTCATCTCACTTATATTTATAGTTATTAATTCCCTCTTAACCAACCCTGGATGTGTCGTCGCTGGCTCCATACACCGTGCCTAGGGTGTTACATAGGTGAGTGGCGCTATCATTGATCATTTCAATATGGGCCTTCTCAAAATCGTCACCTACCATGAATCCTACAGACAGTTCGCACAAGTCATCTGTTATTCAAAGGACCTCTTCGCAATGATTTTAAAAACGGTCGTGCCTAACTTCACACAATAGCATGTATGGAGTACTACTTAACTGAAATATACCAAACTGCTTGGCAAGGTAGCGGGCGATGGCTTTTATTTGATAGATCCACAGTCAGAACGGAAGGTTTTCCAAATGGCATTCCTGAAGTCCCGGAGAAAGAACAAAACTGTCAATTGCTTATGTGCAAAGTGCTTCAATTAGGGTCCAGAACTTGATGAGGTGCCTTTTACAGTGGGGTGCCTTTAAGGGTATGATGTGCAGTTAAAAAACAAACAGGCTTAACAATACAACATTCCACAGTCACGCATTGTCATACAACTCCTACAACAGCCACCTCTCAAACCAGACCCTCATCTATAACGAACACGTCCCTGAAATGTACCATGATTAGGAGTCCTAGCCTTGCAACGTCATTAGAAACGACATATAACGGGTTCCAATGTAATAGAAAGGAAGGAATGAAATCAATCTGAATAAAACAATCATATTGAAACTTGAATAGCAGCAGCGAATGTCAGAACATTTGCTTTTTGCGGTGTTGACGTTGAATATAGAAGTGATCGGTCTTCAGTGTTATATATTTTCAGGATAAAGTGAATATTTTCAGGAATATGTTTGGGACCACAAGAGAGGTCAGTTCAGCAGAGGTAATTTGGGACTTGTTTAAGATATTTGTGGGCAGTATGAATCAGGCGAACTCTTATCAGCATCAATAGCATCACGGCCAGGCGTGTTAAGTAAGGAGGCAATGGGAAACTGGGTTCGATATTGTCGGATGCGTTAGCTGCTTCAGAGCTGCTGGTTCAAATGAGTATGGCTGATTGGGTCACCGTAATGCCATATCATACCTTACCGACATCAAAATACAAGACCGTCAACCTTCAATATGAACTGCGACAAGGCTATCGTTATTACCTCGAATCGACTTGCGAAAGGTTATATCAAAGAACGAACCTATTTGATTATACAAAGGCAAGGTAAAAAAAATGTCTACGTGTTCAGTACTCCATGGTAATACTAACCCCATATATGAGCCCTTATGAGCAAACTTCTACAGATACCGAAGGTGAAAAGGTCCGAACCGTGACAGATCTCTGGAGATTGAATGCGTCTTAAACAAAAGCTCACATTGCTATGCCCAGAGAATGATGCTTACCCTTCTGTCATAAATTATAATACCATGCCTAATTGTTTTGCGCTGTTGCAGGGTGGCTAACCCCGGATTGTAGAACAAGCAGCTTCGAGTTGGCCGTGAGCTCCTCAATAGTTTCCCCTTTTGAGACTTCCTTTTTCCGACAAGCTAAATATGGACATGGTAATTTCCTGACCGACAACAACTCGGACCAACTGCAGTTGGGACGTAATAGCACACTTCAGAGCTGCTGATAAGGATATGAATAAGTGCGACATACTATGATTACATCATCCCCAAACACTGGCTTAATAAACTGCCTACTCATGAAAACATCCATTTCAGATGCCTTCCTCTTGTTGAACTTCTAGTACCGAGTAACGAATCTCCTCCGACCAGAAGGTCACATGCAGCTTTTCTCCCATCGATTGACCTTTCGTTAAAGTCTTCCAGCAATGTCGCAATGTAAACGAATGAACGGAAGCTGACCACTCCAGGACACATTTTTTAAGGAAATCCCTTAACTAAATAAACAACTCACTTTAATCAATCTTAGTTTATTTTCATATTTGCTAAGACTTAAAAATATTCATCATAACAATAAAGAAAGAATTCCATTCAAATTAATTGAATGTTGTGTTAAACAACGATTGTCTGAAATAAGAGAAATAAGAGTTTCATCCTTTTAATTCAACTTCAATGGTTTTAGATAAAATGACAATTAATATCTAACTCATTATTAAACAAAATGGACTCCTAAATACAACTTCAGTTGATTAACACAACGGATTCTTTGCTGAATTAACCGAATCAATGATTGCATAACAATTACACCATTAAATATACACTTACAGTTACATAATCCGTAATCTGATAAGAGAGAATATGCTTTTACAGTGGCAAAACTTTGATTTCCTATTCTGTCTGATACATTGATTTAGAAATTTGATTAATTACAAGTGGCCTCCCATCTTCTCTCATTGCCACCCATTCCTCTCCAAACATACATCACACCAAGGAACGTTAGTTTTGATGAATGTAATTTCATCCTTGTATGTAGTAAAATAATGATATTACACAATTAAATATCCAATTTGTACTTGAACATCTATAAGCCTATTTTGGATTTAATCATGCTTAAATGAACATACCCGATAACTATTATGCTATCAAACTCTTACATTAGTTTCAACAACTCCCTCTCGACCAACATAAAATAAGTTCACAGGTGACAATCAGTTTCTTATGCAATCGATTTCAAAGAAGATTTGTTATTGATCACGGTGATTAGTTGTAGTTGTTGATAATGTCAGTGATGCTGTATGAGTGCCCCACGCTCTACTACACAGGCCACCGTCTAGACACTTGGCAGGCCATCAGCGGCTTTGAGTTTGGTCCTATCTCCCTCCAAACATGTCCACAGGCTGCTCATGATAACTTTCTGTCATAGCTGCAGCCAGAGATCAGGCAGTGGTAAGCTTATGACAATTTCATATGGCATTGAGGATGTTGCAGTACAACTAACAGGGTCAAAAGTGTTTATAACCAGCCTTGTATGGGTCGTTAGGCCAACACCAGAAGCAAAAGGTTTCACGTCAGCTTTGCCCCTCCGGAAGATCGTGTATCCAGCATCTGCTCCAGTGTAATATCCATTGACAGGCAGGTGTTTCACTGGGAGTAGCAATGTCGATGTTGTTATCTCCTCAGTTCAGTCCCTCTGGTCGCTACTCCAGTATTTGTCAGCAAGGATCGTGATATTCCGCACTCAAACACACAAAATCTTTTCTTTACAATTTTCTTCGGTGAGTTTGACAATAATATGCAGATACCTCTGAGCAACTCATGTAAGTTATTTCCACCCAAAGGTGCATATCGTAGAACAATTGTGTACAGAGTTGATACATTGGGTGGAGAGCCATGACATATTTGTACACCAGATCCCAGTGCACACCTGTTATGAACAGTTTACTATTGAGGCATATAGTTGAGGCAAAGTTATTCACTTCAGTCATTTCAATCATCATATGCCCAGAATCATAAAATAATGCAGACACTTTGAAATACACAGAGCCTCCATGTTCTCCTCACGGCCGCCTTGTCCTTCCAAGCATACGTCACACAGGACAATAGTGTGTACACTGTGACATTCTTATTAATTTTAATTCAAATTCATGAAATAATTTAAATATTCAAGGTCCAGATAATTATTTTGTTGTGAAATCTAGAAACGAAGCAACAATGTCAAGAATACACACAGGCCATTCTAGCACTCCCTCCCACCTTGACCTCATATACCAGGGCCCTCCTTACCCTGGCCCGCCCCCGATTCATCCTAGCCCTCAAGCACTTGCCTACCTGCACCTATCTGACCACTTGCCACACCAACTGACCCACAGCAACTGACCCAGGCCAGACCCCGCCACAGCCTGGCCACCCACACTTCCCTAGCCTAGCCCACTACCCTCATGACCTATGTGTAAAGAAAACTCGTTGGTCCAAAATAATTGGATCAAATTGGCTTTAGGAATGATTTAAGTTTCCAGACTTCAACAACATTCAAAAGTAAATTCTAGAATGGAAATTAATACTGACATTGAAGTATTATATAAAATGTTTATAGAGACATCAAGGGCAATTATTTGAAAAGAATGCCCACAATCAGTGATATAAAACCGATGGTATGCGTGCTTTTATCATGCGTCCAACTGATCCCCAGTGTAGGAAAGATTTTCTTTGCTGCTGGTGCCAGGTACAGTGCACAGTGGTCAACAACTCCATCGAGGATGATATAGAGGCGACTAAATTTCCATGATAATGGCACTATAACGCAACACAACAAAAGCAGAGGAAATGGAAAACGAAAACCAATATCCAATTAAATTACCAGAAGGAAATACATTACCAGAAACATTAGTGGTGGTCCTCTCTATCGTCCAATCCGAGCCAGGGACATCTGGATCATCATATCCGGTACAGGGAGCTCTACTAGAAATGCACAACGGAAATTCTGAAAGAGAAATCTTAACTATAGTGCAACCAGCTGCCCAGTCTTCTGAAAGAGAAATCTTACCTAAGTGCAACCTGTTGCCCAGTCTTCTGAAAGAGAAATCTTAACTATAGTGCAACCAGCTGCCCAGTCTTCTGAAAGAGAAATCTTACCTAAGTGCAACCTGTTGCCCAGTCTTCTGAAAGAGAAATCTTAACTATAGTGCAAACAGTCCAGTCTTCTGAAAGAGAAATCTTAACTATAGTGCAACCTGTTGCCCAGTCTTCTGAAAGAGAAATCTTAACTAAGTGCAACCTGCTGCCCAGTCTTCTGAAAGAGAAATCTTATCTAAGTGCAACCAGCTGCCCAGTCTTCTGAAAGAGAAATCTTACCTAAGTGCAACCAGCTGCCCAGTCTTCTGAAAGAGAAATCTTAATTATAGTGCAACCAGCTGCCCAGTCTTCTGAAAGAGAAATCTTACCTATAGTGCAACCAGTTGCCCAGTCTTCTGAAAGAGAAATCTTACCTATAGTGCAACCAGCTGCCCAGTCTTCTGAAAGAGAAATCTTACTATAGTGCAACCAGCTGCCCAGTCTTCTGAAAGAGAAATCTTACTATAGTGCAACCTGCTGCCCAGTCTTCTGAAAGAGAAATCTTACTATAGTGCAACCAGCTGCCCAGTCTTCTGAAAGAGAAATCTTACCTAAGTGCAACCTGTTGCCCAGTCTTCTGAAAGAGAAATCTTAACTATAGTGCAACCAGCTGCCCAGTCTTCTGAAAGAGAAATCTTAACCTAAGTGCAACCTGTTGCCCAGTCTTCTGAAAGAGAAATCTTAACTATAGTGCAACCAGCTGCCCAGTCTTCTGAAAGAGAAATCTTACCTAAGTGCAACCTGTTGCCCAGTCTTCTGAAAGAGAAATCTTAACTAAGTGCAACCTGTTGCCCAGTCTTCTGAAAGAGAAATCTTAACTATAGTGCAACCAGCTGCCCAGTCTTCTGAAAGAGAAATCTTACTAAGTGCAACCTGTTGCCCAGTCTTCTGAAAGAGAAATCTTAACTATAGTGCAAAAGAGAAAGCTAAGTCAACCAGCTGCCCCAGTGAAAGAGAAATCTTACCTAAGTGCAACCTGTTGCCCAGTCTTCTGAAAGAGAAATCTTAATAGTGCAACCAGCTGCCCAGTCTTCTGAAAGAGAAATCTTACCTAAGTGCAACCAGCTGCCCAGTCTTCTGAAAGAGAAATCTTACCTAAGTGCAACCTGTTGCCCAGTCTTCTGAAAGAGAAATCTTAACTATAGTGCAACCAGCTGCCCAGTCTTCTGAAAGAGAAATCTTAACTAAGTGCAACCAGTTGCCCAGTCTTCTGAAAGAGAAATCTTACCTAAGTGCAACCAGTTGCCCAGTCTTCTGAAAGAGAAATCTTAACTTATAGTGCAACTGTTGCCCAGTCTTCTGCCCAGTCTTCTGAAAAAGAGAAATCTTACCTAAGTGCAACCAGCTGCCCAGTCTTCTGAAAGAGAAATCTTACTAAGTGCAACCAGCTGCCCAGTCTTCTGAAAGAGAAATCTTAACTATAGTGCAACCTTCCCAGTCTTCTGAAAGAGAAATCTTAACTATAGTGCAACCAGCTGCCCAGTCTTCTGAAAGAGAAATCTTACCTAAGTGCAACCAGCTGCCCAGTCTTCTGAAAGAGAAATCTTAACTAAGTAGTGCAACCTGCTGCCCAGTCTTCTGAAAGAGAAATCTTAACTAAGTGCAACCAGCTGCCCAGTCTTCTGAAAGAGAAATCTTACCTAAGTGCAACCTGCTGCCCAGTCTTCTGAAAGAGAAATCTTAACTATAGTGCAACCAGCTGCCCAGTCTTCTGAAAGAGAAATCTTAACTGCAACCTGTGCCCTTCTGAAAGAGAAATCTTCTGAAAGAGAAATCTTAACTATAGTGCAACCAGTTGCCCAGTCTTCTGAAAGAGAAATCTTACCTAAGTGCAACCTGCTGCCCAGTCTTCTGAAAGAAATCTTAACTATAGTGCAACCAGCTGCCCAGTCTTCTGAAAGAGAAATCTTAACTATAGTGCAACCTGTTGCCCAGTCTTCTGAAAGAGAAATCTTAACTATAGTGCAACCAGCTGCCCAGTCTTCTGAAAGAGAAATCTTACCTATAGTGCAACCTGTTGCCCAGTCAGAAAGAGAAATCTTACTATAGCCCAACTATAGTGCAACAAGCGGCCCAATCTTCTGAAAGAGAAATCTGAACTATAGTGCAACCAGCTGCCCAGTCTTCTGAAAGAGAAATCTTACCTATGTGCAACCAGCAGCCCAGTCTTCTGAAAGAGAAATCTTAACTATACAACCTGTGCTGCCCAGTCTTCTGAAAGAGAAATCTTAATTATAAGTGCAACCAGCTGCCCAGTCTTCTGAAAGAGAAATCTTAACTATAGTGCAACCCCAGTTGCCCAGTCTTCTGAAAGAGAAATCTTACCTAAGTGCAACCAGCTGCCCAGTCTTCTGAAAGAGAAATCTTAACTAAGTGCAACCTGCTGCCCAGTCTTCTGAAAGAGAAATCTTAACTATAGTGCAACCAGCTGCCCAGTCTTCTGAAAGAGAAATCTTAACCTAAGTGCAACCTGTTGCCCAGTCTTCTGAAAGAGAAATCTTAACTAAGTGCAACCAGCTGCCCAGTCTTCTGAAAGAGAAATCTTACCTAAGTGCAACCTGCTGCCCAGTCTTCTGAAAGAGAAATCTTAACTATAGTGCAACCAGCTGCCCAGTCTTCTGAAAGAGAAATCTTAACCTAAGTGCAACCAGCTGCCCAGTCTTCTGAAAGAGAAATCTTAACTATAGTGCAACCAGCTGCCCAGTCTTCTGAAAGAGAAATCTTAACTAAGTGCAACCAGCTGCCCAGTCTTCTGAAAGAGAAATCTTAACTATAGTGCAACCAGCTGCCCAGTCTTCTGAAAGAGAAATCTTAACTAAGTGCAACCAGTTGCCCAGTCTTCTGAAAGAGAAATCTTACCAACCAGCTGCCCAGTCTTCTGAAAGAGAAATCTTAACTATAGTGCAACCAGCTGCCCAGTCTTCTGAAAGAGAAAATCTTAATGCAACCAGCTGCCCAGTCTTCTGAAAGAGAAATCTTACCTAAGTGCAACCAGCTGCCCAGTCTTCTGAAAGAGAAATCTTACCTATAGTGCAACCAGCTGCCCAGTCTTCTGAAAGAGAAATCTTAACTAAGTGCAACCCCAGTCTGCCCAGTCTTCTGAAAGAGAAATCTTACCTAAGTGCAACCAGCTGCCCAGTCTTCTGAAAGAGAAATCTTAACTATAGTGCAACCAGCTGCCCAGTCTTCTGAAAGAGAAATCTTACCTAAGTGCAACCAGCTTGCCCAGTCTTCTGTGCAAAGAGAAATCTGAAAGAGAAATCTTAACTAAGTGCAACCAGCTGCCCAGTCTTCTGAAAGAGAAATCTTACCTAGTGCAACCAGCTGCCCAGTCTTCTGAAAGAGAAATCTTAACTATAGTGCAACCAGCTGCCCAGTCTTCTGAAAGAGAAATCTTAATTATAGTGCAACCAGCTGCCCAGTCTTCTGAAAGATCTTACCTAAGTGCAACCAGCTGCCCAGTCTTCTGAAAGAGAAATCTTAATATAAGTGCAACCAGCTGCCCAGTCTTCTGAAAGAGAAATCTTAATATAGTGCAACCAGCTGCCCAGTCTTCTGAAAGAGAAATCTTACCTAGTGCAACCAGCTGCCCAGTCTTCTGAAAGAGAAATCTTACCTAAGTGCAACCTGCTGCCCAGTCCTGAAGAGAAATCTTAACTAGTCTTCTGAAAGAGAAATCTTACCTATAGTGCAAACCCAGTCTTCTGAAAGAGAAATTAACTAAAGAGAAAATCTTAGTGCAACCAGCTGCCCAAACCAGAAATCTTACTAAAGAGAAATCTTAATTATAGTGCAACCAGTTGCCCAGTCTTCTGAAAGAGAAATCTTAACTAATAGTGCAACCAGCTGCCCAGTCTTCTGAAAGAGAAATCTTACCTAGAATCCCAGTCTTCTGAAAGAGAAATCTTTATAGTGCAACCAGCTGCCCAGTCTTCTGAAAGAGAAATCTTACCTAAGTGCAACCAGCTGCCCAGTCTTCTGAAAGAGAAATCTTAACTATAGTGCAACCAGTGCCCAGTCTTACTGAACCAGAAAGAGAAATCTTAATTATAGTGCAACCAGCTGCCCAGTCTTCTGAAAGAGAAATCTTAACTATAGTGCAACCAGTGCCCAAAAGAGAAATCTTACCTAAGTGCAACCAGTTGCCCAGTCTTCTGAAAGAGAAATCTTAACTATAGTGCAACCAGCTGCCCAGTCTTCTGAAAGAGAAATCTTAACTATAGTGCAACCAGCTGCCCAGTCTTCTGAAAGAGAAATCTTAACTAAGTGCAACCAGCTGCCCAGTCTTCTGAAAGAGAAATCTTAACTATAGTGCAACCAGCTGCCCAGTCTTCTGAAAGAGAAATCTTACCTATAGTGCAACCAGTGCCCAGTCTTCAAAAGAGAAATCTTAACTATAGTGCAACCAGTTGCCCAGTCTTCTGAAAGAGAAATCTTAACTATAGTGCAACCACTGTTGCCCAGTCTTCTGAAAGAGAAATCTTACTTAAGTGCAACCAGCTGCCCAGTCTTCTGAAAGAGAAATCTTAATTAAGTGCAACCAGCTGCCCAGTCTTCTGAAAGAGAAATCTTACCTATAGTGCAACCAGCTGCCCAGTCTTCTGAAAGAGAAATCTTAATTAAGTGCAACCAGCTGCCCAGTCTTCTGAAAGAGAAATCTTACTTAAGTGCAACCAGTGCCCAGTCTTCTGAAAGAGAAATCCCTAGTCCAGCTTCTTCTGAAAGAGAAATCTTAACTATAGTGCAACCAGCTGCCCAGTCTTCTGAAAGAGAAATCTTAACTAAGTGCAACCTGCTGCCCAGTCTTCTGAAAGAGAAATCTTACCTAAGTGCAACCTGCTGCCCAGTCTTCTGAAAGAGAAATCTTAACTATAGTGCAACCAGCTGCCCAGTCTTCTGAAAGAGAAATCTTAACTATAGTGCAACCAGCTGCCCAGTCTTCTGAAAGAGAAATCTTACCTAAGTGCAACCAGCTGCCCAGTCTTCTGAAAGAGAAATCTTAATTATAGTGCAACCAGCTGCCCAGTCTTCTGAAAGAGAAATCTTACCTAAGTGCAACCAGCTGCCCAGTCTTCTGAAAGAGAAATCTTAACTAAGTGCAACCAGCTGCCCAGTCTTCTGAAAGAGAAATCTTAATTATAGTGCAACCAGCTGCCCAGTCTTCTGAAAGAGAAATCTAAACAACCAGCTGCCCAGTCTTCTGAAAGAGAAATCTTAATTATAGTGCAACCAGCTGCCCAGTCTTCTGAAAGAGAAATCTTAACTAAGTGCAACCAGCTGCCCAGTCTTCTGAAAGAGAAATCTTACCTAAGTGCAACCAGTTGCCCAGTCTTCTGAAAGAGAAATCTTAATTATAGTGCAACCAGCTGCCCAGTCTTCTGAAAGAGAAATCTTAATTATAGTGCAACCAGCTGCCCAGTCTTCTGAAAGAGAAATCTTAACTATAGTGCAACCAGCTGCCCAGTCTTCTGAAAGAGAAATCTTACCTAAGTGCAACCAGCTGCCCAGTCTTCTGAAAGAGAAATCTTACCTAAGTGCAACCTGTGCCCAGTCTTCTGAAAGAGAAATCTTACCTAAGTGCAACTGAAAGAGAGAAATCTTAACTATAGTGCAACCAGTGCAACCAGCTGCCCAGTCTTCTGAAAGAGAAATCTTAACTAAGTGCAACCAGTTGCCCAGTCTTCTGAAAGAGAAATCTTACCTAAGTGCAACCTGTTGCCCAGTCTTCTGAAAGAGAAATCTTACCTAAGTGCAACCTGCTGCCCAGTCTTCTGAAAGAGAAATCTTAACTATAGTGCAACCAGCTGCCCAGTCTTCTGAAAGAGAAATCTTACCTAAGTGCAACCTGTTGCCCAGTCTTCTGAAAGAGAAATCTTAACTATAGTGCAACCAGCTGCCCAGTCATCTGAAAGAGAAATCTTACCTAAGTGCAACCTGTTGCCCAGTCTTCTGAAAGAGAAATCTTAACTATAGTGCAACCAGCTGCCCAGTCTTCTGAAAGAGAAATCTTACCTAAGTGCAACCAGCTGCCCAGTTTTCTGAAAGAGAAATCTTACCTAAGTGCAACCTGCTGCCCAGTCTTCTGAAAGAGAAATCTTACCTAAGTGCAACCAGTTGCCCAGTCTTCTGAAAGAGAAATCTTAATTATAGTGCAACCAGCTGCCCAGTCTTCTGAAAGAGAAATCTTACCTAAGTGCAACCTGTTGCCCAGTCTTCTGAAAGAGAAATCTTAACTAAGTGCAACCAGCTGCCCAGTCTTCTGAAAGAGAAATCTTACCTAAGTGCAACCAGCTGCCCAGTCTTCTGAAAGAGAAATCTTAACTATAGTGCAACCAGCTGCCCAGTCTTCTGAAAGAGAAATCTTAACTATAGTGCAACCAGCTGCCCAGTCTTCTGAAAGAGAAATCTTACCTAAGTGCAACCTGTTGCCCAGTCTTCTTAACCGAAGCTGGCTCTGAGCAGTAAAGCAGGATAAATGGTGAAGAGGAATTCTGTCCTTGTGCGAAACGCCGCTTTTCATGCCCCACATCTGTGTTAAAGCACCTGGTGAATTGCAGAAATGACTGCAAAGGCGCTCACGTCTACTCATAAGAACTCATTCAGCTGTTGGTCGAGTGGAGCAGGGTTGATGATGATGAGGAATCCCATCCGATGAGATCATCGGGTCCATTGAATGAGCGGGCCAATCGGGGTTCAGCAGCTGAATTGAAGCATGTGTTTGTACACAGCAGACATTAAATTGAATTTAAGCATATGGAGCAAGTTTGTAACGAAGGCCCAACAATGAACAAGATTGCTTTTACTAGAAAATGCTAGATCTGCTGTCAGACATACTTTTACCATTATGACCACAAGCACCAACACAACATGCTAAATGCTAGGAATCATAACGATCCAATCAACCTTCTAGGGTCTCTCATCTGCTGTCCATTTGTCAATGCATTCCTGTCGTGTCACTGTCCAATGGAAGCCGTGCAGATGTTCGGTACATGATATATAAATGATCAAATATTAACTCTTATAAGATTGTGCACAACTCTAATAAACTGTAAAACAATGTGCCATTCAATTAAATAGAAATATGGAAAACATGACACAACAAGGGAACTTTACCTGTGTGATATGTCAGGTAGAATAGTGTTACATTCAGTGTGACCACACGTAATTGGCGAAGAATAGCCTTTATTATATCATTTATCAATCATTTGGAACTGTAAATTGTAAAAACAAACCAAATTAACATCCTGTGGGCTATATAAAGTTTGAAACGGCAAGACATGAAGATAATAGGTAACCATAAACAGCAACACGTGTCATAAAATGTAATATGCACGTAGTAACAAGAAAACATCATTTAGAAGAAGGCCATGGTGATATCAAACTCAGATCAAAGACATCAACATTTCATTTATGAGCCAATCAATATGGTAAAAGAAATCACCACAATTCAATCGAGACCACGAATCCTTAAATGGCGTGACTTATAGCCATTGTCGATACAGAATCTCCAGGACCAGTATATGCTGACCATCAAATAAAATACGAAGGTTGAAATGTGATAAAAATGCCGATTAGAACAATATCAAGAGCGTCCATAATTGCGCGAGCAGGCGTCAAATTTCACTCGTAAAAATCCATTGTCAACCAATGGAACAAATACCCGATTATTCTAAAATCCCGCAAGCGATATCAGAATGAAACACTGTCGAACGTTGCTTATATATAACCATATCACGGAGTTGTATCATAAAAGTAAATAATGATGCAACAGAGAAATGATTCACGAAGGAACTGTTAAGGCCAGATCAGAAACGATAAAAACTAATGCGAACTTGGAAGGAAAATATTAAAATCAAACCGGATGTCGATTTAGAATTCGGAGACGACAATCGCTGTCAACCAATGGTGAATAGTCCGTCAGTATTTCATCATAACGTACCGGCGGCATAAAAGACGGTCTGACGCATTATCCACGAATGGCGGTATCATAAAACGAACTCTTTTATTTCGCAAAAAAAGGATCTACGTGAATACAAAGAAGTGTGTGACGCGAGAACTCTTCGTGAAAACATACACTGCTAAAGACGTACACGAGAAACTGCTGATGTCTATCTACGCTTAACAGGCGTGTGCATGGTATATCCAACTTGGTCATGCATGAAACATCTTGCCTTGAAATCAGTTTCATGGGTGTTATAATTATTATCATTTTGGCAATTGACGTATCGCATGGTCACATGGAGATGAAGTCATGAAGTTGAAGAGGACCTTCCCGCTTGTCGTGCGTTCGAGACAACAGTTCGCGCTTATCTTCTCTTGTCGGATGATACAGCATCGCTGCCAGTTCGCGGTCCTTTGGAATCCGAGCATATTTTCGTTCACGTTGGGTGCATAGGAAATACCAAATAAACATTTTTGGTGATCAATTCACATAAGACGCTAAGTGCAAAAGGGATAGTGTAGTTACAATTCATCCAAGTACTGAAGGGGAAAACACGAAACAAGACATCACCTACACATCAACAGTAAAGAAAGGCAGGCAATGTTGCTTTATTACATAACACTTCACCACAATGTGTTCATAAATTTAACATACAATACAAATATCTGAATAGAAAAACATAGTAATCGGAGTTAAAGTACATGTGGTATCGAGATCAGATCAAGAGCATCAATACTTTATTTACTTGCCAACTAAAACGATTAAAGAAATAACCACAATTCAGACGAGAGATCACTATTGCATTGAAAATGTGGATTCTCTATTTTCAATGTCGTAAGGCAATGACATAAAATATACGAAGGAGGACTTCTTGGTAAAACCACCGATTTGAAAACATTCCAAGGTGCCATGTCCACAGTTGGACAAGAAATTGTCAACGCCCTTAAGTGTCGCCCAAAAATATCGACTCAGATATGTCCATGTAAATAGTCCACAAGCGCGACGAAAGCAGATCCTCTGTCAACCAACGGAATCAAAATCAACAAACAGGGATTGCCCAAGAATCCAGCGAGCAATATCTGCAGGAAACAAGGTCGAGGATGGCCTCCCTGTGATCATTTCATAAGATTTGATCATAACACTATCAAATACAACTATTTCGAAAATCTGCAGACGTGCAAGTACGCGGGAGTATGTATAAACGGGTGTGAGAAAACTAGGTATAAAATAGCGCCCGGTATGTCACTATATGATTCGGAAACAATATTTATTGCTGTCAACCAATGGCGAAAAAAGCAGAGAAGTCGGTCAGTGTTCAACGTAAGGTTCAAGTAGAATTCATAATGATAAAATATGGTCCTGCACGTCTTTCCAATGATCTGCTCATGCGATACGAGTGAAAAAACGACGAAGACTTAATTCTAAGCAACCGATTAGGAAAATATCGGGAGCGTCCATAATTGCGTCAGGTAACGTCAAAATTCACGATTGTCGAGAAACAAAAATATCGCATCTGTCATGGTGTCAAACACTAAAAAAATCACTGTCAACCAATGGAATGAAATTCAATAAACACGTACTCGATTATTCGAAATTCCCACAAGCGATATCAGTATGAAACACTGTAAAAACATCGCTTATATATGACCACTTCTCGCGGGTGAATCATCGCCAAGACAAATATGAAATCATGTAAGAGGGTGATGTTAATACCGGATCAGAAAAGATCAAAACGAAAGCGAATTCGGAAACAAATGGTGAAAAACACGGCGTCAACAGCAAAGGAAGGCAGGCAATGTAGCTTTATCACATAACACTTCACCACAATGTGTTCATAAATTTAACATACAAAACAAATATCTGAATGGAAAAACATACTAAGCTGAGTTAAAGTAAAGAGCGATGCATGATAAACAGAAAAAGGTCACAAGAAATCGACATTTTATAAACTGACATGTCGTATCGAGATCAGATCAAGAGCATCAATACTTTATTTACTTGCCAACTAAAACGATTAAAGAAATAACCACAATTCAGACGAGAGATCACTATTGCATTGAAAATGTGGATTCTCTATTTTCAATGTCGTAAGGCAATGACATAAAATATACGAAGGAGGACTTCTGGGTAAAAACCGCCGATTTGAAAACATTCCAAGGTGCCATGTCCACAGTTGGACAAGAAATTGTCAACGCCCTTAAGTGACGGTACGAACAAAAATATCGACTCAGATATGTCCATGTAAATAGTCCACAAGCGCGACGATTGCAGATCCGCTGTCAACCAACGGAATCAAATTAACGAACAGGTATGGATTGCCCAAGAATTCTGCGAGCAACATCTGCAGGAAACAAGGTCGAAGATGGCCTCCCTGTGATCATTTCAAAGGATTTGATCATAACACTATCAAATACAACTATTTCGAAAATCTGCAGACGTGCAAGTACGCGGGAGTATGTATAAACGGGTGTGAGAAAACTAGGTATAAAATAGCGCCCGGTATGTCACTATATGATTCGGAAACAATATTTATTGCTGTCAACCAATGGCGAAAAAGCAGAGAAGTCGGTCAGTGTTCAACGTAAGGTTCAAGTAGAATTCATAATGATAAAATATGGTCCTGCACGTCTTTCCAATGATCTGCTCATGCGATACAAGTGAAAAAACGACGAAGACTTAATTCTAAGCAACCGATTAGGAAAATATCGGGAGCGTCCATAATTGCGTCAGGTATCGTCAAAATTCACGATTGTCGAGACACAAAAATATCGCATCTGTCATGGTGTCATACACTAAAAAAATCACTGTCAACCAATGGAATGAAATTCAATAAACAGGTACTCGATTATTCGAAATTCCCACAAGCGATATCAGTATGAAACACTGTAAAAACATCGCTTATATATGACCACTTCTCGCGGGTGAATCATCGCCAAGACAAATATGAAATCATGTAAGAGGGTGATGTTAATACCGGATCAGAAAAGATCAAAACGAAAGCGAATTCGGAAACTAATGGTGAAAAACACGGCGTCAACAGCAAAGGAAGGCAGGCAATGTAGCTTTATTACATAACACTTCACCACAATGTGTTCATAAATTTAACATACAAAACAAATATCTGAATGGAAAAACATACTAAGCTGAGTTAAAGTAAAGAGCGATGCATGATAAACAGAAAAAGGTCACTAGAAATCGACATTTTATAAACTGACATGTCGTATCGAGATCAGATCAAGAGCATCAATACTTTATTTACTTGCCAACTAAAACGATTAAAGAAATAACCACAATTCAGACGAGAGATCACTATTGCATTGAAAATGTGGATTCTCTATTTTCAATGTCGTAACGCAATGACATAAAATATACGAAGGAGGACTTCTTGGTAAAACCACCGATTTGAAAACATTCCAAGGTGCCATGTCCACAGTTGGACAAGAAATTGTCAACGCCCTTAAGTGTCGCCCAAAAATATCGACTCAGATATGTCCATGTAAATAGTCCACAAGCGCGACGATTGCAGATCCTCTGTCAACCAACGGAATCAAAATCAACAAACAGGGATTGCCCAAGAATCCAGCGAGCAATATCTGCAGGAAACAAGGTCGAGGATGGCCTCCCTGTGATCATTTCATAAGATTTGATCATAACACTATCAAATACAACTATTTCGCAAATCTGCAGACGTGCAAGTTCGCGGGAGTATGTATATTCGGGTGTGAGAAAACTAGGTATAAAATAGCGCCCGGTATGTCACTATATGATTCGGAAACAATATTTATTGCTGTCAACCAATGGCGAAAAAAGCAGAGAAGTCGGTCAGTGTTCAACGTAAGGTTCAAGTAGAATTCATAATGATAAAATATGGTCCTGCACGTCTTTCCAATGATCTGCTCATGCGATACGAGTGAAAAAACGACGAAGACTTAATTCTAAGCAACCGATTAGGAAAATATCGGGAGCGTCCATAATTGCGTCAGGTAACGTCAAAATTCACGATTGTCGAGACACAAAAATATCGCATCTGTCATGGTGTCAAACACTAAAAAAAATCACTGTCAACCAATGGAATGAAATTCAATAAACACGTACTCGATTATTCAAAATTCCCACAAGCGATATCAGTATGAAACACTGTAAAAACATCGCTTATATATGACCACTTCTCGCGGGTGAATCATCGCCAAAACAAATATGAAACCATGTAAGAGGGTGATGTTAATACCGGATCAGAAAAGATCAAAACGAAAGCGAATTCGGAAACTAATGGTGAAAAACACGGCGTCAACAGCAAAGGAAGGCAGGCAATGTAGCTTTATTACATAACACTTCACCACAATGTGTTCATAAATTTAACATACAAAACAAATATCTGAATGGAAAAACATACTAAGCTGAGTTAAAGTAAAGAGCGATGCATGATAAACAGAAAAAGGTCACTAGAAATCGACATTTTATAAACTGACATGTCGTATCGAGATCAGATCAAGAGCATCAATACTTTATTTACTTGCCAACTAAAACGATTAAAGAAATAACCACAATTCAGAAGAGAGATCACTATTGCATTGAAAATGTGGATTCTCTATTTTCAATGTCGTAAGGCAATGACATAAAATATACGAAGGAGGACTTCTGGGTAAAACCGCCGATTTGAAAACATTCCAAGGTGCCATGTCCACAGTTGGACAAGAAATTGTCAACGCCCTTAAGTGTCGCGAACAAAAAAATATCGACTCAGATATGTCCATGTAAATAGTCCACAAGCGCGACGAAAGCAGATCCTCTGTCAACCAACGGAATCAAAATCAACAAACAGGGATTGCCCAAGAATCCAGCGAGCAATATCTGCAGAAACAAGGTCGAGGATGGCCTCCCTGTGATCATTTCATAAGATTTGATCATAACACTATCAAATACAACTATTTCGAAAATCTGCAGACGTGCAAGTACGCGGGAGTATGTATAAACGGGTGTGAGAAAACTAGGTATAAAATAGCGCCCGGTCTGTCACTATATGATTCGGAAACAATATTTATTGCTGTCAACCAATGGCGAAAAAAGCAGAGAAGTCGGTCAGTGTTCAACGTAAGGTTCAAGTAGAATTCATAATGATAAAATATGGTCCTGCACGTCTTTCCAATGATCTGCTCATGCGATACGAGTGAAAAAACGACGAAGACTTAATTCTAAGCAACCGATTAGGAAAATATCGGGAGCGTCCATAATTGCGTCAGGTAACGTCAAAATTCACGATTGTCGAGACACAAAAATATCGCATCTGTCATGGTGTCAAACACTAAAAAAATCACTGTCAACCAATGGAATGAAATTCAATAAACACGTACTCGATTATTCGAAATTCCCACAAGCGATATCAGTATGAAACACTGTAAAAACATCGCTTATATATGACCACTTCTCGCGGGTGAATCATCGCCAAGACAAATATGAAATCATGTAAGAGGGTGATGTTAATACCGGATCAGAAAAGATCAAAACGAAAGCGAATTCGGATACTAATGGTGAAAAACACGGCGTCAACAGCAAAGGAAGGCAGGCAATGTAGCTTTATTACATAACACTTCACCACAATGTGTTCATAAATTTAACATACAAAACAAATATCTGAATGGAAAAACATACTAAGCTGAGTTAAAGTAAAGAGCGATGCATGATAAACAGAAAAAGGTCACTAGAAATCGACATTTTATAAACTGACATGTCGTATCGAGATCAGATCAAGAGCATCAATACTTTATTTACTTGCCAACTAAAACGATTAAAGAAATAACCACAATTCAGACGAGAGATCACTATTGCATTGAAAATGTGGATTCTCTATTTTCAATGTCGTAAGGCAATGACATAAAATATACGAAGGAGGACTTCTGGGTAAAACCGCCGATTTGAAAACATTCCAAGGTGCCATGTCCACAGTTGGACAAGAAATTGTCAACGCCCTTAAGTGTCGGTACGAACAAAAATATCGACTCAGATATGTCCATGTAAATAGTCCACAAGCGCGACGATTGCAGATCCGCTGTCAACCAACGGAATCAAATTAACGAACAGGTATGGATTGCCCAAGAATTCTGCGAGCAACATCTGCACGAAACAAGGTCAAAGATGGCCTCCCTGTGATCATTTCATAGGATTTGATCATAACACTATCAAATACAACTATTTCGCAAATCTGCAGACGTGCAAGTACGCGGGAGTATGTATAAACGGGTGTGAGAAAACTAGGTATAAAATAGCGCCCGGTATGTAGCTATATGATTCGCAAACAATATTTATTGCTGTCAACCAATGGCGAAAAAAGCAGAGAAGTCGGTCAGTGTTCAACGTAAGGTTCAAGTAGAATTCATAATGATAAAATATGGTCCTGCACGTCTTTCCAATGATCTGCTCATGCGATACGAGTGAAAAAACGACGAAGACTTCATTCTAAGCAACCGATTAGGAAAATATCGGGAGCGTCCATAATTGCGTCAGGTATCGTCAAAATTCACGATTGTCGAGACAACAAAAATATCGCATCTGTCATGGTGTCAAACACTAAAAAAAATCACTGTCAACCAATGGAATGAAATTCAATAAACAGGAACTCGATTATTCGAAATTCCCACAAGCGATATCAGTATGAAACACTGTAAAAACATCGCTTATATATGACCACTTCTCGCGGGTGAATCATCGCCAAGACAAATATGAAATCATGTAAGAGGGTGATGTTAATACCGGATCAGAAAAGATCAAAACGAAAGCGAATTCGGAAACAAATGGTGAAAAACACGGCGTCAACAGCAAAGGAAGGCAGGCAATGTAGCTTTATTACATAACACTTCACCACAATGTGTTCATAAATTTAACATACAAAACAAATATCTGAATGGAAAAACATACTAAGCGAAGTTAAAGTAAAGAGCGATGCATGATAAACAGAAAAGGTCACTAGAAATCGACATTTTATAAACGGACATGTCGTATCGAGATCAGATCAAGAGCATCAATACTTTATTTACTTGCCAACTAAAACGATTAAAGAAATAACCACAATTCAGACGAGAGATCACTATTGCATTGAAAATGTGGATTCTCTATTTTCAATGTCGTAAGGCAATGACATAAAATATACGAAGGAGGTCTTCTGGGTAAAACCGCCGATTTGAAAACATTCCAAGGTGCCATGTCCACAGTTGGACAAGAAATTATCAACGCCCTTAAGTGACGGTACGAACAAAAATATTGACTCAGATATGTCCATGTAAATAGTCCACAAGCGCGACGATTGCAGATCCGCTGTCAACCAACGGAATCAAATTAACGAACAGGTATGGATTGCCCAAGCCGTTCACGACGTCTTATTGACGTCGTGCGATGATCGTAACCAAATGCGGGGTGACAATACATGAATTCCAATTATACACGATTATTACAGACATGTACATATGAAGAATAATTTTTCACATAATTGAATGTTTATTAACAAGTTGAGTTAGTTTACGTGTGAGATTTCGTCAAAGGCGATTTAATCCGGCCACACAAATTCTGAAAATTTTATTTTCAACGACAAGATCGGTTTCTGCGCGCATGCGCAGACAAGGTTCTTAGCAAGCGAACTTTTTCTTTCTGAATTTTATTTTTTAAGTATATGTGTCATTTTGTCAATGATTATCTTTTGGAAATATCTACTTTGAAGGGCGATATGTATTCAACGATATCACATTGACATTTAAAAAAAGATAACACTTATTGATTCCCGCAGTCTGGAGGGGGCACTTGGCCTTGTCCTGCGTAGGGGTGTGCCCCGGGATCTCAAAAACCTGTACCCGTCATTTAGTTAAAAAAATATCAGCCGAATGAAAAGGAATGCATCGCGTAAACGCTGCATCAACAAATGCATGGCTGACGCAGAAAGATACTCCAAGGGAGCGAAAATCATAAAATAAAAATGCTACGAGTGTTCAAACTTAGTCTTGCCGATCAAATGGTCAAAAACGGTCAAAACACGCGCGGTACACCGAAAGTTGAAATTCCAAAATGATCAGATAATAGAAAGTGCAGTGCCAAGAGGAACAAGATCAGAACGCTAAACATTACGACGCATTGCGCATAAGTAGTACCGCGATGTGCCGACCAATAGATATACGACCACTCATAGAAAACAAAATTTTAAAAACAGATGTTAGCATGCATGTAAAATATGGATTGTACTTTCATAGCAAGTCACGCAGTATCTCACAAAACGTCTATCCATGTCCATTTCTGGTCAGCGTGAAGAATAAGCGGTTATTCACCTAATACAATCGAAAACCCCGTTGTTACCGCATGATGTGCAGGGCGAATCAAAGCAGACGAAGTTGATTTCATCTCAGATACCCGATTGGTTCTCGCTTGGAACGAGACGTTCATTTCACGAAAGAAGTCACGACCTGCAAAAATTAAATATGGAAAAGGTAAATATTCTACCATAGAGGCTGCGTTCATAAGACCGTAGTATCACGAGATTAACGCCAAGCAAACAACCGGCTATTTCTTCCGTCGCGCCGTGTTCTATTCAGGAGTTGCTATAATAACAATGACTGTATGGATTGCGCATTCACGATGAATGCCACCGATGTCGAAATAATTAATATGAGGGCTATGAAGAACAGCTCAGATGAAGCCCCCAACCACCCCCCACCACCCCCACCCCACTTTAACAGGTAAACAGTCGCCAAGCTACACAAAGCTCCTGAAAGTTAAGTTGGCTATAATTTACTGCCGCCATACTGTCATAGTCTAAACAATCCTAATGAAAATCAGACTAAATAAAACACTATTGTGAAATAATTTGTTGGTAATCTCTGCAACTGTGGTAACTTGCTACGCTGTGAAGAACGTGTCTTGTCACATGTCAAATCAGATTAGTAAACATGATAAGATCTGTTGAAATGAATATTGTGAGTGAAAAAGTCTCCCTCGAAAAAAACCCCGGTAATATAAAGTTACCATTCATTAGATACTTATCCTATTTTGTTGTAATAATTATGTACTTACATGGAAAGTTGGGTTTTTATCTGACATCTTTCAGAACGCACATCACAGAAATGGCACTCGGCTCAACTGGCAGAGAAAATTACCCTAGATCCTTGAATGTGTTAATCCGCTTGTGAGTATTGCGGGTTCATTTTGCAACAATATAATGTTTTACTAAAACAATTAACGACTTCAAAATTATTGTAAATATACCACCGTTTTGTTTCGTTTAGCGCTTATTTTATCGTGTTGTAAATACTCTAGCTTCTAGATCTACTTTCTCTGCGCAATTCGACCTTTTTCGGGGAAAGTTGGTGACAGGGCCGGATCGTGTCAGCTTATCGTTCAATGTAATCACACCCTAAAATGACACGAACTTTGATGGTTGAAGCTCGTTGATTTCACATATGAATCCCCTCCATGCCCTGTACTATCGCATCACAGGAACTGGTTTGACCGATTCTCCCAATCGAATGCGCGCAGACCTGTCCACTGATCTTAATCAAATGGTTTAGACGCAGGCACAGAAACCAATTGTCTAATGCTTGAATGGAACACAATACAGCACCACACAACACGAGTTTATCCCAATACCCGTATTGTATCTATTGTATTCACGTTACGAATCCCTTATGACAATTTCAAAAAAAAATTCCTGTACTGATAAAATGACTCCCCATCTAACTCTAGCCCTCGGGTTTTACTGCTAGTGTTTTGGGTTGGTATATTATCACGATGGGGCCAGAAATTGGCATGACATAACTGTTAAAAAAAGGGCTAGAAAATGGCATCAAGTTGTCCACTTTATCTGTTATTGCCTCCAGGAAATATCATATTTGCTCTAGCCATCTGACCAAGCTTTTCAGGTTGTCCGAATGAGTCAATCCCGTCCTATGTTGAAGGCCCATATGAGGTCCAACACGAGGGGCCTCTCCGCTCTAAATGTCACAGCTCTGAGCACTCGTTTTCTTTCCCACATCGCACAGTGAAACTCTTGCTCCAGTAAAATGAAAGCAATTGGCACCCAACCTCAGCGGGAACACAGTAGAATAGAGTTCTGCCATAGCCAAGCCTTGTTTCCATTCTAAGCTTTCTCTCGGTATATACGTTTTATGTTAAGTACAACATGACATAACATTATAACAATCTCGAACCCATCCTTTAAAAACCATTCCCAACTTCACACACAACCGCCCCTCCGTATAACACTGCTTATCTTATCAGTGTTACATACAATGTTATGACGTTATCTTGGTTATAACGCGTTTCTAATTGATACGTCCTATATCAGACCTCGAAACCCAAAATAGTACACGCGCCCCTGTATCGCTGACATATGTACCCTGAAGCGAATTATATAACCGCGATCACAGGCCAATAACCACAGTAGTGACCTTGAACTTCGATATCATACCGACTCTTCTTGTATGGATCTTGAGAATTATATATCGAATAAATGACACATTATTCTTAATAGATAATTAATGTGTTGCATTTTATCTTTCACTTAGCCATGGAAACATCTTCTCTATTGGCAGATTTGGTGGCAGCTGCGTGCCTCGTTCAATCTCAACTAGTTGAAATGCTGCCTACCTTGATGATATTGGCTGCTCAGGTTGTGGTCTGTGGTAGACCACCAATAAATGGAGTAAAGCAAATATTAATAACATTATGGTACATGGGTAACCAGGTAACGGAACAGAAAGTTACAGATGTGCGTGTGTTCAACATTAACTTTAAAAGCAATGATTCAGGCTATCCCTAGACACTTGACTTGTAAATATATATATATATATATATATATATATATATATATATATATATATATATATATATATATATATATATATATATATATATATATATATATATATATATATATATATATATATATATATATATATATATATATATATATGCACCCCCCCCCCCCCCCCCACACACACACACACACACTATCATCATACACACACACACAACCTCTCTCTCCGCCCACACAGGTCCAGTAGAGAATTACAATTTTTCGGGATATGAAAATTCAATCTTATTTAAAGCATTTCTTTGGTGAATATGATATATTTTGATTTATTTGCATTGAGCGACATTTTATTGGCTTTGAACCAAGTGGTTAGCTTAGTTAGCTCATGGTAATGGAGCCCCTGGTTAACATCAGTCTCTGTTATCATTCCCGGCTATATCATCGTTGCTATCGTCACATCGTATATATTTTTTTTAATCCTGCCTTCCAGGCAGGTTGTACCACATGTGAACAACCATGGTGACCTGAATCCCAATATTTGCTTTGTGGCGTGGCTGTGGCAGGGAGTTGATGTGCATTCAGCTTAAAACGTGTATATATGCGTTGATTGTGGTTAAAATGGTATTGAGCAATATGCCGTCGATGTGCTATCTCTTCTAGGATATTGTTTATGTAAAAGATACCAATTAACATACCATATTATCACCCTCAACCGAGACTCTGCGGCAGTTACCGGTCTTATACTACTTACAATACACAGCGAGTATGTTCACATACCAGCGCACTCGTCTCTAATAAACCAATAGAATGTCGTAATTCCTCATTCCACCTACTTTTGGGGTATCTGCATTAGTTGACAATTAAGGCATATACAACGCCTGGGACGAGGAATGTAAAGCCATGTTGCAAAATAAAATGATTTCACCAATATGACTATCATATCATTAATTATCTGGCATATACAACGCCTGGGACGAGGAATGTAAAGCCATGTTGCAAAATAAAATGATTTTACCAATAAAACTATCATATCATTAATAATGATCGAGCAATTTATCTCACATGTTTGAAATCTCCCATGGACATATTCTTCATAATTGTGTCAAAGATACCACTTTTTCCTGAATAAATGCGACTACTGCGGCAGTTGGCCTTTTTAGTTAATATGCTAAAGACATCGAGACTTACTTAAAATTAAAACAAGTCAATACCCTACCATGTGTTGGTGCTATATTTAAGAACAGTTCAGTCGAGTATTGAAATGTTGCACAATGATAATGCTTTGTATGACTGGAGAGAATCAAACCATTCAATCAGCATTAACATCAATATATCGTCCCTCCTGTGGCCAACATATGCCAAAGCAGTTGTTTCAATGCGAACATTTTCTTGGTTTCTTGTCCTGATTCGGAAGTGTATGCGTCTTAATTCTGCAATTTCTGTGACTTTTGCTGATGCTACCTATAATGACACTGCTTGTGCTAAGACACTATGCAGAATAACGACAAATGAACTTCAGATTCGTGTGGTGCTAAGACAACAGGTAATGCCATCCAAAAGAACAGTTCAACACTTTATTGAATAGAAGTTCAGTAAAGAATTTCAAAGGCACACCGTGGTATTGCAGTTACACATATTTTGGTCGAATGGAGAATGAAAACTTAAAATCTACATCTTTCCCGATATTGCCCCTTCTGCAGTTGTGGCAGGTGATTGGTAATCGACATATATATATAAATATATATATATATATATATATATATATATATATATATATATATATATATATATATATATATATATAAACCTATTTACATATATATATATATATATATATATATATATATATATATATATGCGGTGTATATGCATGTTTATATAACCTTCATTTACATATCATACATATATATATGTATATATATATATATTTATATATGTGCTTATATATACATACATATATATGTATATGTACGTTATATATGCTTATATGTACATACATATTATATGTTTATATATATATTACAACGCATTGTATATATTACTATGTTTATATATATATATATCTATTTGCATTTATTTGTATATATATATTGATAATTAAATGCATAAATATATGACCATTCATGCATTTATATGTATTTAAAAATTTATATGCATATATTTATATATACATGTATATGTTGTGACATATGACCATATATGCATATATAAATAATTATATAAGTATACATCATCTGTGGCTCTTGATGGGATCATATTCTACCAAGTGGTCGGTATTTGTATTGGTCAGTCTTTGCGTGTTCTTCTTCAAAGTGCCCATGTTCTTTCAGTTTTGTTGCAGTTTGTAAAGATCGAGTTTGTGTCATTGCCAGCTCTTCCGGTTTTATTCTTGTTTGGATGTCTTAAGTTATAGTATGAAATCACCTTTGTCATGTGAAATATTGATCATAAATTGTAAAATGGTCTATATAGAGGTTTAAGTTTTTGTGTTAAGGATAGAAGTTTGTGTATATAAGGCTTAACGCGGCATTCGTGCTGAACGGCTATGGATAGAGTATACCATCTGCCAGGTTTATAATGCGGAATAGACACACTTACATATTCTCAACCTACTTTAAACGACAGCGTCGAACAATTTGATCATCTAATCCATTGCTCACTTTGATTGCGTAATCTGGTTTAAAAGATGTCAGTTATAACATTTGTAATCTTTGTACGTAACTTATATCATACACAATGTCAATGTTAACAGCTTTGAGTTTTGCACCTCGCCTTTAAACCCATTAAAATACGTCTATATCACACAAAAAATGCTTTAAAGCAATTACTGAAACTTCCTTTCTGTATCCAAAGGACTCTGCTAGCCGTTTAGGCTGTTGCACTGTATTGTTTACCTGATATGAATGACTGTATGCCAAGGACTCTGCTAGCCGTTTAGGTTGTTGCACTGTATTGTTTACCTGATATGAATGACTGTATGCCAAGGACTCGGCTAGCCGTTTAGGTTGTTGCACTGCATTGTTTACCTGATATGAATGACTGTATCCCAAGGACTCGGCTAGCCGTTTAGGCTGTTGCACTGCATTGTTTACCTGATATGAATGACTCATAACAAGCAGAAGCTTCAGCAACTTCATAGCAGGATTTGGATTGAGGAGCTTTAGCATAACTCACAAAGGATGAATATTTTGTTTTGACGAGTCTGGAAAACTCCCAGAATGGAGATGCAGGAGTTCAACTGATCTTTCCAATAAAGCACAATTCTATGATATGCTTTAAGGGTCAAGGAACTTTATAGAATGATGCGGGTTCTCAAGCCTCAGCAATAATCGCATAGGAGAAACAATATCTTTAATGAACGTGTAAAAGCGTCATAGCATGGCGAGGGTCTAAAAGCCTCAGCAGAATGTACAAACAAGATGCCCATGGGAGACATGGGGGATCTTGGCGAACTGTATCAGGAATTTCGAAGAATTTCTGAATCGGCCCATAAGTTATTCTGGCTTTTTCAATCTTGGCAACAATCGTATGTATACTGATGACTTTATAAGCAATCAAATTTATTAAAGGAATAATGTTTTCCGGGGACATGATATACTGACAATGATTTGGCTGACACAGGGAAAAGCATAATTTATTAAATAGTACCGCGGCCTGCCATACATGTCGCAACCCGCGCCCGGCTCGAACAGCGGCATCCTCTGTGTAGCGCGAGAGGCTGACTGTTGTAAACAAACCAGTGCGGAGCCAGCAGATATGACACCCACTGTACTTAAAACTTACTTTGTGAGAAAACTGTCGGGTATTAAATCAGACACGAATTAGTCATAAGTTCAGAATTGAATGGGCTTCCTTCGAGAGTAAAGCAATTCACAATATGACCATTCACGTCGGAAAAACGAGGCGATAACTTCAGATTTCAGTCCCATTTGCACGTTTATTCGTTCGTGATCGAAAGAATTATAATTCGGTTGACGATCTCCATGACATTATTTGAGCCACGTTTTATGACCATCGAACGCATATTGTCGATTTTATAAGCAAATTTTCGATTGCTTATAAAATCGACAATATGCGTTCGATGGTCATTGGCGCGGGGTATTACTCGGGATAACAACTGTACCCAGGGTAACAACTGTAACCAAGGCAACAACTGTACCCAGGGTTACAATCGTATCGATGGTAACAACTACACCAAGAGTTACAACTTTAATCAGGGTGATAACTATATCTAGAGCAATAACTCGACCAAGTAAAAATACAAATATATCCTTCTTCTCCAGAGTCAAAACAGTACCAAGTTTAAAAACTGTACGGAGGGTAGCAACTGTTTAGAGTTGTAACTGTACCCAATGTACCAACTTTATTTAATGTAACGAGTGTGCCAATAGCAACAACTGCACAACAACAAAATACAATGTAATACCTGTACCAAGTGTAACAACTGTACACAATAAAATAACTGTGCCGAATATAGCAGATGTCCGAGCGCAAAGGCTGTACCAGTGATACCGTACTTGATGTTTTCGCTATTTATATGCCTATTGTGTGATGTGTATTAGCAGTGGAAAGGATCTGTGAAACGAAAATGTTCCTGCTCTCATTAATCACAATGACACCAACGCAGTATATACATACAATTTGTTTATTACAAGGTAGCGTCTACTAACAATGGCTGCGTGTTTATTTATTAGGAAATCGATCATCGCAGAGCCAATTGGAGTGAATCCTCTTAACAGAGCTATCAACTCTTTGATAAAGTTCCTTGAATAAAGGGCCAGTTGAGAATACAAATATTCAGTGCACCGCTTATACGACGTTGAGTGTATTTTAGCATACATTGATTGAGTGAGAAGAGTTGCTGACTCCTTAAGAATTGCCATTAAAATTTCTTCAATTTTATTTATTTGAAAAAAAAATACTTGCGTCAATCTGAAGTGCTATATGCCATGCATCTCCGGTTGAAATCGTTTTATTGAACCATTAAAACTAGTGTATTAGTTTAAGGAAAGCTTAGAATGTGTACTGAAGAAACTAAACACATTTTTAAAAGCTTTATTTTGTCTCGCGATATAGGTCGCAAATTTTAACATAATTTCGAATTTAAAAAACAAAATAGCATGAGTTATTTCCATTTTTGTTTATCAAAACCCAAAATGAACAACAGTAACTAAACCGTAAACCGTGTTTCATATGCGCCGACAAAAAACGGATAACACTAAACACATTCGTTTTTCATTCGGTCAAAAGGAAAACGAGTGGCGCTGCAGTCGGCGATGTTTTTACTGATACAAGCGGCTGGACAGGTTGGTTAGTATTCGCACCGGACATCCCCCGTGCAATCAATGAGTAGACGAGTCGCGATTTTTGCATGATTATAGTTACATACAATAGCGACATAAAAGCTTGGGATCGGGTGTGTATGTGTTGTTATACATATATACATACACATACACATATATATATATATATATATATATATATATATATATATATATATATATATATATATATATATATATATATATATATATATATATATATATATATACATATATATTTATATGCTTATATATATATATGTATATATATATATATATTTATATGTAAATATATGATATATAAATATCCATGTATATATACATGTATATATATATAAATATATATATAGAGAAATAAATATATATATATCTATATATACAGGGAGAATTTTCTATATATATATATCTAGAGATATAGATATATATAAAGATATATTTCTATATACATATATATAAATATATCTCTATAAATATATACATTTATATATGTTTACATATGTATATATATTTATAAATATACATATATATCTGTGCATATGTATGTGTACATATTTATATGTATGAATATATATATATATATATATATATATGTAAATATATGAATATATAAATCTCCATGTATATCTACATGTATCTATAAACATATATATATATATATATCTCTCTCTATATATAAGATATATATAATATATATATATATCCCTTTCTATATATATATTTCTATATATATGTATATATATATATATATATATATATATATATATATATATATATATATATATATATATATATATATATATAAACACATAGGCACACACACAGGCGTTGTCAAGCTTCTAAGACTATTGTTTATATCTGCTATTTATAGATAGCGGCTCGGCGCTCGGAAGCTTGGCATCGTGAACCGATCGCCTGTGTGTATATACATAAATATGTGTGTGTGCGTGTGTGTATGTTTGTGTATATATACCCGCTTTGGTTGCACCGGGACAACCGGTGCACACTGTCGGTGAGACGAAACGTCTTGACCCCAACCAACATATCCAGCCGCTTGTATCATTAAAAATACCGCCGACAGCAGAGCCACTTTTTGACCAAACGACAAACGAATCTGTTTGGTGTTATCCGTTTATCGTTGTCGCATATGAAAAACGGTTTACGGTTTTGCTGATGTTGATCGTTTTTGGTTTTTAGTTTTGGTTAACAAAAAACGAAAAGACGGTATATACACGAACCCTTAACACCAACCTTACGTTATGTAAACAAGGTGCAATCACAGTCCCGATTGCTGAACTTATAGGTCAATTATTATCTTTGTCTAGAGATAACATTTGTTCGTGCAATTTGTTGATACCGTATTGCTGGTCGTCCAGGCTTGTCGTTGGAAGACATGCCGTTGGCGCTTGTGCCAAATCTAGTTTAATTCAAAATGCCATTGTAAATATATCAAAACGATTCACTTTGTTCTTTTGCTTTCTTGGTAAATCTTCATTCATGGTCCTTGTGCTAATATCATCGTCGTTGTCCTGTACACCACAACAGCTTACATTGCATATATATGGCTGCACTTTTACTGTATATAGACACTGGTATTGATTAAAAAATAATCTTGTTACATGAACGGCATGTTTCTGAACAGTGGTTGTTGCATGCCTGTTTTCTTCATGAGATGAAATCTTGAAAACCAATTCATGAAAAAAACATAAAATAAATCACATTAAATGAGGACAAGGAAAACATTCCACAGGAATCATACATGTATTTTGAATTGCATAAATTACCAAAGGTTTAACGATCATTCTTTTCCTATGACCCGGGGAGTCCAACTGAAAGTGTGACAATGGTATAGTCAGATATTTGAACAACAAAACAGTTTAAAATTAAACCTGGTCAAGAGAGCAACACACATGCATATTCACAGGAACAAAAACAAGTCTCAAACCTGGTTCATATGGTCAATGATAGGGGCCACCTACACCTGCACAAGTGTATTCAATGCAGGTGGCACTGCATAAATGTTCTTGTCAATTGCTGTTGAATGCCCCATGTGTTCCATGAATTTGTTGATCACATCTGGGCATATGCCCTCCATGCCCCAGAAAATGGTGGATGACAAGTGGCGTACTGATGTGGCTGTTATGGTTGGTATCTAAAGACTGGTACAAATATCTCTTACCTCATTATATCCAACAGTGCTGTAATCTGACTGTTGCGTATAGGCAAATACATAGTCATTGGATGGAGACAGACACGCCATTTCGGCTACCCAGTCTACCTACACTTTCCCCGGGCAGATACGAGATCGACTACTGATATCTTAACAACTACATTACCATGCTCATCCCCATTAGGTGCAGGAACCTAGTTATATGACCACAAAGATACAATAAAGACTGGTACATTATTACAGTATTTTTATAGCATTTGTGATAATTTTGAATTGATGAATATAATTTGTATGGTCAAAGCCCAACACAATAAGGTAGAAATTAATTATCACCAGGTGTCCAATCAATTCCAGCTTCATCATTGTGCGTACTGAACCCAAACATTCACCCATTTGCACGCAAAAAGTGGGACTAATGTTACAACAATAAATAACAGATTTTTATTCTTTTAACATCTTGCATAAAAAAGAAGATAATCACCTTAAATTTCTTCCCAAAATTTGCGTTGTTGACAACAGTGTGACCCTCATTCTAGATAAAAAAGGAATCAACGAAATATACAATAACTGACTAAGTTAAATATAAATAATGAATGTAAAATAGAGATAACTCGTTAACAGTACCTCATGTCTGCTCGCTGACCGACAAATGCTGGCCATAAGTTGAAACAGGTTCCCCTCCCCCTTTAGTAACGTGTAGTGTTTACAAAATTACAAAGTGGACTTAATGTGATACATGACTCACTATGCGCCTTCCATACGTGGCCATTTGCAGGACCACTGGAATAATTTTGGAACAACTATTAGTAAAACAAAGGATAAGTAGATATATTTTCACACTGCACAATAGTTTGTTTCCAGTATATTATATTTAAATTACATCCTGTCAGCAGTCACTTTATGATATCATGCCCTAATGACACTGTTTTCAAATTCACCAGTGGCGACAGAAAATATGCAAAACTGAAAGGACAACAGTCCCCGAAAGAGAGAGAGGGGCTGTTTGTGTCTGCAACTTATCACTGAGCATCACGTGTGAGGCCCTGTAATCTAGGTTACAGGGCCTCACACGTGATGTTTCTTACAACTTTACTGTGTATTAGCCCAACAGACCAACAGTCGACCGAGTACTCCCTCTTTGGTCTAACAGGAGTACCCACTTTTATCGGTATATTGACAAGCATGCTTCACTTAACACTACTTATCCCTTTACAATTAATGAACCAGCAAATGTTGTGCAATCTCGCCGCCATATTGGAAAAGATGGCAAAGTTAAAGAGACTGTTCAGCCCCATATAAGGCAATCAGGGATCATCTCGTTATTACATTACTACGATTAACGCAGACGTAAGTAATAACATCTCCTAATTTGTGCCGCAAAGTTTACATTCTGGAAATTATGTTGATAAGTTTTTAACATTATTATTTGACTGGAAATATTCATGATCTACTGTGGAAATCTGTTTTATTCAGTTATGTCGTTCCATCGATAACGGTACCTCCCTAACACCGTGAACCACACGAATGTTAGCTGTGAATCATAACGCGCTCTGAATTTACCTCGCTATCGATGTGTATTCTTCCGCTTTAGTAACATAATGTAGATTTCATAAAATCTTCACTCATTTAAGATGTGGGCATCATTGTGCACACATTAGACCGACATGCAGGGTGATGTCCGACAACATAAATGGCGACAGCCGAAGTAAGGATCTTTTTTCTGAGACCACAGCGCCGCGTAGCGACTGAAAGTCTGAAAACTTAACATTTTTGGTTTCCAAGGTGCGGTTGCCAAGCAGCTTGCTAGGCAACCTCGTTCCAAAATATGGGGCTGAACAGTCTCTTTAATCGCCTCCCACAGTTTAGGCGATTATGCATGTTGATCAGCTATTGCGGTTGCTGAAAATCATTCACCGTAGATAATATTATTATCCATAACCCATTACTTATTAAATTGCCAATATTACATCAGGTGTACATCGTATAGATAGGGTCTTATCATCGAGTTTTCTACATTGGCGATGTTATCCTCGTGAGCCAAGAGGGAGCGCAAGCTCCACTTGGTTCAAACGAGCTACCATGTGTGCCTATGGCTATGCTATGGAAACTTTTCAAACGTGACGCCAGACCACCATTCACCAGTCCCAAGTGACCCAACTTTCGTCTGGGCTCGAACAACCACGCAACACCGGAGTCGGATGATAGTCATAGTTGAACGATGAATTAAAAACAATACCACAAAAGTATATCATACATTTTACAACATACAATACAATATTTAACGAATCCGTCAGTCTTTTCACTCGAGCCAGGCACACGGGCCAGCAACAGGCGTCTGCTAAATAATCCGACTATTTTATCGATTGTAGTAATGGCGCAGTGGGCCGGGGATTTAGGCGGGGGAGTGAGAACGGAGCGCATGCTACATGTTTAATTACTGAATATTTGAAGAGAAACAATATTTGAGAATAATACTGATGGGTCGTCACAAAAGATTATTTCCAAAAAAACCCAAAGAACCTGTGAGTCGATGGTGAGCTTACCACACGGAAGCCGGGCAAGCGAGGACGAGAGCATGTCAGATTATTGTTTTCAACAAATTGTGTATCTTCGTATTTGCAATTCATGTTAAATGAACCCTGTACATATGTCCCCTGCATAGATATCTATATAACGTTGATAAAGCAGCAAATTTCTTCAAAATACACGCGCCGGTATTGAAGAAACACATGATTGAAAAATCGGCCATTTGACATACACGCTCGGGGAAATTCGAAATGTTAACTTCAAGATATTTAATTAGATCGGTATGTTTTCTAACCTCCCTGATATATCTGAAACAAGCGGCTGTGATTACGCACATGAAATTTGTCAATATTAAGAACTTGGCCTCCTGAAAATTGTAGCATATTTTAAGCATAACACTAAACACATTCGTTTTTCGTTTTCCATTCGGTCAAACGGAAAACGAGTGGCGCTGCAGTCGGCGATGTTTTTACTGATACAAGCGACTGTAGAAACCCTACTCACTAAGCTGACGCAGTAAAAAACATTCAAACTAAGCGTCCATTTTACTGGGTTTTTTTTCTGTGAATGCTTAAAATACTGTTACAATCATTATCACAAGGCCAAGTTCTAAATACTTACAAAATTTCATGTGTGAAAATACAGCCGTATCAATGATATCAGCGAGGAGATAACTCGTAGCAAAAATCGCGATAGGTACTCTAAAACACATGTCATTATACAAAGTACAAAAAGCGAAAACAAGTATTTTCTCCGCCTATTGCATGCTACGATAATTGCTTGTTATAATCATGTAATTCATAAGTTCGTAACTGCAGTAGTTATTGAGGAGATAGTTACACAAAACTGGGGAAAAATCGACGAAAAATTATCCCGTAAGCCTCCAACACTGCGCATGCGCGTCAAACTTGATCTATCATTCCCCAAAATTTCATGTTGATATGTCCATGTTTCGGACAAAAGCCCGAAAAACTCAGGCTGGAGAGGGAAAAAAATTATCTACAGTATGTTGGAAGACATAATTAGGATGCCAATGAAATGAGTATGAAGGAAAACTAGGTTTTGAATATCATTGCAATAGCGAAATGAAGATTTGATAAATGTTCAAATTATATGTTTTAATTCGTTAGCAGCGACTTGGTTTCCATCTGGTATCAGCGGGTGATTATGAAAATAAATTCAGACCACGAATAAGCATGCATACGTTTGATTTCATTATATGATTACACGAGAAGCACATCGGTTGTATTGTGAATTCGGTGATGAGTTACGCTCCCGAAAACACATGAAACCGCTAAATATTGTGGGAATCTATGCTTTGTCGTAGCAGAACATGGGCAAACAAATGGGCCATAACGTTACACTACTGGAGTAGCGACCTTGATACATCGTTTACCGATCGTGACATTTTCGTACCCACCGGTACCGGTGTAATCCGATACTTTACCGGTATGGTACTTACTGGTGACAGCTTTATACATAAGGAATCATTTTCACCCAGAACATTGCGCGCACAACTGCGTCAGGCGGATCAGCCTGTGTTGGTCATATTCCTATCCCACAATGCAACGTAAGGTACATCGCGCAAGCGCGTTCGATATTTATGACCGAGTCTATAGAGGAAATCGATGACCTTTTTGTGCCAAGTGGGCTCTGGTACTTAAGTGGTGTCCGGGCATAACAGACATCCTCATCCATCACTGTCGTAGCATGGAGTTATGAGGGCCAGCAATTGTGGTGCTTGAATTGCATGTGTGTGCGATCTCCTCCCATACTGCTACATGGTCTGTGACTACATCGACTTTGTACGAACCGTTTTTTGGTGATCATCAGATTAGCAAACATGAGATCACATGGTGTTTGTTTGCAATAAAACAAAGGTGCATTGAAAGAATTTATGTTTATAATCATATTATATTAGATTTTATTATATACAAAGGGGCTGCAGCGTATCGCGGACAACAGTGGCACCAATAATGCGTGGTCTCTGCTGGGAGGCGACGCCTGGAGGTTAACTACTTTTATATGCACACATGAGTCAAACGCACACCGGGCTCGCTCACCGAATGAAAACCCCCACGAACACCGTCCACTGTCAACTCCTCCCCCCTCTCCGCCCACCACGAACACCGTCCACTGTCAACTCCTCCCCCCTCTCCCCCCCCACGAACACCGTCCACTGTCAACTCCTCCCCCCTCTCCGCCCACCACGAACACCGTCCACTGTCAACTCCCCCCCTCTCCGCCCACCACGAACACCGTCCACTGTCAACTCCTCCCCCCTCTCCCCCCCCACGAACACCGTCCACTGTCAACTCATTTCATTTATAGACATTTATAATAGTGTTCACATTTTAACCACAGCAAAGAAAAACAGCTTTTGAGCCTCGATCTGCAGCAATATTGCTATTGCTTTAGTTACATTATTTATAGAGATAGAAGAGCTGATATTACTAATACTAATAGTTGAATCGACCAACGCTGAATCCATGGGCTTTTTCCTTTTTATCAAGATACGAGCATCGAAAAAGCTCTGAGATTACGCCAGTTTGTTTAGCTTCCTCCCAAACCGGTCCCAGCCTGTCATTAAAATTCCACGCAGGTGACGGGTAATTGTCGAACAGGAGAATGTTGTGTTTCGCTGTAAATTTCCTAAAATTCGACATGTCCGACTTGGCGATGCTTGTTGTATGTCCTCCGTCAATGATTACGAAATCACAGAGAACATAAGGGTGGTTGGCGTGAAACAGAGGCAGTGAGTCAACCGAGCTTCCCCAAGTTACATTCAGACGTCCCGGGAAAATACTTTGAATGTACTCTGCCATGGGCCGGGCATATGCGTGATTGCCGATATCAAACGAGTATACGTGGGTATCGGGATTAGCGCTTAGCCACAGTAACGTACTGTGACCACCATTAAATCCGGTCTCACAAACAGTCCTGATAAATGGAGCCTGAACCAACTTCCAGTAAACCATCGCCTCCTCTAAATAATTTGTTGAGTATCCTTCCGCGGCCTTGGCTATTTTTGAATATTCCTCACCATGACGACGCGTGAGATTTATATACCCTTGAGGGAAAAAATGCTCAATCGATTTGCTAGGTTTGGTATTCGCCATGAATTCTTTGCAGTTAGTTAGTCCGTTCGGGACGAAATTGAACACACGGGTCCAGTCCACTGGTTGTAACTCCATCTTCATATCGCTTTGTGGCTGTAACTCCATCTTCATAATATTTTGTGTACTTTCCTTACGGGAAATGATCTCAAAAGGGGAGATGAAGTAAACGAGAATCAGCGAAACCCCGATGATAGTAACAGCAACAAACTCTGTGACCAACGGAAACAAAGCATCCATATCAGTATAATGTCAAACTACAGAGTGAAAATAACTGCTTAGAAATATTTTATGTCATGTGGTTTGGAAGCAAAGATGGGAACGCAACTACCCATTTTCATATCATCATTTGTGAAACTATTGAAAAGAAAATACGTGTGATTATAATGAATTGGATTAAACAAGAGTAAAGCTTTATGGCGACTTACTCGTTATTCCAATGGCAGGCAATTTAGCGACGCTCATTTTGACAGTGGTTGCTTTCCCTAGTTACCGCCCGACTCCGCCACTTGTGAACCAGCGCGTCAAGCCCGAATGGAGGCTCGGCATGGAGTAATCTGATTGGTGGAGGCGACTTTAGCCCCTAATGAAATGACACACGCTATCACTCTCCATGGCACAGCCTGCGCAGAAGCCGATGCGCAAGGAGATCGATACGCTATGACCATATGCTTCGGCTCACAGGTGGTGTCTTCGTCGTCACGTCTATAAACGATCCTGCAGTGTAAAG
>CM067355.1:32676496-32678996 GCA_034190875.2 Urechis unicinctus
AAAGGTTAACACCACCTATGCCAATATACTAATGGAGTGTGAAGCCAGGAAAGCTGATGAAATTGGGGACTATGTTGAAATGTACCATGGAAAGCTCGACATGACGAGCCAAGAGACAATTCCATATGACTTTTGTCAAGAACGAAGTAACGTTCGAGTTTTAGTGTCAACCGTCGCGTTTGGAATGGGCGTACAAGTCCCCGATATACGCAATGTGGTGCACTGGGGACCACCATCTTCCATTTTAGGATATTGGCAGGAGGTTGGCCGGTGTGCTCGAGACGGTTTATCCGGCACCGTTCACCTCTATTTACCGCCCCTTTCCGTTGACAAACGTGTTGTTGACGACGACATGACATCGCTTGTGACCATTAAGAACATGTGTGCGAGGCGTTCTGTGCTTCAGCATCTACAGCTGTCTGGGATAACTGATGATGATATAGAAGCATGTTGTGGGGGCAGCAGCTGCTGTAGTATATGTGCTAATAAATGAAGGGATAAACGACTTTTGATTTCCCTTCTTGTACGTTTGTCGAACCAATTGTATCCGAGAACAGTACATTGGGATATTGCAGTGTATATAAGTAACATATACATTACATAGTGTGCAATTAATATAGCAACAAAACCTATACGTCTCAAACCACCGTAACATATTACGTTTTCCTCCAAAAATACCTGTTCTTAATCAAATTGGACTTAGTAAGCTAAACATAATGGGCGACCACAAACGCTAATGTATATTATATGGCGTGTTTCATGTCTTTGAAAAAAAACCTATTAAACTAAAGTCCATCACAGCAATAGATTAACATAGCGTCAAATAAATGGAAATCTCTTTTAATAACAATAACATAGATAGCATAATAACGAAATTTCCTTACTATATATGTTATGACAACATAATCATATAACAAAAACACATGCATTAAAATGCAAATCTACTAATGGTGTGCGGCTCTAGCTGGACGGTTATTTCGCGTATCCGCCTGTTGTTGCCAAAAGTCCATGTTTACACTCCTCTCCCATAGCTTGTCGCCAAGCTTTTTTGGCTTGTTAATAGTACATGACATTTTAAAATTTTCGTACGCTACGTGACACCTTGGGGGAATATAATCAAAAAGAGCGTCCTGCCGGAGATCCTTCACGAATCGGACTAAATCTTCCTTATAATGAGCAGGTTTCTTGCGCCGCCAAGTACCCTCACCCGGAACACCTAATGCATGCCGAAAAAGGCTATCGATGGATTTCCCAAAATCCCCTCCCAGGTGACTACACCGCAAGATCTCTTGCGGAGTGTAGTTGCCACGGGATTTCTTCATCATCTCTATAAACAGGCATAAAGACACAGAAAGTTAATCGGTGTGTATACATCATTTAAAAAAGTCCTATGCTCGTCCAAAATATCGCTATAATTAAAAGCAATGCTCTTAATATATCACCCTTAAACTCATTGTTGAGAAATTCATTGAGGAGGTCCAGGGCAATATTGTTGCTCTTGCAACCGCTTGGGTTGGCGACACGCTCCCAAGTCTTCTTCTGTGAGAGCCGTTCTGGTAGGAATCCACCAGTACCTAAATGACAGGGAAACCATGTATATACTCCTGGGGGGCACTTCTTGAGACTCTTATTAGCTTCCTTATTTGCTCATTTCAAGCTCAGTTGACATATAGATGGTCTTACTTGCAAGGAGTTTGTGGCCTAGGATAAAGTATTTTAGGTGATGATTCTGCCAGAAGTGAGGCATGTTGAGCCACCAAAATGTCAGGAGAGCTGGTCTGTCCACCTCACGTACCGCATCCCGGTTCGCCAACATGTTGTTGAGTCCTTGCCACAACAGCGCCCTGCTGTAGCTGAGGACCCCACCATCTTCCTCTTCTTTTAGGGCAAATTCATCCGAACAGTACCAGTTGCCTATACATCAATAAACATGTACTTTTAGAGCGTTAGAGTCAACAGACGTACATTAATTTTTGAAGGGTAATTACTCTAGCATTAACAAAATGGTAAGCGTACTCGGATTAACTGGGCCTGGATCAACGCACTGATGATGGTAAAACTCCATCCGGCGGCATTCTGATTTCAGTTTGCACCGCAGCAACCGCTCATCTTCTGGACTTCCTCTCTTTCTCCGACAATGGATGAACCCTGGTGATTCTTGGCACTCTTTGCTGCAGTACCAATCCCCATCGGGCATCTGGATACATTCCAGGTGGAACCAAGATTCCTTGCATAAGAAATTACTACATTCCAACATGGCCCCTCCCTTATCTGCATGAACATATTTATCATCATTCATTTATAAATATGTATGTACGTATAGATGTATTTGTCTTTTGTACATTCCAATATGGCCCCTCCCTGTCTGTGTATGATGTATATGTATTTATCATCATTCATTTATGTATATGTATGTATGTATATGTATTTGTCTTTGTAGGTGTATATGTATATATGTATGTATGTATATGTAGTATATGTATGTTTCTTATGTACATGT
>CM067355.1:32681496-32696651 GCA_034190875.2 Urechis unicinctus
TCATCCCAGTTAAAGCACCGAAGGCGGTCTAATGTCAAATCACCGCTTAGGGCCTCTATCTCCTGACAGCGCCGTGTCCAACCTCCCTTATTATCTGGTGGTTGACCACTTCGAGCATGGCATCCCGGGCACATGGGGAGTGAGAAGCAAGGATCTTGAAAGCTATTACATAGTGACTTCCTCTGATCAGTTCCGCAGCCCTATCGCGAAAGCCACCTACGTCATCATCACCGCTTGTGATATATCAGGCACAGGTGGTGGGGGTGCCGCCGTTGCACCTTCCGCGACCATAATAGGAGTGTCCCATACGTCTGTCGTCTTAGAAACGTTTCCTATGGACACATTGTCCGAGGCTCTCTTCCATTTCTTCTCCAAACACTTTCCTTATGGTCCTTGGAGACGCGACGCTTGCTACTGTGCAACGACGCTGACCCCCTGCGTGTTTTTTTTAAAGGTTGTGAGCTGCTAGCGCATCTTTGTTTCGGCCATAACTATTTCAGTCACTGTTGCATAAACAATACATTTACAGTTACAAACGTGAGCAAAGAAACCCATTTCCCAGCCCACCCGGTTGTTCTGGATGACGTACGCCCATATTTAATGTACTGGACAGGATTCGTTTTATTTTCTGTCCCCACTCACGCCTCTTCTCTGGATAGAGAGAGCAGGGAGTTGGCCCTCAATATTTTGAGTTTTATCATTAATCAATGGTTAAATGGGATAACTATAATAACAAATAATATATTTTACGTAATGACATACATGTAAATGAATAATCCTCCTTACGATACTAGTAAGTATGATGGGATTGAAGAAATGTTTCACCACAGCAAATTGACCAGTTCTCTTACCTTGGGTTACTTGACCGGAAATGGGAGGGATCAAAGTGGTCAGTTATGTTGAAGTGGCTGAATAATTGCTTAGTCATCAGTTGTATTTTAGGGGGACTGCGGTTGCGATTTTAAAATGCCTGGTAAAAAGCAGCCGTTACAATTGATCTTATTGGTCTTGTTCATGGATGCGAATCATAATCATAAAAGAATGGTAAACTAATTATTTGTCACCATAAAACTTTCAACTCCCCAAGTCTGGGTTTATATAGAGTTATAAGATGGATGAAAAATCATGGTATTATAATAGGTCAAATAAAATTACATGTGGGTTTTTTGATTACTGACATGTGTGCAAAGTGTATTCTTGTTTTGTTTTTCATCAACAACAAACAACAGTATATAGCCCTACAGTATGGTTATTCTAAAAATATAAACTATGCATACACATTATTAATAATACACATTGTAGTTTTAAAATGGGGCGTGTCATTGTCGATATATTTGTTCAAAATCCATTCATACTCACGACCAGTATATTATATTGCAAAAATATATGCATATTACAATTAACTTGTACTGTCCACGCAAGACAGTCACTCAAAGGATAAAAACACCATTGCGTCCATAGGTGCAACACCACTGCTTTGCAAGGACAATGACTACTATATAGAATAACACATCTGACGTGCTAAAATTTTATTGGCAAAAAATATTTTACATACTTCAAGACTTTTACTATACAGGGTGTCTAAATGATATATGAGGTGACTGTTCAATACATTAATATGTCTTCTTAGTCGTTAGGTTAGGCCACGAAACACGGATATTTCCGAGGTTAACAACGTTGAATTACTGGCAACTGAAACAAGAAACAATTTAAATTATCAAATTTACTGGACCAAGTAATATACACAGTTAACCAAATATATAGGCCAACCAGACAATCAAACATAAATTAAAAATGAGGCTGATGCATATTTCATAAAATGGTAACCACATTATTAAAATGCATTATAAATGGACGCTTAACAGTACGCCACTTAAACAAATTACGTGGGTACACTTGAAAGAACACTAGACATCTTATAATAATTGGCAAATTTTATATACGGCTTGCTGCTTGATGCCAGTGTTGATAAATAAATATGCTTAAAGTAATATGATAACCGCCATTACTTCTGTACCCAGATTGATATATAATAAGGAGCGTTGGTATATTGCGACCCCCGCGATGTGTTTGTTGGTTTTTGCATATAACGAAGATTGATGACGATCTGGATTTTTCAGTGAGCACAGTAAGATGTTTAAGAATAACCAGATAGGGTTCATCTTTGGATTTGTTTAACTATGAAATGCATGGAGATTAATCTTTGGTTGTCAACCACATTTTGACTAGGCCAAAGGCCAGACCTAACAGTTAGGTCTGTTAACCGGGTTAACGGGGAGACCACATGGAGGATGTGCATTTCTTGTGCAATGTAATAGTGCCATGTACATTGCTTGTGTGGTTACTGTTAATTGTGACGGTCGATCTGCTTCAATTTTAGTTATCAATTTGTTCACACCCTGCTATGTGTCATCAGACATTCTATCCAACTGTATTTGTAATAAAATTTGTATTTATGTCCATTCTATCATCAACGCCAACACTGATGTCGATTTCTTGGTTCTGGGGGGCGACCTTGACACTGAATTTAGACGAAATACAATTTCATCATCGAATGCATTCTTTGAGCAGCAACGTTTGAGAAGTTGTGAGTCGATTGGGTCAAGTGTCATTTATTTCACCTATAAGATCGACATTGTAAGCGGCTTCAGCAGTTATACAAGCCCTGCTTTTTTTGGCATTGAGCAGTTACATTATACCAAGCTGCTTAAGCGGCATCAGCAGTTATACAAGCTGCTTAAGCGGCATCAGCAGTTATACAAGCTGCTTAAGCGGCTTCAGCAGTTATACAAGCTGCTTAAGCGGCTTCAGCAGTTATACAAGCTGCTTAAGCGGCTTCAGCAGTTATACAAGCTGCTTAAGCGGCATCAGCAGTTATACAAGCTGCTTAAGCGGCATCAGCAGTTATACAAGCTGCTTAAGCGGCATCAGCAGTTATACAAGCTGCTTAAGCGGCTTCAGCAGTTATACAAGCTGCTTAAGCGGCATCAGCAGTTATACAAGCTGCTTAAGCGGCATCAGCAGTTATACAAGCTGCTTAAGCGGCATCAGCAGTTATACAAGCTGCTTAAACGGCATCAGCAGTTATACAAGCTGCTTAAGCGGCTTCAGCAGTTATACAAGCTGCTTAAGCGGCTTCAGCAGTTATACAAGCTGCTTAAGCGGCATCAGCAGTTATACAAGCTGCTTAAACGGCATCAGCAGTTATACAAGCTGCTTAAACGGCATCAGCAGTTATACAAACTGCTTAAGCGGCTTTAGCAGTTATACAAGCTGCTTAAGCGGCTTCAGCAGTTATACAAGCTGCTTAAGCGGCTTCAGCAGTTATACAAGCTGCTTAAGCGGCATCAGCAGTTATACAAGCTGCTTAAGCGGCTTCAGCAGTTATACAAGCTGCTTAAGCGACTTCAGCAGTTATACAAGCTGCTTAAGCGGCATCAGCAGTTATACAAGCTGCTTAAGCGGCTTCAGCAGTTATACAAGCTGCTTAAGCGGCTTCAACAGTTATACAAGCTGCTTAAGCGGCTTATTGTCAAATGTGAAACTACCACCAGGCATGTAATTAGATGCCTCTAAGGCTTTTAATCGCGTTGATTATATTAAACTGTTTATGCTGTTACACAAGCGAGGCATGTGTCCTACCGCAGCTAAAATGATGTTGAACATGTATACGCTGGAGCGAATGCGCGTGCAGTGGGATAATGAAATTTCGGACAGTCTTAGCTGTACAAACGGCGTGAAGCACGCTGCAGTGCCTACTCACCCATCTGTCACACACAGTTAAAGTTGGATGTCATATTGTTGCCACACTTGGTTATGTTGATGATCTTTGACGGCCACCAAGATAATGATTGAAGCATGTGAGCAATTTGCGGCTGAGTATACGTCGTTTTCAACTCAGCCAAGAGCAATTTATTAGTTTTCAATGATAACTTATGAGATGTAGATTTAAAGCTGAATGGTTGTACTATCCCTGTTAGGACAAATGCTTTGCATCTTGGTACCTTTGTCTGACCGGACTGTAATGCTAACAATATGAATGTAGCTTGTTCTAATTTAACGTCACAAACACATTTGTTGATGTCAAGGTTTAGGGCTTTCAAAGAAGATGCAAGGAACAAGTTGTGCAACAGTTTTAATTGTTCTCTTTTATGGAGTTAAGACCACAGACACATCGAATGTTTCTGCCGAACTTGGCGAAAATGTATTAGGCGTGTTTAGAAGCTCCACCCACAAACGTGTTCAATATTTTTACATTTTTTGACAGGTCAACAACCATTCATTCAACAAAGAATGAAGCACTATATTATGTTTCTTTGTAAATGTATAAGCAGTGGTAACCTGTGTTTCCATATGTGAGCAGACTCTGCGCATTTAGTTATTCCAAAGCTGCTTGCAATTGTAATGTCAACCATAGGACAATGCTGTAATGTCAACCATAGGTATCAGTACTGACGTTATTCCACTGCTGCTTGCAATTGGACAATTGTAATGTCAACCATAGGTATCAGTACTGACGTTATTCCACTGCTGCTTGCAATTGGACAATTGTAATGTCTACCATAGGCATCAGTACTGACGTTATGTTCTCAGAGGAAATCACGCCGACTGAGTACCTACTCAGGTTGAGCAAGAATGAAATGGACAGTAATGTCTTAAACACTCTTTTTCATTATTAAGAGAGCGCATTAAACTATGGGACGGGCGAGCGATTTCCATTCTTACCCCGCAAAATATTGACGAGCTCCTGTCCACAATTTGCACGTTATGATGTTAATCTTCACAGCTCTTATGCACCATTTCCGCCCGAAATGTGGCACGCTCTCTCGGGTATGCTGTAAGGGACAGGAAGCGGCCCTTTGCGGGAGAAAATGTTCCTGCACTGATTACAAATCTGTACTTTTATATGTACAAGGTAAGTATAGGGTTTAACGGCACACCAACACTAGTGTGTTATATGGTGCCTACTTAAGGAGGGGTAAATACGAGTACGAAAGGATAAGAAGAAGTCAATGGTTAAAACTAGCTTAAAATGAAACCCATTAGTATTAATTGAATTATTTGAATTAGTTAATTTAAGATTAATGAGAATTGTATAATCTAAAACCTATAAAAAAAGTCCAATCTCTCTTATGAATCCAAGTATTATGGATGGATTCACCCTTTCAAACAATTCTCAAGGGTTTGAACCCGGAAGAAGCGATTTCGGATCAAAATCAAATCAGCACATTCTATGCTTGACGGTGTAGGCGCATTGACAAGGAATACATTCAGGGATGGGCTCATCCCTTAGTAGAAAGGCATGAGTTGTATAGGTGTGTCCTATACGAGCGCGAGCAAGAATGACCTCTTCTCTTCGGCTCTCTCTGCAGCTGTGTGGCCACTCCCCAAGTTGGGGCTGAATTTCATAAAGTTTGTTTGGAATGGATTCATCCCACTAATCCTGCCATTTTTAAAAAGTTTGACGACCTGCGGTTTTAAGTCTGTAAAGGGAATCTTGATTTCAGACACTGGCTCGTGTAGGGCTTCTTTTGCAGTCCTATCGGCTCTTTCGTTGCCTGGGATACCTTTGTGACTGGGTACCCAGAAAAACTCAACATTTTTCCCCAGCATGGATAAACGAGTAAGATGTTCTAAAATATCTACAACAATATGGCACGATAATAACTTATTCCCAATTGCCTCCAGGGCAGATAAAGAATCACTAAAAATTGTAAAATCCGCATTGGGATGGTGAGCAATAAGGCCCAATGCCATCCTTATTGCGGTAACTTCGGCTGTAAAAACAGATGCTGCACCAGGCAGTCTTTCCTTGTGGGCCTGAGGTCCGAACACGACTCCAGCGCCCACACGGTTTGCATCTTTGGATCCATCAGTATAAATATGTATCTTGTCTTTGTGATGTTCTTTTAATTCATTAAATTTCATCAAGACGTCATTTGCATTTAATTTATCATATTTGGTAAGGGATGTGTCTATTGTTGGTGTGTTCAATTGCCAGGGTGGTGTTTCGGGAATTTTGTTTGGAGCAATAATGTCTAAATTATTGGATATGTTGTTTAGCGATTCTTGAATACGGATGCCAAGAGGTGGTATGGCACCGTAAACGATGCAGCCATAGTCAAGCTTTGATCTTATCAAGGACCGGTAGAGCCTGAGCAGGACCTGCCTGTCAGCTCCCCAGTCCAGCTTGGACACTACTTTAAAAATATTCATTGCCTTGAGACATTTATTCCTGATGTAATTAATATGGGATTTAAAGTTAAGTTTTGAATCAAATATGATACCTAAGAATTTGGTTTCTTCCACAACAGGGACGGGATTTTCATTGATGGTTAGTTCTGGGTCAGGGTGAAGGCCCCTTCTTTGACAAAAATGTAAACAAACTGTTTTGTAGTGTAAAATTTGAAACCATTTTCATCTGCCCATTTCTGAATTTTGTTAAGGTTGATTTGTAGCTGGCGTTCTATGGTGGTCATACTGCTGGATCGGTAAGATATAAGGAAATCGTCTACATAAAGTGATTTTTCTATTTCAGGTTTAAGAACTTTTGTGATGCTATTGATCTTTAAATTAAAAAGTGTGACAGAAAGAATGCTGCCCTGTGGGACCCCCATTTCCTGACCATGTTGGTCCGAAAGTGATGTCCCAATTCTTACCTTACCATTTAAAATTTTTTGTATAAATAGTGGCGTATTACCACGAAGACCAGCTTCTTGTAGATCTTTTAAAATCCCATATTTCCATGTCGTGTCATATGCTTTCTCAAGATCGAAAAACAGACACGACATGGTCCCCCTTTAAAAATGCATCCCTTATATAAGATTCTAACTAAACAAGGTTGTCTGTGGTACATTGGCCTTTTCTAAAGTCAGATTGATGTTTATTTATTATATTATTAGTTTCCAAGTACCACATAAGACGCTTGTTAACAATTCGCTCCATGGTTTTACAGAGACAGCTCGTGAGAGCGATGGGCCTGTAGCTCGACGGGTTGGTTGGGTTTGTTCCGGACTTTGGGAGAGGGATGATGGTAGCCTCTCTCCATGAGTCCGGATATTCTCCACTGCTCCATATGTGATTGTATATGTCTAATAAGACATACAAGGACTCTTCTGGAAGATGTTTAAGTAGTTGGTAATGGACATCGTCTGGTCCTACTGCAGTGTCCTTGCAGAGTTTCAAAGATTCTTTCAATTCTTCTAAAGTAAAAGGAACATTATAATTTTCTTCGTTGTTTGACCTAAAATTAAGTTTTGTTATTTCAGAAATCTGTTTATGTCTTTGAAACTTTTCAGTATAATTAGCAGTGGAAGAATTCATGGTTATTGTGTCCGCTATGATGTTAGATATTTCTTGTTTGTTTTTTACTTCATTACCATCTGGTGTTAGAAGGTAAGAAGAAGTGGAAGAGGTGTTTTTTCCACTTATTTTGCGGACCATTTCCCATGTCTTTTTGATTGATGTTTAATTTTGATATATATATAAGTTTTCATGAATTCTTTTTTACTTTCTTTAACAACCCGCCGAGCTCTCGCTCTCACTGCCCTGAATGATGCCAGGTTTGCATGGGTTGGGTGAGTTTGAAATAACTTAAGGGCCCTTTTTCTGTGGTTGATGGCGTCCTGACAGTCTTGGTTAAACCATGGTTTTGGGATGCGCCTGGGCTTTGCCGAGGACTTCGGAATAGTTTTGGAGGCAATTTCAAGCAGTTTAGCACAAACTGTATCGATGTGTGTATCTCCCCCTTGCATCTTATCCCTGTGGATAGCCTCCCCACACAGAGATCCAAAGGAGGGCCAGTCTGCTTTATGCAGCTGACACTTTGGAGGTGACTCTGGTGGTAACGGAGGGTTTAGGTGGATAAGAATGGGGAAGTGGTCACTTCCACAGGTATCATCGACACCAACTTCCCATGCAAGGTCGAGAAACAAAGAAGGAGAAGAGAAAGAAAGATCTATTGCGGTGGGTGTGCCATTGCCTGGATAGATGTATGTATTTGAGCCGTCATTTAAAAGGCAGAGATTGTGAGAAATGAAGAAATCTTCAACAATTTGGCCTTTTCCATCATCATATGTATTGCCCCATAAAGAGTTGTGGGCATTAAAATCACCCATGAGGAGAACTGGCTCTGGCAACTGGGCCACGATGTTGTCCAGTTTTCCCCGTGTAAAATTTCGGCTTGGCGGTAAATAAAGGGAGCAAAGTGTGATGGACTTATTTAAGGTTATATTTACTGCTACTGCTTGAAGGTTTGTATTGAGTTCTATTTCTTTCTGGGGAATAAAATCCTTGATTAAAATGGACGAGCCGCCAGAAGCTCGTTCCCCAGTGCCTCCAAATTTATGGAGGCACTGGGGAACGAGAAATTTATGCAATACCATTATTTTTGTTGAGTAAAGTAATAAGTTCTTCATGATTATTCCGAAGTCCTCGGTAATTCCTAGTATAATGCCCGCCATTACCTATCAGGGGGTTTGGCGGGACGTTTGCTGCCATGGTGGACCTCAGTCCCCATGGCATTCCTAGGGCCGCAGGTTCCCTGGGCCACTACAGATCCAGGGTCCCGATTGACCCCTGATGGTGTGTGTCTGCCATGGGGGACCTCATCAGTCTCCATGGCAGACAATGGGCCATAGATGTTGGGCCCAACAAAAGAATCTGGGTTCTGAACCCTGATGAGTTTTGATTTTACTGACCGTGGGAGTTTAGATTTCTCATTGTATTTGTTTGCTGTTGTGTTCATTGACTTTTGGGGTAGTGGGGGTGTTTGGTTTTGTTTGTTCTGTTGGGGGATTGCTGGCTTTGAAAGGGGGTTGTTTCGGAGGGTGGTTTTCTGTTTGTGTGCTTATAGATTTGGTAATTTTATTAGGTGTTGCTGCAGTACTGGCATATGAAGGTATGGAAGAAGTTGAATTTTGGCACTCTACTATTTGTCTCGCTTCAGGGAAAGAAAGTTTTTGGGTGATGTGTAAAGTTTGGATTTGCTTTTCAGTTTGTCATATGGGACAGCGTTTAGAGTATGCGGGATGAGCACCGGAGCAGTTTGCGCACTTGAATGGTGCTTTGCAGTCCTGCTCCCCATGCTCATCACCGCATTTGGGGCAAATTTGTGTTCTATTACATCTTGTTCGAAAGTGTCCATATTTCTGGCAATTGTGGCATCTTAAAGGATTTGGAATGAATGGTTAAACTTTTATGTTAAGGCCTGCTATTTTTTATGTTGTTTGGAAGGTATGGACTATTGAAAGTAAGGATATGGGTGCCTGTGGGAATCTTTCTCCGTTTTTGTTGATGAGCACTTTGGCTACTTCACTGACGTTTTGATTTTTCAATTCCTCAAAAATTTCTTCCTCACTGCACTATTTTAATTCAAAAGATTTGATTACATCCTTGATGGTGTTCAGTGTTCGATGAGGGCTGAATTTGACATTGATATTGGCTATTTGTGTGGTCTGAAGAAGAAGTTTAGAATGAATTTGTTTTGAAGTTTCTACAAGATAAAGCCCAGATCTCAAAAGTTTTAGAGTTTTGGGAGTGCCTGCAACACCACAAATTCCTTTAAATAATACTATAAATGACACCTTTTCCAAACTACCATCCGTCCTTTCAAGGACAAGAAATCTTTGCCAATTTTCTACTTGATTCAAATCATTTTCTTCAGTGTGCTTCCTTTTCTGGCCAGGAGGATAAACAGACATAATAATAAAACAATTCATCACCTGTGCTCCCCACCCGCCCCGGAGCCCAATAAAGGGACATCTTAAAGATGCCAGGGCTACGCATGTGATATACTCGTCCCCCATAAAAAGTGAGACAATACGTTCCCCATAGAGCCCAGACACTGGCAAGGCGCTGAGCTCGTAGAGGCGCACCATAACACCCTTAATGGAATCCGATTGACCTGATTAAGCAGCCGCCTTCTGGGACTAGTGAAGCCAATGAAATAAGAAATGGTCCATGAAGTAAATGAATGTCATGAAGGAAGATGCCAAATGCATGTGATGGGTAGTCCCAGGGCACGACGCCACCAGTCGATAGGAATGGGCCAGGCCTACCCACCCTCTCGTCTAGGCGAAATCCGGGCCAAAGTGGTGTGTTGCAGATATAGCCCTCGCAAGGACCGCTTCACTCAACCACCAGGATCCCATCTTCCTCCGACACGAGTCGCAACCCACGGCCAACAGGTTGCCCCCTATTAGTCGCCTCTTACGACATGCAGGAGGATATAGTGGGCCTATTCTACCCCCGGACCCACAGGGGGGGGGGGCTAGAATCTTCAAGTACAAAGGTAACATCCACGAATGCGGCAAATACAGAGGAATCAAGCTACTATCTCAAATGATGAAGTTCTGGAAAGAATACTGGATGACAGAATTCGGAGTCGTGGCGCCGCAGCTGGGCGAGGAGCAATTCGGTTGCTGTGAACAGTGAGTGAGTGGGTGAGTATAGGGTTTAACGGCACACCAACAAATGTATGTTATATGATGCCAAGAAGGTTTATAGATACGATTGACCTGATTAAGCCGCCGCGTTCTAGGGTAAATTAAATGGAGATGGATAAAGGTAATGGTAAATATAGGGTTAAACGGGCGCACCAAAACTCATTATTTATATATTGCCAAGAAAGGTTAATAGATCCGATTGACCTGATTAAGCAGCTGCCTTCTAGGATAAATGACAATGGAGATGGAAAAAATAAAATGGAAACGCTTATCCCCTAGGGATTAGTCGCCTCTAACGACACGCAGGAGGATACAGTGGGCCGATTCTACCCCGGGCCCACAGGGGTAGTCTGGGGAAGGGCGAAGATCTAGACACTTCGCTATAAGAAAGAAGTGTCCCTTGGAGGGATGCAGCGAGAGAAGCTTCTGGCTTCACAACCACCTCAAAAGATATGATGTATTATTTATTGTGCATTGAGAGAGACACGTTGTTGCATTCCAATTAACAAGTACCGATGCATCTTTGTGCGATATAAGACATGGAAGTTTACTATATTCCACACCAACTAACAACAAAGGTTTCGTCAAAGAGTCTCTAATAATGACCAAAACGCCTCCATGATAAGGTAAGCTAAGTATTGGGTTTTTTTAAAAGCATATTAATACTCGTGTCTTATATGGTGCTAAAAAGGTTTATACATAAGGTTGACCTGATTAAGCAGATGCCTTCTAGTATAAATGAAAATGGAGATGGAGAAGATAAAAATGGAAACGATATTCCTTGAGCAAGTCACCGCCTGCCGATTGACTGTACCAGGCCATTCATGGCATTAAGACCCTGGATTTTTTGACAAAACGCCCCTTGACATCAGGTAAGGTAAGTATAGGGTTTAACAGCACTCCAACACTAGTGTGTTATATTTATAGATAAGATTGTCCTGATTAAGCAGCCGCCTTCTAGGATAAATGACGAGGGGCCTGCGAACACTACGCAGGCCGCGCGTTTTTTAAAACGCGTCATGAGTCGTAAAAAGTATCCAGGTGCTATTAAAACCAAATTATGCAATGTTGATGGTCGGTTTGTAAAGAAACCAAAGAATTTAATGGCTTGGAGGGGTTTATGTAAATATTATTTTAGTTTATTTCGTGTTTTTGTTTTTTTTCGTTGTTTGCTGCGGGACAGCTTATTCGCATCCCGCAGGGTTAATTTCTCATATACATAAAAAACATTGAACCCTTTCATGTTTGCTTTATTAGTTATGTGCACTACATCCGACCTTGACAAATTAGTTGCTGTTAAATGTTTTAATGGCCAAATCACAACCGCCGCGCCACCGATATGATACAGACACATAACAGCATTCGTTTCAGTAAGGTCATGCAGCATAGAGTGGTATACAACCGGGATGACGTCATGGAGAAACACGGAGTGATTATTTCAAGCAAGGTAACAGTAACACAGAAGATCAGGCATACCGTAAGGTAATTCGCAGAAGTTCCATAATCGTTTGAACTGAGGCAAGCCAGCATCAGCGACAGGGAGTGGTACGAGTTCCAGAGCGCACACCAACGAAAGTAGCTGAGGCACGTAAACAGCACATGTCGCAACGCAAGCTACTGAGCTACGTAAACAGCACATTGCACAACGTAAGCTCTTGGGTTACGCAACCAGCACATGTCACAACAGTAGCTGTCACAGTCAAGGTAACAGCACTTGTCACAACATAAACGGCTGTGGCACGTAAACAGCACATGTCGCAACGCAAGCTACTGAGCTACGAAAACAGCACATGTCACAACAGAAGCTGTCACAGTCAAGCTAACAGCAAAGGCCATAACATAGGCAGCTGAGTTCAATACACAGCACATGTCACAACGTAAGCTCATGGATTACGTATCAGCTCATCTCACAACATAAACTGTCACAGTCAAGCTAACAGCAAATATCACAACGAAAGTAGCTGAGGCACGTAAACAGCACATGTCACAACGCAAGCTACTGAGCTACGAAAACAGCACATTGCACAACGTAAGCTCTTGGGTTACGAAACCAGCACATATCACAACAGTAGCTGTCACAATCGAGCTAACAGCACTTGTCACAACATAAACGGCTGTGGCACGTAAACAGCACATGTCGCAACACAAGCTACTGAGCTACGTAAACAGCACATTGCACAACGTAAGCTCTTGGGTTACGCAACCAGCACATGTCACAACAGTAGCTGTCACAGTCAAGCTAACAGCACTTGTCACAACATAAACGGCTGTGGCACGTAAACAGCACATGTCGCAACGCAAGCTACTGAGCTACGAAAACAGCACATTGCACAACGTAAGCTCTTGGGTTACGCAACCACCACATGTCACAACAGTAGCTGTCACAGTCAAGCTAACAGCACTTGTCACAACATAAACGGCTGTGGCACGTAAACAGCACGTGTCACGCGCGAGCTCTTGGGTTACATAAACAGCATATGATACACAAGCAGCCGGCACAGTCAAGCTAACAGAAAATAGAGTTCAATTAGCAGCAAAGCGTAAGCTCTTGAATATGTAAACAGCACATGTCACCTCGTAAGCTCGTGGTCTTTGTAAACAGCACATGTCACAACAGAAGCCGTCAGAGCTGTGAAGACAGCATATGTCAGAAGGCACATATCACAACAGAAGGACGATGACAGAAATATTTGAACGGCACCAATCAAAATGGAAGTTTCCAGATATTTATGAAGACATTAGCTGCAGAGTGAGGATCGCAGCACATGTCACAGCAGGACCCCAAGAGGTACCGAAGTAAAACTGGGCAAGCGTCACAACTAAAGTTATTTGTTTAAGGCGAAGCCACACAACAGACACAGCTACTTGGCAGGGGTCAAGCATCAAAGCAGATGATATACAGTGTTGTGTCGAAATGTGGTTTCGCTATAGACACTGTATCATCCCTATTAATTGCATAAGACACAACGGACATTGCACCATTCCTGTACACAGAAATCATTACAGGTGACGCAAACCATTTCTCTAAACACAGAGCCATACAACAAACACTACACCACATCTGCAACCAGCTGGCGTCACAAGGCATTCTACCATTCCATTGAGCAGCAGATCATACAGCGGATACCTCACCAGTACTGCATTCAAGAAACACATAAAGCGACACGAAACCGTTCTAGATAACGGCAAGCATTACAGGAGACAAGATACTATTTCTGTACAAAGTAGCCGAAGCAATAGTTACTGCACCAATCCCATACAGAGCAGGCCATGCAACAAATCCCAATTCCATCAGCATTCTGCAAACAACCATTCCACACAGTACCTACTACCAAAGATATATAAATGCCACCGATAATAGCATAATAGCGGAAGCTTGTAGAGACATGTTAACACCACATGTCACAACAAAAGTTGCTGCAAGACATACGCAACCACTACAAATCACAATTGAGTGAGTTAGTGAGTATTGAACTCAACGGCACACCAAAACGTATGTATAATATGGCGCCGAGATAGGTTACTTGATAAGTTTGACCTTATTAAGTAGCCGCCTTCTAGGATAAATGGGAAAAAGAGGGACATGGATGATGATGAAAAAGATCAAAATGTAAATAGTATCCTAGGGTCACCACCAGCCGATTGACTGGACCAGGCAATTCCAGCCTCTCGTCTAGATGAAATCCGAGTCAAAGTGGTATGTTGCAGATAAACCCTTGTAAGGACCTCTCCACTCAATCACCAGATAAGGTAAGGTAAGTATAGTGTTTAACGGCACACCAACACTCATGTGTTATTTGGTGCAAAGAAGGGTTATAAGAAAACATTGACCTGATTAAGCAGCCGTCTTCTAGGATAAATGCAAATGGAGATGGAAAAGATCAAAATGGAAACGATTATCTTAAAGCAAGTCACCACCAGCCGAGAGACTGAACCAGGCCACTCCATCCTCTCGTCTAGGTGGATGTGAGTGAGTGAGTGAGAATAGGGTTTAATGGCACACCAACACGTATGTGTCATATGGCGCCTAGAAAGATTAATAGATAAGTTTGACATGGTTAAGCAGCCGCCTTCTAAGATAAATGGAAAAAAGAGGGACATACAAGTCGATGATGTTGAAAAAGATAAAAATGCAAATAGCATCCTAGGGCAAGTCACCACCAGCCGATTGACTGGACCAGGCCATTCCAGCCTCTCGCTTAGGCGAAATCCGGGCCGAAGTGGTATGTTGCAGATATGGCCCTCAAAAGAACCACTCCACTCAACCACCTGGATCCCATTGTCCACCGACACGAGTCGCAACCCACGGCCTACAGGTTGCCCCCTATTAGTCGCCTCTTACGACATGCAGGAGGATACAGTGGACCTATTCTACCCCCGGACCCACAGGGGGAAGGGGCCGAAGTGGTGTGTTGCAGATAAGGCCCTCAAGGTAAGGTAAGGTAAGTATAGTGTTTAACGGCACACCAAAACTCATGTGTTATATGATTAAGCAGCCGCCTTCTAGGATAAATGAAAATGGATACGGAAAAGATAAAAATGGAAACGATCATCCTAGGGCAAGTCACCATTCAGGAATTTTTTATTTAAACCGGAGGAGTTATGATGTTTTAATAATGACATAGCAGTATACTGCGTGTTTTTTTCGGATTTCTAAGTGATCTAGATCAGCAATGAGGTTGAACCCATGGGGCATTTTTCGTGACATAT
>CM067355.1:32704515-32714515 GCA_034190875.2 Urechis unicinctus
TTCTAGCACTCCTACGTGCACGCCGTTAATTTACAACTTCTAGTGTGTACAAACAGAGTGTCACATTTCGTAAACTAACTTAACAGGAATGATTAGAAAAAAATTCAGTCACATAACAGCACACATTGACTCAGACAAAAACACCAGGTTAAGGTTCGATAGTGTATGTATATACGTTTCATAATATCATGGATGACTATGGATAGCATGGTTCAGGCTGTGAGTCATTTCGATATGGGATGGACTGGGAGTCGAGCTATTCCACACCGAAAAAAAAAACGCTTTGCAAAGTTAGAATAAAGTGGATATAATCGACGCGTGATAAAACAGCGTGTAAAAATACGAGCTCTTCTCTCAACAGCTACTTGCTTGACCAAAGTAGGGGTCTGCTCTATGTACAACGAGTCATCGACGAAACTTAAGTGGTACTTATATGATGAACAAAAAGCTCATTTTGGTATATGTACTGATGATAATGAAGGGTAATCTATTGTCTCATAGTTTAGGAATATCCATCTGTCACACATAATGATGTTGTGGGAGGGTTATTTTTAAACAGGTGTGACTTATAAAAATGCTCTGGGTAGCCTAATACTTGCATATATCTGACATACAAAAATATATCCTTCGGACACCAGTGAAGGTGAACAGACACTTTACTGATAACGCAGCTAGAACAAGTGGGTCAGAAAGTGATTTCTGCATTAGGAATCATAATTATCTCGGAGAAGGTACTAATTATCAATTATTGGGGATAAACCTGCGTTTTAAAGGACGCTCAAAGCAGAATAATGTGAATGAATATTGACATTCGACGTTTATGTGCGGTTTGAATGAATATCTCCTAAGAAAGTTACACAGAAAGAAGCAAAAATCAACCACAATACCATAGAGTATAAAAAGATGAAGGAAAATGTTTTCTATGATGAAACACAACTTCAATTGGCTGAGAGAAATGTTTTGGCGAGAGACGAACATAACACAAACGAGTTATCTAAACGTAATATAAATATGACGCAGTTGCAGATAATATATTCGTCCTGGTTTTTAAAAATAGCGCATGCCTTTGCCAGTTCTAGACAAAGAGAGATGGTGAAACAATCATTATCGAAGAACCGAAGTTATGCATATTCAACTTCATGATGAATAGTCCCAATGCACAAATACCATGACAGTTACTAGGCAGTCGTACAATCATACCCAAGCCAAATCTTTAGCAATGTTAAATGTAGTTTGTGTTGATTGAAACTTCACTACAACTGGGTAGGGCAGGTGGTGGACTTTACGTCAGTTAATAACGTTAGGCCTGATAATAGCTTAAATCTGTACGACGGGTTATACATTCGCATAATACCTTGTACGACGGGGCATGCTTTTTGATTTACTTGACCTTGTAAGACGGGTACGGGTTTTTAAGGTCCCGCGGCACACCCCTATCCAGAATAAGGCCAAGTGCCCCCCCCCCCCCGGTGGGGGGAGGGGGGCGGCTCTGATATAAATAAACAAGTATTTAATCCAATAATTCGAATTGCTCGGACACAAGCCGACTTAAAATAAGTCACAATCACGTAAATTCACTGAAAATCTGTGGTGAAAGGATATTTTCATGGCTGCTTCTATTCTACGTTTGGGATTGGATTCGGGAAGCGAGTCTGATTGGTACACCGTTTTGATTCATTTGGATTGTCAAGTTTGACTGCTTATATTTGAATGTGGTCCTTATAACCCTCAGATGACCCTTATAGCCTCGATAAGACAATGCTGAAATATACCGAGCGATAATACACGAACACTATGGGAATGCACTTTCATTGGTAATTAGAATGTTCTTTTGATTGGAAGTTGGATGGCGGTTTTCACCATGGTCTTATCAAAGAAATGGAGGGTGCTTCAAATATCAAGTGGAGACTTTATTTCGGCATCTTTTGTAACTGATCAACAAAAAGCACATTTAGCATGAGTTAAAAGCACCTACTGACAAAGAAACTTTGTTCTACCTTTTGGAGGAAAGGGGTGTCTATCTTCTTTCAACAAGTCACTTGATTCTCATCAAATATTTCGACCCAGCGCAAATCAGTCACGCTGTATGCGGAAATCTAAAACATAACGAGGAGAGAGTTAATGTAATCATCGTTATTTATTAGTCATGAACACCACTGGTTGTTTGACACCATAAGAGAGTAGTTGTAAAGATTATTTTATGAAACGGATGTATATGGATAACAATGCTGTTGACTGCATTATATGCTGCTCAAGTCAAATTTGTTAGATGTGATTATAATGTCTAGTCCCAACCACATTGGCTCGGCAAGTGTTGTATTCTTCTGACTGTTTATTCAAATAATTATGTAACATGTATTGGAGGTCGCCCGAGTATGTTCGTGGTTGACTGTGAGTGGTCAGCCAGTTAAGGAAGAGATGTGCGTGGGATATAAGTGAATGATACGGATTGACTCGTGAGTTCGGAAAGAGAGAATGTAAGCGTAAGACTGATTGAACGTGTTGCTAGGTTGCAGTACAATAAATATATATTGCGCTCATCGAAGTCTTTATATATCTGAGTATACGGGTCAGGCCACTACAGACGAGAAACCGGACCTAAACAAGAAATACCCTCGCATCACAAGACCAACTTTAGTGTTAAAATATATATGTATGTATATATATATTTATATATATATATATATATATATATATATATGTATATATGTATATTTACATATATGTGTATATATATAAACATATATATATGTAAATATATGAATATATATATATATATGTATATATATATATAATTATATATATATATATATAATTATATATATATATATATATGCGCGAGGAGATTGGGTCAAATAGATGACGCGATCAATACTGAGAGAGGGAGGTGAAAGAAATGACAAATTAGTTAGAGGGTCAGATACAGAGCGCTGTAAGTACTGAGTGGGAGGTGACAGAGAGGACGAATTACATTAGAGGGTCATAAGGAGAGCGCGCTCAATACTGAGGGGGAGGTGATATCGACTCAATTCTTGTCTTGTTGTCACTGCGAGAGATTTCATACCAAATTCACTTGATAAAAAGAAGCCACGACATATAAAAGACTACACCAGTTAGCTTCCTGTACCTTGCTTAGTTTTTTGAACATGCATATTTACTTCAGTTCGTCGTCTACCCGGTCACCTGCTCGGCCTTTATGTGTAACGATCCTTCGTTAGATCGACCGCTAGAGCAGCTTTATCGGGTCAGAGAGCTCTGGCAAGATGTAACAAGTGACTGTTTTTCACAGGTTGAATGGTTTTCATATGCAAACGGCTCGGCCTTTATGTGTGAACGATCCTTCGTTAGATCGACCGCTAGTGAAGCTTTATCGGGTCAGAGAGCTCTGGCAAGATGTAACAAGTAAAGTTTTTCACAGGTTGAATGGTTTTCATATGCAAAACGTTATAGAAGTGATTGCACATAAACCTTTACTTTATAATGATGACACAGGAAGCAATTGGTTGAAATGTTGGCACCAGAGCCCTTAGATTGTAGTAATAGAAGTGATGGTATATGCATCTTTAGATTGGTGTGATTGCATGCGCCATCACTTCAATCTAATTTAAGTGATTGCACGTGAGCAGTTTTATTGAAGTGATGACACGCACGCCTTTTCATAGTGATGGGATATGAACCTTTAGATTGAATTAATGGCATCAGAACACTAGAACCGCCTACAACAAACCAACCAGCAAACCTTACCCCCCACGAAGCACAAGACATGCCGCCTTTTCTACAGACCCTATTTATTTGGGAACAGGGAGCGAAAAAGCCAATTGAGAAAAGAGAGAGAATGAAAAAGGGAGATAAAGGGGCCAATAAATATTGAAGTAGAGACATAATGCGCGTGTGACAGACGATTGTACAATATTGACCTAGAAGTATACTGATAACAACGTTATCGTGAAAACCCACTTCCAAACAAGAGTGGAGAGGGGAGGAGAATCAGTGAGTCGGCGAGTAGGAATGTATGGAATGGGCGTTCAGGACCCACTCCACGAGTTATGACAAACAGAATGTCTTCGCTTTTTACATTCACCTGGCTTGAAGCGAAGGTGGACGAAGTCAATTGACTATAACATGTTACACTATGATGAATGAGAACCGCGTTCTAAAGCTATTGCTATATCTCAACATATGTCATTTCTTAGCTATATATTCTTCTGAGCAAAATTGTAAAGCATTAAAACTCTACGACCTTTACAATTAATGCTGATCTTAACATAACAACGCATGCCATCAGAGCAATTCGTATTATCTCTTTTGATAGCTAAATTTTTATGATGATGCATAGACATTTAAGTTCACCCATGGGACAGGGGGTCTCTCGCTCACCCAGACATTTAAAGATACATATATTTTCAAGATGTTTTGCACAGAGTAAGCTCGTATTTAAAGCTAAAGAAATATAAAATAAAGAGTATAGGTCACTGGTGTAAATTTCTGAGTATGACGAATTTAAAATCCACATGCTTAGCCAATGGGAATTATGCGTTTTTGTTAATATTTTGATTCTATAGAAAAGTGCGTACCACGAATTACATTATATTTGACATATGGACAGAACAATATTTGCTTTACAAAAAAATCAAGAAAAAATGATGTCTTGTCGCACTCTAACAGTCTAAGGCAAGCCATTTATGAATTTATTGTTAATTTTCAGCCAGAATGGTGTTAAACCTCCATAAAAAAGATTAAACCCTGACTTTTAAATCAAATTTGGTATTCTGGTGCAGTGAAATATGTACTGTGAACAGAAATTAAGAAAATGATAGGTCATCGAGGTCTATGTGAAGCCACAATGGATTTTGTTGTTGTATTCCATGAGTGTGGTCTATTGCAATACTAAAACCTCCATAAACAAAATTGGCCACTGACTTTTGAAGTAAACTTGGTATTCTGGTGCAGTGAAATATGTGCTATGATCAGATCTCATCTTGATTAATATGGTGAAACAATTTGGAACTTGCATATCACAGGCCAGAGACCAAGTGGAAGTAGATTTTGTTTCTGAACCATAGGTCATTTATAGTATAACAGTTTGGGTTGTGTCGTATATGAGGTGTGACTTTGATGTAGACTCAATGGAATAATTCGGCGCTAGTTGGCACAAATTACTTTGAAGTCAACTCGTTGCAGCACAGACACGGGCGAACCGGGCGCGAAAATACGTGCAGCGCGTCAAAGGTGGTTCCGCCAAAGGACGCGCAGTTAAAAAAATCCACTTCTGTTGTGTAAAGTGTGAAGGCATGCACTCTATTACTCTCTAATTGAAATGGCTCTAAATAGCAAAAAATCCACTTCTGTTGTGGAAAGTGTGAAGGCATGCATTCTATTACTCGCTAATTGAAATGGCTCTAAAGAGCAAAAAATCCACTTCTGTTGTGGAAAGTGTGAAGGCATGCACTCTATTACTCTCTAATTGAAATGGCTCTAAAGAGCAAAAAATCCACTTCTGTTGTGTAAAGTGTGAAGGCATGCACTTTATTACTCTTTAATTGAAATGGCTCTAAAGAGCAAAAAATCCACTTCTGTTGTGTAAAGTGTGAAGGCATGCATTCTATTACTCTCTAATTGAAATGGCTCTAAATAGCAAAAAATCCACTTCTGTTGTGGAAAGTGTGAAGGCATGCATTCTATTACTCTCTAATTGAAATGGCTCTAAAGAGCCAAAAATCCACTTCTGTTGTGGAAAGTGTGAAGGCATGCACTCTGTTACTTTTTTCAGTCGATTTTTGATAACAAATTCGATTTCACATATGACTGCCGTCATTTCCAATTTTTAGCTGTTCTAAACACTTGACGATTTTCGATAACAAATTCGTTTTCACATCTGACTGCGCCAACTCTTGGTAACATTTAGTCTTTATGATAGATAGGTTTATCGCGTAGCTTTTCATATGCAGCCAGGTGAGTGTGGGAAAGACGTGCCCTATTTAATAATGTTTTCATAGTTCAACCAAATTCGTCGTTTTCTATGCGTAGAGCAATTTATATCAAAGTTCTAGAAGAAAACTCATATGTAAGTTTGCTCGATCTTCAGCAAACATAGATGTGGTTCTTGTGATTGGCAGGCGATCAATATAAGAGTCCGTTTTTTCTTTTGTACAATTATCTGTCGTGTTTCCAATAACTTTATCGACATAACGTTTCTGCTCTGAAAAATGCTTATTATGTCTTCCAACATAGGTTTTTCGGGCTTTTCTCCGGAACGGTTGGACATATCAACATGAAATTTTGGGGAATGATGGATCAAATTGGGACACAACTACCGATCCAGTTTGACGCGCATGCGCAGTGTTGGAGGCTTATGGGATCGATTTTTCTTCGATTTTTTCCCCCAGTTTTGTGTAACTATATCCTCCATAACTACTGCAGTTACGAACATATGAATTATATGGTTGTAACAAACAATTATCGTAGCATGGAATAAACGAAAAAAAATACTTGTTTTCACCTTTTGTACTTTGTATAATGACATGTATTTTAGAGTATCTATCGCGATTTTGCTACGAGTTCTCTCCTCGCTGATATATCTGAAACGGCTGTATTTTCACACATGAAATTTTGTCAGTATTAAGAACTTGGCCTTGTGATAATGATTGTAACAGTATTTTAAGCATTCACAGTAAAAAACCCCAGTAAAATGGACGCTTAAGATTTCGCCAGTTTGTTTAGCTTCCTCCCAAACCGGTCCAAGCTTGTCATTAAAATTCCACGCAGGTGACGGGTAATTGTCGAACAGGAGAATGTTGTGTTTCGCTGTAAATTTCCTAAAATTCGACATGTCCGACCTGGCGATGCTTGTTGTATGTCCTCCGTCAATGATTACGAAATCACAGAGAACATAAGGGTGGTTGGCGTGAAACAGAGGCAGTGAGTCAACCGAGCTTCCCCAAGTTACATTCAGACGTCCCGGGAAAATACTTTGAATGTACTCTGCCATGGGCCGGGCATATGCGTGATTGCCGATATCAAACGAGTATACGTGTGTATCGGGATTAGCGCTTAGCCACAGTAACGTACTGTGACCACCATTAAATCCGGTCTCACAAACAGTCCTGATAAATGGAGCCTGAACCAACTTCCAGTAAACCATCGCCTCCTCTAAATAATTTGTTGAGTATCCTTCCGCGGCCTTGGCTATTTTTGAATATTCCTCACCATGACGACGCGTGAGATTTATATACCCTTGAGGGAAAAAATGCTCAATCGATTTGCTAGGTTTGGTATTCGCCATGAATTCTTTGCAGTTAGTTAGTCCGTTCGGGACGAAATTGAACACACGGGTCCAGTCCACTGGTTGTAACTCCATCTTCATATCGCTTTGTGGCTGTAACTCCATCTTCATAATATTTTGTGTACTTTCCTTACGGGAAATGATCTCAAAAGGGAAGATGAAGTAAAAGAGGATCAGCGAAACCCCGATGATAGTAACAGCAACAAACTCTGTGAATCCAACGGAAAACAAAGCATCCATATCAGTATAATGTCCAACTACAGAGAAAATAACTCCTTAGGAATATTTTATGTCATGTGGTTTGGAAGCAAAGATGGCAACGCAACTACCCATTTTCATATCATCATTTGTGAAACTATTGAAAAGAAAATACGTGTGATTATAATGAATTGGATTAAACAAGAGTAAAGCTTTATGGCGACTTACTCGTTATTCCAATGGCAGGCAATTTAGCGACGCTCATTTTGACAGTGGTTGCTTTCCCTAGTTACCGCCCGACTCCGCCACTTGTGAACCAGCGCGTCAAGCCCGAATGGAGGCTCGGCATGGAGTAATCTGATTGGTGGAGGCGACTTTAGCCCCTAATGAAATGACACACGCTATCACTCTCCATGGCACAGCCTGCGCAGAAGCCGATGCGCAAGGAGATCGATACGCTATGACCATATGCTTCGGCTCACAGGTGGTGTCTTCGTCGTCACGTCTATAAACGATCCTGCAGTGTAAAGAGGACCGGATGCTGCCGAAAAAATTCCTGCAGGGCAGAAAGAGCTCAAGATCAAAGCAGCTCTATCCCAGCCTATATCTGTGCGTATAACCCCACGACTGCAGCTGATAGTCATATATGCAGCAAGCCACTGGTAGATGCAAATGGTCAATGTGACTCTGTTCGCGACCACTGTCACATGTGGATTTAACTAGTCATGGCCGTAGGTCGTCCGTAAAACTTCTCGTAATCATTGATATAGTTACATGGATATCGCTTGTGATTTAGCCGATTTTCTTACATCGGCGGATAGGTCTTAGAAAGGAACATCGGATCGAGCAACAGTAAGACATGAAAACAATTTTGATATATTGGAAACTAAATAAGATGGTATTATTGTAGTTGGGGCGTCTGGTATGGATTAATCTCGGGTTCTCACGGGCAGATAGACCTACAGTAGGCCTCTATGTCTGCAGTAGAGGCCTACCTCATGCCAAGCCAAATGTGGTGGACTGGTCAATCATGAAATATTTATTCGCCCTACTGTTTATCCATTTGAAATTGCCATACGCAGATGTCATTTTGTTCGGTTAAACTGTTGATTACCTTGTTCGCAGCAGTTGTCGGAAAGCTGTAATACAAAGCACTTGTAAATATTCCAGGGAGAATAAATGCGCAGCCGAATATCGCCCACAAATGCGTCTGCTTGTCTGCTCTAATCTATGTGAAATCGAGGCTGGATGTATCTTTGAAATTGCTTCCCTTGTATATATATATATATATATATAGATATAGATAGATAGATAATAGATAGAGATAGAGATAGAGAGATAGAGAGAGAGAGAGATAGAGAGAGAGAGAGAGAGAGAGAGAGAGATAGAGAGAGAGATATAGAGAGAGCGAGAGAGCGATCTATCTATCTATCTATCGATCTATCTCTATCGAGCTATCGATCGAGCTATCTAGCGATCTATCGATCTATCTATCTATCGATCGAGCTCTCTCTCTCTCTCTCCTCGCTCTCTCTCTCTCTCTCTCTCTCTCTCTCTCTCTCTCGATATATATATATATATATATATATATATATATATATATATATATATATATATATATATATATATATATATATATATATATATATATATATATATATATATATATATATATATATATAGATTAGTTCCTTTGGGTTGTTATGATAGATATTAAGGCTCCTTAGCATCGGTTTGATGAAATGGACCCTAACACTCAAAGGTACCAATGCTTCCGGCACCGAATCATGTTGTTTTAAATGCTATTATCAATGTTGTTATGTATTAATCAGGTTTGCAATTACAAACCACATACATCTTTAGGTATAGAGTTTGGGTTGCATCCCCTTGTATTCTGCTCGCCCGAGGTTGTGAAGGAGCCACGGTGGAAAAGTTTTGTCGCACACTAGCCGCCAATATTCCCCTCCTCGTCATTGACGAAGCACACTGTGTGGAGTTATGGTAACATGATTTATCTTGTTGGATATGATGCAACATTTATAAATAATGAGGCAAATTACGGCACAGAAATTACGACACGTAACTTAAGTTATAAGTGAATTAACTTGTTTTGTCCATGAAAAAAAAATGTGATACTTGGATAAATCTAAAACAATATTACAATATATAACTTATTATGTCTTCCAACGATAGTTTTGTCAGTATTTAGAACTTGGCCTCGTGATAATGATTGTAACAGTATTTTTACCATTCACAGTAACAAAAAACAGTAAAAAGGACGATTAGTTTCAAGGTTTTCTACTGCAGCAGCTTAGCGGCAGGCTAACAGCAGGTGCTGTTTAAGTAGGCCAAACCTTACGTAATCGACCAGAGGCCTTGGCTGGGTTTGCATTGACTTGGGTAGGGGGTCATGTCAAAACAGGCTAAACCTTACGTAATCGACCAGCGGCATTTATCTCATTCGTCGGCTCAATATTGACTTGCCAAAGGGGTCATGTCAAAACATCTAAGCGGCAGCTT
>CM067355.1:32719515-32721255 GCA_034190875.2 Urechis unicinctus
GTGTATATAAGTAACATATACATAACATAGTGTGCAATTAATATAGCAACAAAACCTATACGTCTCAAACCACCGTAACATATTACGTTTTCCTCCAAAAATACCTGTTCTTAATCAAATTGGACTTAGTAAGCTAAACATAATGGGCGACCACAAACGCTAATGTATATTATATGGCGAGTTTCATGTCTTTGAAAAAAACCTATTAAACTAAAGTCCATCACAGCAATAGATTAACATAGCGTCAAATAAATGGAAATCTCCTTTAATAACAATAGCATAGATAGCATAATAACGAAATTTCCTTACTATATATGTTATGACAACATAATCATATAACAAAAACACATGCATTAAAATGCAAAACTACTAATGGTGTGCGGCTCTAGCTGGACGGTTATTTCGCGTATCCGCCTGTTGTTGCCAAAAGTCTATGTTTACACTCCTCTCCCGTAGCTTGTCGCCAAGCTTTTTTGGCTTGTTAATAGTACATGACATTTTAAAATTTTCGTACGCGACGTGACACCTTGGGGGAATATAATAAAAAAGAGCGTCCTGCCGAAGATCCTTCACGAATCGAACTAAATCTTCCTTATAATGAGCAGGTTTCTTGCGCCGCCACGTACCCTCTCCCGGAACACCTAATGTATGCCGAAAAAGGCTATCGATGGATTTCCCAAAATCCCCTCCCAGGTGACTACACCGCAAGATCTCTTGCGGAGTGTAGTTGCCACGGGATTTCTTCATCATCTCTATAAACAGGCATAAAGACACAGAAAGTTAATCGGTGTGTATACAAGTCCTATGCTCGTCCAAAATATCGCTATAATTAAAAGCAATGCTCTTAATATATTACCCTTAAACTCATTGTTGAGAAATTCATTGAGGAGGTCCAGGGCAATATTGTTGCTCTTGCAACCGCTTGGGTTGGCGACACGCTCCCAAGTCTTCTCCTGTGAGAGCCGTTCTGGTAGGAATCCACCAGTACCTAAATGACAGGGAAACCATGTATATACTCCTGGGGGGCACTTCTTGAGACTCTTATTAGCTTCCTCATTTGTTCATTTCAAGCTCAGTTGACATATAGATGGTCTTACTTGCAAGGAGTTTGTGGCCTAGGATAAAGTATTTTAGGTGATGATTCTGCCAGAAGTGAGGCATGTTGAGCCACCAAAATGTCAGGAGAGCTGATCTCTCCACCTCACGTACCGCATCCCGGTTCGCCAACATGTTGTTGAGTCCTTGCCACAACAGCGCCCTGCTGTAGCTGAGGACCCCATCATCTTCCTCTTCTTTTAGGGCAAATTCATCCGAACAGTACCAGTTGCCTATACATCAATAAACATGTACTTTTAGAGCGTTAGAGTCAACAGACGTACATTAATTTTTGAAGGGTAATTACTCTAGCATTAACAAAATTGTAAGCGTACTCGGATTAACTGGGCCTGGATCAACGCACTGATGATGGTAAAACTCCATCCGGCGGCATTCTGATTTCAGTTTGCACCGCAGCAACCGCTTATCTTCTGGACTTCCTCTCTTTCTCCGACATACGCAATGGATGAACCCTGTTGATTCCTGGCACTCCTTGCTGCAGTACCAATCCCCATCGGGCATCTGGTCGAGGGGGCGTTGGATACATTCCAGGTGGAACCAAGATTCCTTGCATAAGGAATTACTACATTCCAACATGGCCCCTCCCTTATCTGCATGAACATATTTATCATCATTCATTTATAA
>CM067355.1:32725755-32802460 GCA_034190875.2 Urechis unicinctus
TTGCGGCTGAGTATACAGCAATTTATTAGTTTTCAATGATAACTTATGAGATGTAGATTTAAAGCTGAATGGTTGTACTATCCCTGTTAGGACAAATGCTTTGCATCTTGGTACCTTTGTCTGACCGGACTGTAATGCTAACAATATGAATGTAGCTTGTTCTAATTTAACGTCACAAACACATTTGTTGATGTCAAGGTTTAGGGCTTTCAAAGAAGATGCAAGGAACAAGTTGTGCAACAGTTTTAATTGTTCTCTTTTATGGAGTTAAGACCACAGACACATCGAATGTTTCTGCCGAACTTGGCGAAAATGTATTAGGCGTGTTTAGAAGCTCCACCCACAAACGTGTTCAATATTTTTATATTTTTTGACAGGTCAACAACCATTCATTCAACAAAGAATGAAGCACTATATTATGTTTCTTTGTAAATGTATAAGCAGTGGTAACCTGTGTTTCCATATGTGAGCAGACTCTGCGCATTTAGTTATTCCAAAGCTGCTTGCAATCGGACAATTGTAATGTCAACCATAGGTATCAGTACTGACGTTATTCCACTGCTGCTTGCAATTGGACAATTGTAATGTCAACCATAGGTATCAGTACTGACGTTATTCCACTGCTGCTTGCAATTGGACAATTGTAATGTCTACCATAGGCATCAGTACTGACGTTATGTTCTCAGAGGAAATCACGCCGACTGAGTACCTACTCAGGTTGAGCAAGAATGAAATGGACAGTAATGTCTTAAACACTCTTTTTCATTATTAAGAGAGCGCATTAAACTATGGGACGGGCGAGCGATTTCCATTCTTACCCCGCAAAATATTGACGAGCTCCTGTCCACAATTTGCACGTTATGATGTTAATCTTCACAGCTCTTATGCACCATTTCCGCCCGAAATGTGGCACGCTCTCTAGGGTATGCTGTAAGGGACAGGAAGCGGCCCTTTGCGGGAGAAAATGTTCCTGCACTGATTACAAATCTGTACTTTTATATGTACAAGGTAAGTATAGGGTTTAACGGCACACCAACACTAGTGTGTTATATGGTGCCTACTTAAGGAGGGGTAAATACGAGTACGAAAGGATAAGAAGAAGTCAAAACTAGCTTAAAATGAAACCCATTAGTATTAATTGAATTATTTGAATTAGTTAATTTAAGATTAATGAGAATTGTATAATCTAAAACCTATAAAAAAAGTCCAATCTCTCTTATGAATCCAAGTATTATGGATGGATTCACCCTTTCAAACAATTCTCAAGGGTTTGAACCCGGAAGAAGCGATTTGGGATCAAAATCAGATCAGCACATTCGATGAGAATGTGCTTGACGTTGTAGGTACATTAACAAGGAATGCATTCAGGGATGGGCTCATCCCTTAGTAGAAAGGCATGAGTTGTATAGGTGTGTCCTATACGAGCGCGAGCAAGAATAACCTCCTCTCTTCTGCTCTGTCTGCAGCTGTGTGGCCACTCCCCAAGTTGGGGCTGAATTTCGTAAAGTTTGTTTGGGATGGATTCATCCCACTGGTCCTGCCATTTCTTTTTTAAAAAAATTGACGACCTGAGGTTTTAAGTCTGTAAAGGGAACTTTGACCTCAGTCACATTGAAGTAGGTAGGTAGGTATGGGGTTTAACGGCACACCAACACTCATGTGTTATATGGTCTCATGAAAGGTTAATAGATAAGATTGACCTGATTAAGCAGCCGCCTTCTAGGATGTATGAAAATGGAGATGGAAAAGATTAAAATGGAAACGATTATCCTATGGCAAGTCACCACCAGCCGATTGACAGAAGCAGGCCATTCCTTCCTCTCGTCTAGGTGAAATCCGTGCCAGAGTAGTGTGTTGCAGATATAGCGCTCAAAAGAACCACTCCACTCAACCACCTGGATCCCATTGTCCACCGACACGAGTCGCAACCCACGGCCAACAGGTTGCCCCCTATTAGTCGCCTCTTACGACATGCAGGAAGATACAGTGGGCCTATTCTACCCCCTCTGATTACCAGGGATACCAACATGGCTCGGTACCCATACAAACAAAATATCCTTGCCACGATCTGTCAATTGAGAATATAAAAGCACAATATTTAAAAGAAAAACATTACGGAAATTACTCCCTGTTATTGCCTCCATGGCAGACGGGGATTCGGAAAATATAACAAAACGGCTTTTACTTGATTGGGCAATAAGGCCCATTGCAATAGAAAGAGCTTTTAGCTCTGCATGGAAAATTGACAGTGGAGGTGGTAGCCTCATGTTAAAAATAGTTTTGCCCATAATGGCTTCAGCTCCAATTTTATTGTCCTCTTTCGAACCGTCTGTGTAAATGGCATCACGGTCAGAAAATTTATCTTTTATCTCTCTAAATTGGTGAAGGAAAAAATCAGGCTCATGAGATCCCTTCGTGTTGGCTGACAGCGATTTATCAACGGTTGAGGTTTTCAGTTGCCATGGGGGAGACCTTGGCACAGTCTCAACCGCCACGGTATTCAAATTAGATCATGACCCATCCAGCGATTCTCTGATACGCAGACCAAACGAAGGGATAGCATTCGGCCTAATTTCATAAAAATGGATATTTCCAGGACTAAACACAACATCAAATGCCGGATTCAGGGGGTTTGACTTTAAGCGTGGGGCATACTGTATGGCAAGCTGCTCCCTTCGAACCCCAAGTGGAGCCTCGTTGACTTCCACATGTAGACTGGGGATGGGAGAGGTTCTAAAAGCCTCGAGACAAAGCCTCAGAGCCTGGTTTTGGACTGTCTCCAATTCTCGTTTATATGAGCGACGGACAGAACCATAGATGAAACAGCCATAATCCAACTTGGAGCGCACTAGTGACCTGTAAAGCCGCAAGAGTGAGTGAGTGAGTGAGTGAGTGAGTGAGTGAGTGAGTGAGTGAGTGAGTGAGTGAGTGAGTGAGTGAGTGAGTGAGTGAGTGAGTGAGAGAGTGAGTGAGAGAGTGAGTGAGTAAGCTTGACCTGATTAAGCAGCCGCCTTCTAAGATAAATGGAAAAAAATGGGACATACAAGTGGATGATGTTGAAAAAGATAAAAATGCAAATTGTATTCTAGGGCAAGTCACCACTAGCCGATTGACTGGACCAGGCCATTCCACCCTCTCGTCTAGGCAAAATCCGGGCCAGAGTAGTGTGATGCAGATATGGCCGTCAAAAGGACTGCTCCACTCAACCACCTGGATCTCATTGTCCACCAATATGAGTCGCAAACCACGACCGACAGGTTGCCCCTGTGATTTACGACATGCAGAGGGATGCAGTGGGACTATTCTACCCCTGGACCCACGGAGGGGCGGCCAACAGGCTTCCCTCCTATTAGTCACATCTTACGATATGCAGGAGGGTACAGCGGGCCTATTCTATCCCCGGACCCACAGGGGGTCCTCAGGAGGAGATTACCCTGACAGAAGTTAAGACGGCGATAAGGCAGATGAAGAAGAGAAAAGCTGCAAAACCAATTGAAATCACACTGGAGATGGTACTAGATCTTGGAGAGAAAGAGGGATATCGTGGCTTCACAGAGTATTGTCAGCAATATGGAGAGAGAAGCGAATCCCAGATGACTGGCTAGAATCTAAGGTAAGGTAAGGTAAGTATAGGGTTTAACGGCACACCAACACTAGTGTGTTATATGGTGCCTACTTAAGGAGGGGTATATACGAGTACGAAAGGATAAGAAGTCAAGTTTACAACCAACTAAAAATTGCATTAATTGAATTGTATTAATTGAATTATATTAATTTGAACTATATTGAATCAATGAGAATTGTATGATCTAAAATCTATAAAAAAGTCCAATTTCTCTTATGAATCCAAGTATCTTGGATGGATTCACCCTTTCAAATAATTCTGAAAGGGTTTGAACCCGAAAGAAGCGATTTCGGATCAAAATCAAATCAGCACATTCTATGAGAATGTGCTTGACGGTGTAGGCGCATTGACAAGGAATACATTCAGGGATGGGCTCATCCCTTAGTAGAAAGGCATGAGTTGTATAGGTGTGTCCTATACGAGCGCGAGCAAGAATGACCTCTTCTCTTCGGCTCTCTCTGCAGCTGTGTGGCCACTCCCCAAGTTGAGGCTGGATTTCATAAAGTTTGTTTGGAATGGATTCATCCCACTAATCCTGCCATTTTTAAAAAGTTTGACGACCTGCGGTTTTAAGTCTGTAAAGGGAATCTTGATTTCAGACACTGGCTCGTGTAGGGCTTCTTTTGCAGTCCTATCGGCTCTTTCGTTGCCTGGGATACCTTTGTGACTGGGTACCCAGACAAACTCAACATTTTTCCCCAGCATGGCTAAACGAGTAAGATTTTCTAAAATATCTACAACAATATGGCACGATAATAACTTATTCCCAATTGCCTCCAGGGCAGATAAAGAATCACTAAAAATTGTAAAATCCGCATTGGGATGGTGAGCAATAAGGCCCAATGCCATCCTTATTGCGGTAACTTCGGCTGTAAAAACAGATGCTGCACCAGGCAGTCTTTTCTTGTGGGCCTGAGGTCCGAACACGACTCCAGCGCCCACACGGTTTGCATCTTTGGATCCATCAGTATAAATATGTATCTTGTCTTTGTGATGTTCTTTTAATTCATTAAATTTCATCAAGAGGTCATTTGCATTTAATTTATCATATTTGGTAAGGGATGTGTCTATTGTTGGTGTGTTCAATTGCCAGGGTGGTGTTTCGGGAAGCAATAATTTTTATTGGATATGTTGTTTAGCGATTCTTGAATACGGAGCAATATTAGGTTTATTTTCTAAATTTGGTATTTGGATAGGCAGGGTGATCTGGATTGCTTTTTAGCGATTCTTGAATCTTCGGATGGATAGGCATTTCATTGAGGTGGAGGCTTTCATGGCGAAATGCCCCAAGTAAACGATATGTCCAGTCGTTTTAAATAAGCCAAACGATGCAGCCATAGTCAAGCTTTGATCTTATCAAGGACCGGTAGAGCCTGAGCAGGACCTGCCTGTCAGCTCCCCAGTCCAGCTTGGACACTACTTTAAGAATATTCATTGCCTTGAGACATTTATTCCTGATGTAATTAATATGGATTTTTAAAGTTAAGTTTTGAATCAAATATGATACCTAAGAATTTGGTTTCTTCCACAACAGGGACGGGATTTTCATTGATGGTTAGTTCTGGGTCAGGGTGAAGGCCCCTTCTTTGACAAAAATGTACACAAACTGTTTTGTAGTGTAAAATTTGAAACCATTTTCATCTGCCCATTTCTGAATTTTTTGAAGGTTGATTTGTAGCTGGCGTTCTATGGTGGTCATACTGCTGGATCGGTAAGATATAAGGAAATCGTCTACATAAAGTGATTTTTCTATTTCAGGTTTAAGAACTTTTGTGATGCTATTGATCTTTAAATTAAAAAGTGTGACAGAAAGAATGCTGCCCTGTGGGACCCCCATTTCCTGACCATGTTGGTCCGAAAGTGATGTCCCAATTCTTACCTTACCTTACCTATCATTTAAAAAATTTGTATAAATAGTGGCATATTACCTCGAAGACCAGCTTCTTGTAGATCTTTTAAAATCCCATATTTCCATGTCGTGTCATATGCTTTCTCAAGATCGAAAAACACAGACACGACATGGTCCCCCTTTAAAAATGCATCCCTTATATAAGATTCTAACTTAACAAGGTTGTCTGTGGTACATTGGCCTTTTCTAAAGTCAGATTGATGTTTATTTATTATATTATTAGTTTCCAAGTACCACATAAGACGCTTGTTAACGATTCGCTCCATGGTTTTACAGAGACAGCTCGTGAGAGCGATGGGCCTGTAGCTCGACGGGTTGGTTGGGTTTGTTCCGGACTTTGGGAGAGGGATGATGGTAGCCTCTCTCCATGAGTCCGGATATTCTCCACTGCTCCATATGTGATTGTATATGTCTAATAAGACATACAAGGACTCTTCTGGAAGATGTTTAAGTAGTTGGTAATGGACATCGTCTGGTCCTACTGCAGTGTCCTTGCAGAGTTTCAAAGATTCTTTCAATTCTTCTAAAGTAAAAGGAACATTATAATTTTCTTCGTTGTTTGACCTAAAATTAAGTTTTGTTATTTCAGAAATCTGTTTATGTCTTTGAAACTTTTCAGTATAATTAGCAGTGGAATAATTCATGGTTATTGTGTCCGCTATGATGTTAGATATTTCTTGTTTGTTTTTTACTTCATTACCATCTGGTGTTAGAAGGTAAGAAGAAGTGGAAGGTGTTTTTTCCACTTATTTTGCGGACCATTTCCCATGTCTTTTTGATTGATGTTTAATTTTGATATATAAGTTTTCCATGAATTCTTTTTACTTTCTTTAACAACCCGCCGAGCTCTCGCTCTCACTGCCCTGAATGATGCCAGGTTTGCATGGGTTGGGTGAGTTTGAAATAACTTAAGGGCCCTTTTTCTGTGGTTGATGGCGTCCTGACAGTCTTGGTTAAACCATGGTTTTGGGATGCGCCTGGGCTTTGCCGAGGACTTCGGAATAGTTTTGGAGGCAATTTCAAGCAGTTTAGCACAAAATGTATCGATGTGTGTATCTCTCCCTTGCATCTTATCCCTGTGGATAGCCTCCCCACACAGAGATCCAAAGGAGGGCCAGTCTGCTTTATGCAGCTGACACTTTGGAGGTGACTCTGGTGGTAACGGAGGGTTTAGGTGGATAAGAATGGGGAAGTGGTCACTTCCACAGGTATCATCGACACCAACTTCCCATGCAAGGTCGAGAAACAAAGAAGGAGAAGAGAAAGAAAGATCTATTGCGGTGGGTGTGCCATAGCCTGGATAGATGTATGTATTTGAGCCGTCATTTAAAAGGCAGAGATTGTGAGAAATGAAGAAATCTTCAACAATTTGGCCTTTTCCATCATCATATGTATTGCCCCATAAAGAGTTGTGGGCATTAAAATCACCCATGAGGAGAACTGGCTCTGGCAACTGGGCCACGATGTTGTCCAGTTCTCCTCGTGTAAAATTTTGGCTTGGCGGTAAGTAAAGGGAGCAAAGTGTGATGGACTTATTTAAGGTTATATTTACTGCTACTGCTTGAAGGTTTGTATTGAGTTCTATTTCTTTCTGGGGAATAAAATCCTTGATTAAAATGGACGAGCCGCCAGAAGCTCGTTCCCCAGTGCCTCCAAATTTATGGTAAGATTTATAGCCTTTCAAGCTATAGTTATTTTCCGCCTTCAGAAATGTTTCCTGAAGGCAGGCTGCAATACCATTATTTTTGTTGAGTAAAGTAATAAGTTCTTCATGATTATTCCGAAGTCCTCGGCAATTCCATTGTATAATGCCCGCCATTACCTATCAGGGGGTTTGGCGGGACGTTTGCTGCCATGGTGGACCTCAGTCCCCATGGCATTCCTAGGGCCGCAGGTTCCCTGGGCCACTACAGACCCAGGGTCCCGATTGACCCCTGATGGTGATGGTGTGTGTCTGCCATGGGGGACCTCATCAGTCTCCATGGCAGACAATGGGCCATAGATGTTGGGCCCAACAAAAGAATCTGGGTTCTGAACCCTGATGAGTTTTGATTTTACTGACCGTGGGAGTTTAGATTTCTCATTGTATTTGTTTGCTGTTGTGTTCATTGACTTTTGGGGTAGTGGGGGGTGTTTGGTTTTGTTTTGTTCTGTTGGGGGATTGCTGGCTTTGAAAGGGGGTTGTTTCGGAGGGTGGTTTTCTGTTTGTGTGCTTATAGATTTGGTAATTTTATTAGGTGTTGCTGCAGTACTGGCATATGAAGGTATGGAAGAAGTTGAATTTTGGCACTCTACTATTTTTCTCGCTTCAGGGAAAAAAGTTTTTGGGTGATGTGTAAAGTTTGGATTTGCTTTTCAGTTTGTCATATGGGACAGCGTTTAGAGTATGCGGGATGAGCACCGGAGCAGTTTGCGAACTTGAATGGTGCTTTGCAGTCCTGCTCCCCATGCTCATCACCGCATTTGGGGCAAATTGGTGTTCTATTACATCTTGTTCGAAAGTGTCCATATTTCTGGCAATTGTGGCATCTTAAAGGATTTGGAATGAATGGTTAAACTTTTATGTTAAGGCCTGCTATTTTAATGTTGTTTGGAAGGTATGGACTATTGAAAGTAAGGATATGGGTGCCTGTGGGAATCTTTTCTCCGTTTTTGTTGATGAGCACTTTGGCTACTTCACTGACGTTTTGATTTTTCAATTCCTTAAAAATTTCTTCCTCACTGCACTATTTTAATTCAAAAGATTTGATTACATCCTTGATGGTGTTCAGTGTTCGATGAGGGCTGAATTTGACATTGATATTGGCTATTTGTGTGGTCTGAAGAAGAAGTTTAGAATGAATTGGTTTGGAAGTTTCGACAAGATAAAGACCAGATCTCAAAAGTTTTAGAGTTTTGGGAGTGCCTGCAACACCACAAATTCCTTTAAATAATACTATAAATGACACCTTTTCCAAACTTCCATCCGTCCTTTCAAGGACAAGAAATCTTTGCCAATTTTCTACTTGATTCAAATCATTTTCTTCAGTGTGCTTCCTTTTGTGGCCAGGAGGATAAACAGACATAATAATAAAACAATTCATCACCTGTGCTCCCAACCCGCCCCGGAGCCCAATAAAGGGACATCTTAAAGATGCCAGGGCTACGCATGTGATATACTCGTCCCCCATAAAAAGTGAGACAATACGTTCCCCATAGAGCCCAGACACTGGCAAGGCGCTGAGCTCGTAGAGGCGCACCATAACACCCTTAATGGAATCCGATTGACCTGATTAAGCAGCCGCCTTCTGGGACTAGTGAAGCCAATGAAATAAGAAATGGTCCATGAAGTAAATGAATGTCATGAAGGAAGATGCCAAATGCATGTGATGGGTAGTCCCAGGGCACGACGCCACCAGTCGATAGGAATGGGCCAGGCCTACCCACCCTCTCGTCTAGGCGAAATCCGGGCCAAAGTGGTGTGTTGCAGATATAGCCCTCGCAAGGACCGCTCCGCTCAACCACCAGGATCCCATCTTCCTCCGACACGAGTCGCAACCCACGGCCAACAGGTTGCCCCCTATTAGTCGCCTCTTACGACATGCAGGAGGATACAGTGGGCCTATTCTACCCCCGGACCCACAGGGTGGGGGGGGGGGGGGGGGCTAGAATCTTCAAGTACAAAGGTAACATCCACGAATGCGGCAAATACAGAGGAATCAAGCTACTATCTCAAATGATGAAGTTCTGGAAAGAATACTGGATGACAGAATTCGGAGATCGTGGCGCCGCAGCTGGGCGAGGAGCAATTCGGTTGCTGTGAACAGTGAGTGAGTGGGTGAGTATAGGGTTTAACGGCACACCAACAAACACATGTTATATGATGCCAAGAAGGTTTATAGATACGATTGACCTGATTAAGCCGCCGCGTTCTAGGGTAAATTAAATGGAGATGGATAAAGGTAATGGTAAATATAGGGTTAAACGGCGCACCGAAAACTCATTATTTATATATTGCCAAGAAAGGTTAATAGATCCGATTGACCTGATTAAGCAGCTGCCTTCTAGGATAAATGACAATGGAGATGGAAAAAATAAAATGGAAACGCTTATCCTAGGGCAAGTCACCACCAGCCGATTGGCTGGAAGGGTGAGTGAGTGAGAATAGGGTTTAACGGCACACCAACACGTATGTGTTATATGGTGCCAAAAAAGGTTAATAGATAAGATTGACCTGATTAAGCAGCCGCCTTCTAGGATAAATGAAAATGGAGATGGAAAAGTTAAAAATGGAAACGATTATCCTAGGGCCAGTCACCACAAGCCGATTGACTGGACCAGGCCATTCCAGCCTCCCGTCCAGGCGAAATCCGGGCCAGAGTGGTATGTTGCAGATATGGCCCTCAAAAGAGCCACTCCACTCAACCACCAGGATCCCATTGTCCACCGACACGAGTCGCAACCCACGGCCAACAGGTTGCCCCCTATTAGTCGCCTCTTACGACATGCAGAAGGATACAGTGGACCTATTCTACCCCCGGACCCACAGGGGGAGATTGGCTGGAAGGTAAGGTAAGTATAGGGTTCAACGGCACACCAACATTCATGTGTTATATGGTGCCAAGAAAGGTAAGGTAAGTATAGGGTTCAACGGCACACCAACACATATGTGTTATATGGTGCCAAGAAAGGTTATAACATAAGATCGACCTGATTAAGCAGCCGCCTTTTAGGATAAATGGACAAAAGAGGGACATACAAGTGGATGATGATGAAAAAGATAAAAATGCAAATAATATCCCAGGGCAAGTCTAGGCAAAATCCGGACCAGAGTAATATGCTGCAGACATGACCCTCACAGGGACCGATCTACTCAACCACCTGGATCCCAATGTCAACCGACACAAGTCTCAACCCACAGCCAACAGGTTGCCCCCTATTAGTCGCCACATGTCACCACGGAAGTTGCTGCCAGACTTACACAACCAGTTCAAATCACAACGTAAGCAGCTGCAAGATATACTTCGAAGGCGCATGTCACACCTGAAGAATTGGAATTACGTCAACAGCACCTGCGCCACAGAAATGCTAACAACAAATGTCATAGTGTAAACATCACCGTAATCAGTAAAATGAACAGAACATGGCACAACGTGAGCTCTTGGGTTACGTGAACAGCACAAGTCACAACAGTAGCTGTCACAATCAAGCTACCAGCAAATGTCATACCGTAATCAGCTGAGTTAAATGAAAAGCACATTGCACAACATAAGCTCTTGGGTTACGCAACCAGCACATGTCACAACAGTAGCTGTCACAGTCAAGCTAACAGCACTTGTCACAACATAAACGGCTGTGGCACGTAAACAGCACATGTCGCAAAGCAAGCTACTGAGCTACGTAACCAGCACATTGCACAACGTAAGCTCTTGGGTTACGCAACCAGCACATGTCACAACAGTAGCTGTCACAGTCAAGCTAACAGCACTTGTCACAACATAAACGGCTGTGACACGTAAACAGCACATGACGCAACGCTAGCTACTGAGCTACGTAAACAGCACATGTCACAACAGAAGCTGTCACAGTCAAGCTAACAGCAAAGGCCATAACATAGACAGCTGAGTTCAATACAAAGCACATGTAACAACGTAAGCTCATGGATTACGTATCAGCTCATCCCACAACATAAACTGTTACAGTCAAGCTAACAGCAAATATCACAACGAAAGTAGCTGAGGCACGTAAACAGCACATGTCGCAATGCAAGCTACTGAGCTACGTAAACAGCACATTGCACAACGTAAGCTCCTGGGTTACGCAACCAGCACATGTCACAACAGTAGCTGTCACAGTCAAGCTAACAGCACTTGTCACAACATTAACGGCTGTGGCACGTAAACAGCACATGTCGCAACGCTAGCTACTGAGCTACGTAAACAGCACATGTCACAACAGAAGCTGTCACAGTCAAGCTAACAGCAAAGGCCATAACATAGGCAGATGAGTTCAATACACAGCACATGTCACAACGTAAGCTCATGGATTACGTATCAGCTCATCTCACAACATAAACTGTCACAGTCAAGCTAACAGCAAATATCACAACGAAAGTAGCTGAGGCACGTAAACAGCACATGTCGCAACGCAAGCTACTGAGCTACGAAAACAGCACATTGCACAACGTAAGCTCTTGGGTTACGAAACCAGCACATGTCACAACAGTAGCTGTCACAATCAAGCTAACAGCACTTGTCACAACATAAACGGCTGTGGCACGTAAACAGCACATGTCGCAATGCAAGCCACTGAGCTACGAAAACAGCACATTGCACAACTTAAGCTCTTGGGTTACGAAACCAGCACATGTCACAACAGTAGCTGTCACAGTCAAGCTAACAGCACTTGTCACAACATAAACGGCTGTGGCACGTAAAACAGCACATGTCGCAACGCAAGCTACTGAGCTACGTAACCAGCACATTGCACAACGTAAGCTCTTGGGTTACGCAACCAGCACATCATAAAGGAACAACAGTAGCTGTCACAGTCAAGCTAACAGCACTTGTCACAACATAAACGGCTGTGACACGTAAACAGCACATGACGCAACGCTAGCTACTGAGCTACGTAAACAGCACATGTCACAACAGAAGCTGTCACAGTCAAGCTAACAGCAAAGGCCATAACATAGGCAGCTGAGTTCAATACACAGCACATGTCACAACGTAAGCTCATGGATTACGTATCAGCTCATCTCACAACATAAACTGTCACAGTCAAGCTAACAGCAAATATCACAACGAAAGTAGCTGAGGCACGTAAACAGCACATGTCGCAACGCAAGCTACTGAGCTACGAAAACAGCACATTGCACAACGTAAGCTCTTGGGTTACGAAACCAGCACATGTCGCAACAGTAGCTGTCACAATCAAGCTAACAGCACTTGTCACAACATAAACGGCTGTGGCACGTAAACAGCACATGTCGCAATGCAAGCTACTGAGCTACGAAAACAGCACATTGCACAACTTAAGCTCTTGGGTTACGAAACCAGCACATGTCACAACAGTAGCTCTCACAGTCAAGCTAACAGCACTTGTCACAACATAAACGGCTGTGGCACGTAAACAGCACATGTCGCAACGCAAGCTACTGAGCTACGTAACCAGCACATTGCACAACGTAAGCTCTTGGGTTACGCAACCAGCACATGTCACAACAGTAGCTGTCACAGTCAAGCTAACAGCACTTGTCACAACATAAACGGCTGTGGCACGTAAACAGCACATGACGCAACGCTAGCTACTGAGCTACGTAAACAGCACATGTCACAACAGAAGCTGTCACAGTCAAGCTAACAGCAAAGGCCATAACATAGGCAGCTGAGTTCAATACAAAGCACATGTAACAACGTAAGCTCATGGATTACGTATCAGCTCATCCCACAACATAAACTGTCACAGTCAAGCTAACAGCAAATATCACAACGAAAGTAGCTGAGGCACGTAAACAGCACATGTCGCAATGCAAGCTACTGAGCTACGTAAACAGCACATTGCACAACGTAAGCTCTTGGGTTACGAAACCAGCACATGTCACAACAGTAGCTGTCACAATCAAGCTAACAGCACTTGTCACAACATAAACGGCTGTGGCACGTAAACAGCACATGTCGCAACGCAAGCTACTGAGCTACGTAACCAGCACATCGCACAACGTAAGCTCTTGGGTTACGCAACCAGCACATGTCACAACAGTAGCTGTCACAGTCAAGCTAACAGCACTTGTCACAACATAAACGGCTGTGGCACGTAAACAGCACATGACGCAACGCTAGCTACTGAGCTACGTAAACAGCGCATGTCACAACAGAAGCTGTCACAGTCAAGCTAACAGCAAAGGCCATAACATAGGCAGCTGAGTTCAATACAAAGCACATGTCACAACGTAAGCTCATGGATTACGTATCAGCTCATCTCACAACATAAACTGTCACAGTCAAGCTAACAGCAAATATCACAACGAAAGTAGCTGAGGCACGTAAACAGCACATGTCGCAACGCAAGCTACTGAGCTACGAAAACAGCACATTGCACAACGTAAGCTCTTGGGTTACGAACCAGCACATGTCACAACAGTAGCTGTCACAGTCAAGCTAACAGCACTTGTCACAACATAAACGGCTGTGGCACGTAAACAGCACATGTCGCAACGCAAGCTACTGAGCTACGAAAACAGCACATTGCACAACGTAAGCTCTTGGGTTACGAAACCAGCACATGTCACAACAGTAGCTGTCACAATCAAGCTAACAGCACTTGTCACAACATAAACGGATGTGGCACGTAAACAGCACATGTCGCAACACAAGCTACTGAGCTACGTAAACAGCACATGTCACAACAGAAGCTGTCACAATCAAGCTAACAGCAAAGGCCTTAACATAGGCAGATGAGTTCAATACACAGCACATGTCACAACGTAAGCTCATGGATTACGTATCAGCTCATCTCACAACATAAACTGTCACAGTCAAGCTAACAGCAAATATCACAACGAAAGAAGCTGAGGCACGTAAACAGCACATGTCGCAACGCAAGCTACTGAGCTACGAAAACAGCACATTGCACAACGTAAGCTCTTGGGTTACGAACCAGCACATGTCACAACAGTAGCTGTCACAATCAAGCTAACAGCACTTGTCACAACATAAACGGCTGTGGCACGTAAACAGCACATGTCGCAATGCAAGCTACTGAGCTACGAAAACAGCACATTGCAGAACTTAAGCTCTTGGGTTACGAAACCAGCACATGTCACAACAGTAGCTGTCACAGTCAAGCTAACAGCACTTGTCACAACATAAACGGCTGTGGCACGTAAACAGCACATGTCGCAACGCAAGCTACTGAGCTACGTAAACAGCACATTGCACAACGTAAGCTCTTGGGTTACGAAACCAGCACATGTCACAACAGTAGCTGTCACAATCAAGCTAACAGCACTTGTCACAACATAAACGGCTGTGGCACGTAAACAGCACATGTCGCAACACAAGCTACTGAGCTACGTAAACAGCACATTGCACAACGTAAGCTCTTGGGTTACGCAACCAACACATGTCACAACAGTAGCTGTCACAATCAAGCTAACAGCACTTGTCAAAACATAAACGGCTGTGGCACGTAAACAGCACATGTCGCAACGCAAGCTACTGAGCTACGTAAACAGCACATTGCACAACGTAAGCTCTTGGGTTACGAAACCAGCACATGTCACAACAGTAGCTGTCACAATCAAGCTAACAGCACTTGTCACAACATAAACGGCTGTGGCACGTAAACAGCACATGTCGCAACGGAAGCTACTGAGTTACGTAAACAGCACATTGCACAACGTAAGCTCTTGGGTTACGCAACCAGCACATGTCACAACAGTAGCTGTCACAGTAAAGCTAACAGCACTTGTCAAAACATAAACGGCTTTGGCACGTAAACAGCACATGTCGCAACGCAAGCTACTGAGCTACGTAAACAGCACATTGCACAACGTAAGCTCTTGGGTTACGCAACCAACACATGTCACAACAGTAGCTGTCACGGTAAAGCTAACAGCACTTGTCACAACATAAACGGCTGTGGCACGTAAACAGCACATGTCGCAACGCAAGCTACTGAGCTACGAAAACAGCACATTGCACAACGTAAGCTCTTGGGTTACGCAACCAACACATGTCACAACAGTAGCTGTCACAGTCAAGCTAACAACACTTGTCACAACATAAACGGCTGTGGCACGTAAACAGCACGTGTCACGCGCGAGCTCTTGGGTTACATAAACAGCATATGACACACAAGCAGCCGGCTTAGTCAAGCTAACAGAAAATAGAGTTCAATTAGCAGCAAAGCGTAAGCTCTTGAATATGTAAACAGCACATGTCACCTCGTAAGCTCGTGGTCTTCGTATACAGCACATGTCACAACAGAAGCCGTCAGAGCTGTGAAGACAGCATATGTCAGAAGGCACATATCACAACAGAAGGACGATGACAGAAATATTTGAACGGCACCAATCAAAATGGAAGTTTCCAGATATATATGAAGACATTAGCTGCAGAGTGAGGATCGCAGCACATGTCACAGCAGGGCCCCAAGAGGTACCGAAGTAAAACTGGGCAAGCGTCACAACTAAAGTTATTTGTTTAAGGCGAAGCCACACAACAGACACAGCTACTTGGCAGGAGTCAAGCATCAAAGCAGATGATATACAGTGTTGTGTCGAAATGTGGTTTCGCTATAGACACTGTATCATCCCTATTAATTGCATAAGACACAACGGACATTGCACCATTCCTGTACACAGAAATCATTACAGGTGACGCAAACCATTTCTCTAAACACAGAGCCATACAACAAACACTACACCACATCTGCAACCAGCTGGCGTCACAAGACATTCTACCATTCCATTGAGCAGCAGATCATACAGCGGATACCTCACCAGTACTGCATTCAAGAAACACAAAGCGACACGAAACCGTTCTAGATAACGGCAAGCATTACAGGAGACAAGATACTATTTCTGTACAAAGTAGCCGAAGCAATAGTTACTGCACCAATCCCATACAGAGCAGGCCATGCAACAAATCCCAATTCCATCAGCATTCTGCAAACAACCATTCCACACAGTACCTACTACCAAAGATATATAAATGCCACCGATAATAGCATAATAGCGGAAGCTTGTAGAGACATGTTAACACCACATGTCACAACAAAAGTTGCTGCAAGACATACGCAACCACTACAAATCACAATTGAGTGAGTTAGTGAGTATTGAACTCAACGGCACACCAAAACGTATGTATAATATGGCGCCGAGATAGGTTAATTGATAAGTTTGACCTTATTAAGTAGCCGCCTTCTAGGATAAATGGGAAAAAGAGGGACATGGATGATGATGAAAAAGATCAAAATGTAAATAGTATCCTAGGGCAAGTCATCACCAGCCGATTGACTGGACCAGGCAATTCCAGCCTCTCGTCTAGATGAAATCCGAGTCAAAGTGGTATGTTGCAGATAAACCCTTGTAAGGACCTCTCCACTCAATCACCAGATAAGGTAAGGTAAGTATAGTGTTTAACGATACACCAACACTCATGTGTTATATGGTGCAAAGAAGGGTTATAAGAAAACATTGACCTGATTAAGCAGCCGTCTTCTAGGATAAATGAAAATGGAGATGGAAAAGATCAAAATGGAAACGATTATCTTAAAGCAAGTCACCACCAGCCGAGAGACTGAACCAGGCCACTCCACCCTCTCGTCTAGGTGGATGTGAGTGAGTGAGTGAGAATAGGGTTTAACAGCACACCAACAGGTTGCCCCCTATTAGTCGCCTCTTACGACATGCAGGAGGATACAGTGGACCTATTCTACCCCCGGACCCACAGGGGGAAGGGGCCGAAGAGGTGTGTTGCAGATGAGGCCCTCAAGGTAAGGTAAGGTAAGTATAGTGTTTAACGGCACACAAAACACATGTGTTATATGATTAAGCAGCCGCCTTCTAGGATAAATGAAAATGGATACGGAAAAGATAAAAATGGAAACGATCATCCTATGGCAAGTCACCACTAGCCGGTCGACTGGCTCTTGTCTATGCAAACTCCGGGCCAGAGTAGTGTGATGCAGATATGGCCCTCAAAAGGACTACTCCACCTGGATCCCATTGTCCATCGACACAAGTCACAACCCAGGGCCAACAGCTTGCCCCCTATAAGTCGCCTCATACGACATGCAGGAAGATACAGTGGGCCTATTCTACCCCCGAACCCACAGGGGGAGATAAGGCCCTTAAAAGGACCGCTCCACTCGACCACCCGGATCCCATGGTCCATCGACGAACCGTAAGGTAAGGTAAGTATAGGGTTTAACGGCACATCAACACTCATGTGTTATATGGTGCCAAGAAAGGTTATAGATGTGATTGACCTGATTAAGCAGCCGCCTTCTAGGGTAAATGAAAATGGAGCTTCTCGTTTAGATGTAAGTCTATGTAAAGAGCACATGCCGCAAAAGAAGCTGTCACAGTCAAGCTAACAGCATATGTCACCTCGTAATCAACTGAGTTCAATAAACAGCACGTGTCACGTATGCATATATATATAGATATAAACAGCACGTGGGCACGTATGTATATATATATATAGATATATATATATAGATATATATAGAGACATACATAGATATATATATACACATAGACATATAGAGAGACATAGAGAGAGATAGAGAGATACATATATACATAGAGATATATACATATATATATATATATATATATATATACATATATACATATATACATATATATATATATATATATATATATATATATATATATATATATATATATATATATATATATATATATATATATATATATATATATATATATGTATATATATATATAAAGACATTAGCTGCAGAGTGAGGATCGCAGCACATGTCACAAAAGGACCCCAATAGCAACCGATGAAAAAACTGGGCAGAGAGCAAGCGTCACAAATAACACTAAGTTATTTCTTTAAGGCCTAGCGTCACAACCGACACTGAGCTATTTGGTAGGGGTCAAGCATCACAGCAGATGATATACAGTGTTGTGTCAATATTTACACTCATGTTTTATATAGTGCCAAGAAAGGTTAATATATAACATTGGCTTGATTAAGCAGCCGCCTTCAAGGATAAATAAAAAATGGAGATGTAAAAGATCAAAATGGAAACGATTATCGTAGGGCAAGACACCACAGGCCGATCAACTGAACCAGGCCATCCCACGTCTAGGTGAAATCTGGCCAAAGATGTGTGCTGCAGATATGGCCTTCAAAAGGACCGATCCACTCAACCTATTCTACCCCCGGACCCATAGGGTGGGAGGGGGGGGGGTACAAAAACTATCCAGTACCATTCCTCACAGTTGCGTCTGGCCAAGATATATAAATGACACCAATCAAAACCGAAGTTTGCAGAGATGCATACAACACAGCGTTTGCAAATGCCTGAGATATGTGGAAGCTTTGGAATTGCGTTAACAGGGACCTATCGCAACAGAATCTGTCTCAGTCTTAATGTCATAACGAAAGCAGCTGTCAACGTTATCTTCCAGCAACACAACAGCCCTCTTGGATCGCAGTCTCTTGAGACACCTGCACTCAGTCTCGCTTCCAAGCGATACTGCTTCCTTCTTGGCTCGCATCATTTTGGACACTTAGTGTAAGCCTCGTCTCCCTACTTTAGAACATCCCTCTCGGCTCGTGCTAGCTCGGAAGACTTGTTGTCAGCCTCGTCACCTGGCGATTGTATATTGTTACATAATTGATGTGATATTGATCTTGATCCGATGCAAATATAACTAAATATACTGAATGTGAACAAAAAAACATCCCAAACACCACCTACCAGATCTCACATATCATCGATGAAGCTCTGTCTGCCAACGACACCGCTTCCCTCATGCGTCGCGGTCGTTTGGAGCATTAGATGTCAGACTTCCATGCCTCACATATCCCAGATGAAGCTCCATGAAAATAGTATATGAAGTGGTTGGGATCCGCACATATAAATGTTCATATTTGCAAACTCAGGTACTTACTGGCGTCACGTGGAGGCTGTCGTCAGTTTCTGCATCTGACATGTTTTGAAACATGTCACACAACAACTGTTATTCCACTGCATCTTCTCATTTGTTGATAAATGTTGATGATGCTCAGGCAGCACATTAATCAATTTCACTCCTATTATATTTTGGAATGTATCAACATACCAAACGGTGACGAAAGACATTCATCTCGTAAAATACCAATTTCATATATAGGTTGCTGCACACATCAGGTTCTTTTATCACCATGTCGCCTTTCCCGTGTGATCCCTAGTCATTCCCCTGGGCGCCGAGCCAGTGGTCGGGTTACAAGTCTGATGACGATCAGGGATGTCATTCACTTCACATTTTCTCCTTCAGTCACTATATTACACGAATAAATAAAGAAAATGGTATAATAGTAATATAAGCAAGCTAATGTATAATGTAAAGATCGAGTCACATCACCACGAAGCCGATGACGAACAGCAGAACATCCCAGAGTGAGATGAGAATCCCATCTCTTATCAAATAAGTCTCTCGCGTTGTTTTCAGTAGCCTCATTGAAGCATGGGGTTTCACACAACATTGATAACATTGTTGGTTTACGTTAGAGATGTTCAAGAAAGTGTGCAAACACTGTTCAGAAATGCAATTTGAAGATCTTTAAAATCATAACAGATGACGTCCACAACATCGAGACTGCATTCCTTCTAGTTTCCGGTCGTTTGTGACATTTACCGACTACCTATTTTACCAGCAATGGATCTCTTCCGTAGCAGTCGTTTGGGAGACTTTCTACCATCCTCGTTGTCCGGCAATACTACAACTCTCTAGGGTCTGGTTGTATTGACCACTTGGCATCAGCCCCGTCTACAATACTTCATTCTCTTTGGGTCGCAGTCGTTTGGAAGAAGTGCAATCATCTACGGCATATTTGGTGAGGTGGGTGATCACCTTTCTGACACAGCGGAAGTCTGGCGTCGGATCCTACTGATGTGGTGGTGTCCAATGGCATTACAGTTTCCATACCAGTGCTTTTATCTGTTTCAGCCTGATGATTAATATCAAACATCAGTGATCAATTTGTAAATGACTCCATATATTGATGTAGAAAACGAGACAAAACGAAGCAACATCATTGGGAACTGTCCATTAACATAATCACACACTCTCGTCGATGCAGCTTTATTTATAACACCACATAACACTACGGAATTACAAATGGTTAATTACTCAAAAGCAGACCATGTGATATGTGGTTAAACATCAGTCCATCAAAAAAGAATGAAACGAAAGGTGCCATATTTTCACAGGAAAACAACATTTAAAAGACAGATGTGGCGAAAACAAATGAAGCATCAAAGCGTTATAACCGTAGTCGATAGTGAAATATCTGACAAACCATTCTTTCTAGAGACCATCAATGCATAACCCACGGATTTCATAACGATCAACATAGAATACTCGATGAACAGACCAAACTGGCCATGAAATCAAAATCCTATATTTCATGGAGAAAGCACTCATTTGAAGACATTCGAAAACGCAACGAAAAAAACCAATCCAGATCGAAGATAAGGCAAAATGTGGCATCAGGTAGGTCTATGTTTAAAACTCCAACAGTATGACGACACAACTACAGTGGTCAACCAACGCGTGTAAAATTACAAACATCACCCGCGAGAATGTTGGTCAATGGAGCACCCTTCGTACATGATAAAACACAACTTCCCCAATGGCCATTCCATGGGATATGATCAGTACACTGACGAAGATACAAACGAAGAGACTTGAATAATATCGACGTAAAAACATGCGATAGAGTGATGTCTAAGACCGTAAAAAACCGAACGTAGCAATCAAAACAAAAATGCGAAAATAGTGTCCGATGATGTCAATTAGCAGGTGAGGTAAGGTAACACTCATGTGTTATATGGTGCCAAAAAAGAAAGAAAGATAAGATTGACCTGATTAAGCAGCCGCCTTCTAGGATAAATGAAAATGGAGATGGAAAAGATGGAAACGATCATCCACAAAAGGACCGCTCCACTCAACCACCTGAATCCCATTGTACACCTGATATTGACTTCATTGAGTATAAAAAAGAGAAATCCACGTCGATGAAAATAAACAAGAAGGTAGAAAAAGATAAAATGCGAACAGCTAATCTAGGGCACGTCACCACCAGCCTATTGACTGGACCAGGCCATTACAGCCTCTCCTCTAGGTGAAATCTGGGTCACAGTGGTGTGTTGCAGGTAAAGCCTTTGTAAGGACCTCTCAACTCAACCACCAGGATCCAATTTTCCACCGACACACAAGTCGCAACCCACCACATACAGGTTGCCTCTGTTTAGGCGCCTCTTACGACATGCAGGAGGATATAGTGGGCCTATTCAACCCCCGAACTCCCAGGGATGTATAAAATACCAAGATAGATATTTCGATTTTTGTTGTTACGCAGTGGGAAAATCACAAAACAGTCGGTCATTTGCGAAAAACATTTTCAATAATCATTTCATGTAGCATTTTGAAGTCATAAACGCGTAATATCTACGTGACGTGAACGCCCTCGGGTGTGTGACGTGAAAACGTCACAGTACAACACACGGCAAGCTGCAAAATGCATATGTGGATCCATGGTCCAATGTTGGGAAAAATAACATAATGATAGATGTTGATATTTGCACAATGAATTTAACCTCGCATTTTTATCGTGGACAGCCAAGAGTTATCCAACGATCTTGATAAGAGCATCATAGGCGAATCGCATGACAGGATGCGTACGTACATCACAATGGACGCAAAAACTTCGCGTAACGCTGGGAGGATTCTGAGTACCGAAATTACGAGCAGCTTCTGACATGGAACTAAAGCCTCTACACACGATAAAACAGTGCACTTCATTATAGGATTTGGTCAAAACGCATTCCAATTAATCAAACATTGTAAATATTAACCAATCGTAACCTAACGTTCATTATATACAATACGCCATACAACGATGTGATATCCCAATGCCAATGCGCCAGTACATAGATAACTTCAAGAATAACATTGGTAGTCAATTATCCATACAAACGGTCAATCGAACAACAGCCTATTGCAAGCAGTGTCAAAAATTAAGAGACCTCACATATCATCGATTAAGCCCTGTCCTCGGGGTCCCCAGAGGTCGCGGCCATATAGGACACTTGCTGTCAGCCTGGTATCAGAGCGATAGAGCATCCACCATAGTTCGCGCTCGCTCAGGACACTTGCTGTCAGCCCCGTCACCTGGTGATCATACTTCATTCATGCCTATTTGACAGCTCATCTAAATATGGGGATAAACATATAGCATATGGAACTTAAACACATCATAAACACCGTCTACCAGGCCTCACATATCCTGGAAGAAGCGATATCTATCAGCGGATCCGGCATCCATCTTTCTTTGAGAAAGTTGCTTCGAACAATAGCTTTCAGCCTCATCTTCAGGTATTCTTGCATTCCTCTTGAGTCGCGGCCGTATGGGACAATTGCTGTCAGCCTCGTCGTCCAGCGATCCTGCATCCCTTTAAGGTCATGGTCGTATGAGACAGTTGCTGTCAACCGTCTCTTCCAGCAATCGCGCATCCACTGTCTTGGCGGTCGTTCGGGACAATTGCTGTCAGCCTCATCTCCGATTCCTGCATCGCACCCAGGACAGGGTCCCTTGCTGTCAGCCTTGTCATCCGGCGATCCTGCATACCTCTTGGGTCAATCGCTGTCAACCTCGTCTACCGGCTATACTGCCTTCCTCCCGGGTCGCGGTCGACAGGGACAATTGCTGTCTGGCTAGTCGTCCAGCGATCCTCAATCCCTCTTGGATTGCAGTAGTTTGGGACAATTTCTGTCAGCCTCGTCTTCTGGCGATCCTGGACTCCTCTTTGGTCATGGTCGTTTGGGCCAATTGCTGTCAGCCTCGTCATCCAGCGATGCTGCTACCCTCAGGGGTCGCCGTCGCTAGGGACGTTTGTTTTCAGCCTCATAACCTGGCGTGATACTTCATTCACGGGTCATTGTCATCTGATTTAAACACGGAGATAAACATATAGGATATGGATCACAAACACATCAAATACACCGTCTACCAGGCCTCACATATCCTGGAAGAAGCGATATCTACAGGCGAACCTGTATCTCTCTCGGGTCGCGGTCGTTTGGGCCCAATCGCTGCCAGCCTCATCTCCCGGTGATCCTACATCCCTATTGATTCGCGGCCGCATTGGACAATTTCTCGTCGCCCAGCGATCCTATCGCGGTCGTATGAGACAGTTGCTATTTACCTTCTCTTCCAGCAATCCTGCATCCACTGGAGTGGCGGTCGTTCGGGACAATTGCTGTCAGCCTCATCTCCCGATTCCTACCAGGACACGGTCGCTTCGGCCAATAACGGCGATTCAGCAATCCTGCATCCCTCTTGGGTCGTGGTGAATGGAAACAATTGCTGTCGACCTTGTCCAATGGCGATCCTACATCCCTACAGGGTCGCGGACGCTAGGGAAAATTGCCGTCTGCCTCGTCTCCCGGCGATCCTTCATCCCTATTGGTTAACACTAGTCGGGAAAGTTTTCTGCTCATCTTTCCGCAGTCATGCATCCCTCTCAGGTCGCAGTCCTTTGGAACACTTGTTGTAATCCTCATAACCTATCGATTACACTTAATTCATGCGTCATTGATATTTAATCCGAATATAGAGATAAAAACACATGGAAGTAAAGAAAATAACAACACGATCTACTAAGCCTCATATATCCTGGAAGTCATCCTGCATACTTCTTTGCCTGCCTTCGTTTAGAACACTTGATGTAGGCCTCATCTTGAAGCAATACTTCATCACTCCAGTGTCGCGGCCAATAAAAAAACACCTACTCAAGCCTTATCTCGAAGCAATACTTCATCCCTCATGGGTCACGGCCATTTCAAACACTTACACAAGCCTTGTATAGAAGCAAAATTTCATCCCTCCGGGGTCGTGGCCATTCCACCCACACAAGCCGTGTCTCCAAGCATTACTTCATCACTCGAATGTCGCAGCCATTCCCAAAAAAATACGCAAGCATTGTCCCGAAGCAACACTTCATCGCTTGTAGGTCGCGGCCATTCCAAATCACTTACTCAAGCCTTCTCACGAAGCAATACTTCATCCCTCGTAGGACGCGGTCATTACAAAACACTTAAACTAGCCTTGTCTCGAAGCAATCATTCATCCCTCGCAGGAAGAAGTCATTCCAAAACACTAATTAAAGCCTAGTCTAGAAGAAATATTTCATCACTTCTAAGACGCGGCCATTCCAAATCACTAACACAAGCCTTGTCTGGAAGCAATACTTCATCCCTCGCTGAAAGCAGCCATTCAAAAACACATACTAAAGCCATGCCTCGAAGCAGTACTTAGTCCCTAATAGGAGGCAGCCATTCCAAAACACTAACACAAGCCTTGTCTGGAAGCAATACTTCATCCCTCGCTGAAAGCAGCCATTCAAAAACACATACTAAAGCCATGCCTCGAAGCAGTACTTAGTCCCTAAAAGGAGGCAGCCATTCCAAAACACCTACACAAGCCTAGTCTCAAAGCAATACTTCATCCCTTGTGGGTCGCAGCAATCCAAAATAGCATTGCAATTCTGGTCTCAAAGCAATCATTCATCGCAGGAAACAGCCTGACTCGAAGCAATATTTCATCCCTCGAAGGTTGCGGCCATTCCAAAACACCTAAACTTGCATCGTCTCGAAGCAATACTTCATCATTAATATGAGGCAGCCATTCCTAAACACTTACACAAACATTAACACAAGCTTTGTCTCTAAGCAATATTTCATACCTCATAGGTTGCGGTCATTCCAAAACACCAACACATGCCTCGTCTCGAAGCAATACTTTATACCTCTTAGGTAGCGGCCATTCCAAATCACTAACACAAGCATTGTCTCGAAGAAATACTTCATCCCTCGTAGATTGCGGCCATTCCAAATCACTTACACAAGCATTGTCTCGAAGCAATACTTCATCCCTCGTAGATTGCGGCCATTCCAAATCACTTACACAAGCATTGTCTCGAAGAAATACTTCATCCCTCGCTGAAAGCAGCCATTCAAAAACACATACTATAGCCATGCCTCGAAGCAGTACTTAGTCCCTAATAGGAGGCAGCCATTCCAAAACACCTACACAAGCCTAGTCTCGAAACAATACATCATCCCTCGGTGGTTGCTGCAAATCCAAATCACCAACACAAGCCTCGTTTCGAAGCAATACTTAATACCTCAAAGGTCGCGGCCGTTCCCAATTACTTACACAAACCTTGTCTCAAAGCAATACTTCATCCCTTGTGGGTCGCAGCCATTCCAAAATAGCATTGCAATTCTGGTCTCGAAGCAATCATTCATCGCAGGAAACAGCCTGACTCGAAGCAATATTTCATCCCTCGAAGGTTGCGGCCATTTCAAAACACCTAAACTTGCCTCGTCTCGAAGCAATACTTCATCCCCCGTGGGTCGCAGCGATTCCAAATCAATTACACAAGCCTTGACTCGAAGCAATACTTCATCCTGAATAGGAGGCAGCCGTTCCAAAACACTTACACAAGCCTTGTCTCGAAGCATTACTTCATCCCTCGCTGGAATCAGCTATACCAAAACACTTACTAAAGCATTATCTCGAAGCAATACTTCATCCCTCGTAGGTCGCGGCCATTCCAAATCATTGACACAAGCCTTGTCTCGAAGCAATACTTCATCCTGAATAGGAGGCAGCCGTTCCAAAACACTTACACAAGCCTTGTCTCGAAGCATTACTTCATCCCTCGAATATCATATCGCGCCCATTCCAAATCACTAACAAAAGTCTTGCTTCCAAGCAATACTTCATCCCTTGTGGGTTGCGGCCATTTCAAAATCACTTACACAAACCTTGTGTCGAAGCAATACTTCATCCCTAGTAGGAGGCAGCCATTCCTAAACACTTACACAAACCTTGTCTCGAAGCAATACTGCCTCCTTCGTATGTCCCGGCCATTACAAACACCTACAAAAGCCTAATCCCAAAGCAATACTTCATCCCTCGTAGGTTGCGGCCTTTCCAAAACACCTACACAAGCCTTGTCTCGAAGCAATACTTCATCCATCGTAGGAGACGGCCATTACAAATCACTAACACAAGCCTTGCTTCCAAGCAATACTTCATCCCTTGTGGGTCGCAGCCATTCCAAAATAGCATTGCAATTCTGGTCTCGAAGCAATCATTCATCCATCGCAGGAAGCAGCCTGACTCGAAGCAACACTTCATCCCTCGTAGGTTGCGGCAATTCCAAAAAAACCAAAACTAGCCTCGTCTCGAAGCAGTACTTCATCCCCCCCCCTGGGTCGTAGCGATTCCAAATCACTAACACAAGTCTTGCTTCCAAGCAATACTTCATCCCTCGTGGGTGGCGGCCATTACGAATAAGCTACACAAGCCTAGTCTCGAAGCAATACTTCATCCCTGGCTGGAAGCAGCTATTCCAAATCACTTACACAAGCCTTGTCTCGAAGCAATACTTCATCCCTCGCTGGAAGCAGACATTCCAAAACATTACTAAACCCTTGTCTTGAAGCAATACTTCATCCCTGATAGGAGGCAGCTATTCAAAAACACTTACTCAAGCCTTGTCTCGAAGCATTACTTCATCCCTCGAATATCGCGGCTATTCCAAATCACAAACACAAGTCTTGCTTCCAAGCAATAATTCATCCCTTGTAGGTTGCTGCAGATTTCAAAACACCAACACATGCCTCGTCTCGAAGCAATACTTCATACCTCATAGGTAGCGGCCATTCCAAATCACTTACACAAGCCTTGCTTCCAAGCAATACTTCATCCTTCGTAGATCGCGGTCATTCCAAATCACTTACACATGCCTCGTCTCAAAGCAATACTTCATACCTCATAGGTAGCGGCCATTCCAAATCACTAACACTAGCCTTGTCTCGAAGCAATACTTCATCCTTCGTAGATCGCGGCCATTCCAAATCACTTACACAAGCCCTGTCTGGAAGCACTATTTCATCCCTCTCTTGAAGCAGCCATTTCAAATCACTGACACAAGCATTGTCTCGAAGAAATACTTCATCCCTCGTAGATTGCGGCCATTCCAAAACACTTACTAAAGCATTGTCTCGAAGCAATACTTCATCCCTCGTAGGTCGCGACCATTCCAAATCACTAACACAAGCCTTGTCTCGAAGCAATACTTCATCCTGAATAGGGGGCAGCCGTTCCAAAACACTTACACAAGCCTTGTCTCGAAGCATTACTTCATCCCTCGAATATCGCGCCCATTCCAAATCACAAACACAAGTCTTGCTTCCAAGCAATAATTCATCCCTTGTAGGTTGCTGCAGATTTCAAAACACCAACACATGCCTCGTCTCGAAGCAATACTTCATACCTCATAGGTAGCGGCCATTCCAAATCACTTACACAAGCCTTGCTTCCAAGCAATACTTCATCCTTCGTAGATCGCGGTCATTCCAAATCACTTACACATGCCTCGTCTCAAAGCAATACTTCATACCTCATAGGTAGCGGCCATTCCAAATCACTAACACTAGCCTTGTCTCGAAGCAATACTTCATCCATCGTAGGTGACGGCCATTACAAATCACTAACACAAACCTTGCTTCCAAACAATACTTCATCCCTTGTGGGTCGCAGCCATTCCAAAATAGCATTGCAATTCTGGTCTCGAAGCAATCATTCATCCATCGCAGGATGCAGCCTGACTCGAAGCAACACTTCATCCCTCGTAGGTTGCGGCAATTCCAAAACACCAAAACTAGCCTCGTCTCGAAGCAATACTTCATCCCCCCTGGGTCGTAGCGATTCCAAATCACTAACACAAGTCTTGCTTCCAAGCAATACTTCATCCCTCGTGGGTGGCGGCCATTACGAATAAGCTACACAAGCCTAGTCTCGAAGCAATACTTCATCCTGAATAGGAGGCAGCCGTTCCAAAACACTTACACAAGCCTTGTCTCGAAGCATTACTTCATCCCTCGCTGGAATCAGCTATACCAAAACACTTACTAAAGCATTATCTCGAAGCAATACTTCATCCCTCGTAGGTCGCGGCCATTCCAAATCATTGACACAAGCCTTGTCTCGAAGCAATACTTCATCCTGAATAGGAGGCAGCCGTTCCAAAACACTTACACAAGCCTTGTCTCGAAGCATTACTTCATCCCTCGAATATCATATCGCACCCATTCCAAATCACTAACAAAAGTCTTGCTTCCAAGCAATACTTCATCCCTTGTGGGTTGCGGCCATTTCAAAATCACTTACACAAACCTTGTGTCGAAGCAATACTTCATCCCTAGTAGGAGGCAGCCATTCCTAAACACTTACACAAACCTTGTCTCGAAGCAATACTGCCTCCTTCGTATGTCCCGGCCATTACAAACACCTACAAAAGCCTAATCCCAAAGCAATACTTCATCCCTCGTAGGTTGCGGCCTTTCCAAAACACCTACACAAGCCTTGTCTCGAAGCAATACTTCATCCATCGTAGGTGACGGCCATTACAAATCACTAACACAAGCCTTGCTTCCAAGCAATACTTCATCCCTTGTGGGTCGCAGCCATTCCAAAATAGCATTGCAATTCTGGTCTCGAAGCAATCATTCATACCTCATAGGTAGCGGCCATTCCAAATCACTTACACAAGCCTTGCTTCCAAGCAATACTTCATCCTTCGTAGATCGCGGTCATTCCAAATCACTTACACATGCCTCGTCTCAAAGCAATACTTCATACCTCATAGGTAGCGGCCATTCCAAATCACTAACACTAGCCTTGTCTCGAAGCAATACTTCATCCTTCGTAGATCGCGGCCATTCCAAATCACTTACACAAGCCCTGTCTGGAAGCACTATTTCATCCCTCTCTTGAAGCAGCCATTTCAAATCACTTACACAAGCATAGTCCCGAAGCAATACTTCATCTCTCGCTGAAAGCAGCCATTCAAAAACACATACTAAAGCCATGCCTCGAAGCAGTACTTAGTCCATAATAGGAGGCAGCCATTCCAAAACACTTACACAAGCCATGTCTCGAAGCAATATTTCATCCCTCGTAGGTTGCGGCCTTTCCAAAACACCTAAACTTGCCTAGTCTCGAAACAATACTTCATCCCCCGTGGGTCGCGGCAATTCCAAATCACTAACACAAGCCTTGCTTACAAGTAATACTTCATCCCTTGTGGGTCGCAGCCATTTAAAATAACTATGCAATCCTCGTCTCTAAGCAATACTTCATCCCTGGCTGGAAGCAGCCATTCCAAATCAATTACTAAAGCCATGCCTCGAAGCAATACTTAGTGCCGAATAGGAGGCAGCCATTCCAAAACACTTACACAAGCCTTGTCTCGAAGAAATATTTCATCCCTCGTTGGTTGCTGCAAATCCAAAACACTTACACAAGCCTTGTTTCGAAGCAATACGTCATCCCTCGTAGGTCGCGGCCATTCCAAATCAATTACACAAGCCTTGTCTCGAAGCAATACTTCATCCCTCGCTGGAATCAGCTATACCAAAACACTTACTAAAGCATTGTCTCGAAGCAATACTTCATCCCTCGTAGGTCGCGACCATTCCAAATCACTAACACAAGCCTTGTCTCGAAGCAATACTTCATCCCGAATAGGGGGCAGCCGTTCCAAAACATTTACACAAGCCTTGTCTCGAAGCATTACTTCATCCCTCGAATATCGCGCCCATTCCAAATCACTAACAAAAGTCTTGCTTCCATGCAATACTTCATCCCTTGTGGGTCGCGGCCATTTCAAAAACACTTACACAAACCTTGTCTCGAAGCAATACTTCATCCCTAGTAGGAGGCAGCCATTCCTAAACACTTACACAAACCTTGTCTCGAAGCAATACTGCCTCCTTCGTATGTCCCGGCCATTACAAAACACCTACAAAAGCCTAATCCCAAAGCAATACTTAATCCCTCGAATGTCACGGCCTTCCCAAAACACCTACACAAGCCTTGTCTCGAAGCAATACTTCATCCATCGTAGGTGACGGCCATTACAAATCACTAACACAAACCTTGCTTCCAAACAATACTTCATCCCTTGTGGGTCGCAGCCATTCCAAAATAGCATTGCAATTCTGGTCTCGAAGCAATCATTCATCCATCGCAGGAAGCAGCCTGACTCGAATCAACACTTCATCCCTCGTAGGTTGCGGCAATTCCAAAACACCAAAACTAGCCTCGTCTCGAAGCAATACTTCATCCCCCCTGGGTCGTAGCGATTCCAAATCACTAACACAAGTCTTGCTTCCAATCAATACTTCATCCCTCGTGGGTGGCGGCCATTATGAATAAGCTACACAAGCCTTGTCTCGAAGCAATACTTCATCCTGAATAGGAGGCAGCCGTTCCAAAACACTTACACAAGCCTTGTCTCGAAGCATTACTTCATCCCTCGAATATCATATCGCGCCCATTCCAAATCACTAACAAAAGTCTTGCTTCCAAGCAATACTTCATCCCTTGTGGGTTGCGGCCATTTCAAAATCACTTACACAAACCTTGTGTCGAAGCAATACTTCATCCCTAGTAGGAGGCAGCCATTCCTAAACACTTACACAAACCTTGTCTCGAAGCAATACTGCCTCCTTCGTATGTCCCGGCCATTACAAACACCTACAAAAGCCTAATCCCAAAGCAATACTTCATCCCTCGTAGGTTGCGGCCTTTCCAAAACACCTACACAAGCCTTGTCTCGAAGCAATACTTCATCCATCGTAGGTGACGGCCATTACAAATCACTTACACAAGCCCTGTCTGGAAGCACTATTTCATCCCTCTCTTGAAGCAGCCATTTCAAATCACTTACACAAGCATAGTCTCGAAGCAATACTTCATCTCTCGCTTAGAGCAGCCATTCAAAAACACATACTAAAGCCATGCCTCGAAGCAGTACTTAGTCTATAATAGGAGGCAGCCATTCCAAAACACTTACACAAGCCATGTCTCGAAGCAATATTTCATCCGTCGTAGGTTGCGGCCTTTCCAAAACACCTAAACTTGCCTAGTCTCGAAGCAATACTTCATCCCCCGTGGGTCGCGGCGATTCCAAATCACTGACACAAGCCTTGCTTACAAGTAATACTTCATCCCTTGTGGGTCGCGGCCATTTCAAAATAACAATGCAATCCTCGTCTCGAAGCAATACTTCATCCCTGGCTGGAAGCAGCCATTCAAAATCAATTACTAAAGCCATGCCTCGAAGCAATACTTAGTGCCGAATAGGAGGCAGCCATTCCAAAACACTTACACAAGCCTTGTCCCGAAGAAATACTTCATCCCTCGTTGGTTGCTGCAAATCCAAAACACCAACACAAGCCTTGTTTCGAAGCAATACGTCATCCCTCGTAGGTCGCGGCCATTCCAAATCAATTACACAAGCCTTGTCTCGAAGCAATACTTCATCCCTCGCTGGAATCAGCTATACCAAAACACTTACTAAAGCATTGTCTCGAAGCAATACTTCATCCCTCGTAGGTCGCGACCATTCCAAATCACTAACACAAGCCTTGTCTCGAAGCAATACTTCATCCCGAATAGGGGGCAGCCGTTCCAAAACACTTACACAAGCCTTGTCTCGAAGCATTACTTCATCCCTCGAATATCGCGCTCATTCCAAATCACTAACAAAAGTCTTGCTTCGATGCAATACTTCATCCCTGTGGGTCGCGGCCCATTTCAAAAACACTTACACAAACCTTGTCTCAAAGCAATACTTCATCCCTTGTGGGTCGCAGCAATCCAAAATAGCATTGCAATTCTGGTCTCGAAGCAATCATTCATCGCAGGAAACAGCCTGACTCGAAGCAATATTTCATCCCTCGTAGGTTGCGGCCTTTCCAAAACACCTAAACTTGCCTAGTCTCGAAGCAATACTTCATCCCCCGTGGGTCGCGGCGATTCCAAATCACTGACACAAGCCTTGCTTACAAGTAATACTTCATCCCTTGTGGGTCGCGGCCATTTCAAAATAACAATGCAATCCTCGTCTCGAAGCAATACTTCATCCCTGGCTGGAAGCAGCCATTCAAAATCAATTACTAAAGCCATGCCTCGAAGCAATACTTAGTGCCGAATAGGAGGCAGCCATTCCAAAACACTTACACAAGCCTTGTCCCGAAGAAATACTTCATCCCTCGTTGGTTGCTGCAAATCCAAAACACCAACACAAGCCTTGTTTCGAAGCAATACGTCATCCCTCGTAGGTCGCGGCCATTCCAAATCAATTACACAAGCCTTGTCTCGAAGCAATACTTCATCCCTCGCTGGAATCAGCTATACCAAAACACTTACTAAAGCATTGTCTCGAAGCAATACTTCATCCCTCGTAGGTCGCGACCATTCCAAATCACTAACACAAGCCTTGTCTCGAAGCAATACTTCATCCTGAATAGGGGGCAGCCGTTCCAAAACACTTACACAAGCCTTGTCTCGAAGCATTACTTCATCCCTCGAATATCGCGCCCCATTCCAAATCACAAACACAAGTCTTGCTTCCAAGCAATACTTCATCCCTTGTAGGTTGCTGCAGATTTCAAAAACACCAACACATGCCTCGTCTCGAAGCAATACTTCATACCTCATAGGTAGCGCAGCCATTCCAAATCACTTACACAAGCCTTGCTTCCAAGCAATACTTCATCCTTCGTAGATCGCGGTCCATTCCAAATCACTTACACATGCCTCGTCTCAAAGCAATACTTCATACCTCATAGGTAGCGGCCATTCCAAATCACTAACACTAGCCTTGTCTCGAAGCAATACTTCATCCATCGTAGGTGACGGCCATTACAAATCACTAACACAAACCTTGCTTCCAAACAATACTTCATCCCTTGTGGGTCGCAGCCATTCCAAAATAGCATTGCAATTCTGGTCTCGAAGCAATCATTCATCCATCGCAGGAAGCAGCCTGACTCGAAGCAACACTTCATCCCTCGTAGGTTGCGGCAATTCCAAAACACCAAAACTAGCCTCGTCTCGAAGCAATACTTCATCCCCCCTGGGTCGTAGCGATTCCAAATCACTAACACAAGTCTTGCTTCCAAGCAATACTTCATCCCTCGTGGGTGGCGGCCATTACGAATAAGCTACACAAGCCTAGTCTCGAAGCAATACTTCATCCCTGGCTGGAAGCAGCTATTCCAAATCACTTACACAAGCCTTGTCTCGAAGCAATACTTCATCCCTCGCTGGAAGCAGACATTCCAAAACATTACTAAACCCTTGTCTTGAAGCAATACTTCATCCCTGATAGGAGGCAGCTATTCAAAAACACTTACTCAAGCCTTGTCTCGAAGCATTACTTCATCCCTCGAATATCGCGGCTATTCCAAATCACAAACACAAGTCTTGCTTCCAAGCAATAATTCATCCCTTGTAGGTTGCTGCAGATTTCAAAACACCAACACATGCCTCGTCTCGAAGCAATACTTCATACCTCATAGGTAGCGGCCATTCCAAATCACTTACACAAGCCTTGCTTCCAAGCAATACTTCATCCTTCGTAGATCGCGGTCATTCCAAATCACTTACACATGCCTCGTCTCAAAGCAATACTTCATACCTCATAGGTAGCGACCATTCCAAATCACTAACACTAGCCTTGTCTCGAAGCAATACTTCATCCTTCGTAGATCGCGGCCATTCCAAATCACTTACACAAGCCCTGTCTGGAAGCACTATTTCATCCCTCTCTGGAAGCAGCCATTTCAAATCACTTACACAAGCATAGTCTCGAAGCAATACTTCATCTCTCGCTGAAAGCAGCCATTCAAAAACACATACTAAAGCCATGCCTCGAAGCAGTACTTAGTCCATAATAGGAGGCAGCCATTCCAAAACACTTACACAAGCCATGTCTCGAAGCAATATTTCATCCCTCGTAGGTTGCGGCCTTTCCAAAACACCTAAACTTGCCTAGTCTCGAAGCAATACTTCATCCCCCGTGGGTCGCGGCGATTCCAAATCACTGACACAAGCCTTGCTTACAAGTAATACTTCATCCCTTGTGGGTCGCGGCCATTTCAAAATAACAATGCAATCCTCGTCTCGAAGCAATACTTCATCCCTGGCTGGAAGCAGCCATTCAAAATCAATTACTAAAGCCATGCCTCGAAGCAATACTTAGTGCCGAATAGGAGGCAGCCATTCCAAAACACTTACACAAGCCTTGTCCCGAAGAAATACTTCATCCCTCGTTGGTTGCTGCAAATCCAAAACACCAACACAAGCCTTGTTTCGAAGCAATACGTCATCCCTCGTAGGTCGCGGCCATTCCAAATCAATTACACAAGCCTTGTCTCGAAGCAATACTTCATCCCTCGCTGGAATCAGCTATACCAAAACACTTACTAAAGCATTGTCTCGAAGCAATACTTCATCCCTCGTAGGTCGCGACCATTCCAAATCACTAACACAAGCCTTGTCTCGAAGCAATACTTCATCCTGAATAGGGGGCAGCCGTTCCAAAACACTTACACAAGCCTTGTCTCGAAGCATTACTTCATCCCTCGAATATCGCGCCCATTCCAAATCACAAACACAAGTCTTGCTTCCAAGCAATAATTCATCCCTTGTAGGTTGCTGCAGATTTCAAAACACCAACACACACAAGCCTCGTCTCGAAGCAATACTTCATACCTCATAGGTAGCGGCCATTCCAAATCACTTACACAAGCCTTGCTTCCAAGCAATACTTCATCCTTCGTAGATCGCGGCCATTCCAAATCACTTACACAAGCCTCGTCTCAAAGCAATACTTCATACCCTCATAGGTAGCGGCCATTCCAAATCACTAACACTAGCCTTGTCTCGAAGCAATACTTCATCCATCGAAGCAATCACTAACATCCTTCCAAACAATACTTCATCCCTTGTGGGTCGCAGCCATTCCAAAACACTAACACAAATTCTGGTCTCGAAGCAATACTTCATCCCTCGCAGGAGGTGCTGCATCGAAAAAACACATCCCTCAAGGTTGCCTTGTCTCGAACACCAAAACTTCGTCTCGAAGCAATATCCCCCCTGGGTCGTAGCGATTCCAAATCATTCACTTCATCCCTCGTAATTACGAATAACACAAGCCTAGTCTCGAAGCAATACTTCATCCCTGGCTGGAAGCAGCTATTCCAAAACACTTACACAAGCCTTGTCTCGAAGCAATACTTCATCCCTCGTGGGAAGCAGCCATTCCAAAACATTACACTTACAATCATTCAAAAACCTACTCAAGCCTTGTCTCGAAGCATTACTTCATCCGAAGCAATTCTACCCTTCATTCCTTCGTCGAAGCAATACTTCATCCCTCATAGGTCGGCCAGCCATTCCAAATCACTTACACAAGCCTTGTCTCGAAGCAATACTTCATCCCGCCATCATAGGTAGCGGCCATTCCAAATCACTTACACAAGCCTTGCTCTCGAAGCAATACTTCATCCCTCGTGGAAGCGGCCATTCCAAATCACTTACACAAGCCTTGTCTCGAAGCAATACTTCATCCCTCGAATCGCAATACATTCCAAATCACTTACACAAGCCTTGTCTCGAAGCAATACTTCATCCCTCTCTAGAAGCAGCCATTCCAAATCACTTACACAAGCCTTGTCTCGAAGCAATACTTCATCCCTCGTAGGAGGCAGCCATTCCAAAAACACATACTAAAGCCTATGTCTCGAAGCAATACTTCATCCATCGCTCGGAGGCAGCCATTCCAAAACACTTACACAAGCCTTGTCTCGAAGCAATACTTCATCCCTCGTAGGTTGCGGCTTTCCAAAACACCTAAACTTGCCTAGTCTCGAAGCAATACTTCATCCCCCGTGGGTCGCGGCAATTCCAAATCACTAACACAAGCCTTGCTTACAAGCAATACTTCATCCCTTGTAGGTGCGGCCATCGCAGCCATTTAAAATAACTATGCAATCCTCGTCTCGAAAGCAATACTTCATCCCTGGCTGGAAGCAGCCATTCCAAATCACTTACTAAAGCCATGCCTCGAAGCAATACTTAGTCCCGAGTAGGAGGCAGCCATTCCAAAAAAATTACACAAGCCTTGTCTCGAAGAAATACTTCATCCCTCGTTGGTTGCTGCAAATCCAAAACACCAACACAAGCCTTGTCTCGAAGCAATAAGTCATCCCTCGTTGGTCGCGGCCATTTTAAATCAATTACACAAGCCTTGTCTCGAAGCAATACTTCATCCCTCGCTGGACTCAGCCATACCAAAACACTTACTAAACCCATTGTCTCGAAGCAATACTTCATCCCTCGTAGGTCGCGACCATTCCAAAACATAACAAGCCTTTGTCTCGAAGCAATACTTCATCCCGAATAGGGGGCAGCCGTTCCAAAAACCACTTACACAAGCCTTGTCTCGAAGCATTACTTCATCCCTCGAATATCGCGCCCATTCCAAATCACTAACAAAAGTCTTGCTTCCAAGCAATACTTCATCCCTTGTGGGTCGCGGCCATTTCAAAAACACTTACACAAACCTTGTCTCGAAGCAATACTTCATCCCTAGTAGGAGGCAGCCATTCCTAAACACTTACACAAACCTTGTCTCGAAGCAATACTGCCTCCTTCGTATGTCCCGGCCATTACAAAACACCTACAAAAGCATTGTCTCGAAGCAATACTTCATCCCTCGAATGTCACGGCCTTCCAAAACACCTACACAAGCCTTGTCTCGAAGCAATACTTCATCCCTCGTAGGTGACGGCCATTACAAATCACTAACACAAACCTTGCTTCCAAACAATACTTCATCCCTTGTGGGTCGCAGCCATTCCAAAATAGCATTGCAATTCTGGTCTCGAAGCAATCATTCATCCATCGCAGGAAGCAGCCTGACTCGAAGCAACACTTCATCCCTCGTAGGTTGCGGCAATTCCAAAAACACCAAAACTAGCCTCGTCTCGAAGCAATACTTCATCCCCCCTGGGTCGTAGCGATTCCAAATCACTAACACAAGTCTTGCTTCCAAGCAATACTTCATCCCTCGTGGGTGGCGGCCATTAAAATAACTACACAAGCCTAGTCTCGAAGCAATACTTCATCCCTGGCTGGAAGCAGCTATTCCAAATCACTTACACAAGCCTTGTCTCGAAGCAATACTTCATCCCTCGCTGGAAGCAGCTATTCAAAAACACTTACTAAAGCCTTGTCTCGAAGCAATACTTCATCCCTGATAGGAGGCAGCTATTCAAAAACACTTACTCAAGCCTTGTCTCGAAGCATTACTTCATCCCTCGAATATCGCGGCTATTCCAAATCACAAACACAAGTCTTGCTTCCAAGCAATAATTCATCCCTTGTAGGTTGCTGCAGATTTCAAAAACACCAACACAAAACTCGTCTCGAAGCAATACTTCATACCTCATAGGTAGCGGCCATTCCAAATCACTTACACAAGCCTTGCTTCCAAGCAATACTTCATCCTTCGTAGATCGCGGTCATTCCAAAATCACTTACACATGCCTCGTCTCAAAGCAATACTTCATACCTCATAGGTAGCGGCCATTTCCAAATCACTAACACTAGCCTTGTCTCGAAGCAATACTTCATCCTTCGTAGATCGCGGCCATTCCAAATCACTTACACAAGCCCTGTCTGTCTCAAAGCAATATTTCATCCCTCTCTGGAAGCAGCCATTTCAAATCACTTACACAAGCATAGTCATGTCTCGAAGCAATACTTCATCTCTCGCTGAAAGCAGCCATTCAAAAACACATACTAAAGCCATGCCTCGAAGCAATACTTAGTCCATAATAGGAGGCAGCCACTCCAAAACACTTACACAAGCCTAGTCTCGAAGCAATACTTCATCCCTCGTAGGTTGCGGCCTTTCCAAAACACCTAAACTTGCCTAGTCTCGAAGCAATACTTCATCCCCCGTGGGTCGCGGCAATTCCAAATCACTAACACAAGCCTTGCTTACAAGCAATACTTCATCCCTTGTGGGTCGCAGCCATTTAAAATAACTATGCAATCCTCGTCTCGAAGCAATACTTCATCCCTGGCTGGAAGCAGCCATTCCAAATCAATTACTAAAGCCATGCCTCGAAGCAATACTTAGTGCCGAATAGGAGGCAGCCATTCCAAAACACTTACACAAGCCTTGTCCTGAAGAAATACTTCATCCCTCGTTGGTTGCTGCAAATCCAAAACACCAACACAAGCCTTGTTTCGAAGCAATACGTCATCCCTCGTAGGTCGCGGCCATTCCAAATCAATTACACAAGCCTTGTCTCGAAGCAATACTTCATCCCTCGCTGGAATCAGCTATACCAAAACACACTAGCATTGTCTCGAAGCAATACTTCATCCCTCGTAAAAAATCACTAACACAAGCCTTGTCTCGAAGCAATACTTCATCCCGAAGCCGTTCCAAAACACTTACACAAGCCTTGTCTCGAAGCATTACTTCATCCCTCGAATATCGCGCCCATTCCAAATCACTAAACACAAGTCTTGCTTCCATGCAATACTTCATCCCTTGTGGGTCGCGGCCATTTCAAAAAACACTTACACAAACCCTTGTCTCGAAGCAATACTTCATCCCTAGTAGGAGGCAGCCATTCCTAAACACTTACACAAACCTTGTCTCGAAGCAATACTGCCTCCTTCGTATGTCCCGGCCATTACAAAACACCTACAAAAGCCTAATCCCAAAGCAATACTTAATCCCTCGAATGTCACGGCCTTCCCAAAACACCTACACAAGCCTTGTCTCGAAGCAATACTTCATCCATCGTAGGTGACGGCCATTACAAATCACTAACACAAACCTTGCTTCCAAACAATACTTCATCCCTTGTGGGTCGCAGCCATTCCAAAATAGCATTGCAATTCTGGTCTCGAAGCAATCATTCATCCATCGCAGGAAGCAGCCTGACTCGAAGCAACACTTCATCCCTCGTAGGTTGCGGCAATTCCAAAACACCAAAACTAGCCTCGTCTCGAAGCAATACTTCATCCCCCCTGGGTCGTAGCGATTCCAAATCACTAACACAAGTCTTGCTTCCAAGCAATACTTCATCCCTCGTGGGTGGCGGCCATTACGAATAAGCTACACAAGCCTAGTCTCGAAGCAATACTTCATCCCTGGCTGGAAGCAGCTATTCCAAATCACTATTCACAAGCCTTGTCTCGAAGCAGTACTTCATCCCTCGCTGGAAGTAGCCATTCCAAAACATTACTAAACCCTTGTCTCGAAGCCATACTTCATCCCTAATAGGAGGCAGCTATTCAAAAACACTTACTCAAGCCTTGTCTCGAAGCATTACTTCATCCCTCGAATATCGCGGCTATTCCAAATCACAAACACAAGTCTTGCTTCCAAGCAATAATTCATCCCTTGTAGGTTGCTGCTGATTTCAAAACACCAACACATGCCTCGTCTCGAAGCAATACTTCATACCTCATAGGTAGCGGCCATTCCAAATCACTTACACAAGCCTTGCTTCGAAGCAATACTTCATCCTTCGTAGATCGGGGTCATTCCAAATCACTTACACATGCCTCGTCTCAAAGCAATACTTCATACCTCATAGGTAGCGGCCCATTCCAAATCACTAACACTAGCCTTGTCTCGAAGCAATACTTCATCCTTCGTAGATCGCGGCCATTCCAAATCACTTACACAAGCCCTGTCTGGAAGCACTATTTCATCCCTCTCTGGAAGCAGCCATTTCAAATCACTTACACAAGCATAGTCTCGAAGCAATACTTCATCTCTCGCTGAGAGCAGCCATTCAAAAACACATACTAAAGCCATGCCTCGAAGCAGTACTTAGTCCATAATAGGAGGCAGCCACTCCAAAACACTTTACACAAGCCTAGTCTCGAAGCAATACTTCATCCCTCGTAGGTTGCGGCCTTTCCAAACACCCTAAACTTGCCTAGTCTCGAAGCAATACTTCATCCCCCCGTGGGTCGCGGCAATTCCAAATCACTAACACAAGCCTTGCTTACAAGCAATACTTCATCCCTTGTGGGTCGCAGCCATTTAAAATAACTATGCAATCCTCGTCTCGAAGCAATACTTCATCCCTGGCTGGAAGCAGCCATTCCAAATCAATCAATTACTAAAGCCATGCCTCGAAGCAATACTTAGTGCCGAATAGGAGGCAGCCATTCCAAAACACTTACACAAGCCTTGTCTCGAAGAAATACTTCATCCCTCGTTGGTTGCTGCAAATCCAAAACACCAACACAAGCCTTGTTTCGAAGCAATACGTCATCCCTCGTAGGTCGCGGCCATTCCAAATCAATTACACAAGCCTTGTCTCGAAGCAATTCCAAACCAAAACACTTACACAAGCCTTGTCTCGAAGCAATACTTCATCCCTCGCTGGAATCAGCTATACCAAAACACTTACTAAAGCCTTGTCTCGAAGCAATACTTCATCCTGAATAGGGGGCAGCCGTTCCAAAACACTTACACAAGCCTTGTCTCGAAGCATTACTTCATCCCTCGAATATCGCGCCCATTCCAAATCACTAACAAAAGTCTTGCTTCCATGCAATACTTCATCCCTTGTGGGTCGCGGCATTTCAAAAACACAACACACAAACCTTGTCTCGAAGCAATACTTCATCCCTAGTAGGAGGCAGCCATTCCTAAACACTTACACAAACCTTGTCTCGAAGCAATACTGCATCTCCTTCGTATGTCCCGGCCATTACAAAACACCTTACAAAAGCCTAATCACAAAGCAATACTTCATCCCTCGAATGTCACGGCCTTTCCAAAACACCTACACAAGCCTTGTCTCGAAGCAATACTTCATCCATCGTAGGTGACGGCCATTACAAATCACTAACACAAGCCTTGCTTCCAAGCAATACTTCATCCCTTGTGGGTCGCAGCCATTCCAAAATAGCATTGCAATTCTGGTCTCGAAGCAATCATTCATCCATCGCAGGAAGCAGCCTGACTCGAAGCAACACTTCATCCCTCGTAGGTTGCGGCAATTCCAAAACACCAAAACTAGCCTCGTCTCGAAGCAATACTTCATCCCCCCTGGGTCGTAGCGATTCCAAATCACTAACACAAGTCTTGCTTCCAAGCAATACTTCATCCCTCGTGGGTGGCGGCCATTACGAATAAGCTACACAAGCCTAGTCTCGAAGCAATACTTCATCCCTGGCTGGAAGCAGCTATTCCAAATCACTTACACAAGCCTTGTCTCGAAGCAATACTTCATCCCTCGCTGGAAGCAGCCATTCCAAAACATTACTAAACCCTTGTCTCGAAGCCATACTTCATCCCTAATAGGAGGCAGCTATTCAAAAACACTTACTCAAGCCTTGTCTCGAAGCATTACTTCATCCCTCGAATATCGCGGCTATTCCAAATCACAAACACAAGTCTTGCTTCCAAGCAATAATTCATCCCTTGTAGGTTGCTGCAGATTTCAAAACACCAACACATGCCTCGTCTCGAAGCAATACTTCATACCTCATAGGTAGCGGCCATTCCAAATCACTTACACAAGCCTTGCTTCCAAGCAATACTTCATCCTTCGTAGATCGCGGTCATTCCAAATCACTTACACATGCCTCGTCTCAAAGCAATACTTCATACCTCATAGGTAGCGGCCATTCCAAATCACTAACACTAGCCTTGTCTCGAAGCAATACTTCATCCTTCGTAGATCGCGGCCATTCCAAATCACTTACACAAGCCCTGTCTGGAAGCACTATTTCATCCCTCTCTGGAAGCAGCCATTTCAAATCACTTACACAAGCATAGTCTCGAAGCAATACTTCATCTCTCGCTGAAAGCAGCCATTCAAAAACACATACTAAAGCCATGCCTCGAAGCAGTACTTAGTCCATAATAGGAGGCAGCCATTCCAAAACACTTACGCAAGCCATGTCTCGAAGCAATATTTCATCCCTCGTAGGTTGCGGCCTTTCCAAAACACCTAAACTTGCCTAGTCTCGAAGCAATACTTCATCCCCCGTGGGTCGCGGCAATTCCAAATCACTAACACAAGCCTTGCTTACAAGCAATACTTCATCCCTTGTGGGTCGCAGCCATTTAAAATAACTATGCAATCCTCGTCTCGAAGCAATACTTCATCCCTGGCTGGAAGCAGCCATTCAAAATCAATTACTAAAGCCATGCCTCGAAGCAATACTTAGTGCCGAATAGGAGGCAGCCATTCCAAAACACTTACACAAGCCTTGTCTCGAAGAAATATACTTCATCCCTCGTTGGTTGCTGCAAATCCAAAACACCAACACAAGCCTTGTTTCGAAGCAATACGTCATCCCTCGTAGGTCGCGGCCATTCCAAATCAATTACACAAGCCTTGTCTCGAAGCAATACTTCATCCCTCGCTGGAATCAGCTATACCAAAACACTTACTAAAGCATTGTCTCGAAGCAATACTTCATCCCTCGTAGGTCGCGACCATTCCAAATCACTAACACAAGCCTTGTCTCGAAGCAATACTTCATCCCGAATAGGGGGCAGCCGTTCCAAAACACTTACACAAGCCTTGTCTCGAAGCATTACTTCATCCCTCGAATATCGCGCCCATTCCAAATCACTAACAAAAGTCTTGCTTCCATGCAATACTTCATCCCTTGTGGGTCGCGGCCATTTCAAAAACACTTACACAAACCTTGTCTCGAAGCAATACTTCATCCCTAGTAGGAGGCAGCCATTCCTAAACACTTACACAAACCTTGTCTCGAAGCAATACTGCCTCCTTCGTATGTCCCGGCCATTACAAAACACCTACAAAAGCCTAATCACAAAGCAATACTTCATCCCTCGAATGTCACGGCCTTTCCAAAACACCTACACAAGCCTTGTCTCGAAGCAATACTTCATCCATCGTAGGTGACGGCCATTACAAATCACTAACACAAACCTTGCTTCCAAACAATACTTCATCCCTTGTGGGTCGCAGCCATTCCAAAATAGCATTGCAATTCTGGTCTCGAAGCAATCATTCATCCATCGCAGGAAGCAGCCTGACTCGAAGCAACACTTCATCCCTCGTAGGTTGCGGCAATTCCAAAACACCAAAACTAGCCTCGTCTCGAAGCAATACTTCATCCCCCCTGGGTCGTAGCGATTCCAAATCACTAACACAAGTCTTGCTTCCAATCAATACTTCATCCCTCGTGGGTGGCGGCCATTATGAATAAGCTACACAAGCCTAGTCTCGAAGCAATACTTCATCCCTGGCTGGAAGCAGCTATTCCAAATCACTTACACAAGCCTTGTCTCGAAGCAATACTTCATCCCTCGCTGGAAGCAGCTATTCAAAAACACTTTACTAAACCCTTGTCTCGAAGCAATACTTCATCCCTGATAGGAGGCAGCTATTCAAAAACTCTTACTCAAGCCTTGTCTCGAAGCATTACTTCATCCCTCGAATATCGCGGCTATTCCAAATCACAAACACAAGTCTTGCTTCCAAGCAATAATTCATCCCTTGTAGGTTGCTGCAGATTTCAAAACACCAACACATGCCTCGTCTCGAAGCAATACTTCATACCTCATAGGTAGCGGCCATTCCAAATCACTTACACAAGCCTTGCTTCCAAGCAATACTTCATCCTTCGTAGATCGCGGTCATTCCAAATCACTTACACATGCCTCGTCTCAAAGCAATACTTCATACCTCATAGGTAGCGGCCATTCCAAATCACTAACACTAGCCTTGTCTCGAAGCAATAAATCATCCTTCGTAGATCGCGGCCATTCCAAATCACTTACACAAGCCCTGTCTGGAAGCACTATTTCATCCCTCTCTGGAAGCAGCCATTTCAAATCACTTACACAAGCATAGTCTCGAAGCAATACTTCATCTCTCGCTGAGAGCAGCCATTCAAAAACACATACTAAAGCCATGCCTCGAAGCAGTACTTAGTCCATAATAGGAGGCAGCCACTCCAAAACACTTACACAAGCCTAGTCTCGAAGCAATACTTCATCCCTCGTAGGTTGCGGCCTTTCCAAAACACCTAAACTTGCCTAGTCTCGAAGCAATACTTCATCCCCCGTGGGTCGCGGCAATTCCAAATCACTAACACAAGCCTTGCTTACAAGCAATACTTCATCCCTTGTGGGTCGCAGCCATTTAAAATAACTATGCAATCCTCGTCTCGAAGCAATACTTCATCCCTGGCTGGAAGCAGCAGCATTCCAAATCAATTACTAAAGCCATGCCTCGAAGCAATACTTCATGCCGAATAGGAGGCAGCCATTCCAAAACACTTACACAAGCCTTGTCTCGAAGAAATACTTCATCCCTCGTTGGTTGCTGCAAATCCAAAACTTACACAAGCCTTGTTTCGAAGCAATACTTCATCCCTCGTAGGTCGCGGCCATTCCAAATCAAACCACACAAGCCTTGTCTCGAAGCAATACTTCATCCCTGGAATCAGCTATTCCAAAACACATACTAAAAGCCTTGTCTCGAAGCAATACTTCACCCTCGAATAGGGCGCAGCCTTCCAAATCACTACTCACAAGCAAAGCAATACTTCATCCCTCGAATAGGGTCGCGCCCATTCCAAATCACTAACAAAAGCCTTGCTTCTCGAAGCAATACTTCATCCCTCGTGGGTCGCGCCATTTCCAAATCACTTACACAAAGCCTTGTCTCGAAGCAATACTTCATCCCTTGTAGGTTGCAGCCATTCCAAAACACTTACACAAGCCTTGTCTCGAAGCAATACTTCATCCCTCAAGCAGCCGATTCAAAATCATTCCAAAAGCCCTTGTGCAGCGAAGCAATACTTCATCACCGATGGGCGGCCCATTCCAAAAAACACTTACACAAGCCTTGTCTCGAAGCAATACTTCATCCCTCGTGGGTCGCGGCATTCCAAAAACACTTACACAAGCCTTGTCTCGAAGCAATACTTCATCCCTCGTAGGTCGCGGCCATTCCAAATCACTACACAAGCCTTGTCTCGAAGCAATACTTCATCCCTCGTGGTGAGCAGCATTTCAAATCACTTACGCAAACCTTGTCTCGAAGCAATACTTCATCCCTTGTAGGTCGCAGCCATTCCAAAAATCACACACAAAGCCTTGTCTCGAAGCAATACTTATCATCCTGAATAGGAGGCAGCCATTCCAAAAAAACACTACACAAGCCTTGTCTCGAAGCAATACTTCATCCCTCGAAAATGCGCTCAAGCAATACTTCAAATCACCACACAAGTCTTGTTCCAAATCACGAAGCAATACTTCATCCCTTCATCCCTAGTGGGTCGCGGCCATTTCCAAATCACTAACACAAACCTTGTCTCGAAGCAATACTTCATCCCTTGTGGGTCGCAGCAATTCCAAAATAGCATTACAATTCTTGTCTCGAAGCAATCATTCATCGCATTCGAAACAACCCTGACTCGAAGCAATACTTCATCCCTCGTAGGTTGCGGCCATTCCAAAACACATAAACAAGCCTAGTCTCGAAGCAATACTTCATCCCTCGTGGGTCGCGGCAATTCCAAATCACTAACACAAGCCTTGCTTCGAAGCAATACTTCATCCCTCGTGGGTCGCAGCCATTCCAAATAACTTACACAAGCCTTGTCTCGAAGCAATACTTCATCCCTCGTAGGAATCGGCGCAGCCATTCCTAATCACATTAACACAAGCTTTGTCTCTCGAAGCAATACTTCATCCCTCGTAGGTTGCGGCCATTCCAAAACACCAACACATGCCTCGTCTCGAAGCAATACTTCATACCTCGCAGGTAGCGGCCATTCCAAATCACTAACACAAGCCTTGTCTCGAAGCAATACTTCATCCCTCGTAGATCGCGGCCATTCCAAATCACTTACACAAGCCTTGTCTGGAAGCAAAGCAATACTTCATCCCTCGGCTGGAATCAGCCATTCCAAATCACTTAACACAAGCCTTGTCTCGAAGCAATACTTCATCCCTCGTACATTGCGGCCATTCCAAAACTTACACAAGCATTGTCTCGAAGAGCCTTCATCCTCGCTGAAGCAGCCATTCCAAAACACATACTAAAGCCATGCCTTGAAGCAGTACTTAGTCCCTAATAGGAGGCAGCCATTCCAAAACACTTACACAAGCCTTGTCTCGAAGCAATACTTCATCCCTCGGTGGTTGCAGCCAAATCCAAAATACAACACAAGCCTCGTTTCGAAGCAATACTTAATCCTCAAAGGTTGGCCGTTCCAAAATTACTTACACAAACCTTGTCTCAAAGCAATACTTCATCCCTCGTAGGTCGCAGCCATTCCAAAATAGCATTGCAATTCTGGTCTCGAAGCAATCATTCATCGCAGGAAACAAAATCACTAACACAAGCCTGACTCGAAGCAATATTTCATCCCTCGAAGGTTGCGGCCATCACCAAACACCTAAACTTGCCTCGTCTCGAAGCAATACTTCATCCCCCGTGGGTCGCAGCGATTCCAAATCAATTACACAAGCCTTGTCTCGAAGCAATACTTCATCCCTCGAATAGGAGGCAGCCATTCCAAAAAACACACAAGCCTTGTCTCGAAGCAATACTTCATCCCTCGCTGGAATCAGCTATTCAAAAAACACTTACACAAAGCCTTGTCTCGAAGCAATACTTCATCCCTCGTAGGTCGCGGCCATTCCAAATCACTTACACAAGCCTTGTCTCGAAGCAATACTTCATCCTGAATAGGAGGCAGCCGCTCCAAAAAACACTTACACAAGCCTTGTCTCGAAGCATTACTTCATCCCTCGAATATCGTATCGCGCCCATTCCAAATCACTAACAAAAAGTCTTGCTTCCAAGCAATACTTCATCCTTGTGTGGGTCGCGGCCATTCAAAATCACTTACACAAAACCTTGTCTCGAAGCAATACTTCATCCCTGGCTGGAAGCAGCTATTCCAAATCACTTACACAAGCCTTGTCTCGAAGCAATACTTCATCCCTCGCTGGAAGCAGCCATTCCAAAACACATACTAAACCCTTGTCTCGAAGCAATACTTCATCCCTGATAGGAGGCAGCCATTCAAAAACTCTTACACAAGCCTTGTCTCGAAAGCAATACTTCATCCCTCGAATAATCGCGGCTATTCCAAATCACAAACACAAGTCTTGCTTCCAAGCAATAATTCATCCCTTGTAGGTTGCTGCAGATTTCAAAACACCAACACATGTCTCGTCTCGAAGCAATACTTCATACCTCATAGGTAGCGGCCATTCCAAATCACTTACACAAGCCTTGCTTCAAGCAATACTTCATCCCTCGTAGATCGCGGCCATTCCAAATCACTACACACAAGCCCTGTCTGGAAGCACTATTTTCATCCCTCTCTGGTCGCAGCCATTTCAAAATCACTTACACACAAGCGTAGTCTCGAAGCAATACTTCATCTCTCGCTGAGAGCAGCCATTCAAAAACACATACTAAAGCCATGCTCGAAGCAGTACTTAGTCCCATAATAGGAGGCAGCCATTCCAAAACACTTACACAAGCCATGTCTCGAAGCAATACTTCATCCCTTCCCTCGTGGGTCGCAGCATTCCAAAATAGCATTTCAATTCAAGTCTCGAAGCAATCATTCAGCAGGAAACAGCCTGACTCGAAGCAATATTTCATCCCTCGTAGGTTGCGGCCTTTCCAAAACACTAAACAACCTCGTCTCGAAGCAATACTTCATCCCCCATGGGTCGCGACGATTCCAAATCACTACACAAGCCTTGCTTACAAGCAATACTTCATCCTTGTGGGTCGCGGCCATTTTCAAAATAACTATGCACTCCTTGTCTCGAAGCAATACTTCATCCATCGCAGGAAGCAGCCATTCCAAAACTTCACACAAGCCATGTCTCGAAGCAATACTTCATCCTGAATAGGGGGCAGCCGTTCCAAAACACTTACACAAGCCTTGTCTCGAAGCATTACTTCATCCCTCGAATATCGCGCTCATTCCAAATCACTAACAAAAGTCTTGCTTCCATGCAATACTTCATCCCTTGTGGGTCGCGGCCATTTCAAAAACACTTACACAAACCTTGTCTCAAAGCAATACTTCATCCCTTGTGGGTCGCAGCAATCCAAAATAGCATTGCAATTCTGGTCTCGAAGCAATCATTCATCGCAGGAAACAGCCTGACTCGAAGCAATATTTCATCCCTCGTAGGTTGCGGCCTTTCCAAAACACCTAAACTTGCCTAGTCTCGAAGCAATACTTCATCCCCCGTGGGTCGCGGCGATTCCAAATCACTGACACAAGCCTTGCTTACAAGTAATACTTCATCCCTTGTGGGTCGCGGCCATTTCAAAATAACAATGCAATCCTCGTCTCGAAGCAATACTTCATCCCTGGCTGGAAGCAGCCATTCAAAATCAATTACTAAAGCCATGCCTCGAAGCAATACTTAGTGCCGAATAGGAGGCAGCCATTCCAAAACACTTACACAAGCCTTGTCCCGAAGAAATACTTCATCCCTCGTTGGTTGCTGCAAATCCAAAACACCAACACAAGCCTTGTTTCGAAGCAATACGTCATCCCTCGTAGGTCGCGGCCATTCCAAATCAATTACACAAGCCTTGTCTCGAAGCAATACTTCATCCCTCGCTGGAATCAGCTATACCATCCAAAAACACTTACTAAAGCATTGTCTCGAAGCAATACTTCATCCCTCGTAGGTCGCGACCATTCCAAATCACTAACACAAGCCTTGTCTCGAAGCAATACTTCATCCTGAATAGGGGGCAGCCGTTCCAAAACACTTACACAAGCCTTGTCTCGAAGCATTACTTCATCCCTCGAATATCGCGCCCATTCCAAATCACAAACACAAGTCTTGCTTCCAAGCAATAATTCATCCCTTGTAGGTTGCTGCAGATTTCAAAACACCAACACACAGCCTCGTCTCGAAGCAATACTTCATACCTCATAGGTAGCGGCCATTCCAAATCACTTACACAAGCCTTGCTTCCAAGCAATACTTCATCCTTCGTAGATCGCGGTCATTCCAAATCACTTACACATGCCTCGTCTCAAAGCAATACTTCATACCTCATAGGTAGCGGCCATTCCAAATCACTAACACTAGCCTTGTCTCGAAGCAATACTTCATCCATCGTAGGTGACGGCCATTACAAATCACTAACGCAAACCTTGCTTCCAAACAATACTTCATCCCTTGTGGGTCGCAGCCATTCCAAAATAGCATTGCAATTCTGGTCTCGAAGCAATCATTCATCCATCGCAGGAAGCAGCCAGACTCGAAGCAACACTTCATCCCTCGTAGGTTGCGGCAATTCCAAAACACCAAAACTAGCCTCGTCTCGAAGCAATACTTCATCCCCCCTGGGTCGTAGTGATTCCAAATCACTAACACAAGTCTTGCTTCCAAGCAATACTTCATCCCTCGTGGGTGGCGGCCATTACGAATAAGCTACACAAGCCTAGTCTCGAAGCAATACTTCATCCCTGGCTGGAAGCAGCTATTCCAAATCACTTACACAAGCCTTGTCTCGAAGCAATACTTCATCCCTCGCTGGAAGCAGACATTCCAAAACATTACTAAACCCTTGTCTCGAAGCAATACTTCATCCCTGATAGGAGGCAGCTATTCAAAAACTCTTACTCAAGCCTTGTCTCGAAGCATTACTTCATCCCTCGAATATCGCGGCTATTCCAAATCACAAACACAAGTCTTGCTTCCAAGCAATAATCATCCCTTGTAGGTTGCTGCAGATTTCAAAACACCAACACATACCTCGTCTCGAAGCAATACTTCATACCTCATAGGTAGCGGCCATTCCAAATCACTTACACAAGCCTTGCTTCAAAGCAATACTTCATCCTTCGTAGATCGCGGTCATTCCAAATCACTTACACATGCCTCGTCTCAAAGCAATACTTCATACCTCATAGGTAGCGGCCATTCCAAATCACTAACACTAGCCTTGTCTCGAAGCAATACTTATCCTTCGTAGATCGCGGCCATTCCAAATCACTTACACAAGCCCTGTCTGGAAGCACTATTTCATCCCTCTCTGGAAGCAGCCATTTCAAATCACTTACACAAGCATTGTCTCGAAGCAATACTTCATCTCTCGCTGAGAGCAGCCATTCAAAAACACATACTAAAGCCATGCCTCGAAGCAGTACTTAGTCCATAATAGGAGGCAGCCATTCCAAAACACTTACACAAGCCATGTCTCGAAGCAATACTTCATCCCTTGTGGGTCGCAGCCATTCCAAAATAGCATTGCAATTCTGGTCTCGAAGCAATCATTCATCGCAGGAAACAGCCTGACTCGAAGCAATATTTCATCCCTCGTAGGTCGCGGCCATTACAAATCACTTACACAAGCCTTGTCTCGAAGCAATCATTCATCCATCGCAGGAAGCAGCCATTCCAAAACTTCACTCAAGCCATGTCTCGAAGCAATACTTCATCCTGAATAGGGGGCAGCCGTTCCAAAACACTTACACAAGCCTTGTCTCGAAGCATTACTCATCCCTCGAATATCGCGCTCATTCCAAATCACTAACAAAAGTCTTGCTTCCATGCAATGCTTCATCCCTTGTGGGTCGCAGCCATTTAAAATAACTATGCAATCCTCGTCTCGAAGCAATACTTCATCATTAATAGGAGGCAGCCATTCCTAAACACTTACACAAACATTAACACAAGCTTTGTCTCTAAGCCATATTCATCCCCTCGTAGGTTGCGGTCATTCCAAAACACACCACACATACCTCGTCTCGAAGCAATACTTTATACCTCTTAGGTAGCGGCCATTCCAAATCACTAACACAAGCTTTGTCTCGAAGCAATACTTCATCCCTCGTAGATCGCGGCAATCCCTAATCACTTACACAAGCCTTGTCTGGAAGCAATACTTGATCCCTGGCTGGAATCAGCCATTCCAAATCACTTACACAAGCATTGTCTCGAAGCAATACTTCATCCCTCGTACATTGCGGCCATTCCAAATCACTTACACAAGCATTGTCTCGAAGAAATACTTCATCCCCTAAAGCAGCCATTCCAAAACACATACTAAAGCCATGCCTTGAAGCAGTACTTAGTCCTAATAGGAGGCAGCCATTCCAAAACACCTACACAAGCCTTGTCTCGAAGCAATACATCATCCCTCGGTGGGTTGCTGCAAATCCAAAACTACAACACAAGCCTCGTTTCGAAGCAATACTTAATACCTCAAAGGTCGTGGCCGTTCCCAATTACTTACACAAACCTTGTCTCAAAGCAATACTTCATCCCTTGCGGGTCGCAGCCATTCCAAAATAGCATTGCAATTCTGGTCTCGAAGCAATCATTCATCGCAGGAAACAGCCTGACTCGAAGCAATATTTCATCCCTCGAAGGTTGCGGCCATTCCAAAACACCTAAACTTGCCTCGTCTCGAAGCAATACTTCATCCCCCGTGGGTCCCAGCGATTCCAAATCAATTACACAAGCCTTGTCTCGAAGCAATACTTCATCCTGAATAGGAGGCAGCCGTTCCAAAACACACAAGCCTTGTCTCGAAGCATTACTTCATCCCTCGCTGGAATCAGCTATACCAAAACACTTACTAAAGCATTGTCTTGAAGCAATACTTCATCCCTCGTAGGTCGCGGCCATTCCAAATCACTTACACAAGCCTTGTCTCGAAGCAATAATTCATCCTGAATAGGAGGCAGCCGTTCCAAAACACTTACACAAGCCTTGTCTCGAAGCATTACTTCATCCCTCGAATATCGCGCTCATTCCAAATCACTAACAAAAGTCTTGCTTCCATGCAATACTTCATCCCTTGTGGGTCTCGGCCATTTCAAAAACACTTACACAAACCTTGTCTCAAAGCAATACTTCATCCCTTGTGGGTCGCAGCAATCCAAAATAGCATTACAATTCTTGTCTCGAAGCAATCATTCATCGCATGAAACAGCCTGACTCGAAGCAATATTTCATCCCTCGTAGGTTGCGGCCTTTCCAAAACACATAAACTTGCCTAGTCTCGAAGCAATACTTCATCCCCCGTGGGTCGCGGCAATTCCAAATCACTAACACAAGCCTTGCTTCGAAGCAATGCTTCATCCCTTGTGGGTCGCAGCCATTTAAAATAACTATGCAATCCTCGTCTCGAAGCAATACTTCATCATTAATAGGAGGCAGCCATTCCTAAACACTTACACAAACATTAACACAAGCTTTGTCTCTAAGCCATATTTCATCCCTCGTAGGTTGCGGTCATTCCAAAACACCAACACATACCTCGTCTCGAAGCAATACTTTATACCTCTTAGGTAGCGGCCATTCCAAATCACTAACACAAGCTTTGTCTCGAAGCAATACTTCATCCCTCGTAGATCGCGGCAATCCCAAATCACTTACACAAGCCTTGTCTGGAAGCAATACTTGATCCCTGGCTGGAATCAGCCATTCCAAATCACTTACACAAGCATTGTCTCGAAGCAATACTTCATCCCTCGTACATTGCGGCCATTCCAAATCACTTACACAAGCATTGTCTCGAAGAAATACTTCATCCCTCGCTGAAAGCAGCCATTCCAAAACACATACTAAAGCCATGCCTTGAAGCAGTACTTAGTCCCTAATAGGAGGCAGCCATTCCAAAACACCTACACAAGCCTTGTCTCGAAGCAATACATCATCCCTCGGTGGTTGCTGCAAATCCAAAACTACAACACAAGCCTCGTTTCGAAGCAATACTTAATACCTCAAAGGTCGTGGCCGTTCCCAATTACTTACACAAACCTTGTCTCAAAGCAATACTTCATCCCTTGCGGGTCGCAGCCATTCCAAAATAGCATTGCAATTCTGGTCTCGAAGCAATCATTCATCGCAGGAAACAGCCTGACTCGAAGCAATATTTCATCCCTCGAAGGTTGCGGCCATTCCAAAACACCTAAACTTGCCTCGTCTCGAAGCAATACTTCATCATCCCCCGTGGGTCCCAGCGATTCCAAATCAATTACACAAGCCTTGTCTCGAAGCAATACTTCATCCTGAATAGGAGGCAGCCGTTCCAAAACACACAAGCCTTGTCTCGAAGCATTACTTCATCCCTCGCTGGAATCAGCTATACCAAAACACTTACTAAAGCATTGTCTTGAAGCAATACTTCATCCCTCGTAGGTCGCGGCCATTCCAAATCACTTACACAAGCCTTGTCTCGAAGCAATAATTCATCCTGAATAGGAGGCAGCCGTTCCAAAACACTTACACAAGCCTTGTCTCGAAGCATTACTTCATCCCTCGAATATCGCGATATCGCGCTCATTCCAAATCACTAACAAAAGTCTTGCTTCCATGCAATACTTCATCCCTTGTGGGTCTCGGGCCATTTCAAAAACACTTACACAAACCTTGTCTCAAAGCAATACTTCATCCCTTGTGGGTCGCAGCAATCCAAAATAGCATTACAATTCTTGTCTCGAAGCAATCATTCATCGCATGAAACAGCCTGACTCGAAGCAATATTTCATCCCTCGTAGGTTGCGGCCTTTCCAAAACACATAAACTTGCCTAGTCTCGAAGCAATACTTCATCCCCCGTGGGTCGCGGCAATTCCAAATCACTAACACAAGCCTTGCTTCGAAGCAATGCTTCATCCCTTGTGGGTCGCAGCCATTTAAAATAACTATGCAATCCTCGTCTCGAAGCAATACTTCATCATTAATAGGAGGCAGCCATTCCTAAACACTTACACAAACATTAACACAAGCTTTGTCTCTAAGCCATATTTCATCCCTCGTAGGTTGCGGTCATTCCAAAACACCAACACATACCTCGTCTCGAAGCAATACTTTATACCTCTTAGGTAGCGGCCATTCCAAATCACTAACACAAGCTTTGTCTCGAAGCAATACTTCATCCCTCGTAGATCGCGGCAATCCCAAATCACTTACACAAGCCTTGTCTGGAAGCAATACTTGATCCCTGGCTGGAATCAGCCATTCCAAATCACTTACACAAGCATTGTCTCGAAGCAATACTTCATCCCTCGTACATTGCGGCCATTCCAAATCACTTACACAAGCATTGTCTCGAAGAAATACTTCATCCCTCGCTGAAAGCAGCCATTCCAAAAACACATACTAAAGCCATGCCTTGAAGCAGTACTTAGTCCCTAATAGGAGGCAGCCATTCCAAAACACCTACACAAGCCTTGTCTCGAAGCAATACATCATCCCTCGGTGGTTGCTGCAAATCCAAAACTACAACACAAGCCTCGTTTCGAAGCAATACTTAATACCTCAAAGGTCGTGGCCGTTCCCAATTACTTACACAAACCTTGTCTCAAAGCAATACTTCATCCCTTGCGGGTCGCAGCCATTCCAAAATAGCATTGCAATTCTGGTCTCGAAGCAATCATTCATCGCAGGAAACAGCCTGACTCGAAGCAATATTTCATCCCTCGAAGGTTGCGGCCATTCCAAAACACCTAAACTTGCCTCGTCTCGAAGCAATACTTCATCCCCCGTGGGTCGCAGCGATTCCAAATCAATTACACAAGCCTTGTCTCGAAGCAATACTTCATCCTGAATAGGAGGCAGCCGTTCCAAAACACACAAGCCTTGTCTCGAAGCATTACTTCATCCCTCGCTGGAATCAGCTATACCAAAACACTTACTAAAGCATTGTCTTGAAGCAATACTTCATCCCTCGTAGGTCGCGGCCATTCCAAATCACTTACACAAGCCTTGTCTCGAAGCAATAATTCATCCTGAATAGGAGGCAGCCGTTCCAAAACACTTACACAAGCCTTGTCTCGAAGCATTACTTCATCCCTCGAATATCGTATCGCGCCCATTCCAAATCACTAACAAAAGTCTTGCTTCCAAGCAATACTTCATCCCTTGTGGGTCGCGGCCATTTCAAAATCACTTACACAAACCTTGTGTCGAAGCAATACTTCATCCCTGGCTGGAAGCAGCTATTCCAAATCACTTACACAAGCCTTGTCTCGAAGCAATACTTCATCCCTCGCTGGAAGCAGACATTCCAAAACATTACTAAACCCTTGTCTCGAAGCAATACTTCATCCCTGATAGGAGGCAGCTATTCAAAAACTCTTACTCAAGCCTTGTCTCGAAGCATTACTTCATCCCTCGAATAATCGCGGCTATTCCAAATCACAAACACAAGTCTTGCTTCCAAGCAATAATTCATCCCTTGTAGGTTGCTGCAGATTTCAAAACACCAACACATGTCTCGTCTCGAAGCAATACTTCATACCTCATAGGTAGCGGCCATTCCAAATCACTTACACAAGCCTTGCTTCAAAGCAATACTTCATCCTTCGTAGATCGCGGTCATTCCAAATCACTTACACAAGCCCTGTCTGGAAGCACTATTTCATCCCTCTCTGGAAGCAGCCATTTCAAATCACTTACACAAGCGTAGTCTCGAAGCAATACTTCATCTCTCGCTGAGAGCAGCCATTCAAAAACACATACTAAAGCCATGCCTCGAAGCAGTACTTAGTCCATAATAGGAGGCAGCCATTCCACAACACTTACACAAGCCATGTCTCGAAGCAATACTTCATCCCTTGTGGGTCGCAGCCATTCCAAAATAGCATTTCAATTCTGGTCTCGAAGCAATCATTCATCGCAGGAAACAGCCTGACTCGAAGCAATATTTCATCCCTCGTAGGTTGCGGCCTTTCCAAAACACCTAAACTTGCCTCGTCTCGAAGCAATACTTCATCCCCCATGGGTCGCGACGATTCCAAATCACTAACACAAGCCTTGCTTACAAGCAATACTTCATGCCTTGTGGGTCGCGGCCATTTCAAAATAACTATGCACTCCTTGTCTCGAAGCAATTATTCATCCATCGCAGGAAGCAGCCATTCCAAAACTTCACACAAGCCATGTCTCGAAGCAATACTTCATCCTGAATAGGGGGCAGCCGTTCCAAAACACTTACACAAGCCTTGTCTCGAAGCATTACTTCATCCCTCGAATATCGCGCTCATTCCAAATCACTAACAAAAGTCTTGCTTCCATGCAATACTTCATCCCTTGTGGGTCGCGGCCATTTCAAAAACACTTACACAAACCTTGTCTCAAAGCAATACTTCATCCCTTGTGGGTCGCAGCAATCCAAAATAGCATTGCAATTCTGGTCTCGAAGCAATCATTCATCGCAGGAAACAGCCTGACTCGAAGCAATATTTCATCCCTCGTAGGTTGCGGCCTTTCCAAAACACCTAAACTTGCCTAGTCTCGAAGCAATACTTCATCCCCCGTGGGTCGCGGCGATTCCAAATCACTGACACAAGCCTTGCTTACAAGTAATACTTCATCCCTTGTGGGTCGCGGCCATTTCAAAATAACAATGCAATCCTCGTCTCGAAGCAATACTTCATCCCTGGCTGGAAGCAGCCATTCAAAATCAATTACTAAAGCCATGCCTCGAAGCAATACTTAGTGCCGAATAGGAGGCAGCCATTCCAAAACACTTACACAAGCCTTGTCCCGAAGAAATACTTCATCCCTCGTTGGTTGCTGCAAATCCAAAACACCAACACAAGCCTTGTTTCGAAGCAATACGTCATCCCTCGTAGGTCGCGGCCATTCCAAATCAATTACACAAGCCTTGTCTCGAAGCAATACTTCATCCCTCGCTGGAATCAGCTATACCAAAAACACTTACTAAAGCATGTCTCGAAGCAATACTTCATCCCTCGTAGGTCGCGACCATTCCAAATCACTAACACAAGCCTTGTCTCGAAGCAATACTTCATCCTGAATAGGGGGCAGCCGTTCCAAAACACTTACACAAGCCTTGTCTCGAAGCATTACTTCATCCCTCGAATATCGCGCCCATTCCAAAACACAAACACAAGTCTTGCTTCCAAGCAATAATTCATCCCTTGTAGTTGCTGCTGCAGATTTCAAAACACCAACACATGCCTCGTCTCGAAGCAATACTTCATACCTCATAGGTAGCGGCCATTCCAAATCACTTACACAAGCCTTGCTTCCAAGCAATACTTCATCCTTCGTAGATCGCGGTCATTCCAAATCACTTACACATGCCTCGTCTCAAAGCAATACTTCATACCTCATAGGTAGCGGCCATTCCAAATCACTACACTAGCCTTGTCTCGAAGCAATACTTCATCCCTCGTAGGTGACGGCCATTACAAATCACTAACGCAAACCTTGCTTCCAAACAATACTTCATCCCTTGTGGGTCGCAGCCATTCCAAAATAGCATTGCAATTCTGGTCTCGAAGCAATCATTCATCCATCGCAGGAAGCAGCCAGACTCGAAGCAACACTTCATCCCTCGTAGGTTGCGGCAATTCCAAAACACCAAAACTAAGCCTCGTCTCGAAGCAATACTTCATCCCCCCTGGGTCGTAGTGATTCCAAATCACTAACACAAGTCTTGCTTCCAAGCAATACTTCATCCCTCGTGGGTGGCGGCCATTACGAATAAGCTACACAAGCCTAGTCTCGAAGCAATACTTCATCCCTGGCTGGAAGCAGCTATTCCAAATCACTTACACAAGCCTTGTCTCGAAGCAATACTTCATCCCTCGCTGGAAGCAGACATTCCAAAACATTACTAAACCCTTGTCTCGAAGCAATACTTCATCCCTGATAGGAGGCAGCTATTCAAAAACTCTTACTCAAAGCCTTGTCTCGAAGCATTACTTCATCCCTCGAATAATCGCGGCTATTCCAAATCACAAACACAAGTCTTGCTTCCAAGCAATAATTCATCCCTTGTAGGTTGCTGCAGATTTCAAAACACCAACACATACCTCGTCTCGAAGCAATACTTCATACCTCATAGGTAGCGGCCATTCCAAATCACTTACACAAGCCTTGCTTCAAAGCAATACTTCATCCTTCGTAGATCGCGGTCATTCCAAATCACTAACACATGCCTCGTCTTGAAGCAATACTTCATACCTCATAGGTAGCGGCCATTCCAAATCACTAACACAAGCCTTGTCTCGAAGCAATACTTCATCCTTCGTAGATCGCGGCCATTCCAAATCACTTACACAAGCCCTGTCTGGAAGCACTATTTCATCCCTCTCTGGAAGCAGCCATTTCAAATCACTTACACAAGCATTGTCTCGAAGCAATACTTCATCTCTCGCTGAGAGCAGCCATTCAAAAACACATACTAAAGCCATGCCTCGAAGCAGTACTTAGTCCATAATAGGAGGCAGCCATTCCAAAACACTTACACAAGCCATGTCTCGAAGCAATACTTCATCCCTTGTGGGTCGCAGCCATTCCAAAATAGCATTGCAATTCTGGTCTCGAAGCAATCATTCATCGCAGGAAACAGCCTGACTCGAAGCAATATTTCATCCCTCGTAGGTTGCGGCCTTTCCAAAACACCTAAACTTGCCTCGTCTCGAAGCAATACTTCATCCCCCATGGGTCGCGACGATTCAAATCACTAACACAAGCCTTGCTTACAAGCAATACTTCATGCCTTGGGGTCGCGGCCATTTCAAAATAACTATGCAAGCCTTGTCTCGAAGCAATTATTCATCCATCGCAGGAAGCAGCCATTCCAAAACTTCACACAAGCCATGTCTCGAAGCAATACTTCATCCTGAATAGGGGGCAGCCCATTCCAAAACACTTACAAGCCATGTCTCGAAGCCTTGTCTCGAAGCATTACTTCATCACAAGCCTTCGAAAGCATTACTATCGCGCGCATTCCAAATCACTAACAAAAGTCTTGCTTCCATGCAATACTTCATCCCTTGTGGGTCGCGGCCATTTCAAAAACACTTACACAAACCTTGTCTCAAAGCAATACTTCATCCCTTGTGGGTCGCAGCAATCCAAAATAGCATTGCAATTCTGGTCTCGAAGCAATCATTCATCGCAGGAAACAGCCTGACTCGAAGCAATATTTCATCCCTCGTAGGTTGCGGCCTTTCCAAAACACCTAAACACCTAGTCTCGAAGCAATACTTCATCCCCCGTGGGTCGCGGCGATTCCAAATCACTGACACAAGCCTTGCTTACAAGCAAATACTTCATCCCTTGTGGGTCGCGGCCATTTCAAAATAACAATGCAATCCTCGTCTCGAAGCAATACTTCATCCCTGGCTGGAAGCAGCCATTCAAAATCAATTACTAAAGCCATGTCTCGAAGCAATACTTAGTGCCGAATAGGAGGCAGCCATTCCAAAACACTTACACAAGCCTTGTCCCGAAGAATACTACTTCATCCCTCGTTGGTTGCTGCAAATCCAAAACACCAACACAAGCCTGTTTTCGAAGCAATACGTCATCCCTCGTAGGTCGCGGCCATTCCAAATCAATTACACAAGCCTTGTCTCGAAGCAATACTTCATCCCTCGCTGGAATCAGCTATACCAAAACACTTACTAAAGCATTGTCTCGAAGCAATACTTCATCCCTCGTAGGTCGCGACCATTCCAAATCACTAACACAAGCCTTGTCTCGAAGCAATACTTCATCCTGAATAGGGGGCAGCCGTTCCAAAACACTTACACAAGCCTTGTCTCGAAGCATTACTTCATCCCTCGAATATCGCGCCCATTCCAAATCACAAACACAAGTCTTGCTTCCAAGCAATAATTCATCCCTTGTAGGTTGCTGCAGATTTCAAAACACCAACACATGCCTCGTCTCGAAGCAATACTTCATACCTCATAGGTAGCGGCCATTCCAAATCACTTACACAAGCCTTGCTTCCAAGCAATACTTCATCCTTCGTAGATCGCGGTCATTCCAAATCACTTACACATGCCTCGTCTCAAAGCAATACTTCATACCTCATAGGTAGCGGCCATTCCAAATCACTAACACTAGCCTTGTCTCGAAGCAATACTTCATCCATCGTAGGTGACGGCCATTACAAATCACTAACGCAAACCTTGCTTCCAAACAATACTTCATCCCTTGTGGGTCGCAGCCATTCCAAAATAGCATTGCAATTCTGGTCTCGAAGCAATCATTCATCCATCGCAGGAAGCAGCCAGACTCGAAGCAACACTTCATCCCTCGTAGGTTGCGGCAATTCCAAAAACACCAAAACTAGCCTCGTCTCGAAGCAATACTTCATCCCCCCTGGGGGTCGTAGTGATTCCAAATCACTAACACAAGTCTTGCTTCCAAGCAATACTTCATCCCTCGTGGGTGGCGGCCATTACGAATAAGCTACACAAGCCTAGTCTCGAAGCAATACTTCATCCCTGGCTGGAAGCAGCTATTCCAAATCACTTACACAAGCCTTGTCTCGAAGCAATACTTCATCCCTCGCTGGAAGCAGACATTCCAAAACATTACTAAACCCTTGTCTCGAAGCAATACTTCATCCCTGATAGGAGGCAGCTATTCAAAAACTCTTACTCAAGCCTTGTCTCGAAGCATTACTTCATCCCTCGAATATCGCGGCTATTCCAAATCACAAACACAAGTCTTGCTTCCAAGCAATAATTCATCCCTTGTAGGTTGCTGCAGATTTCAAAACACCAACACATACCTCGTCTCGAAGCAATACTTCATACCTCATAGGTAGCGGCCATTCCAAATCACTTACACAAGCCTTGCTTCAAAGCAATACTTCATCCTTCGTAGATCGCGGTCATTCCAAATCACTTACACATGCCTCGTCTCAAAGCAATACTTCATACCTCATAGGTAGCGGCCATTCCAAATCACTAACACTAGCCTTGTCTCGAAGCAATACTTATCCTTCGTAGATCGCGGCCATTCCAAATCACTTACACAAGCCCTGTCTGGAAGCACTATTTCATCCCTCTCTGGAAGCAGCCATTTCAAATCACTTACACAAGCATTGTCTCGAAGCAATACTTCATCTCTCGCTGAGAGCAGCCATTCAAAAACACACATACTAAAGCCATGCCTCGAAGCAGTACTTAGTCCATAATAGGAGGCAGCCATTCCAAAACACTTACACAAGCCATGTCTCGAAGCAATACTTCATCCCTTGTGGGTCGCAGCCATTCCAAAATAGCATTGCAATTCTGGTCTCGAAGCAATCATTCATCGCAGGAAACAGCCTGACTCGAAGCAATATTTCATCCCTCGTAGGTCGCGGCCATTACAAATCACTTACACAAGCCTTGTCTCGAAGCAATCATTCATCCATCGCAGGAAGCAGCCATTCCAAAACTTCACTCAAGCCATGTCTCGAAGCAATACTTCATCCTGAATAGGGGGCAGCCGTTCCAAAACACTTACACAAGCCTTGTCTCGAAGCAATTACTTCATCCCTCGAATATCGCGCTCATTCCAAATCACTAACAAAAGTCTTGCTTCCATGCAATGCTTCATCCCTTGTGGGTCGCAGCCATTTAAAATAACTATGCAATCCTCGTCTCGAAGCAATACTTCATCATTAATAGGAGGCAGCCATTCCTAAACACTTACACAAACATTAACACAAGCTTTGTCTCTAAGCCATATTTCATCCCTCGTAGGTTGCGGTCATTCCAAAACACCAACACATACCTCGTCTCGAAGCAATACTTTATACCTCTTAGGTAGCGGCCATTCCAAATCACTAACACAAGCTTTGTCTCGAAGCAATACTTCATCCCTCGTAGATCGCGGCAATCCCTAATCACTTACACAAGCCTTGTCTGGAAGCAATACTTGATCCCTGGCTGGAATCAGCCATTCCAAATCACTTACACAAGCATTGTCTCGAAGCAATACTTCATCCCTCGTACATTGCGGCCATTCCAAATCACTTACACAAGCATTGTCTCGAAGAAATACTTCATCCCCTAAAGCAGCCATTCCAAAACACATACTAAAGCCATGCCTTGAAGCAGTACTTAGTCCCTAATAGGAGGCAGCCATTCCAAAACACCTACACAAGCCTTGTCTCGAAGCAATACATCATCCCTCGGTGGTTGCTGCAAATCCAAAACTACAACACAAGCCTCGTTTCGAAGCAATACTTAATACCTCAAAGGTCGTGGCCGTTCCCAATTACTTACACAAACCTTGTCTCAAAGCAATACTTCATCCCTTGCGGGTCGCAGCCATTCCAAAATAGCATTGCAATTCTGGTCTCGAAGCAATCATTCATCGCAGGAAACAGCCTGACTCGAAGCAATATTTCATCCCTCGAAGGTTGCGGCCATTACAAAACACCTAAACTTGCCTCGTCTCGAAGCAATACTTCATCCCCCGTGGGTCCCAGCGATTCCAAATCAATTACACAAGCCTTGTCTCGAAGCAATACTTCATCCTGAATAGGAGGCAGCCGTTCCAAAACACACAAGCCTTGTCTCGAAGCATTACTTCATCCCTCGCAGCCATTTAAAATAACTATGCAATCCTCGTCTCGAAGCAATACTTCATCATTAATAGGAGGCAGCCATTCCTAAACACTTACACAAACATTAACACAAGCTTTGTCTCTAAGCCATATTTCATCCCTCGTAGGTTGCGGTCATTCCAAAACACCAACACATACCTCGTCTCGAAGCAATACTTTATACCTCTTAGGTAGCGGCCATTCCAAATCACTAACACAAGCTTTGTCTCGAAGCAATACTTCATCCCTCGTAGATCGCGGCAATCCCAAATCACTTACACAAGCCTTGTCTGGAAGCAATACTTGATCCCTGGCTGGAATCAGCCATTCCAAATCACTTACACAAGCATTGTCTCGAAGCAATACTTCATCCCTCGTACATTGCGGCCATTCCAAATCACTTACACAAGCATTGTCTCGAAGAAATACTTCATCCCTCGCTGAAAGCAGCCATTCCAAAACACATACTAAAGCCATGCCTTGAAGCAGTACTTAGTCCCTAATAGGAGGCAGCCATTCCAAAACACCTACACAAGCCTTGTCTCGAAGCAATACATCATCCCTCGGTGGTTGCTGCAAATCCAAAACTACAACACAAGCCTCGTTTCGAAGCAATACTTAATACCTCAAAGGTCGTGGCCGTTCCCAATTACTTACACAAACCTTGTCTCAAAGCAATACTTCATCCCTTGTGGGTCGCAGCCATTCCAAAATAACAATGCAATCCTTGCCTCGAAGCAATACTTCATCCCTTGTGGGTCTTTGACTGCGTTCATTTGGGACACTTTATGGTAGCCTCGTCTCCAAGCGGTACACCATCCCCGTTGCTCACGCTCCCTTAGCACACTTGCTGTTAGCCTCGTCACTTGGCGATAATACTTCATTCATGCATAATTGACATCTGATCTAAATAAGGGGATAAACATATGGCATATGGAAAAAAATTCACATCATAAATACAGTCCTGGAAGAAGTGCTATCTACGGGCGATCGTGCATCTCTCATTGGTCTTGGTCGTTTGGGCCCATTTGCTGTCAGCCTCATCTCCAAGCGAGCGTGCATCCCTCTTGGGTTGCAGTCATTTAGGACCATTGCTGTCAGCCTCATCTTCAAGGATTCTTGGATTCCTCTTAAGTCGCTGCCGTATGGGACAATTTCTGTCAGCCTCGTCGTCCAGCGACCCTGCATCCCTTTAAGGTCATGGTCAAATGTCTGTTCCAGCAATCGCGCATCCACTGTCTAGGCGGTCGTTCGGGACAATTGGTGTCAGCCTCGTCTTCTGGTGATCCTGCACTCCTCTTTGGTCATGGTCGTTTTGGCCAATTGCTGTCAGCCTCGTCATCCAGCGATGCTGCTACCCTCCTGGGTTGCGGTCGATAGGGACATTTGTTTTCAGCCTCGTAACCTGGCGTGATACTTCATTCACGGGTCATTGACATCTGATTTAAACACGGAGATAAACATATAGCATATGGATCACAAACACATCAAATACACCGTCTACCAGGCCTCACATATCCTGGAAGAAGCGATATCTACAGGCGAACCTGTATCTCTCTCGGGTCGCGGTCGTTTGGGCCCAATCGCTGCCAGCCTCATCTCCCGGTGATCCTGCATTACTATTGATTCGCGGCCGTATGGGACAATTGCTGTCAACCTCATCGTCCAGTGATCCTGCATCTCTTTTGTGTCACCGTCATCTGAGACAGTTGCTGTCAACCTTCTCTTCCGGCGATCCTGCATCCACTGGCGTGTTGGAGGTTAGAGACAATTGCCGTCAGCCTCGTGTCCCGATTCCTGCATCCCTCCCAGACACGGTCACTCGGGATAATTGCTGTCAGGCCCGTGTTCCAGCGATCCTGTATCTCTCTTGGGTCACAGTAGTTTGGGTCTATTGCTCTCAACCTCATTATCCGGCGCTCCTGCATTCCCCTTTGGTTGTGGTTGATTGGGACAATTGCGGTCAAACTCGTCTCCCGGCGATCCTGCATCCCTCTTGGGTGACAGTAGTTTGGGACAATTACTGTCAGCCTCGTAACATGGCGATTATACTTCATTTACGGGTCATTGACATTCGATTTAAATATGGAGATGAACATATAGCATATGGATCACAAACACATAAACACCGTCTACCAGGCCTCACATAACCACAGTTTTCCGCCGATCCTGAATCCCTCTTTGTTTCAGACAATTACTATCTATGTCGTTTTCCGGCATTCCTGCATCCCTCTTGAGTCGTGGCCGCATGGGACAATAGCTGTCAGCCTCGTCGTCGAGCGATCCTGCATCTCTTTAGGGCAACGGTCGTATGAGATAGTTGCTGTCAACCTTCTCTTCTGGCGATACTGCTTCCCTCTTAGGCCGTGGTTGTTTGGGATAATTGCTGTGATCCTCGTCTTCCGGCAATTCTGCATCCCTCTTGGATCGTTGTCGTTTGGGACAATTGTTGTGGTGATCCTCGTCTTTCGGCGATCCTTCACCCGCCTTTGGTCATGGTCGTTTGGGACAATTGCTGTCATCCTTTTCTACCGGCGATTCTACATCCATTCTTGGGTCGTTGTCATTTGGAACAATTGCTGTCAGCCTTTATCTCCCGGAGATCCTGAATCCTTCTTGGATATTCCATACCAATTGGCTCACGTCATTTGGGAAATGTCGTGTCAGTCTCGTCTTCCAGCAATACTTCATTCCTCTTGGCACGAGCTCGCTCGGGACACTTGCTGTCAGCCTTGTCACATGGCGATTATATTTTTTAACTTAATTCATGCGACATTGATATCTGATCCAAAGTTGTTAGAAAAATATCAAAAGTTTATTTCTTTGCTAGTCATTTGTGAAAGCAATGACCAGCACCTCAGTCGAGAGATAAACAATTCAAAACTAGAGGACCTCACAATGAGGTACACAAATGATTCTCTATGTTGGCTGTGAATTTTCTCTTTCAGGTACAAAATAAATCATTTGAAAAACAAAACGATAGCAATAACGATATTACGACACAAACGACGATACGAGAAAATATTACATCAGATATGGAATCAAAATCAACAAACAGGCGCTGGATTAGTGTGTTGCACAAAACAGGGTCAAACGCGGATTCCCTCAAATTTTTCAGGAGGAATACGTTCGTTCGAAAACCTTCGAGAGCCAAAAATAAACCCACTTGACGTCTTGTCAGCGATACAAAAAGATATCAGATGTCAATGACAAATACTCAACAAGTATGACGTCACCATTGTCAATGTCAACCAATGAAATCAAAATCAACAAACATCCATACTCGATTGACCAACATTCTCGCAGACGATATTTGCATAAAACACTGTCAAAAAGATCAACCCTGAAGATATTTAATGGAGAAAACGCCCATTAGAAAACATTCGATAGCAAAACACTCAAAACTTGTGATCGCCGATACGAACAAATATTCCATCAGACATCATTGTCAAATAGTCAACAAGTATGATGCATTATTACCATGGCAATCAATGGAATACAAATCAATCAGGTACTCGATTGATCAATCGATATCAGCATAAAATATGGTTTCCTTGTGATCATTTCATCGCATCTGATCGCAAAACCGAAAAAAGTCAGCGGGAAGGGGTTGTGGCAAAGGTGATATAAAAACCAAACGAAACTACCACACGCGAATGAAATCAAAACTTAAAAATTGTAGCGGATATATCGATTTGAAATAGAGAGACAACAATTGGTACTTTGTCGACAATTGGGATAGTTCACCAAACATGGATCAATGCCAAAAAAGGTGCCTCATTTGCATAAAACGCAATCAAACGCATCTTTACGATTAATATTTCATGCGCTATGATCCTTCTACAAAAAAGTATGGAAAGCGATTAACGACATTAGCTAAAATATTCATGCGAACACAATGGAGTGTGTGATGTCTGAATGTCTCAGTAAAAAACACACAGCAGACCATGGAAAACTGAGAATCTTCAAAATGGTGGTTCAAGGTTGTAAAAATCACAGAATAACATATGCTGATATATGACAGTATATTCAGGCCTGTCAAGCAAATGAAAAAAGCATTTGCATCGTGGACCAGACAGGCTGTATCAAACGATCTTGTATAAAGCTCCATTCGGGAGCCGAGTGACAGGATGTGTACATCGCCGGGGGCTCCAAATCTCGCGTTACTCTCGGACGTTTCTATTCGCCGAAAGTGAAACACACAGCTCCTGATGTGGCTATAAAGTTCCAGATCAAATACAGGATGAAAATGTAAAATTCACCCTGACGCAAGGGGGGTAAAACACGGTCAAAAGGAGCTCCCCGAAAGATATTTCACCGGGAAAACGCCCATTTGAAAACATTCGAAAGTAAAATATTCAAAACTTGTGATCGCCGATACGAAATAGATTCCATTAGACGTCAATGTGAAATACTCATCAAGTATGACGACACAATTACCATTGTCAACCAATGGAATAAAATTCAACAAACACACACTTGATTGAACAGCAATCTCTGTCGATATCTGCACAAAACAGGGTCAAACGCGGATTCCCTCAAATTTTTCAGGAGGAATACGTTCGTTCGAAAACCTTCGAGAGCCAAAAATAAACCCACTTGACGTCTTGTCAGCGATACAAAAAGATATCAGATGTCAATGACAAATACTCAACAAGTATGACGTCACCATTGTCAATGTCAACCAATGAAATCAAAATCAACAAACATCCATACTCGATTGACCAACATTCTCGCAGACGATATTTGCATAAAACACTGTCAAAAAGATCAACCCTGAAGATATTTAATGGAGAAAACGCCCATTAGAAAACATTTGATAGCAAAAAACTCAAAACTTGTGATCGCCGATACGAACAAATATTCCATCAGACATCATTGTCAAATAGTCAACAAGTATGATGCATTATTACCATGGCAATCAATGGAATACAAATCAATCAGGTACTCGATTGATCAATCGATATCAGCATAAAATATGGTTTCCTGTGTGATCATTTCATGGCATCTGATCGCAAAACCGAAAAAAAATGTCAGAAAATCAGCGGGGAGGGGTTGTGGCAAAGGTGATATAAAAAACCAAACGAAACTACCACACGCGAATGAAATCAAAACTTAAAATTGTAGCGGATATATCGATTTGAAATAGAGAGACAACAATTGGTACTTTGTCAACAATTGGGATAGTTCACCAAACATGGATCAATGCCAAAAAAGGTGCCTCATTTGCATAAAACGCAATCAAACGCATCTTTACGATTAATATTTCATGCGCTATATGATCCTTCTACAAAAAATTATGGAAAGCGATTAACGACATTAGCTAAAATATTCATGCGAACACAATGGAGTGTGTGATGTCTGAATGTCTCAGTAAAAAACACACAGCAGACCATGGAAAACTGAGAATCTGCAAAAATTGTGGTTCAAGGTTGTAAAAATCACAGAATAACATATGCTGATATATGACAGTATATTCAGGCCTGTCAAGCAAATGAAAAAAAGCATTTGCATCGTGGACCAGACAGGCTGTATCAAACGATCTTGTATAAAGCTCCATTCGGGAGCCGAGTGACAGGATGTGTACATCGCCGGGGGCTCCAAATCTCGCGTTACTCTCGGACGTTTCTATTCGCCGAAAGTGAAACACACAGCTCCTGATGTGGCTATAAAGTTCCAGATCAAATACAGGATGAAAATGTAAAATTCACCCTGACGCAAGGGGTAAAACACGGTCAAAAGGAGCTCCCCGAAAGATATTTCACCGGGAAAACGCCCATTTGAAAACATTCGAAAGTAAAATATTCAAAACTTGTGATCGCCGATACGAAATAGATTCCATTAGACGTCAATGTGAAATACTCATCAAGTATGACGACACAATTACCATTGTCAACCAATGGAATAAAATTCAACAAACACACACTTGATTGAACAGCAATCTCTGTCGATATCTGCACAAAACAGGGTCAAACGCGGATTCCCTCAAATTTTTCAGGAGGAATACGTTCGTTCGAAAACCTTCGAGAGCCAAAAATAAACCCACTTGACGTCTTGTCAGCGATACAAAAAGATATCAGATGTCAATGACAAATACTCAACAAATATGACGTCACCATTGTCAATGTCAACCAATGAAATCAAAGTCAACAAACATCCATACTCGATTGACCAACATTCTCGCAGACGATATTTGCATAAAACACCGTCAAAAAGATCAACCCTGAAGATATTTAATGGAGAAAACGCCCATTAGAAAACATTTGATAGCAAAAAACTCAAAACTTGTGATCGCCGATACGAACAAATATTCCATCAGACATCATTGTCAAATAGTCAACAAGTATGATGCATTATTACCATGGCAATCAATGGAATACAAATCAATCAGATACTCGATTGATCAATCGATATCAGCATAAAATACGTCTTCTCTGTGATCATTTCATGGCATCTGATCGCAAAACCCTCTAACATAAAAATGAAAATATTTCGAGAAAATCAGCGGGGAGGGGTTGTGGCAAAGGTGATATAAAAACCAAACGAAACTACCACACGCGAATGAAATCAAAACTTAAAAGTTGTAGCGGATATAACGATTTGAAATAGAGAGACAACAATTGGTACTTTGTCAACAATTGGGATAGATCACCAAACATGGATCAATGGCAAAAAAGGTGCCTCATTTGCATAAAACGCAATCAAACGCATCTACGATTAATATTTCATGCGGTATGATCCTTCTACAAAAACATTATGAAAAACAATTAACGACATTAGCTAAAATATTCATGCGAACACAATGAAGTGTGTGATGTCTGAATGTCTCAGTAAAAAACACACAGCAGACCATGGAAAACTGAGAATCTGCAAAATTGTGATTCAAGGTTGTAAAAATCACAGAATAACATATGCTGATATATGACAGTATATTCAGGCCTGTCAAGCAAATGAAAAAAGTATTTGCATCGAGGACCAGACAGGCTGTATCAAACGATCTTGTATAAAGCTCCATTCGGGAGCCGAGTGACAGGATGTGTACATCGCCGGGGGCTCCAAATCTCGCGTTACTCTCGGACGTTTCTATTCGCCGAAAGTGAAACAGCCGGCCCCTGATGTGGCTATAAAGTTCCAGATCACACACAGGATATAAATGTAAACTTCACTACGACACAGTTCGATAAAAATGTAAACTTTACTACGACGCAGTTCGTTAAAAATGTAAACTTCACTCCGACGCAGTTCTTTAAAAATGTAAACTTCACTCCGACGCAGTTCGTTAAAAATGTACTTCACTCCGACGCAGTTCGTTAAAAATGTAAACTTCACTACGACGCAGTTCGTTAAAAATGTAAACTTCACTACGACGCAGTTCGTTAAAAATGTAAACTTCACTACGACGCAGTTCGTTAAAAATGTAAACTTCACTCCGACGCAGTTCGTTAAAAATGTAAACTTCACTACGACGCAGTTCGTTAAAAATGTAAACTTCACTCCGACGCAGTTCGTTAAAAATGTAAACTTCACTACAACGCAGTTCGTTAAAAATGTAAACTTCACTCGGACGCAGTTCGTTAAAAATGTAAACTTCACTCGGACGCAGTTCGTTAAAAATGTAAACTTCACACCGACGCAGTTCGTTAAAAATGTAAACTTCACTACGACGCAGTTCTTTAAAAATCATCCCGATGTGTCAAGCAATTGCAATATTAAACAAGCTGTCCAAACAAATACAATACCCGATGCATACGAGTCATCGCGTACTCAATATTGTTAAGCAGAAATCGGTCAATATTGCACATAAAGGAACAATCAAACTACATCATGGTATCATTTGTGCGAGAAGTGTCGTTTTAACAGTACTATTAATGTGTTTACACTAGACAATTCACATATAAGAAGCAATCGATAGTGAGCAGCACGATTTAAATCAGTCACACAACTCAATACTTCGTGATGCACCATTGGTACTATTGTCCTGTGTCCCACATGCAAATTGCGCCCCTTTCAGAAATAACCTGCACTTTTAGAGGACATCGATTTCATCTCAGTGACCATTTCGTTCTCAACTGACACACTCCGCTAAGTTTACCATGGCTAGGTCGCCACCTGCGAAAAGAACAATGTCGTTTTAGTGGAATCAGTTTTCGATTCAGTTGGTTCCACAATAATCACTTCAAATTGACCATTTCATGCTAATTTCAATTTAATCCATGTCAAGATTATTGTGTTTGCAAAGCATCCAAGGCCTGTTGTGGATATCGCCTTTGTGCTACATAACAATCGTTTTCTTGCTGTCAAATGTTTGAAGGCGTTCTAACATGTCAAGCTTCGAAAAAATCAAATGAACGTAACGTACTCTGCAAGTCAATCCCGTCCTATAGTTAAAGCCATTTCATTTTGTCCTTGAGGTATCAGCATTAAAATCAGATTTCATGTTGCTTAGTTGTGATGCGGGTGATAACTAAAGCACATATCTATCAAGTAGCGGGTAAAAATTATTCCTAAATAAAAACATTTACTCAAAGCATTGACGAGAGAGCCGAACTAGACAAATTCTTAAATGTCGCGACGAATATCATATCAAATACTGGTAGCTGATCTTTACGTAAGCAACAAGTTACAGCGCCTTGATGACAAAAACGTGTATTCTTGACAGAAAATAAAGTCAAACCGAAGTCGAACACGGCCAAATTACAATTAAAAGATCCGTCCAAATCAAATAAGCTTACTGCAATAATACAGGCAACATAATGTGATTAATCAATAACTCTATATTGTAGCATAGAACAATGATTTACCTCGGAAAGTTGGGATATATTTTGCCACTTTCAAAATGCACATCATCAAAATGGCGCTCGGTTCAACTAGCAGTGAAAAATAAAATAGATCCTGGAACACATTAATGAGCTTACAAGTAATGATTATATATTTACAACAAACACGATAGTTTGGACCGCATATTAAAACGTATCCTCAAGCTCAATATTACAACTCTGTTATCTTGTGTTGGTTCATATTGTACTGTGATTTGAGTTCTCAAATTCGGGACTACTTTTTCCTTCGAAACAGTTATTGGTGGTTGGTAGTGGTGGTTAGTTTGGGTCAAGGGTCGAGTCACAATGTCACGAATTGCTGTTGACAGAAGCTTGCAGATTTCATATGAGAACACACCGCACCCCACCCTTGCCAAAGTGCGCAACTCCCCTTGTCCCGGTTAATTTCAATTTTGAATTTCCATCACTGGAAGTGATAGTCCAAGCGAGTGTGTTCTATCCGATCCCATACATGCCATAATTATTCTAAATGATGTTATGCCATATTGTTATACCCTGCTGTTTTGTGCATACATTAGTGTAATAGGCATTTCTCCGACGCAAAGAAGCATTTCAACCGATAATTGAATGTAATACATTATGGCGCACTTTGAGTAACCCTGATGCATGGAATCTGCTGTTTCAATCTTCTTAGAAAAACATCAGCCTTAACTGATCTCACTAGTTAAACTTGTAGTCTTACTTCAGTGGTCTGGAATTAAAGTAAATTGGCAGGAGGTGACATGCCCTGGGACAATCGATTGCATTTTTATCTTTTTTATCTTCACTCACGTGTATATCCCTAGTTTTTCCATTTTTTTCTAGAAGGTGGCTGCTCAATCAGGTAAATCTAATCTTCTCATATTCAACCCAACTTTCGAGGCGCCATATAGCACATTAGTGTTGATACGCCATTAAACCGTATACTTACTTGTCTTATTTACCTTGCCACTAGTTGGACAGATGTTTCAAGACATGTTGAACGTTATGACGAACGTAATGGGACAGAAGGTGCGATGGTGGTACACGGGTCAGTGCTGAGGAGGTTAAATCAGAGCGATGTATGGTAGACTGAATCTCACTGGTGCTCATGGGAGTGAGCCAGGATGGGGATAGGGGATTTAATCATGGTTTTTTCCCGATTCTACCAGAGTTAGGTCGAAGGGTGATTCAGGAAATGGCTTATGTAAGCATGATTTAGGAACAAGAAGAATGGGTATTCACTGTCAGAGAACTGCATGTTCCAATCTACCGGGAGGTATCAGAACATCGTTCTGGATGTAACAGATTAAGAATGGACTGACTTAAGAGCATGGTTTTCGAGATATTTCTGACTCAATAGGACTCATAGTATGAGCCCTGTTAGTGTAGCAATAAGCTCTTTGGTGTGACTGCTCACAAAGTAATTCGATAGTTATTGTGGTCGAAAAATGCATGAATTATGAACCTTAATATAGCGATAAAAGAAATTATTGGTTTTCCGGTGAAAGACTGGCTTTTGTATGGAGCATTGTTGGTCTGAAAGAGCACCTGTCTGATAACCCCGCTAGAAGTTGAAGCTGGTAATTCGTAGCCTCATTTGACAGATCACGTGACCGTTCTCATCATGTGACATCATTTCTACTCTGTCCACAATCCTTCTCTTCCAGTGAATCTCAGGTACTAGACGCAGTATTTCATTATTTTTCATACATTTTATTTTTAATGTTATTAACAATTGTTCATTGTTCATTTAACACATTGTAATCAGTTGATCATTATATGATGCTACTAAATGATAAGACAAAGATCCCTAAATAGGCTTTATAGTGAAGTATCGGATTTTAGTTCCGACTCCGAGTGGGTGAATTTGAAGGTTTACCTAGTATCATCCTCTCTTAACTTATACTTAATTATACTAGGGGCATCTTTCAGCTTATAACATTAAAGATCATCTCCATCACATGCGCTTGCTTGCTTTTTACTATCCTACCATTAAGATCACACACAGCAGTAGTGATATTGGATACAGCGGGAGGCGCTTTTGAAGGTACAATCATGATAGGTTTCCCCATCCACTCGCCATCATTCATTTCCAGTCGAAGAGGAAATATCATCTTCAGTTGTTGTCATGGTTACCATGATTATCCTCATCATCTGGAAACGCATGTACATTGTCACGGGTGAAAGCAAAAGACGAAGCGACTTGTCCTTTAGCTGTTTATTGTCATAACACTCCTTCAACAAGCCTACCGGCATAATGACGCTCTCCCTCTCTCCTTTTATACACGCACATTCCATATCCATTTACTCAATACACGACATAATGGTTTTCAATCAGCCTTCCACTCACTCAATCATTCACGACGGCGAATTAAGATCTTCAGGTCACCGAAAGACACATTTGAAGCCGTCTGGCTTTCCTAGTTAAAGAGAAAAGACCAGTGAAAACGCTGACAGAAAACCGGTCTCGTCGAACAGTGACAGTGTACAACGTTCATTTAATTTCGGATCAACATCTGTTATTCCTAATAGAACCCCCTTTGCAATCATTATGATTGAGTGGTGTTTGCGATATATATATATTAAGTTATCTTTATGCAGTTAACCGGACTTTGCATTCTATCCGGACTGCAATACTATTATGCAGTTAGTGTGGAGCTGTCATACAACTTGGCTTAAGTCATATTCATGGTGGGTGACTTATCAGGAAAATCCTTTATTGTGGACAATGTCAATAAGTGTAACTTAATAGAAATGAAGTTTGATCTTACATTTCTTACATGTCTGTGGTTGCAGCTTTTACAGTGCTTCAGGTATACAACATCTAACGCTTATCAGCTTGTAGTCTCATTTGCTTTCAGGCCTAGTGTATGTGTTGCGGCAGTTGTAAACATAGTCATATATGCTGTGGTTTCCATTGTCTTGATTTGTGGCGACAGTTACGTGTTATTGTCCAGAAAAGCTCGAAGGCATGCTACGGGGCTTTGTAATGGATGACCCTCTCTCCCCTGATTTGTACAGTTGTAAAACCACATTTTGTTTAAACATATTATCCTTCAATGGAGTATGATAAATTGTCCTTTATTAAAGTGAAGCATATTTCTCTTTTGTCATAGCCAACCTTGACTACGTATTGCATGCGACACGCTATTATTTTCCAATTGATGATCACTTCACCCGAATCGTCGACTAATGCTGACGTGGCTTGGTCAAATGCAAGCGGTATGCACGTAAACTACCACGACCACAGAATTTCAAACTGAACTGTTGAATGAATACCATGCTCATATGTTCGGGGATGCCAAAGATGCCACATTAATTGAAAAATTCTTGTATTCATGTTATGTCTCTACTCATCTATGTTATGTAAAAATCTATGTGATATTGGTTCTATGTTATGTGCCATCTATGTTATTGGTTGTATTGGTTTGTTGTGCCATCTATGTGATGCATTGTTGTGCCATCTATGTTATGTATTGGTTGTGCCATCTTTGTTATGTATTGGTTGTGCCATCTATGTTATGTATTGGTTGTGCCATCTTTGTTATGTATTGGTTGTGCCATCTATGTTTGGTGCCATCTATGTTATGTATTGGTTGTGCCATCTTTGTTATGCCAACATGTCATCATTAACTGTCAATAATAATGAAATCCTGGATAACTATTTTGATTTGTAATGTTTCTTGCATATTGTTTTGCACGGCAAGATTCATTGTGTATAGTGGATTGGTTACTGGGCTCCAAAAAAACTTCTGTACAGACATGATAATTCATATTTATGAATGATTCATTCTGTATCCACTTTCAGGACAGCTTATATATTCAATAAGACAAATTGGCTTAACCATGATAAGTCAAAGGTTCATAAAGATCTCCATGAAAGTTCCGTTTCCTGCAACAAGATCTGTCCCTAGACTAAGTACCTGAGTACAGCTGATGTGAGGCAAACTGTTACAAACGATCAAGTCTGGGTCGAAACACGCATCCAAGGTCACGCGTATATCGCCGTGCGCAGATTCTGTCGAATATTTTGCATAATTTCACGCTGTGCACAAGAGACCACAGTCGTCGCCCGACCATTTCGAAATCTGTCCCGTCCCATGGGCTTTCTACCACTTTTAGTTGCCTCTCGTTTTCGCTTTTCCTCTTCTCGATCTATCCTCTCTCTCTTCTTTGGCTCCACGAACAAATTGATAGATGAGTTTACTTCATAATATTATAATAGCGTTCAGTTAGCTGGGGTATCACTTTGAGTTGTTAGAGAACTCACTTGAATAGCAAAAAGATTTCTTACAGAGAAGGACACAATTATTATCCATTCCGTCAAATAATGCATTGTAAGTATTGATCGTCCTATTCTATAATTTAACATACCATCTTGATATTTCAATAATGGTTGCAACGTCGGCACAGTTTGGTCGATGTTTGCTAATCTGATCACTGGTATCTGTGCATGTAATTTATAACATCCCGATTACTAGGTTGAAACCGATTTAACAAGCTTGGTCAGTCAACCTGATAACACTTCTCAGCCCCCGAGTTCATAGGTCAACTTGATTGATCACATGGCGTCCACAGGTCGTGCATCCGTTAACTGGACTAAGGAATGGATGCTCGACATCAGGGGATGGTTGATACTATTTTATTGACGTAAACTGAACACAATTATCGCTGCTGTTAGCTGTGAGTCTTACACTAAAACAACCACTGTTATCACAGCTTATACGCCCAACAATCCGAATCAACTGATGATAAACAATCTTCAGATTGCTAGTGGGTCATTCATTTATTGCTGCCTGGTCCGCTTTGACGAATAGACAAAGAACTTTGCCCATGGTTTTTAGTCCGGTCTAAAGCCAATCGATAGCCAATCCCGTGACGGACGTGATAGCCATATATCCCGTGACGGACGTGATAGCCATATATCCCGTGACGGACGTGATAGCCATATATCCCGTGACGGACGCTGTCTGAGGTGATGTTTTTGCACACATAGCTTACGCTTTTGCAATGGCGACGGTGCTGTTGGCTCGCTGGTCGGTGTCAATATAGGGACGTGCCATTTCAATCACGATTATGCTATACCAGTAACAACTTAATGCGTAACGTCAAAGTAATTGCTTTACTGGCAGAGAGGAAAAGTATTGCCAGCCTTTCTTGTATGACTTACAATTAACAATGAGAGAAATCACAATCAGGATATAACCAAGATGTCAATATAAAAATGATTCATAATTTGATGAAAAACTAGTTTATAAATTGGTAAAATATCATCCCTCTCTGATGCACGAAGTGAGTTGATAACACTGTCATTATCCTCATAGACGTTCTGCGATAACACTG
>CM067355.1:32802560-32812560 GCA_034190875.2 Urechis unicinctus
GCCAGTCATGCTGTCGGTCTATATTATGAATACGCTGTGTGAATATATAATATTGTATTTGTAATAATTGCCCATAATTTTGGACATGTTATGACGCATGCGTATTGTTTTTAGAGCAGACATAATAATAATAGAACCGATATAATGTAAATGGTAATATCCGGGTTTGACGTCATATCAGCATCAAGGTGATATCGGATATCGCGACTGTAATGGATGAGGATGATAGGATAAGTGCAGCGCCCACTTGGAACAAACCCGTTGTCCAGACCGGTCTGCTAAAACCACGCCGATGGGTCTAGCATGATACTGTTGAGCTACCTGGTAGGGTACATCCTACCTCCAGAGATGGGACAACAAATTCACGTAATCAACCGATTCAGGTTTTCACACCTTGGTATCGAACCTATAACCTGTTGGTCGAAAGGCGACCCAGTAAACCACTGCGCTAGGGGGATCAATTGGAAACGACATAAGCTAAGGCCATGGCGACTGTTCAAATGATTGAAAATTATTTATCATTTGCTATATTTCCTAGTTACTAGGGGTTACATTAGGTCGAACCTGCATGTCCTGATAAATGTGTATTAATCATGGCCATTTCAGAGTATAAGAAATGCTCCCATGGCTCCTGAATACACTTTTGCATGATTATAATATCGATCCCAATATCTAGATCTTAATGCCTATAAATATAACATGTATTTGTGCAACCAAGGACAAACAAAAAGTAAAACATTTGAGATAATAGCACTTGATGGAAGAAAATGCTTACTAATGATGTCCAAAAATGCACATAACATATGGTATGATAATGCTGAGCTATAACTGACGCCTTTGAAAACCTTCCAGGGGTCCTAATGTATACCGCTCTGAGGAACAGGAAGCCTGCTTGATACCGAATTTGTGAATTACAGAGACGTATAATACGATTGGCGCTAAAGTCACATTTCGACAATCCATCTCTGATGTTGTGTCCTCTAGAGGCGATGTCCTCCAATTGTGCTGCTAACAACGACCTTCATTCAACTACTGTCAATTGTATTTGCCATGACGTAATTTTGATGATGATGATGATTTCATGAACTCACACTCGCTCTCTGTCACTGACATAAAGTGGTAAATGGCCCAGCCTGATAAAGCAGCACAGGCATCTCTTACGCAATAAGTTACTAGCGTTAATCAAAATTTGGAATGACACCTGTTGCTCGCACGGAATGACGGACATGTTTTGTCATCCATTATAGAGTAGTGCGATGTCCTTGTATGGATGTAGAATCAACGAAAGTCTGATCGATATGTAACATATGGGGAATTCTACTACAATTGATCGCCTCAACGTCTAGTATGAGGAAAGCGTGACTGTTGGTCCTTCATCCAACATCTCTTTGGTTGCCACATTGCGACATCGGTAGAAATAGTGCCATCTTACTGGACGAGGCAATCGCGCAATAAATTGTCTATGTGGTTTTGAAATAGACGTCATGACGGGACCGAGCCTGCCAAGCGTAGCCATTAGATCTGTAGTTTCACTGCTTCAAAAGGTGATATCATCCACTACAGCAACACCAATGCCACAGTATTTCCCACCTCCAGCACCTAAGTTGATTGATTCCCTTTAAAGGCAAAACAAATGTTTGAAGTGAATCGTTATTAAGTGCTGAAATATAGCTAAAACTTAATGTAATTTTAGTCGTCTTTGTGGGCATGGGCGTATGTGCATGTGCGTAATTGTACGTATATGTATGTATGTATGTATGTATGTATGTATGTATGTATGTATGTATGTATGTATGTATGTATGTATGTATGTATGTATGTATGTATGTATGTATGTATGTATGTATGTATGTATGTATGTATGTATGTATGTATGTATGTATGTATGTATGTATGTATGTATGTATGTATGTATGTATGTATGTCTGTATGTATGTATGTATGTATGTATGTATGTATGTATGTATGTATGTATGTATGTATGTATGTATGTATGTATGTATGTATGTATGCATGTATGTGTGTATGTATGTATGTATGTATGTATGTATGTATGTATGTATGTATGTATGTATGTATGTATGTATGTATGTATGTGTATGTATGTATGTATGTATGTATGTATGTATGTATGTATGTATGTATGTATGTATGTATGTATGTATGTATGTATGTATGTATGTATGTATGTATGTATGTATGTATGTATGTATGTATGTATGTATGTATGTATGTATGTATGTATGTATGTATGTATGTATGTATGTAGATCTAGATCAGCTGTAGGTTTACAGTTTGGGTTATGTGTGTTGTGGATTCGCGCATTAATAACGATATAATAACCAATTAGGAGAAAAGTGAAAAGTGAATTTATAAACCAGTAACACATGTATTGAGTATATTAAAGAGCTGAATGGTTCCTAGTTTTGTTCAGTCTATGTTTATGTTTATATAGGTATACAACCGTATATTAGGTACCTGAATAATGATATACTTCCGATGATGTTAGTTAATTTAGTATGCTGTGAATCGATGTTATGAAGTCACAAATTGAAGCGCCGATGACGCCTTTGTTTGTGTGACCCGAGCATCATCGCGGCTTGATGGGAGCGGAATCAGAATACACCAATGTAAATTTGCATACACTTGATAGATACCCTTTAAGCACTGACACTTAGTCACGCAGAGGCACACATATTCCACAATGATGGTTATGAAACCGGGAGTGGCTCCGGATTTCCGGTACCAGCGTGACATCAAACCAGCTTAGCACAACTCGTTAACGTTCACAACATGTCTGAGCGTTAAGGCACGCCTTTACAGTAAGCTCATAACGCCATTTATTGCGTTTCTACTCGAGGATGCAGATGGAAGTTATGTTAATGTTACGCATCGATATATTTCTATGCGTATTTAAAACGATGAAACAAATGACCTTCCAGCACATACAATCATACAGCTGCGGCAACGGGGATATTGAACATGAGTTTATATGAGCCGTTTCAGCCAGAATTGAAGATATTGAATATGTCTTGTTATAGAAAGACGATGTGATACTCGCACACAGGTACATAATTAGGGGCACAAGTCTACATATTGTGTGTTTTACCTATGATTGCTATGTCTCCTATCGGTTGGTATGATCGTGAGCCTGAGTTGGAGCCGTTATAACGTTTGCATGGATCAATGCATCTTCTGAGGCTATTATGTTGTACACCAATCAGCTAAACAAGTATTGAGCATGTTGCATCAAGACGTTAACAGAAAGTGTATGAATTGACATTCAGATATACTGAGAGCTACACATATCAGCGTTCTTTACACCTTTTATTAGCAGACAAAATGTATGCGGACAGAGGGTGGAAGATGAAATTTGCCCATAACATTTGATACGGCCAATCAAAAACTGCTAATTCATGACACACATTGCAATCGAACAATCCACTCTTCAAGAAATAATCTGGAGTCTAGCCCAGCTGTTAATCAAATGTTATGTATAGATTGAAGTGCGAAGAATCTTCAACCACTCCACTTGTATGAGCTGCTCACGCGCTCACATTGCTCATCAACCATTGGTTACTGGCTTCATGTGTATAATCTCTCTTGTTTCTGATCTCCTGTGTTTAAGTGACACGCAACCACCTTGTAACACTGATGTGGATATGTAGTCTACGTCCCTGACTCCAGGGCTTCCGCTACGCTGTTCTCCACAGGGTCTGCAATACACACAAGGTGTTGATGTGATGCGCCCGATTATTCATCAGACCTGTTTGACTATATTCGTTCCAATCACCGCCGAGGTCGTGACCCGAATGGATATCAACTGCCGCGCGCGGCCCCGTCACCAGGTTCTGACGCTAACTTGTTACATCCGCCCTTTGTTTCCTGCGATGTCATCTACAATATTGAATAGACATCACACATATTGTGATCTGACTAGTTGGGGAGAGGGATATGGGTAAGTTCTATAGTCGCAATATGTTTCCTCATCTCAGTGTAAACATTTAACACGAAATGCTAAATCAAGATCGCTGTCAGGACAGGTTTTGTGTTTGGCCGAGCCAGTGTTAACAGGAGGCGGGACAGCCAGGTTGTGACGTCATAAAAACTTGGCCAGGGGTAAAAATCACAAGATCCACCGAGCCTTTTTGACAACATGCTGTTGGCGTCGCTGTTGGTGTGATAAAAACTAGTTTGCCACTATGAATCACGGAGTCAGTCGTGTACAATTGGAGGAACACGCATCTACTTCAGTGTGCATTTGTTTGATTTAGGCTGTTTGTTAAGGATTATGCCATGGCAATGGTGATCATTCAGACAAAGAGTTGCTCTTTTCAGGTGATCTACAAACTGACGTGTTCTTGTTTTCGCCTGTCAAGGTGTTGTTGTTGACTTGGTGTCACGTGGGCTTCGTAATAACCGGCTCAAGTCTCAAATGAGCGATTAAACCAGAAATATCATCGCAATGGTTGATCAAGTTAACTCGCACATAATCACTGATTTGCGGGAAAAAGTTAATTATTGTTGATGAAATTGCAAATTGATTGACATACGCATGCAATCAGCCCTTTTGATGTGCATTCATGACTTTAAAGGAAGAGATCGTTGATAACCTTTTGTCTGCTTCATGATTCGCTATGGTAAAGGTCTAGAACTATCACATGACAAGGGGTATGATCGCGTAACAGAGCTCTAACTGATACTTTTCACATAGCATCGCCATTGTTAAGTCGCTATATTGTCCCGCGTCCTATGAACTTTTGCCGGGAGATGATGGTAAACTTCTGGTCACGAGTGTGTCTCCGCCAGGCTGAGGTTCATCAACATATGTCATCCTGTGTGTTTTGAAGCAATCAGGTGGGTTTTTTTAACAGTTCAACCACTTGGTCATAAATGCTTAAATATCAACGAATTGCTTAACGCAAACTGTATTTCCGATTCTCGGAGGCTTTTCTACTTGAATTGATAAAATTCTTCATTCCATCAAGCAGTGGAATAACTATCAATGTATTGGCGGCATACAAGGACAGAGTGTGTGATTTGCTTTACTTTCCAAAAGAGTTCATTCACGACGGTCAGTCCGCATGTTGTTCAGCATGGATGCAGCTGGTGTCCCAGGCGCAATAACGCGTTTCATTATTTGGATACCTTTTTGGAATGCAATTCTAAATATAGATATATGATTACCCTTTAGTCGAAGTTCATTTGCTCATATGCCTTGGTAAACTGTATACAACGACGCCCCTTTCTGACACTTTTTACACAGTTCAGATAGTCAAGCCCAGGTCAAGCTATTACGGTGATGTTCAATTAATGGAGAAATCTAACCAATTATTAATCTTCACCTGTAAAATAATTTATCTGCAGCGAGTTCTCAAAACAGTTGTTGGACGGGTATTGTTATACATGGAACATGTGGTACAGTACCCACGGAACAGTCACGTGATTAGTCACTTTTGGCTGCCAACGTTAGAATATTCCAGCCAATCAAGACCAAATGAACCAAACATTTCAGGTATACTCGGTAATCTTTGGAACGAGGAAAGATCACAGATGCATCAAGCAAACGAACAGCCTCCATAACGGATAGATCCGTCTGTGCATTTGATGAAACCTGCTTTAGCAATGAACGTGGGAGTAGGGATACAATCACAGAACATTGGCATGTTACAATCGAAAATCACTTGATGTACTGCACAGGTAAACTTACGTGGTCTGTAACACATTTTATTCAGCCACATATGTGACGGCGTACTCTCCATTACTACATAATGCACCAGCTATTACAACTCTCAGTAAATTCAACCCCTACACCGAGCCTGTTGTCATGGGAAACAAGGAATAAAACAACAATGTGGTAGGTCACTGCTTGATAAGTGACACCTGTCGTGTCTTACATTTTCACTTAATATTTCTGAAGATCCTTGGTATCCAACTTAAGGTTATCTGCTAGTCGTACTTATGATATCCGATTCTTGCATCTCATACAAGATCCTTCAAGCAACTCTATCAATTATATGGTTTTGGCTGCATTTTGTTGACACAGCTGGTAATGTGATAAGGAAGAGGTGGTTGCTATGGAAACGAATGGGGTTAACATGAGCGCGTCAGGCAAAAACAACAGCAACATTACTGCAAATGTCGAGATGGTTTTTCAGAGGTATCTTGTATTTCAATGGACAGTCGACGTAGGATCTTACATCGTTTGCTTCGCTTGGGTACAAATTACCGTAATTGAATGTGCCAAGTGGGCGAATCGAAATTGTTTCAACTTTGTACGTCACCATAAACTTCTTATAGTTCGTCATTCTTGTCGGGACCAACGATCTGAATGACAACAACTACCGATGTTGATCCTACAATATTTGACGAATTATGCATTCCAGTTATTTACTTTTGCTTGATTTAATGATGATTATGTATGTAGAATGAATGTTCGTTTCTACAGTGCTCGCCAAACAATCATGGCTTTTTTTATTGCATCCAGGTACAAATTATGTCACAAAGTATCAGATTTCTTAAAACCTGATACAACGTGCAGATTCTGAAGTTCTAAACTAACAAGCTCTATTCTTCGTGACAATAACTTTTATCTAAAACCTGACCCGTTAAGAAATTCTTGAATAGAATCCACGATATACAAGTGATTACAACCCTATGTATTAAGCAGCTGATTGGCTTACCATTCAACGAAGCATCTATTCCAGTGACAATTACAATGATGGGCGGGAATAATGGAGCCAATTGGACATATAATCACCTGCTTCGTGTTATCAATTAACCCGTTGGTGTGCTCGCGGAATGCCTGCGAAATACGAAGATGGTCTGACGAATTACTTAACTGTTGTATTTTTTGTAACATAGCTGTATTTAGAGCAACCCTCTCAATTTTATCACATTAGAGCGACGTCAAAAAATATGAACAAAATTTACCTAATTAATCCAGCTGCCCTTTGATCTGTAATTTTTTATTTGTACATGAAATCTTGGATCTGAGGAATGGCGTCTATAGGTTGGATGTCATGGATGCAGAACAAAACTGTCAATATTCTGTTCATATTCTGCAATATATCTCAATCGCCGCATTCTATAACAGGAGCCAACGAAATGCTTTACATAGGGTTGCAATCATGTGGTAATTATATCAGCGTGAAATGCAAAAAAACTTCACCAACATTGTCGGCATGATGTGATAAAATCGTAATGTGGTCGTAATTAGCTTCTTCCCGTAGACCTAATTAGTCAACATACCTAGCTGAATGCTAGCATGTGTATTATTATAGAAAACGTATCGTGGTTATTGTAAATACAAGCCGCATCTATACATAATCAACCGATGGTATCGTTGTTATGCAGTAATTCAGCCTTGTGTATCACCACCAACACCTCGTTCCTTTCAATAATTCGTTAGTTCCCATCCACCGTCCGCATTGATGTCGCCGCCACGTTGGCTTTGTATACCTTACATTCATTGACAATTCATAACAGTAGCGATATCTGTGATGGTTGTGATAAAAGAAGATTATTATTGATTTCATCACAGACTGTTAGATATATCATCACTAACCATAACAAGCAATTAACTATTGGATTGTATCCGAAGGCTGATTGAAATCGCACTCAGTATTCTCGATAATTCTACTGCCGAAGACAGTATAAAATTGTGTTATAATTGCTTTACGCATGCGCCCCACGTTGATCGATCTATGCTGAGCATGCCGACAATAAGGACATCACATCCGCCATTGTCCCATTGATACAGCAGGTCACTTACCTTCTCCTCATTTCAAGCGAGATTTTGGTTTTTGCCAGACGTAGAGCTATAACTGACACTTGAACTAACCACAACAATTCAGGACCAAGTGCCTAAACAAAACATTCTCAGTTTAAACAATAAATTAATATTACCACTTAAGTGTTGGTCACGGAATTGTACTCGACTGTATATCGGCCATTTGTACAGTGTTGTTTTGTTTATGGCGATGTTTGTTTGTTTTAGGTTGGTGTGGTAGCCAAATTTAAATATTAGGTTGCAATGATAACTTATTGGCAGTGAAGGGTGCGTTTATTGTTTAGCAAACGTAGACCTGCGACACATATGTCACACACCGTGACTGTTGAGAATTCTAACATTTGGCCAGTTATGAGCGCTCTGTTTAAATTTCCAACCAGCTTCGTCGCACCATAGGTTTTCCAAGATATTCACCAATTAATTGAACAGCGTTTTTCCAACGCTTTCGAATCACATTACGCTTTTTATTGAACTCACATAGGTATATGATGGTGCCCAACTGGCATTTTGGAGGTACATAGTGATGGAAATGTTGTACATAACCGGATGTTGCTCAGAACATGGTATCTTTAATGATTGATGGGGCGGAAATGTTTTTCATTGAAAACTTGCTTCAGGCTAACTATGCCTTTCGGTTGGCTTGCATGCCTTTGATTGGTTATTCCAGGACGTGAATATTACGACGGATATGACGAGGTAACCTTAGGAGCTTACCAATCTAAAGGTAGTGGATCGATCATGGACACTACTGAGCCGTCCCCCCACTTACATATCTCACTACCTAACCATCTCACCACTTGGCCGTGTCACAACCAAGCCGTCGCACCCCTGAGCCGTCTCACAACCAAGCCGTCACACCACCTAGCCGTCTCACCACTTATTCGTCCCACAACCAAGCCGTCACACCACCTAGCCGTCTCACCACTTTATAGTCCACAACCAAGCCGTCCCACCACTTAGCCGTCTCAACACCGAGTTGTCTCAACACTGCTTCGTCTCACCACCTAGCTGTCTGATTTTCTCAACCAATTCCGAGACAAAGCGGACAAATATTCGGGCCGTACTGCAATTAGCACGGACGGCTTTGAACATGGGGACAGCTAGTTGTCGATAGCTGTTAGTTGCTTTTTTTCTTCTCTGCCTCACTTTCTGCCCCGTAGGCAATTACAGGAAGTACTTTGCGCATTATATTTATTTGAATGCTTTATTGTTTTGTTCTAAATTAATTGATCATTGTGTTAGTACCGTCGTCCTTGATTGAGTTGATGATGTTTACACTGCAACCGAATAATTTGCGATAGTGTTGTTAACTGTGAAGAAATCATTTGTCGTTTACTGACAGGTTTGCGACTTGGCTAACTGATATGTGCAAAATGCTTTTTTATAGTATGCCATGAAGTCTATAGAATAATGCCTCATAATGTCACGATATAGACACGAAGTTGCGTGGGCAGCGGTTACACTGGGACAAAGTATTGATTCTGCTAATAAGCATTGAGCGTCATGATATGCATTTCTATGGCTTTTTTTCACAATTTTACCTGTTTGCTATTAGTTTTGCTTACTAGTGTCAAGACGCCAATATTAATTTAATTATTGACTATTTGGCTTTTCGAATACCAAAATAGCGTCACAATCAAGACATTTGGGCAACAGAAAGAAAGACAAAGCCACAGGCGAATAGCATCGAATTACCAACAAATACATTTAAAGGTGTTCATTAACTTCAACTAGTATTAAACAATGCATAAACACTCATCCAGACTGTACCTGGAGGCATATAATCCATCTCCAGCCTTTGTTGCAGCTAACCTGATAACCATTTCAACGTAAGAACATGACAGTCATCTCTGGGTCTTTGTTGACGTGTTGAATGGGAGACTGAATGCATTGACATTTGAGTCCCAACTGCTGTTTTAATACGACAATACTGGTTGTCCATTATAGTTTAGGAGGAACGTGGGAAGGCCTTTCTATTTTACATGCATTGCACACCATTCAAATGTAATTTCCATCAAGCTATCATTTGTATGGTAACTGCACCACCCATGCTGCTTGCATTGTACGTTTTTCTTACACCTTATAAGCAAATGGCATTTTTAGAACGTTATTCAATTGACAATAAGTTGCAATTCTGTGCTATACGCAGTTTGCTTGTAACGCACACTTTATATAGAACAACAGCAACTGAAGCAGGATCAGCTGCAT
>CM067355.1:32816475-32903075 GCA_034190875.2 Urechis unicinctus
CGTCACACGTTGATAATGTGAAATTACAAGAGAGGTGCGTTGACAAACTCCCAATTTGCTGATGCGTCGTCTCGCAATAGTGTGGTGAATCAGCATAGAAAACACCATTCGTTTGTTATTCACCATAGGAAATACCATTCGCTTGTTATTCATCATAGCAAACGCCATTCGCTTGTCATTGTTCCTTATAACATCAATCAAATCTTAGTCTAGCCTAATGTTGATGATGTTAATACCGAAGATCTTGTTGCAATATTTCTCTGACAATAACATGATACAGAGTGCAGCCCGGGAAACAGCTATATAACCGGGTAGGTGCAGTAACGATGGCACGGCATCAATTAAACTGTCTGTGAAGTTGTCAGAATAATACAAAGTTACTGATAGAAACTGGCCTAAAATCAGCTATGTCTCTGGGGTGGACATCCTTTAATGTTACATCATGACTAAGAAGAAACACGTATCACTTTAAATATCCCATGGTGTTAATTTCCATCATAATCTTTCAGCATGCACTTTTTTTAAAATAACGTATCCGTTTTGCTTGAATGGTTTCATGCCATCTCACCGATATTCACGTATTGCATCTTACGTAATGATTTATTTCAGCTTATTCATCATCATGTTACTCGTCTTTGGAATGGCTGTATATCGACTTATTCATCATAACCAGATATTCATCATCTTTATTGCTGCTTTATGTCAGCTTATTTATCCTAACTAGATATTCATCATCTTAATTACTGCTTTATGTCAGCTTATTTATCATAACCAGATGTTCATAATCTATAGTACTGCTATATGTCAGCTTATTCATTATAACCAGATATCTTCACCCAAAATGCTGTGACATCTTTCAGCGGAGGTGAGGTACATTATATTAAGCTCAATTTTTGTGCTGTAGCTTTTGTCACAGTGATGTCAATCTTATGAGGGCTACTTTATCTGCTGAATGAACTAGGAAAGATAATATAGGGTGAAACTAGAAAACGCGTGTGCTATGCCCAGCGGTGAATTACACGAAGCAGATCAACAGAGTATGCTCCAAGCCACGTTCATGCATTGATAATGTGCTAAATTATCTGTGACAATCTCCGGGGTACTATTAACCTGTTATGGTATCGCAAGATTGTTCATCTTAGAATTATATTGACAGAGGTCGTAGGACAACGCATACAAACACATGTCGCACATGCACGCACGCACACACACGCGCACAATCGCACAATCGCACACACACACACGTATACACACACACACACACACACACACACACACACACACACACACACACACACACACACACACACACACACACACACACACACACACACACACACACACACACACACACACACACACTCACACAAGCCATAGCACACCCTGCTGCATGCTGATGGATTCTTCATAATGTGTTATTGCAAGTGTGCTCTGTTATCAACTCGTCTTGATCTTGTTCATTGCTCCTTGGAAAAAATCGTATCCTATCGAGCCGGAAATATGACTCGTGTCAGATCAATTTTATTATATCAACGCATAGCTTTTGTTGTACAGCGGTGCACTGAAGGACACCATTGTTCACTGACATCAGGCTGTTTCCAGATGTTGTACATTACAACTAAACTTGTAACCTATGTATATCTAAATCCCCATGGTTGGGTACGAACACTTTGTAAGGAATGGGGTAGTCGAATCTGATGTCTGAAGCATGCATATTGACAATTATGTGCTACGAATGTCTTTGATATGGATTTTTATTTCATACTGTATATGTTTCTTCAATTTGAAATCTTTATATGGTTCAATTAGGGTTTTGAGGCAGGTCTGTAAAATAGCAATTACACCATTCTGAGCACTTGACATTTGCTGTGCCGCCCCAGACTAATCATGACTTGTCGTAAGGAGTGCATTTTTTCAAGCTTCACGCATACATGCAAAGCTTGCACTTGATCAGCTTTTTTTTTCTTCGACAAGCCTATACAAGACCGCCGGCCCACGCTGTATAACGGAGCAGTTCGTCTCAAAAAGTTCTTGTGCACAGGTTGGATATCGGGTCATTTTACGATTACGCTCACATGGCATCTCAGGTAGACTTGAAAGATGTTCCATGCAAAACCTTGTGATTTCACTCAATGAAACATATAAGCGTGATTGACTGCGGGCAGCTGCTCCAATTACTTTAAGGTACTGGTAGAATACAACAGCAGACTATACCCATTAGCTTCTTATTGATGGAAACACAAATGAGCAGCTATGCTACAAAAACAAGTTTGCGAGCCTTGTTGTTTCCATTGTTTCAATTCTTAGTCCCTCATGTCTCTTTGCTGTATCTGCTGTGATTGTTGCCAAATCGAATGCGTGAGCGCGAGGTTCTCTTTTCCTCCAGGCTGCACATAGAAGCTTTAATCAAACAGTGAGAGGTACAAACAAACTGGAACTGGGGAGCATTCCAATATGATTGGCGCATGTAGACTCTTCAATGATGCAAATGAACTATATCAGATACAAAACTGCTAATACAGCCATTCTCTTTTTCATACACCATTCAAAATAATGCAGATATAAATTACCCATATTGCTTTTCTCACTTCAGTGCCCCTCGGCTTGAGCAACGTGCATGAATTGTAGGGGAATAAATTTACTAAAATATGTTCTAACAGTGAACAGCTGATAAAACTGCCTTTGATAGTGGCCTTTGTAATAAAATGAAATCAAATACCTAAATACGGTCGATGATGCGTTTCCACAGGAAACCCATTATTGGTTTGTTAGGTAATCCTATCTTCAACAAGGCTAGAATATAATTAGTTGTGCGTGCATTGTATTCTATAACAGGTTTGCTATGTTCCTTTATCATCATGGCTCACTGACAAGCGACCCATTTGGTTGAACTCACTTCTGATCTGGTCAATCATTTTGTGCTTTGTGGCACAATCAATGAACTGATACTTATATTTAAATTTATTGGTACGACACATTTTCATGTAAATGTGCTTGGGTAAAAAACATAATACTGGCATTGTTAATGTAAGATAAATGATATTGGCGCGTTGTTTTATAATTTGATGATGATAGTAATTATTTCAACCTAAAACCGAGGACCAAGATGTGCATCCATGCCGTGGATCCACTAAGGTTGTGTAGAAGAACACTTAACTTGTCAAATCATCATTCACATAATCGGACATCCGATCTACAATAACAGATCAATCACCAAACATAACGCAACGCCTACAAGCGATCAAATATAACGAGAAATTATACAAAAACGCCAGATGGCTTCATATATTTAACAGACTCGAGCCCCAAGGCCTAAGATCAACAGTCCCGTGTGCTTTGGTGCATTCTATAGTATCATAGCCTGATGACTGGCGTGTATTTTACATCATTTTACGATCACCACACAGCTTGTGTGAGTAAACCCTCTTAGCATAGCTGTAAACTTTTTGTTCACTTCTAGAAATGACTGGTAGATTGCACTGAAAGATATACGATATAAACTTTCTATCAATGGATGCATCAACTAAACTCTAATTATTGTCCGAGTTACAAGCTGAAGCATTTTTAAATAACTGGAAGTTAACTTGTCGTGAGTAACAACTCATAGCGTTCTATCTAACACCAACGTTGTTCTTAAAATTGTCATTTGAGAGCATGTCCTTGAGCACATTCAGCTTCTCTTACTCAATCAATGTTTCGTGATATGTTTCATGGATATCATTAGCAGGAACAAAGGTGTTATGCTTGTTATATGCTACAACGATGGCGTGTGTTTTATTTTACAGTTGTCCACAGCAATTCCAGCAATCTGGCATCGGTACTATTTATCTTGATAAAAAACTTTATCCTACATGAACTACATCAAGTTGCCTTATGCATAATTGCGGGACGATGCTAGACTAGCAGCCCTTTATATGGAATTATCACTATGTATATTCTTGATCAGTTCTGTATCAGTGACTGATTAGTCATGGATGCACCATATATGGTATAAAATGGGATATGTGTTTATCTACTGCTAAAAGTGTCATGTTGATTCAAAAGTAACTCTTATCCCCAACCTACCATTACATTGGGAAGCATAAGTGATAGTAATATTGATTTCATAGAATCGACGAATGGTACTATTGGGAAACAGCCTCTCACTAATTGCTGTTCCCCACTCAAAAGCTGCTCTCGTGACACAAGCGCCTATGCGCCCATCTAGTCCGCTAAGACCTCCAAACGATTCATATACCCCCAGACACCTCCGTATACTCCCGTGACCCAGTTAACAGTAGTGCTGTATGTTCCTAAACCCCTTACGCATCCTACTCCAACGCGAGAATGCTCTTCTGTCCTTACCCACCAGGCGACCATCATCCTACACCATGGTAACTGTCCCGAGAAAAAGTTATTGTATTCTTTTCCACATTTGTTTTGGAAAATTTCCTTAGCGTGTGAGGATGTTGTACATGCAAGTCTGACAAAATTGTTATGGTTAGAAACCCCAACAGGATAGGCATTATGTCATGTTGCAGTTTGTCAGGTTGGCAGTATCATAATTATACGTCCGCCTAGGGCTAAATCAGATCATTCTTTGCAGCAAAAGTTTATATATTAGACTGTAGGACAACATTTTCTTGGAGGATCGTTTTTAACTGGTAAGATAAAAGTTCTATTCCACATATAGATTACTATCGTTTACGTAGTGAGAATATCTCCTCGAATAACACCCGCTTTGTGGTATTCTGAGTATCATGACAGAGTTCTTCGGTATTTGTTAAACGATAAGGTATGGAGAGAAGAGGTGAGTTTCCCAAACAATGCAGGTCAAATAGTTCATTGGGATGTTCCAATAAGCAGGGTTGATAGATTCAGCGGGATGACATAAAAAAAATTTAAAGCATTTTAAGCATGGCAACAGTTTCTGTCACACACGCAAAATGGCTGTGAATCGTGCAAATGACTACAACAGTCCAATTGATTTTTTAAATCAGGTTAATTCCACATCGACTAATTTAAAAAAAATGTGAGCTACTCAGACTCGCCAACCTGTGAAAAAGGTCGCAATATGAAATCTCCCAAGGACGCGGATCGTTGCCGTGACATTGAAGCTATATGGGGTTGAGGGATTTCTCTGGGAAAATAAGCTGAATATATGGTGTCTTTAAATTAACCGTACCATTTTATTCTTGGTCCCACAGAAGAGATAATCATACGGATGTGTAGAGGTGAGTTTTCATTTATGTGGATCCGAGTGATAATCTAAAAGTTATTCGAGTTATCCGATTTTGAAGCGGCAAAATCGACTTTTATTGCCTCGATATATCAAAAGAACAAAATGTATCATCGCATCGTTTGTTTTGTCAGTGGTCATTTACATGAGACTACCAAACGGCCCAAAAACGGCCCTGTCCAAACGAGATCAGCGCCGCGTTTGTCGCCGTGGTATCGGTCCCAATGACAGCACAAGTTTCATGAATATTTTGAGCGCCTATAAAACCGTCAATACATGTCCGATGGTAATACAAATTGGGTCACATGTACTCCGTGACAGCTTAAGTCAGATCCCCAAATTTCAAACAAAGTCTAGTACTGTGGTGCAGATTTGAGTTCAAATGGTCAAGTGTGCAATTTGATTGAATGAGCTTATGCGTCCAGACTCCGTAGGTGGGACACCGTGTGAATACAGTTTCTTCAAAATTCATTTTGCAGGTCTGACATATAAGTCATCATGTCGTATGGGAAAAGGATGGTAAGTTATTATTTCATTTATCAGTAACAGTGTTCCCCATTCCCCGGTTTTATTGACTGAAGTCTACACTAGAACATTTGACGTTTTCTGCAGTTGTAAGCATATTAAATATGGTTCACATTATTATGATAACAATGTATGAGCTAGGTCAACATCTTAATTTATTTCAGCTTCGTGCTTTGTGTGAGGGGTTTATTAACTTGCACATGGTAGCCAGCACGCGTTGCAGGTAAATCCTACCGCCATGAACGACGTGCGTAGCCCATTGGAGTTTGCCGGCGAGGTTTTGCAAACGCTTTAGAGAGGCACGGCGTTTTGTGCGGAATTGCTACAGATGTTGTTTGAGCGATTGTCAGGTATACTTGGTGGCCAGCTCTGCAATCTTCTCCGTATAGTTGAGGTATAAGTTAATGTCCTGAAGGGACAGATCGCCTCGCGCCATGAGTTCTCGCATGATTGTTAAGCTGGCACGCATCCACTTTAGCGACGTGATAGATTCCAGGCGGGGTTTGCTGGTACCTGATTGGAGGACGACGCGCTCATTACCGTCACTGAATATCACGCACTCCGATAACGGGAGAGAGGGAATGTAGTCCGTAATGGCCAGGTGACGAGTGAGCTTAGCAAAATTAATGCATAGTCTGTAATGTGTCAATTATATTAATTTTGCAATGAATTCTGTAAAATGCATGTGCCTTTGTTTATTAGATACTGAACCAGCTGCCTAAGCAAGTACCAGCTATGCAACAAAACAGCCTGTGATAACAAGCCCTGTAAACCCCAGACTTAAAGATGCCAACAAAACCAACTTGATTTCTAGTGACTCAGAGTCAGATCAGGATGTCTCAAGCAGAACATGCATCAAAGATTCAAGTGAGTATTTTTCATTCCTCTGTGGTCTGTTTAATAGTCACAAGGTATAGCCCAAAGAAAGGCTTCTTTACATTATAAATGAATTCCAGTTGAGTGACCTTCATCTAAGAGTCACTACCTACTGCATGGTCTATAAAGGCTTGTGCTATATTACGAATGTCATTACAAGTCTGCTATAACTAGAAGCTAATGGAAGGAAATATGAAAACAATATATCAATGCACATGCAGACCACTTCTAATGGGATACACGGCGGACCCAAGCTCTACCACCTGCCTTCAGAAGTTATATTCAGCTCCCCAGTCCAAGGAAACTACTCCCAGGTATGATATATATACTTCAGAATATATTGTATTAATCAGGATAAATTTGACAGAAAGATCATTTCCAGTATCTCTTTTTATGGTAGTTGTCATATATTATATACAATTGTTGCACAATTGTGTTGTTGGCTGAATTGTTATTAAAGCTTGTAGATTAGCCATGCACTGCCATGTGATGTGTCATGATTAAGTAACTTTATCTGATGCTTTATCAATAAGCTATATCTTCTATATTCAGCATTGCACTGCAGTCAGATTATTACAAAAATTGTAGCTACACTGACTAAATGTACAATCTGTGTAGCACTAAAATAATCTCTCTTATTGTTCTAAGCATTTTTCTGAAGATGCCCTGGTCAATCTAAAACCTGCTGAGGTGCTGCAATATTGTGTTCAATAGCAATTTGGTCTTGTACAGAATGCATGTGACACTATTCATATGACACTAGCCTCACACCCATCATCACTTTGACACCTGGAGTTGTTCCACACCATTCAATAAGACAAATGTTAGGTTATAGCTGTACCAGCAAGGAACACTAACTAACATTCTGTGGGATGATGCATCAATCTGAACAACACATCTCTTGCCTCCAGTTTTGGTTCAATGATTGAACTGTTATCTCTGGATTAGTGGTGCCAATTAACATGCTTAATATGTGTACATGTTGATTGTTTCAGGGAAGAAAGAAGTTCTTAAGTCACAGCTGCCAATGAGACGTTCCCTACTTAAAAGTTTATGAATTATGAATGAGCAGCGCAAGTTCCAATGGGCCATGTACCACCTCTTAATTATGCTTGAAATGTCATTAACCATGAATAATTGTAATGAGCAGTGCTAGTTCCAAATGGCTGTGCCACAAACTCTTAATTATGCTTGAAATGTCAATAAACATGCATAATTGTCATACAAGTGACTTTTAATCACTATATAGTTTATAGACAATTTTAAACATGCCCAGTTTATTCAGTTAATGATGCAATAATATTTCGTCATAGCTTTTGACAGTAAAAAACGATTTTAAAACTATGATTACCAGTGGACTTACCTGTTCAACAGCTGTGATATTAATGTTGTGTTACCTGCATTTCAAATCCAACGGCATTTAAACAACAAATTATGGCCATTTGAAACCTGTTCGCTAGGGAGAACTATGAATGTATTACTATAACAGATGATATAATCAGAAATAATAGAGATAACATAGCAATAGTACGATTATTATTAAGTTATTTGCGTATATTTCTATGAAATAGAACAAAAAAACACCCCTGTCTGTAAGCTACATTGAATGAGAACAAAATGAAAGAGTGCATACGACAGAGCCTGAACGATTAAGCGTTATGATGAACCACGGAGACGCCTCCACTGGCAAACAAACAACCATATCGAGCTGAAGATTGGGAGCCACAGGGAGTTATATAAATCGTCTATTACTATAACTACATCGGTGTTGTTATATTAGTAGCAGAGAATGACCATTCGATATAATAAATCACTGGGCGGTGTGTGCAATATTGGGGCTTAACCTCGCTTGCAGCATTGAAGTTCACTTAGCGACGGAGCGTACAGGTCTCGGACAGGATGTTGAAGGGATGTGGGATACTATTAAACTATGGTCACGTTTTCTCAATGATAAGAAAGCTGACCCTTGTCAAGCTCATATTAATACTCTCGGCCCATATTGCGCGTTCCATCCCACAAGTTCCTATACGACTTCCAGTTTCACAGTGTGCGTATCTGGGTGTAGATAAATCTATATAAAGCGCCAGACATTTAGAGCCTTTGCTCCTCCATGTTGAATTACTTCGGATAGTACTTCTTTTGATATGAAATGAATGAATCGTTGTTAATTAAACATGCATCGCCCCTTAACAGCACGTTAATTGTATCGCTTATTACCATATTGACTATATGTTTTGTCGCCTCTAATGTCCCAAAATGGTTGGTTTTATGCTACATGTCCATAATAGTCGCATTCGTATGTATATTTATATGTAAATATATATATATATATATATATATATATTTATATATATATATATATAAATATATATGTATATCCATATATTTATATATATATATATATATATATATATATATATATATATATATATATATATATATATATATATATATACATATATATACATAAGAATGTGACTATATTGGACATGAAGCAAAAAACCAAACATTTTGGGACATTAGAGGACATTAGAGGTGACAAGAACATATATTCAGTATGATAATCATCTCTTGTTCTCTGTTGGTCTGTCGTTAACATGTTTTGGTTTGGTAAACTTATTTTGGATTTTCATTGTTTTTTTACAGTTATATATTTTGTGTACCAAAAAGGGTATTCCAAAATAGTTCGGGTATTAGGGACATAAAAAAACAACTATTTTGGAACATTGCAAAAAACAGCCATTTTGGGACATAACAAAAATCATCAAATCAAAAGATATGTTCGTCCCGCAACATTACTGCGTCTTAAAAAACACGAGGAACTTTACGAATTATCCGATCTGCCTAAGTATTTTGGTTTGTCCAGACTAATTTATTTCTGTCTCCAGCTAATTGGAAAACGTCAAAACCAAATATATTTGTTTTTTATTCTTTCTATCGAATGTCACGTGGATAGGATATATTCATGAAGGAAGTAATACTGAAAAATATACCCGAAGATGGGATAATGATATATCGGATGGTAACCAGAAACAAGCTGTTAAAGGCAGTGTACCAAAAAGGTCGGTAGTCCAATATATATAATTTTTCAAACGCCCCTAACTAATTCCCGCGCGATGCATGAGCCAAAACCGAGCAATGGATAAAAGCTATTGGAGATGATGTACAATGTAACATAACTTTTAAATAAAATATTGAACAATAAAGCACTAAAAAAGGCCTTGACTTTTTTGGAACTCACCTCATATATATATGCATTTTGATATGTATATATGTCGAAATATTTTCAAATATAGGTGCATATATATAAATATATATATATATACACATATGTATATGTATATAAATATATATGTATACATGTACATATATATATACACATTGATTGAGGGGGAGAAAGAAAGAGAGAGATAGTGTAATAGAGAGATACAGAGATACAGAGAGCGCCAAAGCGAGGGGGAGAGGGAGAAAAGGGAGAGAGACGGAGTGACAGAGGCAGAGAGAGAGAGAGAAATATATTTATGTGTTAATATATATATATATATTTATATATATATATATATACATATATATAGTTATGTATATATATATATGTATGTAATATATATATATATATATATATATATATATATATATATATATATATATATATATATATATTTTATGTGTGTATGTATGTGCGTTTGAATGTGTGTGTTTGTGATTGTGCGTGTGGGCGAGTATTGATTTATACAACACCCTATTTGCTCGCTCGCACTCATGCGCACGCGCCAACTAGCGGTAGACACAATATGAGCTTTGTTCGACTTCAAATCAGCAAAGCAGTATAGAGATATCGCCTTACGCTAGGCAAGTACACAATGGTTTGACAACGCAGACATCAATCGCCAGAACTTTAACCCAGTGCATCATCGCGAATTTTTGGACCGCAGAAAACAACAGCCAAACACTAAGCACCTATTGTAGTTGAGGACAAAGTTCGTGAAGGTTTTACGTTCACCGCACGCCTAGTCTCCCATACCGTTCATGTAATGATGTGTTCTACTAATAAAAACCACCCCCAATGACTTTTGTACTGCTTGTGTGCTTTGCGCCCAACAGAGCGGCCTTCTTATTACCACCCATTTGTAACATTGTACGCCAGCAAGTGGTTGGAATCATGAATAAGATCATTTTAAGGGTGGTTATCCCCGTAGTCGCCCGAAGGACCTGGTTCTTCATCTGCAGATGTGTTTATTGGTTCCTCCAATGGTTTTATTATGAATTATGTGGAATAAATACCAGAAGACGCCAAATTAATCATCCTGGCAACTACAAAACAAGTGCCGAAATTCTTGCAATCAAAGCACGAAATCGATTTTGCCCAACCGACATGGTAACACTTTCGGATTTCATTCTGAGTCATGAGGAATTCATAGCCCCGGAGTACGTTCTGACGAAGGACTCAATTTCGCTATTCTTTTTGGACGAGAATAACGTAGTATTCTGCGATTCGAAGGACGAGGACCCATTATGGAATATGCGGTATGGTGATTTCTTTCACTATTCAGCATACGCAAAGTCAGTTCAGCTCATTGTGATGCCTATTGGTTCTTTTTTGAGATTAGCTGAATCTGTCGATTTACCTTCAGGTAAGGTTGTGTTTGTGAGTAATTCTGCTCGGTGCGGATCAACACTTTTGGCACATATGTTCGATAAAACAAGCATTTGCTCAGTGTTTAGCGAACCAGAGGCGTTTAATTGCTTGGCAAGATTTCTTCACAGAGGCATTCTTCAAACTGAGTACAAAAAACTAATTGAAGCCACAATCAAGCTACAATGCAAACCCATGAAGGGGAAAATACCCGAGGCCTACGTGATGAAGATTTCCGCTGGTAACTCGTCGGTAGCAAGGACAATTAAGGCCTACTTCCCTCAGGGTAAATACCTGTTTATCTACAGAAACATGCCCGATTCGGTTCGCTCAATGCTGGCTACGATCACCGTGTTACCCAGCATATACATAACGGGTATGTTTGGCGGGAACGACAATATAATTGATCGTTTCATCGGCAATAGACTCTTCTTTCCTCACAATCCACACCACATTAAGTACAGCGGACTTGAAGAGAGTACTACGTGGGTTTGGATGCATGCTGTTCAATATTATCTGTCAGGGGATGTTAATGAGTTCACACCTGCATACAGGTATGAAGACCTCATTAGTAATCCTCAAGCTGTTTTATTCGATATGTTCAGATTGATTGGATTACGATCTGAATATGTCGAAGCAGCTCTGTTAGCATTAAGGGTCCATTCGCAAGAGAATTCCCCTATTGCTGCCCACAACTTGACGAAGTCAGCTGCAAGCCAGGATGCTATTGTTGAAACCTGTGAAAAAATGCTTCAAGTGGCCGGACTCCCGTCGTTGTTCAGAGTGTGCCGTTCTTCCAGGGACACGATGTGTGCAAAGAAGCCTATGATATGATTTCTCTCAGTTCTTCATTAGTGTTTATGTCTTTGGGGGTATGTTGCATTAACACAACGCTTATTATCAATATCGCATACTTTAAACTATACCTATCATTTGGACACCTATCACGACGCTACGAAACCTAAATAGTAAGTTTGGAATCATAGCCACCTGTAATCCTTATTTGACTTTAACCAGTCTAATTGTTATCATACATAGACCACTCGATTATTTAATAGCGCACCTGTAATCCTTATTTGACTTTAACCAGTCTAATTGTTATCATACATAGACCACTCGATTATTTAATAGCGCACCTGTAATCCTTATTTGACTTTAACCAGTCTAATTGTTATCATACATAGACCACTCGATTATTTAATAGCGCAATGTCTTCATGTTGCTTGTGGCTTTGATTCTAAAACCCTTGACGCCTGCATGCATGTATCTTTAAGAACACAATAGAATGGATGATAATCAAACATTGGATTGACTTGTGAACCAGAAACACCCATTGGATATACTTCAGATTGCGAAGATTACACAGTACTCAAAGCAAGAATTATAACTATCGTTCATTTCATTTACGAATATGATAACTTCGTGGGGCACTGTGGGAACCTAGATGGTTACCGACAACGTAGGTCGTCTGATTGACGTGTATTTAAACAATAACACCCCCCCCCACCCCACAAACTTACCATAACCATTCCCATAATATCATGTGAAGAGTGGTTGGGCTCACTTCTTGCTCTTCATTACTACAGTTTTCGGGAAAGAAATTAGTGTTTTAATATTCATATATTAGGTAAATTTTATTAATGCGATTTGATAAGTACTTGTTGCTTATTATTCCGACCAAATGGTCGAAAAATATCTTATGCTGTCCAGACGGTATTCACGAATGAGAAACGATTCGGATGTGCCAGTCTTCAGACTTCAAAGTAGTGCAGCAGAGGAAGCACGTATATCTAATATATACCAGGATCTACACTATTTCATATTTAATGAACTATAGGTTTCATCGGACTCAAGTAGGATATATAATTCATATGCTCCTTTGTTGGTTTCCTGAGAGATTAATACGATATATTGATTTTTAATCCACTTACAAAAAACGGTCCATTGCTCTAGTGATTAATAAAGTTCAGTGACTGCGATGTTGATATGTAAAGCCGTAAATATGGTGATAAATATGCTATATCGCTTTACCGAAGTCTTTTGTAAGTTTAGGGTATATTATGGATTGAACTCTTATATAGCTCAGCGACAATTTTGAGGTGCAGCCACTATCTTCAGTATAGCCAGATATGCCATAGCTTGCTGGATAGCAAAAATAATCAACAGACTGAATTCCTTAGCACGAATGATCATGGTTTCAACTTTTGTTCGCAGATTAAACAGATATTTCATGATGCTTTGACTTATTAATTTGCACAACTTGAACAAATCTTACAAGCAACAGTAATATCAGAAAGAACAACCGATACTAGTGAGTTAACACCAAACGCTGACGACTATTGAGAAACCACTAAAATCATGACAACTGTCGACAAGGGATGACTTTCAAGCATTTTGATTATTTACATGTTTATTGTCCTTGAAGGTCAGTGTGATTTACAATGTTATGATTTACAATGATGGAATTCTTACGATGAAGGGTAGCCAGGGCAAATATACCGTTAGGTCAATAGGTGCCCTGTAACGGCCACCAACATGTGAAAACTAATTATGTAGAGTTAAAACAGTACATAAAACCTTTATCCATATAAAACATACCAAGCTGGTTTTATAGAGAATATTTTGTGCTATTTAACTTGCCTATTAATAACACATTTCACCAGGGCTTATATTGTGGGTATAACATTATACATCATATGAATTCTCCACAATTCCTGCTCCTCGTGCCCGTGATTATTTTTTAGTGACTGTCATTATGTGACCCACATCCATTCATAATTTTTTGGAATACAATGCATAAAAGGGCTTAATTAGAATATACTAACAATATAAGGGCTATTCTGTCACTTGTGGCACAGTCACTGCAGACACAATGTGGTGATATGTGACACGAAGTGGTAAGATTGTTGTCGCCACCGAAAGGTAAAATAAATAATAACGTCAAGCAATTTAATTTTTTTGATTCCAAGTGTTTCGTTAATCTAGGTGCTAGATGTCATATATCCTAAGACTCAGACAAGTACATCTGACATATAAAGTACGAAGCCAAAGACATTTGAAATGATCCTCAGCATCTTCTTGTACACTGTGATAAATGTCAGCTGCATCATCAACAGCCAGTAGGTGTTTTAATCACTGATATTGAAAAGTCAAACAAATACACCGGATTGAATAAATTCCAGAAAGACCGACTTGCCTTAAGCCTGTTTAATATTTAGCCTCAGTGAAGAGTACAAGGACCAGGTAAACCAAGTAGTATATCCCCGGTTCCCATTCTGTTTCTTTTAGTGCTTAATTGTGGTGATCAACAAGTCAAACACGCTCACAATATTTACATTGAGGTATACTGCATTTTGTTTTGTCATCATATATCTGGGTGCGACACAATTACGCCATTGAGTAAGTGTTGCATGAATTTCAACAGATCATCTAAGTCACCATAAGACAGCTAAAGGCTCGAATCGATTTCGAAATATGCGCTAGCATTGAGCCTAAGTAGATTCGTATATATGACACCCACGAAGGACACCTTGAATCGATAAGAATACTTTACTCTCAATTCAAATGTGTTGTGATACGGGCTGTGGTAAAATATTGGTCTGCTTCTTAATTTGGCCTAGTACTATGATGCCATATTTCACCATAATGTAATTATCCTCCCGATCAAAATGATCACAGTCGAATACATAGGTTACCTTAATGGCACTTAAATGGTACAATATGTTCAATGTACTCTTTGAACTTGCAGACTAGCATATCGAGACGACTCTATTCGCACATGGTAAAAGTCATACCTTTTCACCATACGAAAAACAGAGAGCAACCAATCGAACATGATAGTGTGGCATCGAATATAAATACTCAATTTCGTAGCTGTTTACATGCTTACGCTATTCAATAAATCCGCTGGTTCTAGCCAGCAACTGTAAAGTAATAAACCCAATAAGCTACGTCCTAAATGTGAAATATAGCCAGTGTCACTTAGCTCTTCATTTCATCTATTGTTATTATATAGCATTAGATTCGATCACATCTACTGGGCAACATATCACCGTTAGTTGTCCATCATTGGGTATCAGCTGCAACAACTGCAATCGGCTGTACCAAGATATTTTCAGTCACCACATGCAATCACTTGATAACAACATTGCTGCAATTGTTGTGATATATAGCAAAACTACTAACATGTATTACTCTTAAAACATACTCACTGCAAGTTAGACGCCTACAATGTATGCCAGTCATTGTATTTAGAGACGAAATGCGATTTTCCAATATCCGCCCCAAAAGGTGATAAATTGCAAAGTCACTACAGATGGATGGTAATAATGCATGTTGGGTTAATTTGCATTCACCTCAAGTTCCATGGCAGTGCTATATGCATAGCTATTTATATACAGTATCCCGTACGTTATGTTGCTTTATGGCCTTCCAACAATCATGTCTGAAATAATAATGCATGGTAATTCAGTTTTGAAGACTGCATCGTCGTATATTGAATACTGGATAAAATGACATCTGTCATCATAAGTCGCTACGAGGCATCTGTCATCATACAGTCGCTACGAGACATCTGTCATCATACAGTCGCTACGAGACATCTGTCATCATTAAGTCGCTACGAGGCATCTGTCATCATAAAGTCGCTACGAGACATCTGTCATCATTAAGTCGCTACGAGGCATCTGTCATCATACAGTCGCTACGAGACATCTGTCATCATAAAGTCGCTACGAGACATCTGTCATCATAAAGTCGCTACGAGGCATCTGTCATCATACAGTCGCTACGAGACATCTGTCATCATACAGTCGCTACGAGACATCTGTCATCATACAGTCGCTACGAGGCATCTGTCATCATAAAGTCGCTACGAGACATATGTCATCATTAAGTCGCTACGAGGCATCTGTCATCATACAGTCGCTACGAGACATCTGTCATCATAAAGTCGCTACGAGGCATCTGTCATCATACAGTCGCTACGAGACATCTGTCATTAAGTCGCTACGAGACATCTGTCATCATACAGTCGCTACGAGACATCTGTCATCATACAGTCGCTACGAGGCATCTGTCATCATTAAGTCGCTACGAGGCATCTGTCATCATAAAGTCGCTACGAGACATCTGTCATCATTAAGTCGCTACGAGGCATCTGTCATCATACAGTCGCTACGAGACATCTGTCATCATAAAGTCGCTACGAGGCATCTGTCATCATACAGTCGCTACGAGACATCTGTCATCATTAAGTCGCTACGAGACATCTGTCATCATTAAGTCGCTACGAGACATCTGTCATCATTAAGTCGCTACGAGGCATCTGTCATCATACAGTCGCTACGAGGCATCTGTCATCATTAAGTCGCTACGAGGCATCTGTCATCATTAAGTCGCTACGAGGCATCTGTCATCATTAAGTCGCTACGAGGCATCTGTCATCATTAAGTCGCTACGAGGCATCTGTCATCATGAAGTCGCTACGAGACATCTGTCATCATTAAGTCGCTACGAGGCATCTGTCATCATTAAGTCGCTACGAGACATCTGTCATCATTAAGTCGCTACGAGACAGACTGCCATTATGCAGTCGCTACGAGACATCTGTCATCATTAAGTCGCTACGAGACAGACTGCCATTATGCAGTCGCTACGAGACATCTGTCATCATTAAGTCGCTACGAGACAGACTGCCATTATACAGTCGCTACGAGACATCTGTCATCATTAAGTCGCTACGAGACATCTGTCATCATAAAGTCGCTACGAGACAGACTGCCATTATGCAGTCATTACAAAACGGGCTGCCATCATACAGTGAGTATTAATATGACAGTCAACCAACCGGCTTGTACGAAGTCGATAGTCGTTTGTCAGCATATTGCTGTCCGTTTGGTCATCATGCAGGCGCTTTAAAGCAGACTGCCAAGAAACCTCCTCAAAGAGCTATACTGTCAACAACATCAGTCAGTCAGTCAGTCTGCTAACGTCCTGCCCACTAAAGACTGACTGACAGACAGCCAGCGAACCTGACACAGAGGAGTAGACACACACGGCAATGCAGACACCACATGACGGTATAGCTGTTTATACGATATTATCTTTTATTATGCATTGACGTATCTATTGACATCCATACGTGCATAAAAACGAATGCGCTCAATCACCAACTAACAAAAAACCGTGAGAGTATCAGATAGCTGCTTGTCAGCCACGGTTATCTCTGATCCGCAAAAATATAAACCACGACGACTGGTGACTGGTATGCAGAGGAAACGAGGTCTTTTTGACATATAATTCATCTCTAGAGGGTGGGGACGGATGTTAAGTGTGTTACATAATGTAAGACTTAGGAATTTGAAACAATTAATTGAACCTGTTTCCCTTGCCAAACTATAACTAAATCATAAAAAGCCATCTTCATATATATCATCAAAAAGCATAATCAATGCGCCCTAAGGACCCCGCAATTCTCGTAATGTTGGCGTGATAAATGCTGTTATACCGAAGCTAGGAATTCTCGTGCCTTTACAAATGTAACTTTAAGATATAATGCTGCCTGCAAAAGCATGAATGGGTCGTGTAATTTATAAATTTAAGGCCATTTTATCATGGATAGTTGCGGACGCTATTGAGGTGCTCCAAATATATATTGAATGGGACTTAAAAAATAACAGTATATGAGACTGATTTGTGTTTTCCTATTTCCGACACCGATACTGCAAAATGGCAATAAAAAGTTCCACTGGGTGGTTATTTTTGGAATTGGTAGTTTTATAGTGACTTGTTCTTTGTTAATCTTGTGCTATTTCATTGGTGGATTGTGTTGTTTCAAAGACTTTAAGGTTGAGAGAAACAAAATAAATGATATTATCACCATTACGAGTAACCCGCAGCCTCTGATTCTACATATTACTTTATGCATTCATCTTTGACTTCCAGAAGATTCATTTTCTAAGGCTGTCAACCTAATGACCTGGTATATGATAAAAATTGCTGTGCGTTAGTCAAAGTGTGCAGCGTGGATTGTGATAGCCAACAAAACCAGAACTTGCAAGTGGTATTCCGGACCATTGTCCGATTACTTTCTACTACACAATATGCGCGATTCAGCCATATGTTGTGCTACGCTTATGCGTAAACCTTTAGTACAGAATGGTCGTAGTATGTTATAGTTGCATGCCACAATAGAAAATGCTTCGTGATAAGTTTACCACTGATATAATGCAACGTACTGCAAGTACTGGGACCATGTTTGATTAATTGAGAATGCGTGCTTTGGAAGTGGCATGGTGCTGAGCCATAAACTTTGAAGCAGTGCAGAATTACTCAATGGGTACGATTAATTAGCACAGTATCAAGTACAAGTCACTGTAAGAGTTCAATAACAATTAAATAATATTTATGGTTTGGTATGTAATGTACAGCAGTAAGTCATATGCTGGTAAAAAAGCGTAATTACACCTCTCTATATTATTTAGTCTTATTTCATGCATTGGAAGTCATGCAAATCTGAGTACGCGGTGTTTATACAACTCTGTAAATATCTTAATGCATTAGTACTGACAAAGCAGTGCTAAAATGCTTTATCTGATACATCAAGTACCCTCAGCACGCCCCCCACCAACCCACAGTCACCAGTATCAAAGGAAGTTCATGCTGTGTGTAGTTATATACGTCTCCGTAACAAAAGTTTCATCGTCCTTCAAATAAACTGCTCGTACTAACTAGCAAAATTAGAAAAGCCAGTGTAAGCTCCAGTTGTCGTGCCTACATCACTCCTGACTTTCTACTGCCTCTCACTTGCAGGAAGCTTCCCGCTCTGCTAACATATCACTGTAAGTAGCTAACTGATTACATTCAGGCCAAGAGAAGCTGTAAACACAATAAATATGTCACGCACACAAGAGACTGGTACACTTAGTGCTCTATTGAAAATGGCGGTTTTTAAATCCGTACAAATGCTTTCCTTTTTGTCGGACGTTTTCAGCAACAAATTAAGGCATCGTATTCCCATCTGATCTGTTTAATTTTTGCAGGCACAAACACATTGAAGAGGATCCAAAATGCAAACAATCGGAATAACAAGTCCCCAAGGAACGAAAAGGAAATGATATTCATTCGTTTCATTAGTTGATTACATTCTTCCGCCTAATTCATATTCAATTATTCGATATATCATTATAATGTTTCTAAGCTAATGAACAGTATTTACCAAAAACGATTTTCCATATGCATGGAATAATGTGTTGGGGCCAGGCCCAAGCTGCAACAAATGCTGATGAAAAGCCATGCCCTGAGTTAGTCAAGTTTAATATACCGTAAATGCAAGTTTAGTAGCAATCGTTATCTGTACAATGTGTGACATATAATGGAGTTCGCATCCAATTAAAGCCTTGCTTTTTCGCCACAAACACATTGTATCAAATACCTTCGAATAACCGTTTCTTGAATAGTCATTAAATTGTTATCAAATTGTGCGCAACTTTATCACTAGTGTGATAGCGGTTCTGCATTCACATTGATACTTTGCACAGAAAAACCGAAAACATCAACGTTTGTTGGTAAAATTAGCATTATCATGGCCCAATGTAATCCTGGACGGATGCCAAGTACGTACAAGGGACCAGCCTCGTGTTGCGAAGCAAATAAATTACCAAATGGGATGAATATTAAACCAATTTTCGTTTGAGGAAGCATTATGCGGTAATTATCATTGCATCAACTATGCCAAAATGGCTCTTATTGTCACAAAGATTAGATGATTCTATATTCTATGACGAATGTATATAAAGGTCGCAATTCACTCCACCATGGTAATACAAAATAACGCAGACATAAAACGATTTGGAATCTACACGTGTTCAAATACATCCATCTATCCAAAATGTATGCATATTCATTGATAACATTTCAATGATTTCATCGGCACGCTAGAAATTGATTGGAGTGATGAATGGGCATAATTCCGATCTCATTTAATTACCGCGCACAGGTGTGTACTGAAGGTAAGACGTTCAGCTGCACAGAATATTGCTAATATCGATGGCGCTTCTAACACATTCTTTACACCCCAAAATCAATATCATTGCGCCTTTGCTTCTGGTGACAAAGCTACTGCATCGCAATCGAGATTGCTCTGGCATGTTGTCCATTGCAATGCATAAGTTGATCTTCTTGCGGTAGCCTGCAGCATTTCATATCCTTTGTTATGATTAGAGCGTACATGCCAGTATGCAATCCAGCACCCTTACCGAATGCGCAAATGTGACAAGTATACATTTACGCTGAAATGGTTGGTTTGTTGTTTATATTTAGTTTCCGCATCAACTTTCGTTTGTGCTAATGGATCAGATCATTCACGTGGATCTGATTATTCACATGAATTGTTTTTGATGGACATGTTCTTGTGTAATGAAACATTGGTGTTTAATACAATGTTGCCTAAAGATGCTTATTATGGTTGATGTTACTGGAATCAATATTTCTAAACAATGCGAGATTGCTAGTTTATACATGATGCTTTTCCAACGAAGGTGAATAGCATTGATGCAATTATCTGGATTAATACCAGCAATACAATCATTGATTGTAGCAGCCCAACCAATCAATGCTGCAAATTCATGACCCTCTGTATCCTGGGAGACGACTCATATTTTCATATTTCATTGCCGGGAAATGTATGCAATTATATGCTATTGCTAGATAGAGAATGATGTCTAGTAAGTGTTACATGAATGTACTAAATATGGTCGGAATAGGTAACGACCGTCTTTTTTACGAATATGCTGGGCAACAAAGCAGGATACTAAGTTTCTAGGGATGCATAATTACAGTGCTAACCTGATGTTAGCGCTATGACTTGAGTTGATTACACTTCAATGCCCAGTAATCATGCCAATCTAACGAATATATTGAACTAATGTTATTATATGGATTTTGTTGCTTTACGTGGTTTCGTTCGCAGGTTTCGCTAAACATATCTTTATTATGTTAATAGTGCATACATAATTATGGAGTTGATACGCTGATATGTGGATTGGGTGTTGTGAGCAAATCTGGCAACATGTTTGGCAAAGGTGTGTATGTGGCTTGGCATGTACTAAATAGATAACACTATCGAACATGATCAATCGCACCAGATGGACCACTCCAACGGGCACGGGCTGCTTCTTCCTATTGTCATATGTATCCTTTGTCGACCAGTAACCCCAAATGGGATATCTTTTGTCATCGGAGTGAGAAGTAACTCAGTCTTTCGATGACCCCAATTCATTTTCATGGGCTGTGTTTTAGTACATACCTGCCTTTGTCAGACCTGAAGGTGATTGTCTAGGAATCTCCAATTAATTATATACTGTTGATGCGAAACTGTATGGACATCATTTGAAAGTTATGTATATAGCAGGTGCTATGTGGCTAAACAGGAAAAGACGCTCCGGATAGTAATTTATATGGTGAACAAAACAATAAGTTGCAATCGGTGGACCAATACGGAAGTGATACGTTTTGACACACAGCTTCATCCTCGGCGAATTGATGCTGCAATCATTACACGCTGTATTAGAGAGAGAAAAGGGGAGATAGAGAGAAGGGGACAAAGAGAGAGGGAAAGTAAGAGAAAGATTGGCAGAGAGAGGGAAAGTCAGAATAGCACAGAAAGGTGGGCTGAGATAGAGATAGAGAGTGGGATGAAGAGGAAGATATAGAAAGTTAAAAGAAAAAAGAGAGGGAGAGAGAGGAATTGAGAGCTTGAGAGAGAGGGAGGGAGCAGGAGGAGGGAGAGGGCAAGCGGGAGTGAGTGAGATGTAGAGATAGATAAAAAGGTACAGGTTGAGAGATTGAGTGAGAGAGGGAAAGAGACAGAGAGATGGAGATAGGTAGGGTGTGATATAGGGAGGAAAATGTAGCGGGATAATGATAGAGAGAGAGATAGTTATAGAGAGATAGAGAGAACGATAGAGGGAAGAATCAGAGAGAAAGAGAGAGGTAATGAGAAAGAGGCAGAGAGCTAGGAACGAGAGATATTTGGAGAGAGGAGGAGCGTAGAGAGAAAAGTAGATAAAGTGAGAGGGTAGAGAGAGCGTGAGGATAGTGAGAGAGAGGGAGGAAGGGAGTAAGGGAGAACAGAGGGAGAGAGAGAGAGTGGTAGATTGGAGGTGATAGCTGGGGAGAGAGAGAGAGAGAAAGAGGGAATGGAAGAATATGAGAGCGTGAGAGTATGAGGGAGACGATATGAGAGACTTAATAAGAAAGGTGGAGAGAAAGAGAGATGGATATAAAGAGAGAGTGGTAAAAATAGTGAGTGAGGTAAAGATAGACATAAGTTGACAGAGCGAGTGAGAGAAATAGTGATAGGGGTGTAGAGAGAGAGAGTTAGAAAGAAGGATACACACACACACACACACACACACACACACACACACATATATATATATATATATATATATATATATATATATATATATATATATATATATATATATATATATATATCTATGTATATATATATAGAGATATGTCTTATATATATATATATAAAGAGAGATGATATATATATATAGATAGAGAGATATATAGAGAGAGATATAGAGAGAGAGATATATATATAGATAGAGATAGATAGATATAGATATCTCTATCTATATATCTATATATATATATATCTCTCTATATCTATATATCTAGATATCTCTCTATATATATCTCTCTCTATATCTCTATATATATCTCTCTCTCTCTCTCTCTCTCTCTCTCTATAGAGGTCTCTATCTTTCTATACGTCTTTGTTTTTACAGGTTGTGAGAGGGTGACTCGTCGGGGAGTTCACTTTTTGTTTGTCTTCTGCAGGCAACGGTACACGTCAATAGTAAGGGATAACTACTGCGCATTGTCCACAAAGATGCAATAACGTGTAACCGACAGTGCGTGGGCAGCGTGGTGTCTTTCGCGTACGAATATTCATACATACTTTCTGATACGAAATTATACCGTATACTGGATATTCATAATGCCGTTTATCCAGCTATTGAACTAATAATATTATATTGAATCATATCTTTAGTCAATAAATGTAACGTTTTGCAATAGTTAAATCGCACATCCATCCATTTTACGCACGTGATCGCACATACTATACTTGCTGAATGCCACACCTAAGTACTTTACTAACTTTACTTACAAAATCCCATATTCAACTTTTGTACTTCCTAAACTTATGTACTTAATTCATTATTTCACATACTGAATTGCTTATTTTAGTATTGTAATTAGTTAACACTCATTCAGCTATTTGTTTTGTCAAGTAATATGTTCGACCATCAGGACATCACATTAAGGAATTTTGAATCTTGTTACTAAACGTTTAACCATATCAGGTGGTGATATGGACCCTTATTGTGCGTCCCTGTCTCACGTTTACTCGTTCACAAAGTTCACTTTCAGATCAGGCACAAATAAGCGTTGATGCAAACCAAGGATTCACGATAAGCAACATTTAGTTATGCAATGCTATTTATGTGTCTGACATATCCTTCCCGATGTAGGCTCCTGTTAGAACTACGTGCAATCAGCATGCTCAGTCAGGGCTTAAATGCGACGCCATCTGTCTGCAATTACACCAAACTATGTCTGACATATGGAATAGCTCGTTTTACTAGTGTGATTACTGCACCGGTCACTCAGCATATTTTCTCACCAAATCGTGTATACAACGGCCTTACTGTCATCCTTCACATTAAATTGCTTTGAATTTTGTAATTAGACTTTCAATTGCCTCATCGTGCTATTATGGACCCTTATTAAGCGGCACATCCAACTGTTTACCCAAGTGTAGTTTCTAGTTCATTGTCACAAAGTTCACTGTCAAAGCAAGCACAAATAAACGTTGACGAAAACCAAGGATTTCCAGTAAGACACAATTAGTTGTGTGATGCTATTGATTTGCTTAGCATGTATCCACTCGATCTAGGCTCATACTAGAACATCATGCAAGAAGACTATTCCTTAGAATATGTACAGTCAGGGCTGAAATGCCTCTACTGTCGTGTGTTATATTGTCATGTGGTACGTCTGATCAATATTAAAGACGACGCCAGCTGTCTAAAATTACACCAATCAGTGTCAGGCAATATTGCTTACGTTATTTTATGGCATCGCGCTAGTATATCTCACAAAGCCGTGAATTATGCAATGTAGGGATGATGTGATAACAAACATCAATCGAATATCGGAAAATACGCACTGTTGCTTACCCTGTCTGTACCTTCTCCACACAAAGCAGTCGGGATTGAATCACGGCGATGACTGATGATAATAATGCACGATAATAAACAGGTATTCTTAGGTGTAGACGAGACATCTAATGGACATCAGGTAGATTAAATGCAGCCCGATGGGATGTGATACTACGCGATATCCAATATGTCAAGGACGCTAGGCAATATAATATTTCCGGCGCCACGTCAGATGATACCGTAGCAATGCATTTCCCAACAAAGCCCATCATTGTGGAAAGAGTGTTTTATCTATTAATGAATGTATGAGGGTAAACTCCCGACATAACATGTGAACACACCTGTGTGGTGTGTGCTGCTTGACATTACACTATTGTAAATCGAGATGAATATTGCTGGTTAAGTTCGGGGGCGGTTGTCTCAAACAGTAAGACATGTCATTTATCTAGCATAAGGCGTTATGCGTTGTTCCCTGGAGTGTAGGATCATCATTCCAGGTGCTTATGTTTATTTTTCTAACCTGATAGTGGGGCCAGCTTGAAATGCTTACTGTAGAGTCAGTAAGAGTCAGCGGAGCTATATTCCCTTTGCTGACATCATGCAACCGTCGACCGGTCACATCTGATCGACTGAATTAGCTGTTTAGGGAAGGTATATTTCTTGGATGTTATTTTGCTCGACTGGATGAGTATTTGTATGAATCAATGTATCAACTGCACTTCTTTTTGGAAACACTGAACACCCGTGGACAGACAGGCTCCGTCGATATTACCGCCCTTATCGTACACCACACGATGTTACGTCCGAGTCATTGCTATAGCACCGTGTGCCATCAATGCGGCTAGATGTGCCTTGGTGATATTATGCCATGGGTCTTTGAAAACCGACACTTTTACAGAGATGATTACCTCAAACTAATAAACACCAATAGCGATAAGGATGCGATGCAGGCTAATACGCTATGCATCTTATGAACGTGGAACAATGTTTTCAATGAGGATTGAATGTCAATCTTGGTGGATGATCTGATAATAATGCTGTGTTTTGTGGACGAGTGTATCTTCTGACAATTAGGTTATCCACTCATTTTAGGATTAGTATTTAGTAGCTTCGTTGAGTATTTTACACATCATCATTACTATGTAGTAATATAAAGCACATCAAATGTCATTCATATTCTGGTGTCAATAAAGAATCATTCACAACACAATCATTACCAAAGCAACGGTCATATTGAAGGGAAACCACTTGCGCATAGTTACAATGCATAAGTGGTGTTGTATACAGTACATGCATATGTGACAAAAAACAGACCGCCATGTCGTCCTTATTAGGAGTGCGTTATGACATTTGGTCAACATTATGACCTTGCCGTGTTCTTTGTTTACAAATAGGATGTTGATGCCGTTTGTCCGCAATATACCACGACTCCATATTATGTCAATGAAGGCAATCATAACAAACAAGCACTAAGGAAAATGGCAGAAACTTACAAATGATTCCGAATCCGCTCATATCCTTCACATTTAGCATGTAAATATCAAACAATGATGTAAAAGTGGTGAAAATTAGACAGAACGCATGACGGTGGTTCAGGTGGACGATAGCATCAAGGAACTTGATACAAAATGTGCAAACTTAAGCTGTCTGAGGCAGTGTTCTCTGTGGTATTTTAAACACAGAATGTTGATGACGGTCATGATATTATCTGCATAACCATAACTCAAATGGTTCTGTTGTTTTGAAGGTTAATCGTTACATTGATACCCACTACAAATAGTATTTAGATAATGTAACATTATTTTAACGAGATTGAGATTGCAAAATTGGCAAACGATGTATGCATCAAACCTGCCTCATTGCATATATCCTCTTTATATAGCTTACTTGTCAAACTTATTAATCTAAATGGATGGACAAATACATAACTGTTTGCGGTTTTCTCTGCCGCGTAGAACCAGGTGCGTTTTATTTTTACCATGATGAAATACACATGTGTTTACATTACATAAAAGCACACGTTTCTACCTTTGCTACACAATAGAACTGGGATCCTCGTGGAATCTATTGCATCTGTGCTCTAGATGTCCTGTATGCCAACCTGTGATGACAATGGAGAGTCTAATTTCAGACACCTGTATAGTTTTATATTGTTCAGTAATGTTGCCGTCCATGTTCGGTGCTTGCATCATCCTATCTATCGATGACAAATTATTTGATATATTCTATGCTATGATATAACTGTTGAGGCAACTTTATACTGGTGCTCGCAATGAAGTTTTTACTTCCTGTCCTATAATGAATTGCACATGAACATTGGTCGTCACACATTGATAATGTGCATGTAGAAGAGAAGTACGTTGACAAACTCCCAATTTGCTGATGCGTCGTCGTGCAGTAGTGTGGTGATTCAGCTTAGAAAACACCGTTCGTTAGCCATTCAACACCATTCGTTTGTATTTCATCATAGCAAACACCATTCGCTTGTCATGTTTTTCTGATGACAACAATCAAATCTTAGTAAAGCCTAATGTTTATGATTTAAATACCGAACATCTTGTTGCAATATTTCTCTGACAATAACATCACACAGAGTGCAGCCTGGCAAAGAGCTATATAAACACCATCAAGTATCCAATACATCATCACCAGGATGCAGGTAGGTGCAGTAATGATGGCATGGGATTATCTTCACTTAAACTATCCGTGAAATTGTCAGAATAACACAAAAATTCTGATAGAAGCTGCCCTGAAATCAGCTATGTCTCTGTGGTGTATATCCTTTAACGTTACATCATGACTAAGTAGAAAATAATGTAACTACATATTCCATGGTGTTATTTTCCATCACAATCTCTGAATGCACTGTTTTATATAACGTACCTCTTTTGCTTGAATGGTTTCAAGCCATCTCACCGATATTCACGTATTGCATCTTACGTAATGATTTATTTCAGCTTATTCATCATCATCTTACTCGTCTTTAGTATTGCTGTATATCATAACTAGATGTTGATCAAATTTTATACTGCTATATATCAGCTTATTCATCATCGTCGTCCAAACTGCCCTCACCAGGGCCACCTGTTGAATCTCCGCCTCCAAAGGAAGCTCCACCCCCTGTAAGTGCTACTTTGATCTTCCTCATAGAAATAGCTTGGGATGCTGTATGCTTAACTGGTGCAAATATTAAGTTGCCGTTTGGGTGGATTTAAAAGCACCACGTTACATGTGCTGTGCATTTTGTGTCATGCATCATGTGCTGTGCATCATGTTTTATACATAATGTGCTGTGCATCATGTATCATGCATCCATATGCTGTGCATCATATGTTGTGCATCATATGCTGTGTATCATATGCTGTGCGTCATATGCTGTGCATCATGTGTCTTTATTGTGCTATACTTCAAATGCAGTCACCACTAAAGTCGCCTTCATGGCACTCAGAGAAAACGGAGGAGGAAGAGGAGATGGTGTTCATCTTTGTCAGGGATGAGTTTGATGAAACCCCGCCTGCGCAAACAGCAACCAAATCAAAGGCAAAATCACCATAGCCTTCTCTTGTGGACACGGAAGACTCGGTAAGGGAGGCCAGCGGTGCTGTGGTGCGCGATTTACTTATTTCCTGTTCCAGCTCGGCAGCTTGTTGTGTCATGTCTACTTATTTAACGGGGGTTGTCTTTAACTGGTGGGGTGGTCGGAGGGGGAGGGAGTGTGTGTGTGTGTGTGTCGGGGGGAGGGGGGTGGGGGTGTCCTTCTGAAGTGAGTTAGCCGGTTTGAACATGTTGTGAGTCTGTGTTAGGAGAGGAGGTTAATAGTGAGCCTTTCTAGTGGGTTAGGGGTTGGCTATGAGAGAGTGACATGGGCTCGAGTCACTGTATGTGTCTATTTGTAATGACGGGAAGATGATATGAAGTTAGTATGTTTTTAAAGTGGATGTTTACAAAGGTTACAGTTAGTTAGAGATAAAGCATTTATGTATCGGTGTATATCATATAGTGAGTAGATTACGGTGTCAATGGGTAGTTAGTTTATATTTGCTGTAGGAGCATTGAATTGGGGTACAATTACAATCAATGTAGTAAATTGCTATGCTTGCATTTATTATAGCTTTTACGCATTACAGATCTCTGTGGCTTGTTGAGCTTGGCATCTGGATGATTCCTGGCATTGTATATATTATAATTATTGATGAAATAATTTTTATATGTAAATGTGCTGACCAGAGGCTTAGTCCTTGTTTGTTAATGTCTTGACTGGTGGCTTTGTCCTTATTTGTTAATGCGCTGACAGGTGGCTTTGTCTCGATATCTTAATGTTCTTACCAGTTCCTTTGTTCTTATTTGTTAATGTTCTGACCCATGCCTTTGTCCTTATTTGTTAATGTGCTGACCGGTGGCTTTGTTCTTTTTTGTTAATGTCCTGACCAGTGGCTTGGTCCTTATTTGTAAGCGTTCCGACCCGTGCCTTGTCATGATTTGTTAATGTTCTTACCAGTGGCTTTGTTCTTACTTGTTAATGTCCTGACCAATGGCTTTGTCCTTATTTGTTAATGTTCTGACCGGTGGCTTTGTTCTAAGTTGTTAATGTCCTGGCCGGTGGCTTTGTCCTTATGTTTTCAATGTTCTGACCAGAGGCTTTGTTCTTATTTGTTAATGTTCTGACCAGAGGCTTTGTCCTTATTTGTTAATGTTCTGACCTGAGGCTTTGTCCTTATTTGTTAATATTCTGACCAGTGGCTTTGTCTTGATTTGTTAATGTTCTGACAAGAGGCTTTGTCCTTATATGTGAATGTTCTGACCAGAGGCTTAGTCCTTAATTGTAATTGCCCTGACCAGTGACTTTGTCCTTTTTTGTTAATGTCCTGACCAGTGGCTTTGTCCTTATTTGTTAAGGTCCTTACCAGTGGCTTTGTCCTAAATTTTTAAGGTCCTGACCAGTGGCTAAGTCCTTATTTGTTAAGGTCCTGACCAGTGGCTTAGTCCTTAATTGTTTAGGTCCTGACCAGTGGCTTAGTCCTTATTTGTTAATGTTGCAACCGGTGGCTTTGTCCTTATTTGTTAATGTCCTGACCAGTGTCTTTGTCATGATTAGTAAATGTCTGGACTTGCATCTTTTTCCAGACTTGCTAGATGTCCATAGTAATGGCCTGGTTCTGACTTGGGCATTATCATGTTGCAAGACATTTCTGGTCACTTGAAACAGATCTCCAATAAGGCAGCAAAGCGGGCAGCTCAGGCAGCCAAGCGTCGTGAGGAGGTGGAGAAGAAGAGGAGGGAGCGTGAAGAAAGCATTCGACACGAGCGTGAGGAGGCAGAGAGGAAAGACAGGATTCAGAGGGAACTGGAGGAGGACCGTAAGAGGCGAGAGGATGAAAAGCGAGTCCAATAACTCGCAACCCATGCAGTGTAGAGGCATTTATTTCTCTGTTTACTGGTACCACTGTGTGTGTGTGTGTGTGTGTGTGTGTGTAGATTAAAGCTTGAACGTGCTGAAGAGGAACTCCGTCGTAAGGAGCTGGAGTCTCAGGAGCGAGCTCGCTGTGCTCGTATCGACCAGGAGAAAGAGAAACGACAAAAGGAGGAATATCAACGCAAGCTCGTAGATATAAGGACGAAGCAGCAGGAGGGGGAGCGCATCAGAAAAGGTTAGGGGGTGCTATAAGTGAGGGATAAGGCCATAAAGTGAGGGAGGCGACTGGAGAGTGAAGTGGTCAGGCTGTTGTTGAAATAATGTATAATGTTGGGGGAAAGTACAAAGTGAAGGACATGGCTATAAGTGAGAGGGTAGGGCTACAAAGGGAGGGGGCAAGGCTAGAAAGTGAGATGGCAGGGCTACAAAGGGAGGGGGCTAGGCTAGAAAGTGAGATGGCAGGGTTATAAAGGGATGGGGCAACACAAGAAAGTGAGATGGCAGGTCTACAAAGGGAGGGGGCAAGGCTAGAAAGTGAGATGGCAGGGTTATAAAGGGATGGGGCAACGCTAGAAAGTGAGATGGCAGGTCTACAAAGGGAGGGGGCAAGGCTAGAAAGTGGGATGGCAGGGTTACAAAGGGAGGGGGCAAGGCTAGAAAGTGAGATGGCAGGGCTACAAAGGGAGGGCAAGGCTAGAAGATGAGAGGGCAAGGCTATAAAGGGAGGATGCAGGGCTAGTAAGTTAGAGGGCAGGACTACAAAGGGAAGGGGCAGGGCTAGAAAGTTACAGGGCAGGGGTATAATGGGAGGGGCAGTGCTATAAAGTGACAGGGCAGTGCTATGAAGGGAGGGGTCAGTGCTAGAAAGTGAGACGGCAGGGCTATAAAGGGAATAGGCAGTGCTAGAAAGTGACAGGGGCAGGGCTGTAAAGGGAGGGGGCAGTGCTAGAAAGTGAGACGGCAGGGCTATAAAGGAATGGGCAGTGCTAGAAAGTGACAGGGCAGGGCTGTAAAGGGAGGGGGCAGTGCTAGAAAGTGAGGCAGATAGGGCTACAAAGTGAGGGGGCATGGCTATAAAGCAGGGCTGTGTCTAAGAAATGATTAGTTGGGGCTGCTTGTCAATAACTTGTGGCCTATGAAATAGGCGATATGCAGGGAGAGCAGTGTGATATGTGTAAATGTTGAGAGATGGGGATGTGAGTGTAGGTGGGGTAATGAAGGAATGGGGCAACAAGAAATTTGGTAGACAAGGATTTCTTTATCGAAGCCTGCTTAAAAGTGACCCTGTGTGACCAATGTGACCCCTGTGTGACCCCTGTGTGACCCTGTTACAGAGCAAGAGGAAGAGCGGCGCAAGGAGGAGCTTCGGCGCATACAGGAGGAGCTTATGATGTCCCAAATGGAGGAACAGGAAAGAATAGAGTACGAAAAGGAGGAGGAGGAAGAAGCGAGGTCAGTTTTGGTGATAGCATGTGGCCATGGTCTCGCTGCAATGTGGTCATGTAGTGAGGGTACTGGAGGGGCTGGGGGCTGCTGGTTTTTACAGCGTTGCAGTGTTGTTTTTATCTCAGTCATTATTGCATTGAAATATTAAGTTTTTTATAGGGACTTGTGTGTATTGTGTGTTTGAATAGCTGCATTGCATCTTGGATATCAATGATTTACGCTTGATAGGGTTTCACTTGGTGGTGATGGTGCTTCAGTTGTCTACCTCAGATAATGATAATTACAGGAGAAACGTGGGGGGGGGGGTGCATCGACAAATGGAGGGTTAGGGCGGTGTTGGTAGAGTTGATACCAACCTGAAATCACAGATGTTTATGGTGACAATGGTATCTGTGACTGAATACTAGGATCCGTTTGTGAATGTCCCAAACTTGATGTGGCCATGGCTCTGTACTTGATGGCTGATATCATTAACTCCAATGCACATGATCGTGCTTGCGATTGTGGTTGTACATGAGTTGAGTGGTTAGGCACTAGTTTGTCCATATATCTCACTACTTCAAACATACATCGTTGGTGCAAACGGTCTGGTTTTCATAACATAACAAATCGTCTCTAATTTGTGTTCTTTGCCAACAAGGAGCTTTGTTTAACTAGTTTTTGCTTCCTATTTATAGAGAGCAAGAGAGGTAACATCTTTGTATTGTGTGACTGTCTTATGTTTTCAATGTTCTGACCAGAGGCTTTGTTCTTATTTGTTAATGTTCTGACCAGAGGCTTTGTCCTTATTTGTTAATGTTCTGACCTGAGGCTTTGTCCTTATTTGTTAATATTCTGACCAGTGGCTTTGTCTTGATTTGTTAATGTTCTGACAAGAGGCTTTGTCCTTATATGTGAATGTTCTGACCAGAGGCTTAGTCCTTAATTGTAATTGCCCTGACCAGTGACTTTGTCCTTTTTTGTTAATGTCCTGACCTGTGGCTTTGTCCTTATTTGTTAAGGTCCTTACCAGTGGCTTTGTCCTAAATTTTTAAGGTCCTGACCAGTGGCTAAGTCCTTATTTGTTAAGGTCCTGACCAGTGGCTTAGTCCTTAATTGTTTAGGTCCTGACCAGTGGCTTAGTCCTTATTTGTTAATGTTGCAACCGGTGGCTTTGTCCTTATTTGTTAATGTCCTGACCAGTGTCTTTGTCATGATTAGTAAATGTCTGGACTTGCATCTTTTTCCAGACTTGCTAGATGTCCATAGTAATGGCCTGGTTCTGACTTGGGCATTATCATGTTGCAAGACATTTCTGGTCACTTGAAACAGATCTCCAATAAGGCTCAGCAAAGCGGGCAGCTCAGGCAGCCAAGCGTCGTGAGGAGGTGGAGAAGAAGAGGAGGGAGGAGCGTGAAGAAAGCATTCGACACGAGCGTGAGGAGGCAGAGAGGAAAGACAGGATTCAGAGGGAACTGGAGGAGGACCGTAAGAGGCGAGAGGATGAAAAGCGAGTCCAATAACTCGCAACCCATGCAGTGTAGAGGCATTTATTTCTCTGTTTACTGGTACCACTTGTGTGTGTGTGTGTGTGTGTGTGTGTGTGTAGATTAAAGCTTGAACGTGCTGAAGAGGAACTCCGTCGTAAGGAGCTGGAGTCTCAGGAGCGAGCTCGCTGTGCTCGTATCGACCAGGAGAAAGAGAAACGACAAAAGGAGGAATATCAACGCAAGCTCGTAGATATAAGGACGAAGCAGCAGGAGGGGGAGCGCATCAGAAAAGGTTAGGGGGTGCTATAAGTGAGGGATAAGGCCATAAAGTGAGGGAGGCGACTGGAGAGTGAAGTGGTCAGGCTGTTGTTGAAATAATGTATAATGTTGGGGGAAAGTACAAAGTGAAGGACATGGCTATAAGTGAGAGGGTAGGGCTACAAAGGGAGGGGGCAAGGCTAGAAAGTGAGATGGCAGGGCTACAAAGGGAGGGGGCTAGGCTAGAAAGTGAGATGGCAGGGTTATAAAGGGATGGGGCAACACAAGAAAGTGAGATGGCAGGTCTACAAAGGGAGGGGGCAAGGCTAGAAAGTGAGATGGCAGGGTTATAAAGGGATGGGGCAACGCTAGAAAGTGAGATGAGGCAGGTCTACAAGGGAGGGAGGGGGCAAGGCTAGAAAGTGGGATGGCAGGGTTACAAAGGGAGGGGGCAAGGCTAGAAAGTGAGATGGCAGGGCTACAAAGGGAGGGCAAGGCTAGAAGATGAGAGGGCAAGGCTATAAAGGGAGGATGCAGGGCTAGTAAGTTAGAGGGCAGGACTACAAAGGGAAGGGGCAGGGCTAGAAAGTTACAGGGCAGGGGTATAATGGGAGGGGGCAGTGCTATAAAGTGACAGGGCAGTGCTATGAAGGGAGGGGTCAGTGCTAGAAAGTGAGACGGCAGGGCTATAAAGGGAATAGGCAGTGCTAGAAAGTGACAGGGGCAGGGCTGTAAAGGGAGGGGGCAGTGCTAGAAAGTGAGACGGCAGGGCTATAAAGGAATGGGCAGTGCTAGACAGGGCAGGGCTGTAAAGGGAGGGGGCAGTGCTAGAAAGTGAGGCAGATAGGGCTACAAAGTGAGGGGGCATGGCTATAAAGCAGGGCTGTGTCTAAGAAATGATTAGTTGGGGCTGCTTGTCAATAACTTGTGGCCTATGAAATAGGCGATATGCAGGGAGAGCAGTGTGATATGTGTAAATGTTGAGAGATGGGGATGTGAGTGTAGGTGGGGTAATGAAGGAATGGGGCAACAAGAAATTTGGTAGACAAGGATTTCTTTATCGAAGTGATGCCCCCTAAATATATGTCCTATTAATCCTTCAACTTGTCCTGCTTAAAAGTGACCCTGTGTGACCAATGTGACCCCTGTGTGACCCCTGTGTGACCCTGTTACAGAGCAAGAGGAAGAGCGGCGCAATGAGGAGCTTCGGCGCATACAGGAGGAGCTTATGATGTCCCAAATGGAGGAACAGGAAAGAATAGAGTACGAAAAGGAGGAGGAGGAAGAAGCGAGGTCAGTTTTGGTGATAGCATGTGGCCATGGTCTCGCTGCAATGTGGTCATGTAGTGAGGGTACTGGAGGGGCGGGGGCTGCTGGTTTTTTACAGCGTTGCAGTGTTGTTTTTATCTCAGTCATTATTGCATTGAAATATTAAGTTTTTTATAGGGACTTGTGTGTATTGTGTGTTTGAATAGCTGCATTGCATCTTGGATATCAATGATTTACGCTTGATAGGGTTTCACTTGGTGGTGATGGTGCTTCAGTTGTCTACCTCAGATAATGATAATTACAGGAGAAACGTGGGGGGGGGGTGCATCGACAAATGGAGGGGTTAGGGCGGTGTTGGTAGAGTTGATACCAACCTGAAATCACAGATGTTTATGGTGACAATGGTATCTGTGACTGAATACTAGGATCCGTTTGTGAATGTCCCAAACTTGATGTGGCCATGGCTCTGTACTTGATGGCTGATATCATTAACTCCAATGCACATGATCGTGCTTGCGATTGTGGTTGTACATGAGTTGAGTGGTTAGGCACTAGTTTGTCCATATATCTCACTACTTCAACATACATCGTTGGTGCAAACGGTCTGGTTTTCATAACATAACAAATCGTCTCTAATTTGTGTTCTTTGCCAACAAGGAGCTTTGTTTAACTAGTTTTTGCTTCCTATTTATAGAGAGCAAGAGAGGTAACATCTTTGTATTGTGTGACTGTCTTTGATTATATAAACATGTATACCTGATTAATCACACATTTATCCCTGATCTATCACACATTTTTGCAATGTCAATCACAAATTTATCCTAGATTAATTTTGCATGTATCCACCTTCCTGGTAATCTAGCATCCCCTGGTAATTTAATAATATCAGACCCACTTTGTTCTGCGCTTGATGTATTCCTTAATCAATGACTCATTCAGTAACATTGATCATTGAAAAATCCATTAAAACATTGTCTATTATTACTTTACTTTGGATTGAAAGCAATCAATGTTTTTCTTTTCCTATTATTCTGTATGTGTGATACTCACTGACATATGGTAGGAGTGTAGTGTGTGTGTTGAGTGTAATAGTGTGATGTGGTTGGATATGTCCACCAACATTTGCTGTGCAATGTGACTGAGTGGGATCAATATGCAAATGATATGCATAATGTGTGGCATTATGAATATGTGTGATGCTGATTATTGAGCCACTGTAAACCTTTACTTATCAATTTGCAAATAGACATAGTGTAATATCCATGGTACTCTTAAGCGGGGTAATGATTGGTAATGTATGATCTGCCATTATACAGGTCGATCACTGGCTGCGGGTGGGTATTATTTCGTAATTCCCATGATCAACATAGACTTGTTTGGATATATACTTGTGGGAAGCACTTGTGCTTGTTTTAGCCATACTCTACAGCTGCATACTACCTACAGCCCAGTATATCCTGACCTTATTCTGAGCATTATTCGTCTGACAACATTGACAAGTGCTAGTTAGTGGTGTTGAATGTGTGTATTACATGAGAAGCATAAACCTACAAGTCAGACGGGCCATAAAGCACCTGTCTACGTCATCACACCCACTCAATCTCGCACATTATCTTTAAAACAGCTTCTGATAATTTTATGTCAGAACAAAAACAACACAGCAAAACGTTCATGTGAGTAGTAGATGATTTGTTGTCGTCTGTTTTGTAATTGACGTCATCCATGTTGCTCTTGGTCACCAGGATCCGGCGTGAAGAAGAAGCGCGAATAACGATGGAGGAAGCCAAGAGGCTGGCAGACGAGATGGCCCGTAAGAAAGCAGAGTTTGAGAGGCACTTACAATTCAACCGCGGCTTACAGCTCGAGTCGACCGGGCTGGAACACACGCAGGATATAACACGTGCTTTCGTCTTCTCCTACTACGAATTCCTACAATGGTTGGGCCTTGAGGTGCCCGACTTTGAAAGACTTAAGAAAAGCATGGGAATGTAAAGCCGAGCTTTCCTATGGTGTAGTCATGTTTTATGATCAGGATTTCAGATTGTTGCACATACCAACAACTCACAAACTGAACTTTATTGTTTTTATTTTTGAATGTGTCTGTTTTGTGATTTTTGTGTGTATTTTTGTGTGTATTTTTGTATAAAAAAACTCCCAAAAAACAAAAATGAATTGCCTTGATCGTGTGGATCCACATACCGATTGCCATGGATCCTCCCTCTTCTAGTATTATTAACTCTCCAGCTGTGATATTGTTTTATACTCAAGTTTCCAGCATTTTGTATCTTTATAATTGGTGTAGCCTAATACCAACCTGAGTTTTGTCTGTGATAAGCATGGCCATTTCAACAAATGTGTAATGTTATAAGGCTGTTAATAAGTGTGGGGTATTTCATGGGAATCATTTGTGCATGAAGTTGAGTATTCATCAGCTGTTGCTCATAGGAAATCCATATCAAGTTGTTAAAGGGTCAATACTGTATGAGTTGAGTTTCTATATGTCTTTGTGATGAAGCATTACTATGGCTGGCATACAGGGTAGTGATTTTTATGTAATTTGTGCTGGTCACAGTTTAAGATGATTACCATTTCTGATTGTTATCAGTAATATAAACAAACATATGAATAAGGCAATTCCTTCAAGAATGTGAGGGGGTCGTCTCATTTCACACATAAAAAAAGGGTTCATTTTCAGATGGGTCGTCTTAACGCACCTGTACGAGAAAGGGTCGTCTCAAAAGACGTTGACTTCGGTCATAAAACAGTAATGTTCGGTTTGTATTGGGGAGCATTTGTTCTTATGTACATATCACATGACAAAGTCATTCTTCTGTCGCTGTAACTGAATGTATGTTGAGATGGCCCCCTTTAATGGGTCGCCTACCTATATGATATCTGATTCAGTGTCTCCATGTTTTGTAAATCGTATTGTTTTATGGATGCATCTATTAAACTGAGACATTCGAACTAGCCCTACTTACCGATAACACATCGATAGCACTCACGGAAACTTATCGCAAAACAAATTAACATCAACAGAGCTAATATGCAATGCGATGAGGAATATAAGCTTCCCTCAGGCATAAACAAATGTTATGTGACACGACCCCAACGCCCATGTCTTAAAGATACCACCTACACGCATGCAGCAGAAAGCCCAACTGACAACACCTCACGCTACTCCGAGCTCCAACAGGTCCGGCTGCTGGTGGACTAAATACTGTACGCGAATAAACTACGGTTAAGGTTTCTGTTCTTGTCATGACACTTACGTCAAGGTTGCTGTCATCACACTAAGTGCGTCCATCCTGATTCCTGTATTCATGTTGCTTGTACGTCAAGCAAGCTGGTTCTGTTTTATTTGTACTTTAAGTATAACTGTTAAACGTACGTATAATTTCAAATGATGGTGTTAATTTAGTTTTTGTATTTTGTTTTATTTCAACTCATAATAGACATATAACCAAATAAACCAACAACAGTTATCGATCTCTAGCGTTATGTGTGGCAATTACGGTATGCGGGTTGATACGTTGAAGTGGGGAGAAACATGACCTATGACATTATGTTGACCTATGACATTACGCTGACCTATTTCATTATGTTGATCCGTGTCTACGTCATAGGTCCTCAAAATATCCTATGGCTTTATGTCGACAAATGACGTTATGCTGGGCTATGGCATTATGTTGACCCATGACATTATGTCAATCTATGTCATTTCAACAATTCATGATGTAAGACAAATTGTAGCATTACGTGTACAAGCAAGCAGCATACATGATTAATGTACCAGTTAGATATGTTCATGGGAAATATTCTGCACTGCTACGTTCCAAGGAATGAAATGACAACTAATATAGCAATGCAACGAATCTTACAAACCCAGACACATGTAGTAAAGATACAATATTAACCCAGTGCCGGGCGGCTTTATTTACTTCCCAAGTAACTTCAGGAAGGCCTCTTTCTTCGTGGTTAGCTTTTCAAGCCGTTGATTCACCTCCTCCATGGTTACTTCGCTAAAGTTCTTGAGCAGGTTTAGTCCGGGAATCTTATGGTTGTCCAGCCTTCCGTTTGCCATAGCTTTCTTGAGTTTCTCGAGGAGTCGCAGGACATTTCTGCCGATAAGGTCTCTCTTCCAGTCACTCTCTTTGGGATAGTCATCGGAGCTGTGGAAGAGGACAGTCTTCAGCATATAGGAAGTGATGCATTCTAGGGTCGCGTCACGTGCACGCAGTGCCTGGTGGTCAAAATAAAAACCAAATTACTTATATCGCCATGATTGGGTAAAATGGTTAAGTTGCAGTAGGTGAAAGATAAAAAAGGAGGCATCAAAGGTTCAATCGTATGGGTTGAACGCCCACATAAGTTACGACGATACCTTTAGAATACGGACACATTCCCTTCGGCTGGCATAGCTTGGGTCATTCATTGATCGTTTCTCGGACAAGGTGTACGACAGTCTCCAGGCATCCATGTCCGGTGCCTTGTTGTCGTAATGTTTGGCGACGTAAAGCTTATCTCCTCTCTGAAACGCTGGTACCAAGTCCACGCTGTACCACACTTTACTTCCGCGGTAAACATCTAGCTGGACAGCTGGACCGTGCGCTCTGAGAACCTGCTTGTGGAGGACTTCTGGGTACGATTTCAAAAACTCGGTCAGAATGCCGTAAAATTTACTTGTGATCTCATTGGGTGGCAAGTAACGGCCTCTATAAGCTGCAGTTAAAGGATTCGAACCTGTATATCCCACTCCTTTAAGAGAATAGAATCCAGGCCTTTTCTCAGTTGCATTTACTTCCCCTGACAGGATAACAAGGATGTCAAATTCCAGACCTTTTGAAATCTTTAGACCTTCGAATGAGCTGCCCACGTACTCAAAGCCCCCAGTACTAAGACCACGTTCCCTGAGATACTGACGGAGTTCTGCGAGAAATTTTTCATTGTAATCTTTAGCTTCCTTCTTTGCCAAGCGAGGAATCGACGCGTTTTTGTCACTGAATTCCCGCACTGCAGTCTGTACATCTGGTTTCGAGTGCCATTCGATGCTTATTGCACCATACTGAGTCTGTTGGGGTTGTGACGACGAACCTGAACACACGTGTAGATAAACACAGAATGTATCAGTGTATGACAAAAAGATACATGTTGCTAGGTACAATAGAACTGGCTTTGTAAAAAAAATGTCTTATACTGGGTGAGCAAAAAGCAGTATCGATCACATAAAACCGCTGAATTTCGGCGTGTAATCACGTCAAGGTACCCACTTGTCAGGGAGGCTCCATCTTTATCGAGTAATGTGTGAGACCGTTGCCATGTGTCGTCATCAGGGGAGGCAATGTAGAAGTCTCTGCCATGATACATAGCTGGGATCATATCCACACTGAAGACGGTCGACCCACAATTAACACTCAAGCGGATAGCCTGACCGTGATGCTTTCTGATGACGTCAAGACTGACGTCAGGTATTTCTTGAAGCGTGGAAGCCATGATATTACACCATTCATTGAATACTTCGTTTGCAGGAAGATGATTATTTTGGAAGCGATTTACGATAGGGGTCTCCGCATTGTGGGTTCCTGATTTGACCGTGAGGTGGTACATACCATGGCGTGACGCGTCTGTGACAATCACTTGTCCTTGCATCCCCATCAATACTCCTATCCCGCGAACGCCCTCCACCTCAGTATTTTTATGCGATTCGTTAGGGTAGAAATAATTACCGAACACTCTCTGCGACCGAAGCTTTTCTGCAATATGGCGAAATATTTGTTTTTTTCTTGTACCTTTCTTGGGCTTGGTGTTTTCAGACGCCTCCATGGTTTTTTAGGGTTCAACACTAACAACCGCTAAACAGAAAAACATTGTACACTCTGTAAATGAAGTAGTTAGTGAGATGCGTGTCATTGATTCAGATTGCATAAGGTGAGGTGGATGCCGTTGATTTAGATTATACTTAGTGAGGTGGGCGTCAGTGAGTCAGATTGTACATTGTGAGGTGGGCGTCAGTGAGTCAGATTGTACTCAGTGAAGTGGGCGTCATTGATTCATTTTGTACCGAATATGAAGAGTTTCAGTTGATCAGGGGCTACTTAGCGAGATGAGCGTTAGCGCGTTAGAATGGACCTAGCGAAGGACGATCACTGGCCTCGCTTAACCGATGATCACCTGTTAGTGTACGGCGTGGGCGTTGATAGACATGTAGCATAAATTAATTGCTTTATTTTCTATCGTCCTACACAAGCATTGTGTACTATATAACTTATGGTTGTTGGCAAGCCCGTTGAGAGATAAAAGCTCCTAGATATCGTTAAGTGTCTGCTTTAGGTGAAACTTCGATAGTTTCGATTTCGCATTCCCCATGTAAATCTCGGACGCGTCTATCTGAGCAACGTGGGGTAAGAGGGAGGGGGCTTGGACCTGATTTATTACTATTCTGCATACAAAAGGGAAATGAAATGATTTTGCAAGTTTGGCCGAATTGATTTTCAAATTTGGTTCATAAAACATCGTTTTGACAAAAATACGTCTTGAAATGTGAATTTTCTCTAAATTGTCAACCATACGCAGATAAGTACAGAAAGAATATGTCAGCTTAACCAATGTAAACACGATATATGATACTGTTGATATCGCTTACGCCAATCAGTAACGTCACAAAATCTGTGTAAAAAAAACTTCGACTGTCATTGATATCAAGCTGGTAAAACAATGGATATAATCTGAAAAAGTGGTTGGTTATCCTTTTATCAGTGGCCATTCATCATCATAACCAGACTAACAAGAATCTATTCGGATTTAATAACTGAACTTCACACCAATAATCAACTAATGAAACAGCAGACTAGACTGTGGTAACGAGGTCAGTCGGAAGAAACAACGGACTCTGTGGTAACGAGGTCGGTTGGAAGAAACAACAGATTGTGGTAACGAGGTCAGTGGGGAGAAACAACAGACTGTATTAACGGGGTCAGTTGGGAGAATCAACAGACTGTAGTAACGAGGTCAGTTGGAAGAAACAGCTGACGGTAGTAACGAGGTCAGTTGGGAGAAACAACAGACTGTAGTAACGAGGTCAGTTGGGAGAAATAACAGACTGTAGTAATGGGGTCAGTTGGGAGAAACAACAGACTGTAGTAACGAGGTCAGTTGGGAGAAACAACAGACTGTAGTAACGGGGTCAGTTGGTAGAAACAACTGACTGTAGTAACCAGGTCGGTTGGTACAAACAACAGACTGTAGTAAAGGTCAGTTTGTAGAAACAATAGACTGTAGTAACGAGGTCAGTTGGGAGAAACAACAGACTGTAGTAACGAGGTCAGTTGGGAGAAGCATCAGACTGTAGTAACGAGGTCAGTAGGGAGAAGCATCAGACTGTAGTAACGGGGAGAAACAACAGACTGTAGTAACGAGGTCAGTTGGGAGAGGCAACAGACTGTAGTAACGGGGTCAGTTTGGAGAAAGAACAGACTCTGTAATAACGACGTCAGTCGGATGAAACAACAGACTCTTTGGTATCGAGGTCGGTTGGATTCTTAACCCTGATGGAACTGGAAAGAAGATAGGTCGTATAATGTGAAGGATTATGAGATGTTATTTCACGGGAGATGATAAATCGAATGACAAACATGGTCCCGATGAGACGAGTAACTGTCAATACAGTCATCCTGCAAGTCTGCTATAGTCAGGCGGATGAACATTGGTTTTTTTAGTTCGATTCATTATTAAAAAAAATCTCTGAATCGCTGAGATCCTTTATAAAGCGGTAGTTGTAAGCAATCGATATATATATATACTTTTATGAATATAATTTAGATGAGTTATGGTGAATTGACACCGCGTAGGCTGCATCACATAATAACGATGACTGAGACACACAGCTGGTATAATTTACTTACAGCCGAATTCGACAGAAACTGACCCTTTACCACGCAACCTATATTATACTCACCTGATATTAAGGAAGTTCCCAAAACACGCGACTGAATCGATTATTGCTCAGTCAGCTCTTATAAACCGAGAGTTAGTTTCCGCCTTAGTTTCGCTTTCCGGTAAAGTACGTATTCACCAATCCACACGTCGAACTTTGTACTCGCTCTGCCAACAATTGGTTTCGAAGATAACCATGTTTGTGCTCATTGAGAGTCTGTACACACGGGAACGTTTTCAGGTCGAATCGATAAACTATTTGATCATTTCGGCTTATAATGCACATGGCAACGGCGAATTGGGTGACCTGAAATGATTTTTTTGGAGATCGGGTCCCAGATCGGGAAAATCTGACAACGCCGGAGCGTTTCCATATGTACTGGCAAACCGCTACATTTTTTTAGAACGATGACGTCACCGCCCCGTCGCTCTTTCTTCTTCTACAGTTTTGGTGTGTCCGGTGGCTGTGTCTGTGTCTATTTACAGCGTCACATGTAGGTGTCGCATATGTATTACATCGTTTTCACCCGGCGTTCTCGTTGCCATGTTTACGCGAATATTTATTGATCGGATACTGTGTGCGCGCGATTTTTTTCTGCCCCCAAAAAAAAAAAAAAAACAGGAACGTTCCCGTGTGTACATAGTCTGAGTTTGCTGAGCCCATGTCTATTCGCATGACAAGCTAACCTTTGACCATGGACGTTCATTAAACGATCACGGATGGTCGGTAACGCGTCAAAGACAATTAAAATGTTGTTTTCGCGTGTCTAATATCATTTTAGAATCAGGTTCATTTCCATTCCGTGGGCCTATCTATGCTATCGGTTTATTTGACGGTTTACTTTCAGTTTATAAACCATGGGTCAATAAATTTAATGATATAAAACCTAATAGCTTTCTTATCTTATGTGGTGGTTGAGTTTATGGCTCAAGCGATGCTTAATCACGCGAGCCCTGCTACTGTTGTATTGAACCTGGGCGCGAGGTGTATGCGCGGAAAAAAATCTACCCGCCAGCCGTACGGCTGGTTGTGCTTGCTTAACCCGCCAATGGCGACCGGGCGGGTGCTAATTTCGAGCCCTGGTCAATCGTTATTATACCTATCATTCTTTACATGGAATAGATCATAATATCCTTTCATGATCAATCATTCTTTACATGGAATAGATCATAAGGTCCTTTCATGATCAGAATTTAGATGACAACACGAAATAGAGCTTCATCGCACAAACTTCATCGCGTAGTACCACATATTAACGATGTCTAATGACACACAGCTGATATAATGTACTTATCACTGAATTTCTCGGAAACTGACCCTACACCAAGCCACATGTATTATTGATTCCTTACCTTATATCAAGCTTGTCCTCCAAACACACGACTGAATCGGTTCTGGCTCAGTCAACTCTTTTGTACGGAGAGCGCCTCAGTTTCGTTTATCAGTTAGGTAAGGTAAGTATTCTTATCTTCGAACATGTGACTTCAGGTCTTCCAAACACACGACTGAATTGGTTTTTGCTTAGTCAGCTTTTAAAAATTGACAGTTAGTTTCGCCTTTCCAACGGATGCGTCATAAACTACCAATCATGTTACAGTCGATACGTCTCACTTGGTTAAGTCTGCTAATGATTTTTTGTTGGTAGATCGTTTGCGTACATTTCTAGCCGCATGATATTTATGCTGACATTTGGTCATTTGGCTAGGCGGAGCAGGAAGTCCATCATTCATAATGTGTTTGGCAAATATAGTCTTGGATGACAAAGAATGTTCTCAAACTCACCTGCGACAAAACCGAGTCTCATGATCTATACCTCCAAGCATAATTTAGCTCGGGAAAGATATATACAATCGATCTATGACCCCAGCTACTGCTAAAACATACGTATCCTCGGTTATGGAGTGATTATATAGATCTTTCTTTCTTCGAGCTACCATCTGTCGGGTGAAATTATGATCTAATGTAAGTGTTTTGCGGCATAGAACTACTATTTGTGTTAACATATGATCGTCTTGTGAAGTATACACATCAACGCAGATCAGGGCAAACAACCGGCCGATTGAACAGTGAATAATTATACACTAAGAAAACATGAAGCCTTTGTGAACCACAACCAGAAGGACCTCTGTACAGGGACGCATCTAACATAATAGAGACTACATGATACTGAGACTACATGATACTGAGGCTACATGATACTTTGACCTCCTGACACTGAGACTACATGATACTGACACTACATGATAGTGACACCACATGATACTGAGACTCATGATACTTTGACTGTATCATATTGAGACTACATGATACAGAGACCACATGATACTGAGACTGCATGATACTGAGTCTATATGAAACTGGGACTACATGGTACTGAGACCACACGATAACTAGACCACATGATACTGCGACTGTATGAAACTGATACTACATGATACTGAAACCACATGATACTGATACCACATGATACTGAGACTGTGTGAAACTGATACTACATGATACAAAACTACATGATAATGAGACATGATACTGAGACCACATGATACTGAGAACTCATGATACAGATACTGTATGAAACTGGGACTGTATGAAACTGAGACTACATGATACTGAGACCACATGATACTGACACCTAATGATACTGATACTGTATGATACTGATACTGTATGAAACGTGGCAACATGATACTGAGACCACATGATACTGAGACCACATGATACTGAGACTGTATGAAACTGGGACTACATGATACTGAGACCACATGATACCGAGACCATATGATACTGAGACCACATGATACTGAGACCACATGATACTGAGACTGTATGAAACTGAGACCACATGATACTGAGACCACATGATACTGAGACTGTATGGAACTGATACTACATGATACAGAGACATCATGATACCAAGATACTGAGACCACATGATACCAAGGCTGTTCGACACTTGAGACCACATGATATAGAAACCACATGATAATGAGACCTCAAAACACTGAGAACAGTTGATACTGAGAACATATGATACTTACACTACATGTTAGTGAGACCTCATGATACTGAGACTGTATGATACTGATACGACACGATACAGAGACCACATAATACTGAGACCATATGATACTCTGACACAAGTGATTGTCACCATAAGGCCACTAATGGCACGTTAAACGCGTGCATTGTTTACGCGCGCATGCAGTCAATGTGATATAGTCCTTGTAGTCACTGGAACCAAAGTCATAACGTATAGGAATCTATGAACCTGTTGGAAACGAATCATAACGCTTAATTTCCGCAATAGTCTTTTCGTTTGCTGTTGTTAGTGTGACGGATGACATAATGCCCATGAAGCGGTTAATATTAATAATAATAATAATAATGATGATAATGATAATATTATTAATAGTTATAAAAATTATAATAATGTTCTTATATAACGCACCTATTTCGTACAAATACCTATATGCGCGTGTGTATTTGTAGCACTCGGTTAAAAAGAAGAGATTTGAAATTCTTTTTTGAAACGAGTAGGCTGAATTGTGTCAAATAATTATATTGATGGATTGCGATGATGTTTTGTGTGTGTATATTTTAGCCAAATGTGAAAGCCGCAGTGCAGGTGTCCGTTGTTTCACTCCACTAGTCACATAAACAAGACCATGTGAATGGCCATTGTTGACAATAGTGGTGTAAGGTTTAAGCAGCTAAGCAGATTAAAGTCATCCCGCTGACATCTCGACGGCGTCGCGTAGACGATGGGTGATTGGACAAACGGAAAAAAATCTTAATTTCGAGTGTTTCTTAAACACACACGATTGTATGTTACAAGATAAGCCTCCGATTAAAAATATTTTAGCACATTTCAATCGACTATTGATAAGACAATAATGCAAATGAATCACTACAATTCATTTGAAAGTAACTCACTTTTCCGATTAAAGCACTGTTGTGATCTGGTATTACAGACAAATAAATAATAACTTAGGCATAATTAAAACAACTTTGAATTCCACTATCATCCATCATAAAACAATATTTTCATCATGATGCTTGCAACGTTATATCAAAGGATAGGGATCAATTAACGCCATTGTCAATTTATGGTCATGATGTCTGAACTAACATTTAATGATCACGTGTCATTCGTCCCGCTATTGTCAGAGACGCCAACATAGACTTGTTAATATATGTAGTTTGAATTAATAGATATCACATTAATCCGCTAGGTGCCGCCCTTGATATTGATGGTAATGACACATCATTGCACCGGGAAGCGTGCAACACGGTGTTTTATCAGCGATTAATTGGACTTAATAATAATTTTAACTGTCAATAATAGGCCCTTAGCAAATGCGATAATATCCATCATAATGACGTCACTGACGCCGATAACAAAGAGTATTCGCGCAACTGGCTTGAACGGTTTATGGTTCACGTTGTTCACAAACAACGATGGGTCTGTATGACCGTGAGTGCGCAAAGTGCGGTATTGCAATTGGCATATGTGAATTGAAACTATCTTGTAACTTGCAGTGTTGTTTTGTCGATATATGCTTGCGATGTCAAAACGCGCTTGTCACACCTAACGCGTGGTTATGTCGTGACGTAATCATGATATATCGAGAGATACCATAGTTTTTGAAAAAAACGCCTTGATTGAAACATGAGTTTTTTGTTGAGTTGGGAGATAATAAATTGTGTCCTAAGGGGCATCAGCAAGCAAGGTACAGTGCTAACAGTAAATTAGACAATATCATTATAAGCAAAATAAAAAAGAAATCGGTTTGAATCCTGGCCGCTCCACTTCAGTCTTATATATGATTACATACAGCCAAACTGGCTATTTTAAAACGCATGTATATAATGTTTGCCTCCATTATCACTGTGTTGACAGAAATGACAGTCGGAACGTCAAATATTCAAAGCGCAACGAGAATGTTCTTGACGTCACTGGAGGCTGGCATACCACATTGAATGCAAAACATACAAAATATATACTGGTCGTATGGGAAACCATTTGAACATTTTTCGCTCGCGTTTGGTTATATTGTTCTATGCAGATTCGAAACTCTCACACCATTATATGCGACCATTGTTGAGGTGAAACATCGATCATATCACTGTGATTTACGCCAGTTGATTGTCGATACAAAAGCGAAGGAAGGCCTTGACAGTATCAGAACATCGCACCGTATTTGACAATGCATACATGGTTTGCTTTCATACCTTTCTGCATTGTCAACGACGAGAATCCCTGCATCATGCATCGTGCATTAGAGTAGTGCGTTATGCTGTCAAGTCGTCCCATTGAATGGAGTATTATTAATATCGATTTCGCCTTTAATGCGTATTCCACACCCTAAAATCAATATCAGTGCATAATAGCCATGCTTCTGGTGACAAAGCTACTGCATCGCAATTATGATTCTATTCGCTGTTACCAATCGCAATGTACAAGTTGCGTACATTTTAGGTTGTACATGCTAGTATAACATTCAACATCTCTCCACAAAGGTGTGATGGTGACAAGCCTACATTTATGCTGAGATGGTTGGTTTGTTGTTTGTATTCTGTGCGCCACATCAACTTTCGCTTGTGCTAATTGATCAGATCAGTCACGTGGATCTGGTTATTTACGTGATTTCTTTTTGGATGGACATGTTCTTGTATAATGAAACAAATAAGATAGGTAGATAGATACGACAGTTATACATTGGTGTTTAATACAGGTTGCCTTAAGATGTATATAATGGTTGCTGTTACTGGAATCAATATTCCTAAACAATGCGAGATTGCTAGTTTATATATGATACCTTTTCAACTAATGTGGATAGTGTTGATACAAATATATGGATCAATACCAGCAATACAATCCTTAATCGTAATAGCTCAGCCAATCACTGCAGTATATTAATGACCCGAGATATGCTGAGAGATGACTCATATTGTCATTTTCTTTGCTGGGAAATGTATGCAATTATATGCTATTGCTAGATAGAGAATACTGTGCAGTAAGTGTTACATGTTTATACTTAATATGGTCGGAATAGGTAATGACGGTCTTTGTTACGAACATGCCAGAGAACAAAGCAGGATACTTAAAAACGCATAATTACAGTCGTCGTAACGTGATCAGTGGTGTTGAGATGCACACGATACGCACTTGTAATAATAAGTAAATAACACTTCTTTTAAACGAGATGGATAAACTGCTGGTCAATTAGGGGGGAGCGGGCCTCTCAAGCAATAATATTTATACAGCGTAAGCCATAAAGCGTCGATCCCTTAGGTGTTGGGTCATCTTTCCCATGTGCTTATGTGTATTTTACTAACCTGATAGCGGGCGTGCTTACAATGCTTACCGTATAGCCAGTTAGAGTGAGCATAGCTATAAGCCTTTAGCTGACATCATGCAACCTAAGATTCTTTACAACCATCCGTCCGTGTATCCTGATGTGTTACCTGGTTTACACAGCCATCACCGGGGGCCACGTTGGTCAAAATGTCAGCAGACGGCTGCGCCTAAGATGTACATTAATTTGAATCAATCCAACCCCAAACTGTGATCGAGGCTTAGTTAGTGAACTAATATCGCATTCATAAAGCAAAACGTTTGTCTTGAAACATTACACCAACTCAATTTGGCATAGGAATACAACTATTTACTGCCAGTCAACGAGCTGACAAATGAATGATTTTCATATGACAGATCCCTCCTTGGAAGAAGAAGGATGTTCATGATAAATGGTTGACTGGATTTGGGAAATTTGATTCCAGTATGATCTCTTTCGCTACGACAGCTCTTCCGAACCCACTTGCTTGGTGGCAAGACGTTTTGTCTCACTCCACCATGCCCACACCCCCAACCCGAATAATGCTTCACAAAGTACAGAGCGCTACGGAGTTACACCTTACTGGTGTCCGATTCACTCACATTGTCGGATGTTTGTCACGCTAAGAATCACCACAAGAGAAGAGTAAACCTGGATGATGTTTTTAAAAAAATGGTTCTTGGCATCGATGCATGATATTGAAATGTCTATTTCTACACTGCATTTGATTGAATCTACCCTGCACTAAAATGTCATTGTAGCAACAAAATTGGCAAACGATGTATGCATCAAACCTGCTTCATTGCAGTGATTCTTTAAATAATTTACTTGTCAAACTTAAAACTCGGAATGGATGGACATAATTATTTGCGGTTTTCTCTGCCGCGTAGAACCAGGTGCTGTGATGGCGATGTTATTGCATCTGTGCTCTAAATGTCCTATTCTAACTGTATTCCAACCTGTGATGACAATGGAGAGTCTAATTTCAGACACCTGTGTAGCGTTGTATTGTACGGTAAAGAGGCCGTCCACGCACTGTGCTTGCATCATCCTATCTATCGATGGAAAATTATTTGATATATTCTTTGCTATGATATAACTGTTGAGACAACTTTATACTTTTTCCTTTCTGTCCTATAATGAATTGCACATAAACATCTGTCGTCACACATTGATAATGTGAAATTACAAGAGAGGTGCGTTGACAAACTCCCAATTTGCTGATGCGTTGTCTTGCAGTAGTGTGGTGAATCAGCATAGAAAACACCATTCGTTTGTTATTCATAATAGCAAACGCCATTCGCTTGTTATTGCAATTGGCATATGTGAATTGAAACTATCTTGTAACTTGCAGTGTTGTTTAGTCGATATATGCTTGCGATGTCAAAACGCGCTTGTCACACCTAACGTGTGGTTATGTCGTGACGTAATCATGATATATCGAGAGATACCATAGTTTTGGAAAAAAACGCCTTGATTGAAACATGAGTTTTTGTTGAGTTGGGAGATAATAAATTGTGGCCTAAGGGGCATCAGCAGCAAGGTACAGCGCTAACAGTAAATTAGACAATATCATTATAAGGCAAAATAAAAAAGAAATCGGTTTGAATCCTGGCCGCTCCACTTCAGTCTTATATATGATTACATACAGCCAAACTGGCTATTTTAAAACCATTATCACTGTGTTGACAGAAATGACAGTCGGAACGTCAAATATTCAAAGCGCAACGAGGATGTTCTTGACGTCACTGGAGGCTGGCATACCACATAGAATGCAAAACGTACAAAATATATACTGGTCGTGCGGGGAACCATTTGAACATTTCGCTCGCTATTGGTTATATTGTTCTATGCAGATGGCAAACTCTCACACCATTATATGCGACCATTGATGAGGTGAAACATCGATCATATCACTGTGATTTACGCCAGTTGATTGTCGCTACAAAAGCGAAGGAAGGCCTTGACAGTATCAGAACATCGCACCGTATTTGACAATGCATACATGGTTTGCTTTCATACCTTTCTGCATTGTCAACGACGAGAATCCCTGCATCATGCATCGTGCATTAGAGTAGTGCGTTATGCTGTCAAGTCGTCCCATTGAATGGAGTATTATTAATATCGATTTCGCCTTTAATGCGTATTCCACACCCTAAAATCAATATCAGTGCATAATAGCCATGCTTCTGGTGACAAAGCTACTGCATCGCAATTATGATTCTATTCGCTGTTACCAATCGCAATGTACAAGTTGCGTACATTTTAGGTTGTACATGCTAGTATAACATTCAACATCTCTCCACAAAGGTGTGATGGTGACAAGCCTACATTTATGCTGAGATGGTTGGTTTGTTGTTTGTATTCTGTGCGCCACATCAACTTTCGCTTGTGCTAATTGATCAGATCAGTCACGTGGATCTGGTTATTTACGTGATTTCTTTTTGGATGGACATGTTCTTGTATAATGAAACAAATAAGATAGGTAGATAGATACGACAGTTATACATTGGTGTTTAATACAGGTTGCCTTAAGATGTATATAATGGTTGCTGTTACTGGAATCAATATTCCTAAACAATGCGAGATTGCTAGTTTATATATGATACCTTTTCAACTAATGTGGATAGTGTTGATACAAATATATGGATCAATACCAGCAATACAATCCTTAATCGTAATAGCTCAGCCAATCACTGCAGTATATTAATGACCCGAGATATGCTGAGAGATGACTCATATTGTCATATTTCTTTGCTGGGAAATGTATGCAATTATATGCTATTGCTAGATAGAGAATGCTGTGCAGAAAGTGTTACATGTTTAAACTTAATATGGTCGGAATAGGTAATGACGGTCTTTGTTACGAACATGCCAGAGAACAAAGCAGGATACTTAAAAACGCATAATTACAGTCGTCGTAACGTGATCAGTGGTGTTGAGATGCACACGATACGCACTTGTAATAAGTAAATAACACTTCTTTTAAACGAGATGGATAAACTGCTGGTCAATTAGGGGGGAGCGGGCCTCTCAAGCAATAATATTTATACAGCGTAAGCCATAAAGCGTCGATCCCTTAGGTGTTGGGTCATCTTTCCCATGTGCTTATGTGTATTTTACTAACCTGATAGCGGGCGTGCTTACAATGCTTACCGTATAGCCAGTTAGAGTGAGCATAGCTATAAGCCTTTAGCTGACATCATGCAACCTAAGATTCTTTACAACCATCCGTCCGTGTATCCTGATGTGTTACCTGGTTTACACAGCCATCACCGGGGGCCACGTTGGTCAAAATGTCAGCAGACGGCTGCGCCTAAGATGTACATTAATTTGAATCAATCCAACCCCAAACTGTGATCGAGGCTTAGTTAGTGAACTAATATCGCATTCATAAAGCAAAACGTTTGTCTTGAAACATTACACCAACTCAATTTGGCATAGGAATACAACTATTTACTGCCAGTCAACGAGCTGACAAATGAATGATTTTCATATGACAGATCCCTCCTTGGAAGAAGAAGGATGTTCATGATAAATGGTTGACTGGATTTGGGAAATTTGATTCCAGTATGATCTCTTTCGCTACGACAGCTCTTCCGAACCCACTTGCTTGGTGGCAAGACGTTTTGTCTCACTCCACCATGCCCACACCCCCAACCCGAATAATGCTTCACAAAGTACAGAGCGCTACGGAGTTACACCTTACTGGTGTCCGATTCACTCACATTGTCGGATGTTTGTCACGCTAAGAATCACCACAAGAGAAGAGTAAACCTGGATGATGTTTTTAAAAAAATGGTTCTTGGCATCGATGCATGATATTGAAATGTCTATTTCTACACTGCATTTGATTGAATCTACCCTGCACTAAAATGTCATTGTAGCAACAAAATTGGCAAACGATGTATGCATCAAACCTGCTTCATTGCAGTGATTCTTTAAATAATTTACTTGTCAAACTTAAAACTCGGAATGGATGGACATAATTATTTGCGGTTTTCTCTGCCGCGTAGAACCAGGTGCTGTGATGGCGATGTTATTGCATCTGTGCTCTAAATGTCCTATTCTAACTGTATTCCAACCTGTGATGACAATGGAGAGTCTAATTTCAGACACCTGTGTAGCGTTGTATTGTACGGTAAAGAGGCCGTCCACGCACTGTGCTTGCATCATCCTATCTATCGATGGAAAATTATTTGATATATTCTTTGCTATGATATAACTGTTGAGACAACTTTATACTTTTTCCTTTCTGTCCTATAATGAATTGCACATAAACATCTGTCGTCACACATTGATAATGTGAAATTACAAGAGAGGTGCGTTGACAAACTCCCAATTTGCTGATGCGTTGTCTTGCAGTAGTGTGGTGAATCAGCATAGAAAACACCATTCGTTTGTTATTCATAATAGCAAACGCCATTCGCTTGTTATTGCAATTGGCATATGTGAATTGAAACTATCTTGTAACTTGCAGTGTTGTTTAGTCGATATATGCTTGCGATGTCAAAACGCGCTTGTCACACCTAACGTGTGGTTATGTCGTGACGTAATCATGATATATCGAGAGATACCATAGTTTTGAAAAAAAAAACGCCTTGATTGAAACATGAGTTTTTGTTGAGTTGGGAGATAATAAATTGTGGCCTAAGGGGCATCAGCAGCAAGGTACAGCGCTAACAGTAAATTAGACAATATCATTATAAGGCAAAATAAAAAAGAAATCGGTTTGAATCCTGGCCGCTCCACTTCAGTCTTATATATGATTACATACAGCCAAACTGGCTATTTTAAAACCATTATCACTGTGTTGACAGAAATGACAGTCGGAACGTCAAATATTCAAAGCGCAACGAGGATGTTCTTGACGTCACTGGAGGCTGGCATACCACATAGAATGCAAAACGTACAAAATATATACTGGTCGTGCGGGGAACCATTTGAACATTTCGCTCGCTATTGGTTATATTGTTCTATGCAGATGGCAAACTCTCACACCATTATATGCGACCATTGATGAGGTGAAACATCGATCATATCACTGTGATTTACGCCAGTTGATTGTCGCTACAAAAGCGAAGGAAGGCCTTGACAGTATCAGAACATCGCACCGTATTTGACAATGCATACATGGTTTGCTTTCATACCTTTCTGCATTGTCAACGACGAGAATCCCTGCATCATGCATCGTGCATTAGAGTAGTGCGTTATGCTGTCAAGTCGTCCCATTGAATGGAGTATTATTAATATCGATTTCGCCTTTAATGCGTATTCCACACCCTAAAATCAATATCAGTGCATAATAGCCATGCTTCTGGTGACAAAGCTACTGCATCGCAATTATGATTCTATTCGCTGTTACCAATCGCAATGTACAAGTTGCGTACATTTTAGGTTGTACATGCTAGTATAACATTCAACATCTCTCCACAAAGGTGTGATGGTGACAAGCCTACATTTATGCTGAGATGGTTGGTTTGTTGTTTGTATTCTGTGCGCCACATCAACTTTCGCTTGTGCTAATTGATCAGATCAGTCACGTGGATCTGGTTATTTACGTGATTTCTTTTTGGATGGACATGTTCTTGTATAATGAAACAAATAAGATAGGTAGATAGATACGACAGTTATACATTGGTGTTTAATACAGGTTGCCTTAAGATGTATATAATGGTTGCTGTTACTGGAATCAATATTCCTAAACAATGCGAGATTGCTAGTTTATATATGATACCTTTTCAACTAATGTGGATAGTGTTGATACAAATATATGGATCAATACCAGCAATACAATCCTTAATCGTAATAGCTCAGCCAATCACTGCAGTATATTAATGACCCGAGATATGCTGAGAGATGACTCATATTGTCATATTTCTTTGCTGGGAAATGTATGCAATTATATGCTATTGCTAGATAGAGAATGCTGTGCAGAAAGTGTTACATGTTTAAACTTAATATGGTCGGAATAGGTAATGACGGTCTTTGTTACGAACATGCCAGAGAACAAAGCAGGATACTTAAAAACGCATAATTACAGTCGTCGTAACGTGATCAGTGGTGTTGAGATGCACACGATACGCACTTGTAATAAGTAAATAACACTTCTTTTAAACGAGATGGATAAACTGCTGGTCAATTAGGGGGGAGCGGGCCTCTCAAGCAATAATATTTATACAGCGTAAGCCATAAAGCGTCGATCCCTTAGGTGTTGGGTCATCTTTCCCATGTGCTTATGTGTATTTTACTAACCTGATAGCGGGCGTGCTTACAATGCTTACCGTATAGCCAGTTAGAGTGAGCATAGCTATAAGCCTTTAGCTGACATCATGCAACCTAAGATTCTTTACAACCATCCGTCCGTGTATCCTGATGTGTTACCTGGTTTACACAGCCATCACCGGGGGCCACGTTGGTCAAAATGTCAGCAGACGGCTGCGCCTAAGATGTACATTAATTTGAATCAATCCAACCCCAAACTGTGATCGAGGCTTAGTTAGTGAACTAATATCGCATTCATAAAGCAAAACGTTTGTCTTGAAACATTACACCAACTCAATTTGGCATAGGAATACAACTATTTACTGCCAGTCAACGAGCTGACAAATGAATGATTTTCAGATAATAGATCCCTCCTTGGGAGAAGCAGGATGTTCATGATAAATGGTTGACTGGATTTGGGAAATTTGATTCCAGTATGATCTCTTTCGCTACGGCAGCTCTTCCGAACCCACTTGCTTGGTGGCAAGACGTTTTGTCTCACTCCACCATCCCCACACCCCCAACCCGAATAATGCTTCACAAAGTACAGAGCGCTACGGAGTTACACCTTACTGGTGTCCGATTCACTCACATTGTCGGATGTTTGTCACGCTAAGAATCACCACAAGAGAAGAGTAAACTTGGATGATGTTTTTAAAAAAATGGTTCTTGGCATCGATGCATGATATTGAAAATGTCTATTTCTACACTGCATTTGATTGAATCTACCCTGCACTAAAATGTCATTGTAGCAACGTATAAAATTGGCAAACGCAAAATGATGTATGCATCAAACCTGCTTCATTGCAGTGATTCTTTAAATAATTTACTTGTCAAACTTAAAACTCGGATGGATGGATGGACAAATATATTATTTGCGGTTTTCTCTGCCGCGTAGAACCAGGTGCTGTGATGGCGATGTTATTGCATCTGTGCTCTAAATGTCCTATTCTAACTGTATTCCAACCTGTGATGACAATGGAGAGTCTAATTTCAGACACCTGTGTAGCGTTGTATTGTTACGGTAAAGAGGCCGTCCACGCACTGTGCTTGCATCATCCTATCTATCGATGGAAAATTATTTGATATATTCTTTGCTATGATATAACTGTTGAGACAACTTTATACTTTTTCCTTTCTGTCCTATAATGAATTGCACATAAACATCTGTCGTCACACATTGATAATGTGAAATTACAAGAGAGGTGCGTTGACAAACTCCCAATTTGCTGATGCGTTGTCTTGCAGTAGTGTGGTGAATCAGCATAGAAAACACCATTCGTTTGTTATTCATAATAGCAAACGCCATTCGCTTGTTATTCATCCTAGCAAACGCCATTCGCTAGTCATTGTACCTTATAACATCAATCAAATCTTAGTAAAGCCTAATGTTGATGATGTAAATACCTCACATCTTGTTGCAATATTTCTCTGACAATAACATCACACAGCGTGCAGCCTGACAAACAGCTATATAAACGCAATCAAGTGTCCAATACATCATCACAAGGATGCAGGTAGGTGCAGTAACGATGGCACGGCATCAATGTAAATTATGATGGAATCTGATGGAATCTTCATAAAGTGTTATTGTATATGTTTCTTCAATTTGAATTCTTTATATGGCTCAATTAGGGTTTTGTGGCAGGTCTCTAAAATTGCAAATTACACCATTCAAAGCACCTGACATTTGCTGTGCCGCCCCATACTAATCATGACCTGTCGTAACGAGTGCATTTTTCAAGCTTCACGCATACATGCAAAGCTTGCACGTCATCAGCTTTTTTTTACTTTGACAAGCCTATGCAAGACCCCCGGCGGCACACGCTGTATAACGTAGCAGTTCGCCTTAAAAAGTTCTTGTGCACAGGTTGGATATGGGATCAATTTACGATTACGCTCACATGGCATCTCAGGTGGATTTGAAAGATGCTCCACGCAAAACCTCGGGCAGCTGCTCCAATTACTTTAAGGTACTGGTAGAATACAACAGCTTCTTATTGATGAAAACACAAATGAGCTGTAATTACTTCCCGAGGCCATTTCGATAGAATTTTAAGCTGAAGCGTATTTCACTTTTTAGGTCGACATGTCACCTTATGCACAAATGAACGCATATGGTAAAGTCAGGCATTATATCGTTTTATGTTTAGAAGATGTTTATCGCTTCAGGAGCTGAACTGTGTATTCAGTCCATGATTATTGTGGTAATGTTACACTGCACATGGGTTATCGACAAGCAGCTATGCTACAAAAACAAGTTTGCAAGCCTCGCTGTATCCATTGTTTCAATTTCCACACGAAACCCATTATTGGTTCGCTAGGTATGGTGTCCAACAGCAATCATATCGTCAACAAGACTGGAATATAATTAGTTGTACATGCATTGTATTCTATAACAGGTTTGCCATGTTCCTTTATGATCTTGGCTCACAGACATCAAGTTTTCTCAATTGGTGGAACTCACTTCTGATCAGGTCAATCATTTTGTCCTTTGTGGCACAATCAATGAACCGATACTTGGATTTATATTTATTGGTCCGACACATTTGCATGTTTAATTTGCTTGGGTACAAACATAATACTTGCATTGTTAATGTAAGATAAATGATCTTGGTGCGTTGCTTTGTAATTTGATGATGATAGTAATTATTTCAACCCAAAACCAAAGACAAAGATGCGCATCCATGCTGTGGATCCATTAAGGTTGTGTAAGAGAACACTATACTTGTCAAATCATAATTCACATAATCGGACATCCGACTGATTGATCTGCATTAACAGATCATTCACTAAACATAACGCAACGCTTGCAGGCTATTAAATATATTTCACAATACATTTTATCGCTCTTGCACTGCTGATAAAAGCCTATGCGTACTAGAATTTCATAGAAAAAAGGCCACTGCCACACATATAAAATGCAGGAAATTGGATATTTTACGTAAACACTCAAGTGACATCTCTTGTGAACACGACAGGTGATTTTTTGAGCGAAGTACGCCAACGTAATAGAATGAATTCATGTGGGTTTATAGCTACCCTGAGAGGGCTCCCTGCTGCCTCTGCTCGAGAAGTTATACGAAAACACAAGATGGCTCGATATATTTAACCCCAAGGTGTAAGATCAACAGTCCCGTGTGCGTTTGTGCATTCCATAGTATTGTCGCCTGATGACTGGCGTGTATTTTACATCATTTTACGATCACCACACATCTTGTGTGAGTGAAAACCCTCTTAGCATAGCTGTCAACTTTTTGTTTACTTCCAGAAATGACTGGTAGATTGCACTGAAAGATATACCATATAAACTTTCTATCAACGGATGCATCAACTAAACTCTAATAATTGTCCGAGTTACAAGCTGATGCATTTTTAAATAACTGGAAGTTAACTTGTCGTGAGTAACAACTCATAGCGTTCTATCTAACACCAACGTTGTTCTTAAAATCGACATGTGAGAGCATGTCCTTGAGCACATTCAGCTTCACTTACTCAATCAATGTTTCGTGATATGTTTCATGGATATCATTAGCAGGAACAAAGGTGTTATGCTTGTTATATGCTACAACGCCGGCGTGTGTTTTATATTGCAGATGTCCACATCGATTCCAGCAATCTGGCAATGGTACTATTTATCTTGATGACAACATTATCCTACATGAAATACAACAAGATGCCTTGTGCATAATTACGGGACGATGCAAGACTAACAGCCCATAGTGACATAGCTAGCTGCCATGGACCTGCCTCTTCTTAATGCCTGATTCAAACACACTTGGGTCGTCTTACATCTACCTAACTTTGGATTCATCGTTTCTCCTATTGTATGGGCAGACTAACGGTTTAAAGTGACCAATTACTTCAGTGCATGTGACGTATGATTAAAGGAATGTGACCAGGTCAATACATGTAGGGTCCGGTTTGCGCAGTAAATGTTTGCATATTATAAAATAATATAGGAACAGCATGACGTATTGAAAAACACCCCATTTATGCTATATGTATGATAATTTTCTGGCAGTGTGCCGCCTCACCCCTCTTAATACAGACACTGATAATAAGGCATATGTACGTTTGTTAAATCATGCAAGACACATAGAAGTATTTTCATCTATTCATGCATATATATATATATATATATATATATATATATATATATATATATATATATATATATATATATATATATATATATATATATGCATATATATATATGCATATATATATATATATATATATATATATAATATATATATATATATATATATATATTTATTTATATATATGTATATATATATATGTTTATCTACAGATATATTTATACATTATTATATATGAACATATATGTATATATATATATATATCTAAATATACATCTATATATATATATATATATGTATGTATATTTTTATATATAGTATTTATATATATACATAAATAATATATATATATAGAAATATATATATATATATATATATAGGAGATATATATATATATATATATATATATATATACATATATATATATATATAGATATCTATATATATATATATAGATATATATATATATATATATATATATATATATATATATCATATATATACCATTATACATGTATATATATATTATATATATATACATATGTATATATATATAAATATATATATATATATATATATATATATCTCTATATATATATATATATATATATATATATATATATATATATATATATATATATATATATATAATGTGATGGTTAGTTTTCCCCAAAAAAAATTTTACATGTCTGGTTTTGACATACTAGGGCCATTAATATTTATGCATGGTTGTGGGGCTTGTTTTAAGTTGTCACGGAGTGTCAACGTAATTGTGAAATCAAGACCAAAAACAATAACAAAAAGGCCAACAGCACGGCTTGACAAGCACATGGCGTGATGTTGGTAATTAGCTTTCAACTTTGCTTCAATAAATAAAGCTAAACATCTTGCTGAGGTTTCCATCGCTACATTTTTGCAACCCTGCATCACAATTGAATAAGAAAAGACGCAGGGATCATTTCGTGCTGTACGTAAGGTTTATCTCATTCCCTGATACAGGTAATTATCAAATAACTGGATCGGGATACTTTGCGCTAGTAGGGGTGCTTTGACTGATATAACAATTACACACCCACAGTGCGTGCGTATCAAATAGCTCACAAATATTGTTTCCATCCGGCCAAAATCACCACACGATTATTGTCACACATGTATTCTTGTAACAGACATGTGTGAAATGAGAATACACAGGTTTTTATTTCAGTAACGCAGTACCTGTCAGGACCGTATAGTACACGCAGTCAACATAGGCAACACCTGCCAGGACCGGTAGGTACACGCAGTCAACATAGGCAACACCTGCCAGGACCGAATGGTACACGCAGTCAACATAGGCAACTCTTATCCAACGCAACGAAATGTGTCAATATGCGAAAGATGTTTCTTTTAATTTTTTTTATCAACGAACACAGTATTATTGTTATAGCATATCTTGCATGTTTCGATAAATGCGGTCTTTCTCTCTAAGGCCAAAGGTATTTGACAAGATCAAATGAGAGGGTGTGTCAGAGAGTGTAGAAACATCTTCTATATTGATGGAGAAATTGCTCGGCTTAGCATCACACGCCAAGTTATCTTCCCTTTTCATATGTTTCTTGTAATTATGCTTGTGACAAAATTATTCGAGTTACTCCGTCACTGCGATTATCAAACTTCACCGGTTTTCTATGACGTTACTTTCGATGATGGTGTGTGAATTGTCTCCTCACTTTTATATGTTGATATTGCCATAGATTAAATATCAATGTTTCACTTATGTCTGACAAACATATGTCAAACAAGAGTAAAAGCTACGAAGCGGATTGTGAGTAAATCTGACTTTTGTAGAAATCATGTATTGGCTTAAATACAAGGTACCAAGAGTAACAAATGACGACCTGCAAACCCTATTGGCAGTGCTAGGTTGAGACCTGTACAAGCGACTTAACATGGCATTTTTTCGGAATCGTGTGTCTCGATAGCGCCTTGCGTCCCATTGACGGAATAGTGTTTATGCATGTGTTTACCTATTCCCTATCAAAGCTAGTACTGTATATTGTTTCTGAGTAAAACTATGTCAATATATAACCTTATAAACGAGCCCCACCAAGGTTTCCACGGCAACAACGAATCCAGGAGAGCAGCTTCTGCAACATAAAACCCTATTTAAGACGAAACTTTTCATGATCTCCTTCTCTGTTACTATGCACTATCGGTATTACCATTGTGAAATAATGTGACGTTCTTCAATTCGATTGTGAATAATTTAACCGTCTTTTGGTATTTACACGACTAGCTAGTATTACAGGTAACCATAGGGCATTCATTCGCAGGAATATTTAAATTAACTGACATCAACATATTTAATACATGATACATCGCATCAAATACGGTAGCTAATGTATGTTTGAATTAACGATCCGTCACTTAGTTTTTGGAATATCTTTGTGCACCAAAATAAATAATGCATTCGCAAACGTTGATAATCATTATTGTCGTTTGTTTGTGTTATTTTGATATTGATAACATTCAATAAATTGAAATCATTTCGTCCGTCAAATCTGGACATAGTCGCTTTTCCATAGACTTTCCAAAACTATGCTGCAGCATGCGTAGCATGTTCATCAACTTAAAAAACCGTCAGCTGTAGCAATGAACATAAATACGTCTTCATACAAATGCAGATTGAGACCATATTGAGCTGTACTACGAGAACATGTCTTCTTTGATATTGAGTTTTTGGGGTGCCATGTTATTTGTGTTGAAGTGTTTTTATTATTTAGTTTTATAAGAGGTTTATAGCAGGAAATTAATTACAAGATGACATCATTTACAGAATCTGACATGTTCTGCAGTACGGAGTGTAATTGACCAAGCGTAACGCAGTCATGCAATGTTTGTATGTGATCAACTGCTGTTCGCTTTATCTGACATCGATGTTGCATATCTGATACAAGCCAGTGCAAGCTGCATAACGGGAAACTGTATAAACCAAAAAAAAAAGCCTCCGACAAACGAAGAGCCGGAAATTGGATCATATTACATTGACATTTACTTGACATCTGTGGAGCACATGAATCGTGCTTTACGCTGGAATTTTACAGTGTCAGATACACAAGAGCGTTCGTGTGGTGTGGAACCTTTTCCATTGAATTACAAAAATAGATAGACCGTATGAATACTATGTTCGTGACCATAACTCCCACAACTTGTTTGCATTGATTTGAAAGCAAGCCCACAAGAAAGAGCATTTGATATATATTTGATGAACACTCAATTTGTTGCTGAATACAAACCACCCCCCCCCCCTCCCCCACCCCCACTAGAATGCACACGAAGCCGATTTCTTTGAGCATGCACATCCATCGCTCAAGCTATACATACTGGCATGATGGATGATTGATGAATGTAAAAGGCGACGCCTGCTGCCCACAATTATACTGAACTCAGTCTGGCATTTACGCTTGCGGTCTTGAATGGCAACGCACTTGCTTATCTCACATGACTTTGAATCCCACAATCTTGAGATTCTCTGGTCGCCGAAAATCAATCAAATATCGCATATCGAAAAAACGATGATGACACAAAGCAATCACAATTGTATCACGCAGATTATTTATGATAATAATGGACGGTAATACACAGGTTCACCTAAGCTAAAGGCGATAAGTTTGACTGAGAACGGGTAGATTAGGTGCAGGTCCAATGAATACTACGTCTAATCTGGTATTACAAGGACGATCCGCTATATGAGTTTCTGTCGCCATGTCAGATGATTGTGTAACCATGAATTTCCCAACAAAGCCCATCATTGTCATTTGGGTTGTGCAAATCAATTGGAATATCACATTTGGGATGTCAGCTACAGCAGACCTTTTGTAAAGTCATTATGCTGACATAGCGACATGTTTCATTCGGATGTTCGCCAGATGCTATGTCGTTGGCTTGTACCATTGTTGGCGATTATCCACAGCAACTTCAGCGATCAGGCTATATGGCAATTTATCTTAATGACAGTATTATCCGACATGAAAGATGTCTTGTACATGATCACACGACGATATTTTGTGATGTTGTCTCCTAGCATAGGCCTGTCTGTCCTTAATGGTTTATTTACCCACCATGCTGTCATCTTCATCATTATTGCTCCACAGACCATGGTTCGACAATCATGCATTATGCGGCGTTATTGCATGGTGATTTTATACAATGTGATTGTTTCACCCTATATCCGTGTTAGGCTTTTGTAAACTATCCAAGAACGATGTTTGCGTCATCCTACGCTCATGACGCGTGTAAGTTGGATCTATCATACATTACTTGGTGTTAAAGTGAGTTTTCCATCCATAATCAAACGCCATTGGATGCAAATCAGCGGAGCGTACCATGCGCTCTAGCATGAATGGCGCATGTAGGCTGACAATATCCAATACCAGATATACAAATGCGTTTCTGACATCATGCGAGCCACACACGTCTATATACAAGGAACATTATGGTTGCTTATTAACATGAAAATAACAGCTGGGAACATCATGAAAAGTCAGATTAAGTGCGAGCATCTGAGAGACTGCTCCTGTCATAAGACCACACATAGCATGATAGCGCTGGCATGTAAGACCACATAAGAAGCTGACGTCATTATCACATGCTTTCCCTGGTATGAGGACTATCGAGAAAGCTTCCTTTATGACCGTTGGCCTTGGCTAGAGAGTCCCCGAAGAACGTGCATTAAGGCGTGCATACCTAAGCATTATATGTGTAATACATTGAGCGGATAACTGTCGCGTTAATACTATGTACGATATTTGCCAGTCATACATTGGGTAGATTGGAATACATAAACAAGCAATTATCGCAGCTACAATCATTTGGGGAGTTTGATCAAGAGAAACATTATTGATAGTAGTCTCCCACAGTAAACACCGCTATTAAATACACATTAGTGATGAGTACTTAGAAGCCCATAACATTCCTGCTTTCAACCCAAGCGTCGGTGTCGTTTAATATCCTCTTGTATGTGGTATAGTGCAATGCATCGTCCACAATTGACCCTCCATTATCGCTACCGCGTCATCTGTTATTGTTTACAGAGGCACCACTTCGACTTGTTTGTTTAATGGTTTATTTGTCTATAAGAGGACAACTGCAGCCCCAGTTTTGCATGGTTAAAAAGCTTAACTAATGCGTAATCAAGATATACGATTAATGGAATTGCTCCATCTCCTAGGACGCTCGGAAATCTTGATAGGGAACCATTGCTTTTAGTATACGGTTAGATGAGGCATATAAGCTCCTTGTCGGCTCAAATCGTCCCATCAGACAAACCACGTTGTACTCGGCTTAGCGAGATAAAGCAACAGGGATCGGATTTTTTTTGACTGGATGGTCATTATTACGAATCTAGACAAGTGCTGGATCTCATATTGGAAACAATGGCGGCTCACAAACACACCGGAACCATTTATTTTACAGCGCCTATTCATAACAACTCGCCTATATAACCGTAGCATCGTGTGCCATCTTTAAAATCAGACGCGTGTGGGAAATTTGATTAAATGGCGCTTTCTACACGAAAATGAGCAAATTGAGAATTAGGACACAAAGACGCACATAAGGGAAGGGAAATGGTATATAGGAAGACATATATATCCATTACACAATTGTATCAACTTAATAGGGGCTGTTATTAGCAAGGTCACAAATAAACAAGATAAATACGCTTTTGCTATGAATGTGTATACCCAATGTACGACAAATATAATGATAATAATTACCAAGCCCAATTTTAGTTTTTAGTGAAAGAAAACTTCAGTGCGACGAGGTATCTAATGAAACCATCTTTCGACGATTTAGGTGTGGTAGTGTGCCAGTACACCATATATATATATATATATATATATATATATATATATATATATATATATAGAGATATATATATATATAGATATATATATATATATATATATATAGATATAGAGATATATATATATATATATATATATATATATATATAGATATATATAGAGAGATATAGATATATATATATATATATCTATATATATCTATAATATATATATATATATATATATCTATCTATCTCTATATAGATATATATATATATATATCTATATATCTATATATATATATATATATATATCTCTCTATATATATATATATATATCTCTCTATATATACATATATACATATACATATAATGTTTTAGTATGACATTGAGATTTGTGCGTGGCCCCGAGGCTTGTAGCAAGGTGCAACGGAGTGTCAACGCGATTATAAATTGTAAACTAACAGCGTTAAAAAGAAACCGACAGCATGAGTTGACTGGCACATGGCGAGATAATGGCAATTACCTTAAAAGTTTCATTAAAGCTAAGAAGCTAGGTGAGGTTTCTATCGCTACAGCGATGCTACCATGGCACATTATAAAAACACTTTTAATGACGTTAGCTGCGACATTTTACGACAATTGATTCAGAGGAGATTGCAAAGTTTCAGCAGCCGTTGGGATCATTTCCTGCTGTGCATAAGGATTATCCCACCCTCAGATACAGGTAATCATAAAAATCCCTGGATCGTGATGGATGATGCCACGAGCTACTAGGGGTGCCTTGTCTGATGAACCAATTACACACCTACAGTGCGTGCGTATCAAATAGCTCACACACATTGTTTACCTCTGGCCGGAATCACAGCACGATTATTGTCACACATGATTTTTTGCCACAAACATCAGGTGTGAAATAAGAATACAAAGGTTTATTTCCGCAGCTTAGTATCTTTCAGGACCAGATGGCACATATAATCAACATAGGCAACTCTTATATTCCTAATCCGACGCAAAGAAATGTGTCAATATGCGATGAAGATGCTTCTTTTTTTAATACGAACATTGTTATATTGCAATAAAATGTTATCCGTTTTTTTTTATAAATGAAGTCTGTCTCTTCAAGGCTTAAGGTATTTGACAAGATCAAATGAGAGGGTGTGTCAGAGAGTGCAGAGACATTTTTTATATTGATAGAGAAATTGTTAAGCTCAGCATGTCACGCCAAATTATGTTCTCTTTTCACTTTTGCATTCTCGTAATTATGCTTATGATGAAACCATTCGACTAACTCCATCGCTGCGATTATTAAACTTCACCGGTTTTCTATGACGTCACTATCGACGAAGGTGTGTTAATTGTCTACTCACTTTAATATGTTGATATTGCCATAGTATAAATATTAATGTCAGGCAAAGATATGTCAAACAAGAGTAACAGCTACGAAAGGGATGTATTTTTATATGCGTCTTGATTTTCAGGTGCGTAAGTTGATCATGCAACATTGAGATAGCACCGTTAATCGGGGCCAATTAATGCACCGTTATGTTAAGAAATTCACAATTAGAGTGATGTTCACCTGTAAATGCTACGGCACATGGGCAGAATCATCGATGCCAATCTGAATTATTGTGTGCACACAGGAGAAATACTGTAAATAAGATATTGTGCCGACTAGCATTATTATTGTAGTAGTTAAAGTGGTTAGTAGCACACTATGTTGATTTGTTCATGATACCACCACAGTTGGCACTTCGCAATCAGATTTAACATGGTCCAATGGTCATTTAGCTGTTCTATGATGAGGTTCCGTCATTTCGCTGTAACATCATTTCAATATTAAGCTCATTGCATTCAGTGGAAGTCAATTGGTTGCATAAAACAATGCATGGCGTGATGTATGTTGCGTGATGCTTCCATAAATATCCAGTGTCTTGTCCAATAGACTTCAGATCGAACATTTTGAACAAATTATCAATCAGGCATAAGTCTGACTTCTTTCTTCTAACTATTGAGCAGTTGTTGTATTTACCATATTTAAATAGTTTATTAAATGAACTTTACTTTGAACTATGTGACTGAATGAATAACACAATGACACATTACATCACACGTGAATGTAACACGGTTTAGCCGTAGCATCTTCCCACTCGCTGCAGCCCTTTTTCACGCTGCCTCCATCGGGTTCACATCAAAAGTTTCATGCTCAGATTTTTCATCAATAATCTCCAAGTTATCGTTGCAGAGTTTCTCTCCCAGTGATTCGTCAATCCTCGATCTACCTTACTACATCAGTGACGTTGATCAGCCAGTCGTACCTATTTTCCAGGTATTTACTTTCCAAATTTCTTGTTTTGTACGGATCACATGTCTGATCACCCGTCGGTAGCTATAATCGGTCACTCTTAATATGGGACTTGCCGAAGAAAATGTAGTTTTTCACAGTTTGGGTGCCGCCAAAGTTAGAGAGGAAAAATCCCTGATTCCGTTAATCAAGCAATGTCTCCCATCAATTCAGTTAAAGGTAGTCTTCATTCAAATTGGGAGTAATGATCTCTGCTGGGTGAACAGTTCTCCCAAAGTATTAGCGAACGACATCATGTCCATCGCAAAGTACATCTCTCTGTCTTTTTCTGTACCAACTGTCGTGATCGGCCTTATTAACTACCGCTTATCTGCGGAGTCAGCATACAACGACAGAGTTTTAGAGACAAACAAACATATCCGCTTCCTCGTGGCTGACCACGCGGGAGCTTCTATTCAATTTGCCTCCATTAGGGGTCTGGCGCACCCTGACCCAACACAATTTAACAAGGACGGTATCCATTTCAACAATTTTGGCACTAAAAAATATTTCAATGGGGTTCATGGGGCAATCCTCAGAGCACTAAAATGAAATTAAATCGTTCTGCCTGGGGGTGTATCCAAAACGATGACCCCCCCCCCTTCTTTTGTCACAGTTTTGTCTGGCAGGCCATTGCCTGTTGTGTTGTCATATCTGTCGATACAAAAACAAACTAATCGTTGAGTGCGATTGTTTCAAATGTCTGTCGTGTTTGTCTTGGGTGTGTCACTTTTGTGGGTATCTATCTGTGCCACTTTAATTGTTGAGTGTGATTGTTTCACAGTTCTGTTGTGTGTCATTTATGTGGGTACCCAGGAACCTGTGCCACTCTAATTGTTGAGTGTGATTGTTTCACACTTCTGTTGTGTGTGTCATTTATGTGGGTACCCATGAACCTGTGCCACTCTAATTGTTGAGTGTGATTGTTTCACAGTTCTGTTGTGTGTGTCATTTATGTGGGTACCCAGGAACCTGTGCCACTCTAATTGTTGAGTGTGATTGTTTCCCAGTTCTGTTGTGGGTGTCATTTATGTGGGTACCCAGGAACCTGTGCCACTCTAATTGTTGAGTGTGATTGTTTCACAGTTCTGTTGTGTGTGTCATTTATGTGGGTACCCAAGAACCTGTGCCACTCTAATTGTTAAGTGTGATTGTTTCACAGTTCTGTATGTGTGTGTCATTTGTGTGGGGTTCACAAAACACCTGTCCTCTCTATTTGATGAGTCTATTTTGTGTGGGTACCTATGATTCCTGTGCCACTCTAATTGTTGAATTAATTGTTTCACAGTTCAGTTGTCTCTTCTCTGTGGGTACCCAAAAAGCAAGCAATGTACGTAATTACTGCTGTAAAAGGCTTGCTTTGGGTATCAAAAACCTGTCTCTAATTGTTGCGTTCCGTGTCAGTGCAGTTATCACGCAACATCCTATTAGGACTAATGTTCCATTTGGTTGTATTCACATGATTCGTGAGAATCAGTTGGGATTTATTGTGTAATAATTTCTCCCCATTTTGCTGGCCCTATTTCTCCATATTCTACAGAATGCCACTTGTTCGTTGGTCAAAACGGGCCTACCCGCTGCACCTCAACCAACTGGGTCCGATTCAACGGATGACGTAGCCTTCTCGCCATTTCCAGCAGTACCTCCAGCAGCCCACCGACCCTTCCAGATTGACACACAAACAATCGTAGACGGACTGTACCAAAAAATGAAGCAGGATGGACTTGTACCCTTTCCCCAGCAAATGGCCATTCCTCAACAAACCACGCCGGGGCTACCCCCCACAGCAGGTCCATGGCCGCCACGACGTCACAAGACATACCAGCTAGTAAACCAAGCATTGTCCAATATTGTTCACCCAGGTGAGTCCCCGGTTACCGAGCTAACTCCTCAATTAAACTGTTCACGTCTCTCAGTCCCTTTAGAGGCACATGCACATAAAACATTAATTTGGCAGGACAAATTTGTCAATTTGCACGACCTGCTCAATCCAACGGAGATGAGCTACCACCTAAAGCAAATCCACCACTGTTATCTATCAATGATTGAACTTCAGCGTTCCTCACACTGACAGCCATTGCATGTGAGCTAAGGCCTGATGTAGCTCCGGGCATACTGAAGCATATAGCAACGGTACAAAAGCTTGCAAAGTCTTTCGGTCCCCAAGCTTGGCGTAGCTACGACCAAAATTTTCTTCGAACTCTCCAGTACGACCACAATGTGCAATGGGGTCAAGTTGACCTCGAATTTTACACAGATGCAACCCGCCCCACCTAAGTTAACCGAAATTTGCCTACCGTTCGCCAGCAATACAACACATTCAATCAGCCCTTTTGGCCAGGCACCAGCCACTGCACCAACGCCTTGTGCCGCTTCCCTAACTCTAATGCCTGTTACAAATGCAAGGGCCTACACAGGACCACTCTCTGTCGTACAGGCCCTTTAATGCCCCAAAACTCAGCTCACCAAATTTCAGAGGTGATTACTCCAATAGCAATAGATAAAATAGCTATCTACTTGTCCGAATACCCCAGTCCTGCAGCTGAGTTTCTAGTAAAGGGTTTTATTCAGGCTTCATAATAGAGTTTGAGGGCAAAATGTCACAACAATTCACCAAAATCCATAAAAGCGTAGACATATTTCCTCAGGTGGTCAGAGACATGTTACTTAAAGAGCTAGAGTTTGGACGCATTGCAGGGCCTTTCCCTTCAATGCCCATACAAACATTTTATTGTCTCTCCCCTTGAAGTAGTTCCCAAAAAAGAACCCAATCAATTTCGTCTTATTCTGTCATGACTGCATTGAACCAACAAACTTTGATACACACTTGTGGAACTAACTCCCTCATGGCAAAATGCAACATCCAAAAAGCTTTCCGCATTATACCAATCTGTCCAACAGACAGACATCTTCTGGGGTTTTATTTCGAAGGTTCCTTTTATTTTGATAAATGCTTACCGATGGGTTGCCATACCTCCTGCAACATATTTGAAACCTTTAGCTCTGCCTTGCAGTGGATTGCAAAAAACCAAATTACAAGTGGCGGGTATTAGCCACATCCTGGACGATTTTATCTTTGTAGGCCCTCCAAAATCATCCCAGACTTATAGCGATCTCAATGCATTTTTTTGTACATGTGTAAGCATTGTGCAATCCCCATAAAGCATTACAAAAAAAAGTCCATTTTCCTTCCCCCCCCCCCCCCTCAGGTGTGCTTTTGGCAATACGTTGCATATTGGTATCCTGGGCTCATGGTATCTCGAAAACTTGGCCCAAGTTCAAAAAAAACCGAGCAATAATTAACAAACAATCTGCCAAGGACCCCACAATAATGGTTCTAATGCGTCGTCTAGTCCTTGCAGCCCTTCAACATAACATTCTTTTTAGATCTCAACATGTCCCTGGATTCTCTAATGTAATTCCTGACAAACTCTCATGTTTTAAGTTTGAGGAGGCCAGGCGTCACCATGGGTAGACCAGGAACCTACTCCAGTTCCCAAAAAACTTCTCTTTCTGTCTTAAGAAGACAAACAGCTGACCTCTTGTCTGCATCAATCGCACCTTCTTCCCTAGAGGTTTACCGGCGTGCTCACTACACTCATAAAATCTATAATAGCACATATCATTTCCCAGCATCCACCGACAGCATTGCCAACTTTATACCTTACTTGCATAGTTACGGCCTCACTCCATCATCAATCCGTACATATGTTGCTGCAGTATGCTCCTTCAACAAAATGCTAGGTGTCGCCGACCATACTGGTTCCTTTATCATCCAAATATTTTTAGCTGGAGTGCAACGAAAAATAACTCCAAGTTCCTTCCGGAGTTCCATCCATCTGTCTCTCCTACACAAACTGGTTGATTCGCTCTTCTCAATTGTCCATTGTCAGACAGAATCGCTGTTATTCAGGAGCATGTTTTTTTTGGCTTTCCATGCGTTCCTGCGTATTGGGGAAATCACTGTCTGCAATCTTTCTTAAACACATCAATGCTTTCAGTTCCATGATTGTAAATTCTTACCTTCTAGTGCCGCGTCATCTACCTCTAGGGTTCAGCCAACAACAGTAGAAATAACATTGCGGCACTATAGAGGCAATGTTGCATGACAACCAATTACTATTCACATATCTACCTCTCCTGCTTCAAAATACTGCTTGGTCAGAACACTCGGTCAATATGTTGTCAGGCGAGGATCGTCACCTGGCCCCTTATTTTGTGTCAACCCAAATAAACCAATCTTTCACAGTGTATTCAACGTATGACTCCAACAAGCCCTCCTTCTTGCGGCTATTACTGATCCACACATTAAACCTTACTCTTTTCGAATAGGGGCGGATACTACAGCGTGTGCTTTGGGAGTGTCGGATCAAGACGTGCAAAAATTGGGTCGTTGGAAATCCGACACCTACAAGAGATACATTCGTATTCCCTTATTCCAATCCATCACATCCCAAGTAAATGTTAGGTGTACCGCTTGCATAGCATCCTGTCAACTTTTAACACAGCACTTAGTTGTAGCCTGGTGGCTAGCTATGTGCCACTTCTAAAGTTACTCAATGCACTAAGTTGTAGCCTGGTGGCTAGCTATGTGTCACTTCTAAAGTTACTCAACGCGTTTAGTTGTAGCCTGGTGGCTAGCTATGTGCCACTTCTAAAGTTACTCAATGCACTTAGTTGTAGCCTGGTGGCTAGCTATGTGTCACTTCTAAAGTTACTCAATGCGCTTAGTTGTAGCCTGGTGGCTAGCTATGTGTTCCATATTTACCCAACACTCTTAGTTGTAGCCTGGTGGCTAGCTATGTGTCATTTCTATAGTAACCCAATGCACTAAGCTGTAGCCTGGTGGCTAGCTATGTGTCATTTCAAAATGTTACTCATTGAACTTAGTTGTGGCTAGGTTTATGTTTTTTCAGAGATACACAGCGCACTTAGTTGTAGCCTGGTGGCTAGCTATATGTCATTTCAGTTGTAGCCTGGTGGCTAGCTGAACTGTGTATCACCTGACAATATAAATAGCTCCACACTACTCATAAACTTATACCAAGAAGCTTGGTTTCCGGGGGATTCGCTTTTCCCGCTATTTAGCTTGATTATGGATGCTCCCTTGGGTGGGGGTCGGCTGCTAAGAAGCCGTGGCATTCATGTCAGCCTTTTTGGCCGGTTATGGCCCCCACCTTGCTGCCAACCTCACTTGCAAAAGATTCCACCCAGTGTACTTAGTTAGTTTAAGGAATCTTTAAATATGTCATATGGTGATTTGTATGTTGTTGCTGTTATGTATTAGTGATGTATTCATGTTTCAAACAAATAATTTGGAAAAGACTAAGCATAAGTAATCCCCTGCCTTATTAGAGAATGACCATATATGGCAAGACAAATTCACAACTCTCTTTACAAGGTATTATTTGGTTCATGTCACTCTGTCAAATAAGAAAAGTCTGTATGGTTAAGTCTGTATGGTTAAATTGTCACAATACCTAGTTGTGTATGACAAAATGAACATCATTACCTATCACTAAGGGAATGACCAAATATGGCAGCATGTCGTTAATTACGTGTTTAGAGGTTTAACGCAACGACCTGCGATCGCCTCCTAAAGAGGTTTGTATTGCAAAGATATGCAGCAAGACCAGAACATAAATTATCTATTGACGCATTGAATTTTACTTCGAACAATCTAATTTTGCTATTACAAAGTGAATATCTTTTGTCTCGACATTTGTAGTCAGAGTATTGTGAACGGATGACCCTATTTGGGTGTCCAGCAATGGTTCGCCGATCTGTCGATCCTTGAATGATTGCTATTCAGCTTGAGTTGCTGATGCATGCGTGAATTGAACCTTTCGTGTTACTTACAGTGTTGTTTTGTCGATATATGCTTCCAGTTCAAGAGACGCTTTTCACAGGTAACGCGTGGTTAGGTCTTGACGCAATCATTTTATATCGAGAGATGTTTGGACAAAAAATGCCTTAATTGAAACACGACGAGGATGAGGTTTGTAGAAGAATATGAACAAAATTACTTGTGGCTTAAGGGGCATCAGCTGCAACGTCCCTCGAGGCTGGCATACCACATTGATTGCAAAGCATACAAATACAATATGCTGGTAGTACGTGGGGCAGTATGAACATTTCGCTTGCGTTTGGTTATATTTTTCTATGCAGATGCCTAGATCTCACACATCATTTCATGTGCCCTTGGCAGAGGTGAAACATCGATCATATAATTGCTATTTACGTAATGAATTTTCGGTGTAAAGTCGTAGGTAGACCTCGAAAGTATTGAAACATCGCATGGTGTTTGACAATACATGAATGGTTTGCATTCGTACTTTTCTGAACGGTCAAAGACGAGAATCGTTGCATTATGAATCGTGCATTACACTGGTGTGTATTGAAGGCAAGACGTATAGTTGCATTGCTTATATTGATGGCACTTCTTACGCATTGTTTACACCCCGAAATTAATATAATTAGGCCTTTGTTTTTGATGACAAAGCTACTGCATCGCAATCAAGATTGCTGCGTGCTGTTGCCCATTGCAATGCATAAGTTGATATTCTTGCAGTAGCGTAAAGCACTGTTCATTTCATATACTTTGTCATGATTAGGGCTTACATCCCAGTATACAATCAAACTCCCCATTATGAATGTGCAAAGGTGACAAGCATGCATTTACGATGAAACGATTGGTTTGTTGTTTGTATTTAGTGCGCCACATCAACTTTCGATTGTGCAAATGGATCTGATAAGTCACGTGGATCTGCTTATTCACGTGATATGTTTTTGGATGGACATGTTCTTGTGTAATGAAACAAATACGATAGGTAGATAGATACGACAGTTATGCATTGGTGTTTAATACAGGTTGCCTGAAGATGTATATAATGGTTGCTGTTACTGGAATCAATATTCCTAAACAATGCGAGATTGCTAGTTTATATATGATGCCTTTTCAACTAATGTGAATAGTGTTGATGCAATTACCTGGATCAATACCAGCAATACAATCCATGATCGTAACAGCTCAGCCAATCACTGCAGTATATTAATGACCCTCGATATGCTGAGAGATGACTCATATTGTCATTGCATTGCCGGGAAATGTATGCAATTATATGCTATTGCTAGATAGAGAATGCTGCGCAGTAAGTGTTACGTGTTTATACTTAATATGGTTGGAATAGGTAACGACGGTCTTTGTTACAAACATGCTAGACAACAAAGCAGGATACTTAAGAACGCATAATTGCAGTGATAACCTGATGTTAGTGCTAAGATCTAGTTGATGACACTTCAATGCCGAGTAATGATGCCAAGCCAATGAATAGCTTGACGTAATATCATTATATGGGTTTTCCTGCTTTACGTGGTTTCGTTTGCAGGTTTCACAGAACAGATCGTACCTGGGTTCCTAGTGATAATCGTTAATAGGTTGACAGCAAAAGTCCATCAAAAATTATGGAGATGATACGCTGATATGCGTAATGGTGTTGTAAGTTGTGCAACATGGTTGCATCAAACAAATTTCGCAACATGTTGGGCAAAGGTGCGTTTGTTGCTTGGCAGGTACTGAATGGGAAAGACCAACGAACATGATCATTCGTGTCAGATGGACGACTCCATCAGGTATGGAGACGCCTTTACTTGAATAACCTTTAGACTCAAAGAAACTAGATCTAACACCCAAGTCAAATGCCATGCAGGACTTAAATCACTTTACCGTCATCGTTAGCACATTCTACCAGTGGTTTTACCTTTGATTGTTCCTAAAACAGATTCATCAATAGGATTTGATTATGGTTATACGTGATTTCGTCGCCATTGATCTAAATGTGAAGGATTGACCACGTTTAGGTCATTGCATTCATGACACGTTTTCACGCATTTGATCTTATTTCTGTAAGGATCTTTATATCCCTACATGGTATTGCAAAAGTGATGGCGCCGTACAAGTGCACGCGGCCAATGTTTTTGTTATTTATTGATAAATTATTAAGTTGTCACTATATGTTTCACATAGCTGAGGTGTCTACCTAACCACATTATTCGCGTACATGCGCTATCATTAGACTGCACAATATTTGTCGACACACAGTTGTGCCACAGAATTAAGGACCCCTCCTTGTAGCCAAAGTGCTTAAAATCATTATCAATTATGTCACTCTGTTGCTGCAGCTGTTATTGTTGATTAATCAAATTAAAATATTAATGAAAACCCGATTTTTATTGTGACTGGGCTTCATTGAGAAGCATCAATGTGGCTTTATTGGATGCAAATCAACGGGAGGTGACTAACAACCCGACATGATAGACTAACCAATATCAGATACACAAAAGCTTCTTCTTTTGTCACACGAGACATAACTATATACATAATTGATTGTTTTGTTATTTGTTGTTCAACGCAGCGCCTGTGTTGTGTGTGCTGTTGTGTGTGCGGGATGGGATAACACTACTTTAAAACGAGATGGATATAAAGCTGGTTAATTAGGGGTGGGAACGGTCCTCTCAAGCAATAAGAAATGCCATTTATACAGCATAGGTCATAATGCGTCGATCCCTAAGGTGTTGGGTCATCTTTCCCATGTGCTTATGTGTATTTTACTAACCTGATAGCGGGCGTGCTTACAATGCTTACCGTATAGCCAGTTAGATTGAGCGTCGCTATAAGCCTGTAGCTGACATCATGCAACCTAAGATTCTATACAACCATCGACCGGTTACATCTGATGGACTGAACTGGCTTTTTCGGAAGATATATTTCTTTGAAACTGGCGCTTTATAAATGCTTTGCATGTATGCAGGTATGTATGCAAGTAAGCTAAGGTGGAGATTAAGGCTGTTAACTTTTGCTAAAAAAAAATAGCTATCTATGCAGTTTTATCACCGGTGACATTGTTCGTATGCAGTGTATATTTGAGCTGAAAATGATTATCTTCATTAATCCCAAATCAAACTCTATTCTGCATCCACTCAAGTAAAGAAATCATACCTGTGCACGAATTGTTGGTGCGACAAGGCCGTGCGAATGTCCACATCTCAAATCTGTACCTTCAGATGTGTTAAAGATCACGGTGACAATATCATAAAGCGCATGGAACGAGTCCGAGTCATTGGTGTAGCATCTTGTGCCATCAATTCGGCTAGATGTGCCTAAGTGATGTTATGCCATGAATCTTTTACAGAGATGATTACCTCAAACTAATAAACACCAACAACGATAAGGATGTGATGCAGGCTAATACGTTATGCATCTTATGAACGCGAAACAATGTTTTCAATGAGGATTGAACGTCAAGCTATTTTTCATGGTGGATGATCTGATAATAATGCTGTGTTTTGTGGACGAGGTATCTTCTGACTATAAGGTTATCCACTCATTTTAGGATTAGCATTTTGTAGCATCATCGAGTTATTCATACATTATCATTACTATGCGGCAATAGAAGTCATGTTCTGGTGTCAATAAAGAATCATTCACAAAATAATCATTGCCAAAGCAACGGTCATATTGAAGAGAAACCTCTTGCGCATAGTTACAATGCACAAGTGGTGTCATATACAGTGCATGAATATGCAACAGAAAACAAACCGCCATGTCGTTCTTATTCGGACAGCGTTAGCATTATAACCTTGCTGAGATATATGTTTACAAATAGGATGTTGCTGCCGTTTGTCTGGCAATAAACCACGGCTCCATATTATGTCGATGAAGACAATTATGACAAACACACACTAAGGGAAATGGCAAAAACTTTCAAATGATTCCGAATCCGCTAATATCCTTCACATTTAGTATGTAAATATCATACAATGATGTAAAAGTGGTGAAATTAGACAGAACGCATGACGGTTCGGGTGACCGATAGCGTCAGCAAACTTGATACATAATGTGCAAACTTAAGCTGCGTGAGGCAGTTTTCTCTGTGTATTTTAAACACAGCATCAATCATTGAATGTTGATGACGGTCATGATATTGTCTGCATAACCATAACTCAAATGGTTCTGTTGTTTTGAAGGTTAATCGCTAAATTGATACCCATTACAAATTGTATGAAGATAATGTAACATTATTTTGCTGCTCATGCATAGCTGACTGAGCTGGCAAATGAATGATTATAGATAACAGATCCCTCCCTATGAGAAGCTGGATGTTCATGATAAATGGTTGACTGGATTTGGGAAATTTGATTCCAGTATGAGCTCTTTCGCTACGACAGCTTTACCGAACCCACTTGGTGGCAAGAAGTTTTGTCTCACTCCACCATCCCCCCCACCATTCCGAATAATGATATATTACAGTCTCGTAAATATGTGACAAAATTACAGAGCGTTACATAGTTATACCCTCACTCACATTGTCGGATGTTTGTCACGCTAAGAATCACCACGAGAGAAGAGTAAACCTGGATGATGTTTAAAAAAAATGGTTCTTGGCATCGATGCATGATATTGAAATGTCTATTTCTACACTGCATTTGATTGAATCTACCCTGCACTAAAATATCATTGTAGCAGCAACCCAACCAACGCATTACGTATAAACATATCTTGGCCATGCACCGTCAATTACCGGTTTGCAAAATTGGCAAACGATGTATGCATCAAACCTGCCTCATTGCAGTGATTCTATAAATAATTTACTTGTCAAACTTATAACTCGGAATGGATGGACAAATACATAATTATTTGCGGTTTTCTCTGCCGCGTAGAACCAGGTGCTGTGATGGTGATGTTATTACATCTGTGCTCTAAATGTCCTATTCTAACTGTATGCCAACCTGTGATGACAATGGAGAGTCTAATTTCAAACACCTGTGTAGCGTTGTATTGTTCGGTAAAGAGGCCGTCCATGCACTGTGCTTGCATCATCCTATCTATCGATGGAAAATTATTTGATATATTCTTTGCTATGATATAACTGTTGAGACAACTTTATACTTTTTCCTTTCTGTCCTATAATGAATTGCACATAAACATCGGTCCTCACACATTGATAATGTGAAATTACAAGAGAGGTGTGTTGACAAACTCCCAATTTGCTGATGCGTTGTCTTGCAGTAGTGTGGTGAATCAGCATAGAAAACATCATTCGTTTGTTATTCATAATAGCAAACATCATTCGCTTGTTATTCATCATAGCAAACGCCATTTGCTAGTCATTGTACCTTATAACATCAATCAAATCTTAGTAAAGCCTAATGTTGATGATGTAAATACCTCACATCTTGTTGCAATATTTCTCTGACAATAACATCACACAGCGTGCAGCCTGGCAAACAGCTATATAAACGCAATCAAGTGTCCAATACATCATCACAAGGATGCAGGTAGGTGCAGTAACGATGGCACGGCATCAATGTAAATTATGATGGAATCTGATGGAATCTTCATAAAGTGTTATTGTATATGTTTCTTCAATTTGAATTCTTTATATGGCTCAATTAGGGTTTTGTGGCAGGTCTCTAAAATTGCAAATTACACCATTCAAAGCACCTGACATTTGCTGTGCGCCGCCCCATAATAATCATGACCTGTCGTAACGAGTGCATTTTTCAAGCTTCACGCATACATGCAAAGCTTGCACGTCATCAGCTTTTTTTACTTTGACAAGCCTATGCAAGACCCCCGGCACACGCTGTATAACGTAGCAGTTCGCCTTAAAAAGTTCTTGTGCACAGGTTGGATATGGGATCAATTTACGATTACGCTCACATGGCATCTCAGGTGGATTTGAAAGATGCTCCACGCAAAACCTCGGGCAGCTGCTCCAATTACTTTAAGGTACTGGTAGAATACAACAGCAGACTATACCCATTAGCTTCTTATTGATGAAAACACAAATGAGCTGTAATTACTTCCCGAGGCCATTTCGATTGAATTTTAAGCTGAAGCGTATTTCACTTTTTAGGTCGACATGTCACCTTATGCACAAATGAACGCATATGGTAAAGTCAGGCATTATATCGTTTTATGTTTAGAAGATGTTTATCGCTTCAGGAGCTGAACTGTGTATTCAGTCCATGATTATTGTGGTGATGTTACACTGCACATGGGTTATCGACAAGCAGCTATGCTACAAAAACAAGTTTGCAAGCCTCGCTTTATCCATTGTTTTAATTTCCACACGAAACCCATTATTGGTTCGCTAGGTATGGTGTCCAACAGCATTCATATCGTCAACAAGACTGGAATATAATTAGTTGTACATGCATTGTATTCCATATCAGGTTTGCCATGTTTCTTTATGATCTTGGCTCACAGACATCAAATTTTCTTGGGTACAAACATAATACTTGCATTGTTAATGTAAGATAAATGATCTTGGTGCGTTGCTTTGTAATTTGATGATGATAGTAATTATTTCAACCCAAAACCAAAGACAAAGATGTGCATCCATGCTGTGGATCCATTAAGTTTGTGTAAGAGAACACTATACTTGTCAAATCATAATTCACATAATCGGACATCCGACTGATTGATCTGCATTAACAGATCATTCACTAAACATAACGCAACGCTTGCAGGCTATTAACTGCTGATAAAAGCCTATGCGTACTAGAATTTCATAGAAAAAAGGCCACTGCCACACATATAAAATGCAGGAAATTGGATATTTTACGTAAACACTCAAGTGACATCACTTGTGATTTTTTGAGCGAAGTACGCCAACGTAATAGAATGAATTCATGTGGGTTTATAGCTACCCTGAGAGGGCTCCCTGCTGCCTCTGCTCGAGAAGTTATACGAAAACACAAGATGGCTCGATATATTTAACAGACGCCGAGCCCCAAGGTGTAAGATCAACAGTCCCGTGTGCGTTTGTGCATTCCATAGTATTGTCGCCTGATGACTGGCGTGTATTTTACATCATTTTACGATCACCACACATCTTGTGTGAGTGAACCCTCTTAGCATAGCTGTAAACTTTTTGTTTACTTCCAGAAATGACTGGTAGATTGCACTGAAAGATATACCATATAAACTTTCTATCAACGGATGCATCAACTAAACTATAATTATTGTCCGAGTTACAAGCTGATGCATTTTTAAATAACTGGAAGTTAACTTGTCGTGAGTAACAACTCATAGCGTTCTATCTAACACCAACGTTGTTCTTAAAATCGACATGTGATAGCATGTCCTTGAGCACATTCAGCTTCACTTACTCAATCAATGTTTCGTGATATGTTTCATGGATATCATTAGCAGGAACAAAGGTGTTATGCTTGTTATATGCTACAACGCCGGCGTGTGTTTTATATTGCAGATGTCCACATCGATTCCAGCAATCTGGCAATGGTACTATTTATCTTGATGACAACATTATCCTACATGAAATACAACAAGATGCCTTGTGCATAATTACGGGACGATGCAAGACTAACAGCCCATAGTGACATAGCTAGCTGCCATGGACCTGCCTCTTCTTAATGCCTGATTCAAACACACTTGGGTCGTCTTACATCTACCTAACTTTGGATTCATCGTTTCTCCTATTGTATGGGCAGACTAACGGTTTAAAGTGACCAATTACTTCAGTGCATGTGACGTATGATTAAAGGAATGTGACCAGGTCAATACATGTAGGGTCCGGTTTGCGCAGTAAATGTTTGCATATTATAAAATAATATAGGAACAGCATGACGTATTGAAAACACCCCATTTATGCTATATGTATGATAATTTTCTGGCAGTGTGCCGCCTCACCCCTCTTAATACAGACACTGATAATAAGGCATATGTACGTTTGTTAAATCATGCAAGACACATAGAAGTATTTTCATCTATTCATGTATGTATATATATATATATATATATATATATATATATATATATATATATATATATATATATATATACATATATATATATATATATATATATATATATATAGCATATATATATATATGCATATATATATATATATGCATATTTTATATATATATATATATATATATGTATATATATATATATATTTATTTATATATATGTGTATATATATATGTTTATCTACAGATATATTTATACATTATTATATATGAACATATATGTATATATATATATATATATATATCTAAATATACATCTATATATATATATATATGTGTATGTATATTTTTATATATATGTATTTATATATACATAAATAAATATGTATATATACATATATATATATATTATATATATATATATATACATATATACATATATATGTATACTATAGATATATATATACATATATATATATGTATATATATATATATATATATACATTTTATACATATATATACCATTATACATGTATATATATAATGATATATATACATATATAAATATATAAATATATATATATATATATATATATATATATATATATATATATATATATATATATATATATATATATATATATATATATATATATATTATATATAATGTGATGTTTGTTATCCCACAAAAATTACATGTCTGGTTTTGACATACTAGGGCCATTAATATTTACGCATGGTTGTGGGGCTTGTTTTAAGTTGTCACGGAGTGTCAACGTAATTGTGAAATCAAGACCAAAAACAATAACAAAAAGGCCAACAGCACGGCTTGACAAGCACATGGCGTGATGTTGGTAATTAGCTTTCAACTTTGCTTCAATAAATAAAGCTAAACATCTTGCTGAGGTTTCCATCGCTACATTTTACAACCCTGCATCACAATTGAATAAGAAAAGACGCAGGGATCATTTCGTGCTGTACGTAAGGTTTATCTCATTCCCTGATACAGGTAATTATCAAATAACTGGATCGGGATACTTTGCGCTAGTAGGGGTGCTTTGACTGATATAACAATTACACACCCACAGTGCGTGCGTATCAAATAGCTCACAAATATTGTTTCCATCCGGCCAAAATCACCACACGATTATTGTCACACATGTATTCTTGTAACAGACATGTGTGAAATGAGAATACACAGGTTTATTTCAGTAACGCAGTACCTGTCAGGACCGTATAGTACACGCAGTCAACACAGGCAACACCTGCCAGGACCGGTAGGTACACGCAGTCAACATAGGCAACACCTGCCAGGACCGAATGGTACACGCAGTCAACATAGGCAACTCTTATCCAACGCAACTAAATGTGTCAATATGCGAAAGATGTTTCTTTTATTTTTTTTTATCAACGAACACAGTATTATTGTTATAGCATATCTTGCATGTTTCGATAAATGCGGTCTTTCTCTCTAAGGCCAAAGGTATTTGACAAGATCAAATGAGAGGGTGTGTCAGAGAGTGTAGAAACATCTTCTATATTGATGGAGAAATTGCTCGGCTTAGCATCACACGCCAAGTTATCTTCCCTTTTCATATGTTTCTTGTAATTATGCTTGTGACAAAATTATTCGAGTTACTGCGATTATCAAACTTCGCCGGTTTTCTATGACGTTACTTTCGATGATGGTGTGTGAATTGTCTCCTCACTTTTATATGTTGATATTGCCATAGATTAAATATCAATGTTTCACTTATGTCTGACAAACATATGTCAAACAAGAGTAAAAGCTACGAAGCGGATGGTGAATAAATCTGACTTTTGTAGAAATCATGTATTGGCTTAAATACAAGGTACCAAGAGTAACAAATGACGACCTGCAAACCCTATTGGCAGTGCTAGGTTGAGACCTGTACAAGCGACTTAACATGGCATTTTTGTCGGAATCGTGTGTCTCGATAGCGCCTTGCGTCCCATTGACGGAATAGTGTTTATGCATGTGTTTACCCATTCCCTATCAAAGCTAGTACTGTATATTGTTTCTGAGTAAAACTATGTCAATATATAACCTTATAAACGAGCCCCACAAAGGTTTCCACGGCAACAACGAATCCAGGAGAGCAGCTTTATAAGAGGTTTATAGCAGGACATTAATTACAAGATGACATCATTTACAGAATCTGACATGTTCTGCAGTACGGGGTGTAATTGACCAAGCGTAACGCAGTCATGCAATGTTTGTATGTGATCAACTGTTGTTCGCGTTATCTGACATCGATGTTGCATATCTGATACAAGTCAGTGCAAGCTGCATAACGGGAAACTGTATAAACCAAAACAAAGCCTCCGACAAACGAAGAGCCGGAAATTGGATCATATTACATTGACATTTACTTGACATCTGTGGAGCACATGAAGTGTGCTTTACGCGGGAATTTTACAGTGTGAAATACACAAGAGCGTTCGTGTGGTGTGGAACCTTTTCCATTGAATTACAAAAATAGATAGACCGTATGAATACTTTATTCGTGACCATAACTCCCACAACTTGTTTGCATTTTTTCAAGTCTCACGTTGAAACATATCGATTTGAAAGCAAGCCCACAAGAAAGAGCATTTGATATATATTTGATGAACACTCAATTTGCTGCTGAATACAACCCCCCATCTTCCCCATTCACACTAGAACGCGCACGAAGCCGATTTCTTTGAGCATGCACATCCATCGCTCAAGCTATATATACTGGCATGATGGAAGATTGATGAATGTAAAAGGCGACGCCTGCTGCCCACAATTATACCGAATTCAGTGTAGCATTAACTCTTGCGGTCTTGAATGGCAACGCACTTGCATATCTCACTTGGCTGTGAATCCCGCAATCTTGAGATTCTCTGGTCGCCGAAAATCAATCAAATATCGCATATCGGAAAAACGATGATGACACAAAGAAATTACAATTGTATCACGCAGATTATCTATGATAATAATGGACGGTAAAACACAGGTTCACCTAAGCTAAAGGCGATAAGTACGCCTAATCTAGTATTCCAAGGACGATCCCCTATGTGATTTGCTGTCGCCATGTCAGATGATTGTGTAACCATGCATTACCCAACAAAGCCCATCATTGTCATTTGGGTTGTGCAAATCAATTGGAATATCACATTTGGGATGTCAGCTACAGCAGACCTTTTGTAAAGTCATTATGCTGACATAGCGACATGTTTCATGCGGATGTTCGCCAGATGCTATGTCTTTGGCTTGTACTATTGTTGGCGATTATCCACAGCAACTTCAGCGATCAAGCTATATGGCAATTCATCTTAATGACAGTATTATCCGACATGAAAGATGTCTTGTACATGATCACACGACGATAATTTGTGATGTTGTCTCCTAGCATAGGCCTGTCTGTCATTAATGATTTATGTACCCACCATAGTGTCATCTTCATCATTATTGCTCCATGGACTGTAGTTCGACAAACTCCTTTAATCAAGTATTAAGCGGCGTTATTGCATGGTGATTTTATACAATGTGATTGTTTCACCCAATATCCGTGTGAGGCTTTTGTAAACTATCCAAGACGCGTACTCATCCGTTAGATCGGAACTCCGTGTGGATCTATTGACCCATACATGTTAAGTGAGTTTCCCATCCATAATCAAACGCCATTGGATGCAAATCAGCGGAGCGTACCATGCGCTCTAGCATGAATGGCGCATGTAGGCTGGCAATATCCAATACCAGATATACAAATGCGTTTCTGACATCATGCGAGCCACACACGTCTATATACAAGGAACATTATGGTTGCTTATTAACATGAAAATAACAGCTGTCACTTAGTGGGAGCATCTCGAGAAGTCAGATTAAGTGCGAGCATCTGAGAGACTGCTCCTGTCATAAGACCACACATAGCATGATAGCGCTGGCATGTAAGACCACATAAGAAGCTGACGTCATTATCACATGCTTTCCCTTGTATGAGGACTATCGAGAAAGCTTCCTTTATGACCGTTGGCCTTGGCTAGAGAGTCCCCGAAGAACGTGCATTAAGGCGTGCATACGTAAGCATTATATGTGTAATACATTGAGCGGATAACTGTCGTGTCGTGTTAATACAATCTTATATTGGACAAGTGTTGGATCTCATATTGGAAACAATGGCGGCTCACAAACACACCGGTAACATTTATTTTACAGCGCCTATTCATAACAACTCGCCTATATAACCGTAGCATCGTGTGCCATCTTTAAAATCAGACGCGTGTGGGAAATTTGATTTAATGGCGCTTTCTACACGAAAATGAGCAAATTGAGAATTAGGTCACAAAGACGCACATAAGGGAAGGGAAATGGTATATAAGAAGACATATATATCCATTACACAATTGTATCAACTTAATAGGGGGTGTTATTAGCAAGGTCACAAATAAACAAGATAAATACGCTTTTGCTATGAATGTGTATACCCAATGTACGACAAATATAATGATAATAATTACCAAGCCCAATTTTAGTTTTTAGTGAAAGAAAACTTCAGTGCGACGAGGTATCTAATGAAACCATCTTTCGACGATTTAGGTGTGGTAGTGTGCCAGTACACCATATATATAGATATATATATATATATATAGATATAGATATATATAGATATAGATAGAGATATATAGATATAGAGAGATATAGATAGAGAGAGATATAGAGAGATATATATAGAGAGAGAGATATATAGACATATATATCTACAGATATATATATATATATATATAGATATATATAAGAGATATATATATCTAAGATAGATATATAGATCTATCTGTATATATATATATATCTCTCTCTTCTCTCTATTATATATCCTCTCATATATATATATACATATATATATATATATATATACATATATACATATACATATAATGTTTTAGTATGACATTGAGATTTGTGCGTGGCCCCGAGGCTTGTAGCAAGGTGCAACGGAGTTTCAACGCGATTATAAATTGTAAACTAACAGCGTTAAAAAGAAACGACAGCATGAGTTGACTGGCAATTACCTTAAAAGTTTCATTAAAGCTAAGAAGCTTGGTGAGGTTTCTATCGCTACAGCGATGCTACCATGGCACATTATAAAAACACTTTTAATGACGTTAGCTGCGACATTTTACGACAATTGATTCAGAGGAGATTGCAAAGTTTCAGCAGCCGTTGGGATCATTTCCTGCTGTGCATAAGGATTATCCCAACCTCAGATACAGGTAATCATAAAAATCCCTGGATCGTGATGGATGATGCCACGAGCTACTAGGGGTGCCTTGTCTGATGAACCAATTACACACCTTCAGTGCGTGCGTATCAAATAGCTCACACACATTGTTTACCTCTGGCCTAAATCACAGCACGATTATTGTCACACGTGATTTTTTGCCACAAACATCAGGTGTGAAATAAGAATACAAAGGTTTATTTCCGCTTAGGACCAGATGGCACATATAATCAACATAGGCAACTCTTATATTCCTAATCCGACACAAAGAAATGTGTCAAAATGCGATGAAGATGCTTCTTTTTTAATACGAACATTGTTATATTGCAATAAAATGTTATCCGTTTTTTTTATAAATGAAGTCCTTCTCTTCAAGGCTTAAGGTATTTGACAAGATCAA
>CM067355.1:32910808-33078308 GCA_034190875.2 Urechis unicinctus
TTGATTAATACAACATTTGTCCCTGTAAGATACAACAGTTATCCCTGATTATTCACATTTATCCCTGATTTAACACACATTTATGCAATGTTAATCACAGATTTATCCTAGGTTAATTTTGCATGTTTCTCAATCCTGGTAATCTAGCATCCCCTGGTAATTTAATAATATCAGACCCACTTTGTTCTGTGCTTGGCGTAAGTGTCATTCAAGATGTATTCCTTTATCAATTACTCATTCAGTAACATTAATCATTGATAAGTCTATTTAAAAACAGTGTATAGCATTACTTCACTTTGGATAAAAAGCAATCAATGTTTTTCTCCTCTAATATTCTGTATGTGTGATACTAACTGACATATGGTAGGATTGTAGTGTGTGTGTTGAGTGTAATAGTGTGATTTGGTTGGGTATGTCCACCAATATTTGCTGTGCAATGTGACTGAGTGATTAATATAACAATGTATGCATACTGATTTGTAAAACTAACAAAACATGCAAATTCATGCAAGTTGAGCAACAGATAGGGTTGGCTGTGCTTAATCTACAGTTCACTAACTGGGAGTGTAATCATTCAAATGATATGCATAATGTGTGGCATTATGAATATGTGTGATGCTGATTATTGAGCCATTGTAAACCTTTACTCGTCAATTTGCAAATAGACATTGTGTAATATCCATGGTACTCGGCACTCGGGGTAATGATGGGTAATGTATGATCTGTCATAATACAGGTCGATCACTGACTGCGGGTGGGTATTATTTCAATAATTCCCATGATCAACATAGACTTGTTAGGATATAAACTTGTGGCAAGCACTTGTGCATGGTTTAGCCATACTCGCCAGCTGCATACTACCCACAGTCAAATATATTCTGACCTTATTCTAAGTATCATCCGTCTGACAACATTGAAAAGTGCTAGTTGGTGGTGTTGAATGTGTGTATTGCATGAGAAGCATAAACCTACAAGTCAGACGAGCCATAAAGCACCTGTCTACGCCATCACACCCAGCCAATCTCGCACATTATCTTTAAACAAGCTTCTGATAATTTTATGTCAGCTCAAAAACAACACAGCGAAAAGTTCATGTGAGTAGTAGATGATTTGTTGTCGTCTGTTTTGTAATTGACGTCATCCATGTTGCTCTTGGTCACCAGGATCAGGCGTGAAGAAGAAGCGCGAATAGAGATGGAGGAAGCCAAGAGGCTGGCAGACGAGATGGCCCGTAAGAAAGCAGAGTTTGAGAGGCACTTACAATTCAACCGCGGCTCACAGATCGAGTCGACCGGGCTGGAACACACGCAGGATATAACACGTGCTTTCGTCTTCTCCTTCTACGAATTCCTACAATGGTTGGGCCTTGAGGTGCCCGACTTTGAAAGACTTAAGAAAAGCATGGGATGTAAAGCCGAGCTTTCCTATGATGTAGTCATGTTTTCATGATCAGGATTTCAGATTGTTGCACATACCAACAACTCACAAACTGACCTTTATTGTTTTTATTTTTGAATGTGTCTGTTTTGTGATTTTTGTGTGTATTTTTGTGTGTATTTTTGTATAAAAAAACTCCCAAAAACAAAAATGAATTGCCTTGATCGTGTGGATCCACATACCGATTGCCATGGATCCTTCCTCTTCTAGTATTATTAACACTCCAGCTGTGATATTGTTTTATACTCAAGTTTCCAGCATTTTGTATCAATGCAAGTCTTTATAATTGGTGTAGCCTAATACCACGCTGAGTTTTGTCTGTGATAAGCATGGCCATTTCAACAAATGTGTAATGTGATAAGGCTGTAAATAAGTGTGGTTTATTTCATGGGAACCATTTGAGCATGAAGTGCAGTATTCATCAGCTGTTGCTCATAGGAAATCCATATCAAGTTGTTAAAGGGTCAATACTGTATGAGTTGAGTTTCTAGATGTCTTTGTGATGAAGCATTACTATGGCTGGCATACAGGGTAGTAATTTTTATGTAATTTGTGCTGGTCACAGTTTAAGATGATTACCATTTCTGATTGTTATCAGTAATATAAACAAACATATGAATAAGGCAATTCCTTCAAGAATGTGAGGGGGTCGTCTCATTCCACACTAAAAAAAGGGTTCATTTTCAGATGGGTCGTCTCAACGCACCTGTACGAGAAAGGGTCGTCTCAAAAGACGTTGACTTCTGTCATAAAACAGTAATGTTCGGTTTGTATTGGGGAGCATTTGTTCTTATGTGCATATCACATGACAAAGTCATTCTTCTGTCGCTGTAACTGAATGTATGTTGAGATGGCCCCCTTTAATGGGTCGCCTACCTGTATGATATCTGATTCAGTGTCTCCATGCGTACCATGTATCAAATGTTCTGAAAAAAATGCAGTGAATAAATTGATTGGAATGTTTTGTAAATCGTATTGTTTTATGGATACATCTATGAAACTGAGACATTCGAACTAGACCTACTTACCGATAACACATAGATAACACTCACGGAAACTTATCGCAAAACAAATTAACATCAACAGAGCTAATATGCAATCCGATGAGGAATATATGCTTCCCTCAGGCATAAACAAATGTTATGTGACACGACCTCAACGCCCACGTCTTAAAGATACCACCTACACGCATGCAGCAGAAAGCCCAACTGACAACACATCACGATACTCCGAGCTCCAACAGGTCCGGCTGCTGGTGGACTAAATACTGTACGCGAGTAAACAACGGTTAAGGTTTCTATTCTTGTCATGACACTTACGTCAAGGTTGCTGTCATCACACTAAGTGCGTCCATCCTGATTCCTGTATTCATGTTGCTTGTACGTCAAGCAAGCTGGTTCTGTTTTATTTGTACTTTAAGTATAACTGTTAAACGTACTTATAATTTCAAATGATGGTGTTAATTTAGTTTTTGTATTTTGTTTTATTTCAACTCATAATAGACATATAACCAAATAAATGTAAAACGGTCGCTAGGATTTGGCGACAACATATTGTTTTTGAATGAATTATCACATGATCTACGTTAAAACCAACAACAGTTATCGATCTCTAGCGTTATGTGTGGCAATTACGGTATGCGGGTTGATACGTTGAAGTGGGGAGAAACATGATTTATGACATTATGTTGACCTATGACATTACGCTGACCTATTTCATTATGTTGATCCGTGACTACGTCATAGGTCCTCAAAATATCCTATGGCTTTATGTCGACAAATGACGTTATGCTGGGCTATGGCATTATGTTGACCCACGACATTATGTCAATCTATGTCATTTCAACAATTCATGATGTAAGACAAATTGTAGCATTACGTGTACAAGCAAGCAGCATACATGATTAATGTACCAGTTAGATATGTTCATGGGAAATATTCTGCACTGCTACATTCCAAGGAATAAAATGACAACTGATATAGCAATGCAACGAATCTTACAAACCCAGACACATGTAGTAAAAATACAATATTAACACAGTGCCGGGCTGCTTTATTTACTTCCTTTGCTAATTACATCAATCTGTTGGGGTCGTGACGATGAACCTGAACACAGGTGTAGATGAACGCAGCATATATATATGGCACAGATACATGTTGCAAGGTACAATAGAACTGGCTTTGTAAAAGAAATGGCTTAGACTGGGTGAGCAAAAATGCCGTTTCGATCACTTAAAACAACTGAATTTCAGCGTGTAATCACTTCAAGGTACCCACTTGTCAGGGAGGCTCCATCTTTATCGAGTAATGTATGAGACCGTTGCCATGTGTCGTCATCAGGGGAGGCAATGTAGAAGTCTCTGCCATGATACATAGCTGGGATCAGATCCACACTGAAGACGTTTCTTCTTGTCGATCCACAATTTACTCTTAAGCGGATAGCTCGACCGTGAGGCTTGGCGATGACGTCATAACTGACGTCAGGTATTTCTTGATGCGCGGAAGCAATGATACTACACCATTCATTGAATACTTCATCTGCAGGAAGATGATTTTTTTGGAAGCGATTAACAACAGGGGTCTCCGCATTGTGGGTTCCTGATTTGACAGTGAGGTGGTACATACCACGGTGTGACGCGTCTGTGACAATCACTCGTCCGCGCATCCCCATCAATACTCCTATCCCGCGAACGCCCTCCACCTCAGTATTCTTATGCGATTTGCCAGGGTAGAAATAATTACCGAACACTGTCTCCGACCCAAGCTCCTCTTTAATATGGCGAAGTATTTGTTTTTTTCTTGTGCCTTTCTTCAGCTTGGTGTTTTCAGACCCCTCCATGCTGTTTTAGGGTTTAGCACTAACAACCCCTGCACACAGAAAAAACATTGTGCACTCTGTAAATTTAGCACTAAGTGAAATGGGTGTCATTGATTTAGATTGCATTAAGTGAGGTGGATGTCGTTGATTTAGATTAGTGAGGTGGGCGTCAGTGAGTCAGATTGTACTCAGTGAGGTGGGCGTCAGTGTGTCAGATTGTACTTAGTGAGGTGGGCGTCAGTGAGTCAGATTGTACTTAGTGAGGTGGGCGTCAGTGAGTCAGATTGTACTTAGTGAGGTGGGCGTCAGTGAGTCAGATTGTACTCAGTGATGAGGGGCGTCAGTGAGTCAGATTGTACTTAGTGTGGTTGGTGTCAGTAAGTCAGATTGTACTCAGTGAGGTGGGCGTCAGTGAGTCAGATTGTACTTAGTGTGGTTGGTGTCAGTAAGTCAGATTGTACTCAGTGAGGTGGCCGTCAGTGTGTCAGATTGAATTTAGTGAGGTGGATGTCAGTGTGTCAGATTGTACTTAGTGAGGTGGGTGTAAGTGAGTCAGATTGTCAGATTGTCTTTTACTCAGATTGAACAAAGTGAGTTAGTTGTCAGTGATGCTGATCCCACTCAGTGAGGTGGGCGTAAGTCAGATTATTAACTCAATGAGGTGGGCGTCAGTGTGTCAGATTGTACTCAGTGAAGTGGGTGTCAGTGAGTCAGATTGTACTGAATTAGTTGGCCGTCATTGATTCACTTTGTATCAGGTATGAAGAGTTTCAGTTGATCAGGGCTACTTAACGAGATGAGCGTTAGCGCGTTAGAATGGACCTAGCGAGGGGCGATCACTGGCCTCGCTTAACCCGATGATCACCTGTTGGTGTACGGCGTGGGCGTTGATAGACGTGTAGGATAAATAAATTGCTTTATTTTCTATCGTCTTACATAAGCATTGTTAACTATATAATTTATGGTTGTTGGCAAGCCCGTTGAGAGATAAAAGTTCCCAGATATCTTTAAGTGTCTGCTTCAGTGGAAACTTTGACAGTTTTTCGATTTCGCATTCTCCATATCAATCTCGGACGCGTCTATCTGAGCAACGTGGGGTAAGAGGTGAAATGATTTTACAAGCTCGGCCGAAATTAATTTCTAGTTTTTTTTTTTTATCATAAATCTGTACCCAATTTGGTTAGTAAAACATCGTTTTGACAACAAAACGTCTTGAAATGTGAATTTTATCTAAATTGTCAACCATAGGTAGATAAGTACAGAAAGACGATGTCAGCTTTACTAATGTAAACACGATATATAGTACCGATGACATCGCTTAAGCCAATCCGTAACGGCACAAAATCTGTCATGTGTAAAAAAAATCGACTGTCATTGATATCAAGCTGGAAAAAAATGTATATAACTGTAAAAAGTTGTTCGTTTTCCTTTAGTCAGTGGCCATTCATCATAACCGGATTAACAAGAATCTATTCGGATTTGATTACTGAACTTCACACCAAAATATCATCTAAAGAAACAACAGACTCTGTGGAAACGAGGTCGGTTGGAAGATACAACAGAATTTGAAGTAAAGCATTGTTCACTTTTATAAATTACTGTAGTGACGGGGTCAGATGAGAGAAACAACAGACTATAAGTAACGAGATCGGTAGGGAGAAACACAGACAGACAACAGACTACGAGTTGGTATTGTAACGAGGTCAGTTGGTAGAAAACAACAGACTGTAGTAACGAAGGTCAGGTGGTAGAAACAACAGGAGAAACAACAACAACAGACTGTAGTAACGACAGGTCAGTTGGTTGAAAACAACACTGTAGTAACGCAGTCAGTAAAAAACAGACTGTAGTAACGAGGTCAGTTGGAGAGAAAAACAACAGACGGGGTCAGTCATAGTAGCGTAGGGGGTCAGTTGGGAGAAACAACAGACTGTAGTAACGGGGTCAGTTGGTAGAAACAAAAGACTGTAGTAACGGGGTCAGTTGGGAGAAACAAGAGACTGTAGTAACGAGGTCAGTTTGGGAGAATCAACAAACTGTAGTAACGAGGTCAGTTGGGAGAAACAGTCTCTCTAGTAACGAGGTCGGTTGGATTCTTAACCATGATGGAACTGGACAGAAGATATGTCGTATAATGTGAAGGATTATGAGATGTTGTATCCCGGGAGAACATTATCAAATGACTAACATGGTCCCGATTAGACGAGTAACTGTAAATACAGTCATCCTGCAAGACTGCTTTAGCCAGGCGGATGAACATTTTAGTTCAATTGTTTATTACAAAAGATCTTTGAATCGCTGAGATCCTTTATAAAGAAGGAGTTGTATGCAATTGATCAATATATACTTTTATGATTATAATTTAGATGAGTTACGGTGAATTGACACGGCGTAGGCGGCATCACATAATAACGATTACACACAGCTGTTATAATTTACTTATAGCCGAATTCGACAGAAAATGACCCTTCACCACGCAACCTGTATTATTCCTCACCTGGTATTAAGGAAGTCCCCCAAACACGCGACTGAATCGATTATTGCTCTGTCAGCTCTTATAAACCGAGAGGTAGTTTCCGCCATAGTTTCGCTTTCTGGTAAAGTACGTACGCTTACCTTCGAGGGTGTGACACCAATCCATACGTCGAACTTTGTTCTCGCATTTCCAACAATTGGTTTCGAAGATAACCATGTTTGTGCTCATTTGTGCTACACACGGGAACGTTTTCAGGTCGAATCGATGAACTATTTTTTCGATTTGGCTTATAATGCACATGGCAAAGCCGAATTGGGTGACCTGAAATGATATTTTTTTGAGTTCGGGTCCCAGGGTGGGAAAATCTGACAACGCCTGAGTCGCGTTTCCATATGGACTGGCAAACCGCTTCTTTTTTAAAACGATGACGTCAACGCCCTGTCGCTCTTTCTTCTTCTATAGTTTTGGTGTGTCCGGTGGCTGTGTCTGTGTCTATTTACAGCGTCACATGTAGTGTGGCATATGTATTACATCGTTTTCACCCAGCGTTCTCGTTGCCATGTTTACGCTTATGTATTTATTGATCCCATACTGTGCGCGCGATTTGTTTCTACCCGCAAAAAAACCCCCCAAAACCAGGAATGTTCCAGTGTGTACAAAGTCTGAGTTTGCTGAGCCCATGTCTATTCGCATGACAAGCTAACCCCCAACCATGGACGTTCATGAAACGACCGAGGATGATAAGTAACGCGCCAAAGACAAATTGAATTGTTGTTTGCGCGTGTCTAATATCATTTTAGAATCGGGTTCATTTCCATTCCGTGGGCCTATCTATGCCATCGGTTTATTTGACAGTTTACCTACAGTTGATAAACCATGGGTCAATAAATGTAATGACGTAAAACCTCATAGCTTTCTTATCTCATGTGTTTGTCGGGTTTATGGTTCAAGCGACGCATAATCACGAGAGCCCCGCTGCTGTTGTATTGAACTGGGCGCGAGGTGTATGTGCGGAAAAAAATCTACCCGCCAGCCGACGGCTAGTTGTGCTTGCATAACCCGCCAACGGCGCCAGGGCCGGCGTTAATTTCGAACCCTGGTCAATCATTATTGGATCTCTGGGATGCATGATCTATCATTCTTTACATGGAATAGATCATAATGTTCTTTCATGATCAATCATGTCCTTTCAGATCAGAATTATGACAACACGCAAGAATAGAGCTTCATCGCACAAGCTTCATCGCGTAGTACCACATATTAACGATGTCTAGGACACACAGCTGATATAATGTACTTACCACTGAATTTCTCAGAAACAGACCCTACACCAAGCCACCTGTATTATTGATTCCTTACCTTATATCAAGCTTGTCCTCAAAGCGTACGACTGAATCGGTTCTTGCTCAGTCAGCTCTTTTGAACGAAGAGTTAGTTTGCGCCTTAGTTTCGTTTTTCGGTAAGGTAAGGTACGTAGTCTTATCTTCGAACGTGTGACTTCACACCTCACCAACCCACACGTTAAGCAGGTCATCCAAACACACAACTGAATATGTTTTTGTTTAGTCAGCTCTTAAAAACTGAGAGTTAGTTTTGCCTTTTCAACGGATGCGTCATAAACTACGAATCATGTCACACTCGGGTTGATACTTCTCACTTGGTTAAGGCTGCGAATGATTTTTTGTTTGTTGCTCGTTGAGTTTGCTTGCGTACATTTCTAACGGCATGATATTTATGCTGACGACACGCATTTTAACCAGTCTTTTAGTGAGGGGCAGCAGGAAGTCTATCATTCATAATGTGTTTGGCAAATATAGTCTTGGATGACCAAGAATGTTCTCAAACTCACCTGCGACAAAACCGAGTCTCATGATCTTTGCCTCCAAACATAATTTAGCTCGGGAAAGATTTATGTAATCGATCGAAGACCCCAGCTACTGCTAAAACTTACGTATCCTCGGTTATAGATCGATTATATAGATCTTTCTTTCTTCGACCTACCTTCTGCTGAGAGAAATTATGATCTAATATATGTGTTTTGCTGCATAGAACTACTGTTTGTATTAACATATGATCGTCTTGTGAAGTAAACACATAAAAGCAGATAAGGGCTAAACAACCGCCCGCTTGACCCGTTGAACAGTGAATAATTATACACTAAGAGAACATGAAGCCTATTGTGAACCACAACCAGAAGGACCTCTGTACAGGGACGCATCTAACATAACAGAGACTACATGATACTGAGGCTATATGATACTAAGACCACCTGATAAGGAGACTACATGATACTGAGACTACATATATGATACTTTGACCACCTGATACTGAGACTACATGATACTGAGACTACATGATACTTTGACTACATGATATGAGACTACTGATACTACTGATACTATTGAGACTGATGACTACATGACTGATACTAGACTACATGATACTGAGACTGATGATACATGATACAGAGACCACATGATACTGAGACTACATGATACTGAGACTACATGATACTGAGACTACATGATACTGAGACTACATGATACTGAGACTACATGATACTGAGACCACATGATACTGAGACCACATGATACTGTGACTACATGATACTGAGACCACATGATACTTAGACCACATGATACTTAGACTGTATGATACTGACACCACATGATACTTAGACTACATGATACTGAGACTACACGATACTTAGACTGTATGATACTGAGACCACATGATACTTAGACCACATGATACTTAGACCACATGATACTTAGACTGTATGATACAAAGACTACATGACATCGAGACCACATGGTACTGAGACTATATGATACTGAGACTACACGATACTGGGACTACACGAGGCTAAGACTGTATGATACTGAGGATACTAGACTGTACTTAGACCACATGATACTTAGACCACATGATACTGAGACATGAACGGATGACATGATGCCCGTGAAGCGGCCAATATAATAGTAATAATAATAATAACAATGATAATGATAACAAAAATATAATAATAATAGTTTAAAAAATAATAATAATAATGTTCTTATATGCGCAACCATTTGCTACAAATACCTATATACGCGTCAGTGTATTTGTGAGCGCTCGGTTAAAAAGAAGAGATTTGAGATTCTTGTTTGAAACTTTGTACGAGTAGGCTGAATTGTGTCAAATCATTATATCGATGGATGGTGAAGATGCTTTTTGTGTGTGGTATTGTGTGCCCATAGTGCAGGTGTCCGTGGTATCACCCTACCAGTCACATAAACAAGACCAGATGAATGGCCAGTGTTGACAATAGCGCTGTCAGGTTTAAGTAGCTAAGCAGATTAAAGTAAACCCCGCTGACATCTCGACGGCGTCGCGTAGACGATGGGTGATTAGTCAAACGGAAAAAAAACTTAATTTCAAGCGTTTCTTAAACACACACGATTGTATGTTACAAGCTAAGCCTCCGACTAAAAATATTTTAGCACATTTCAATCTATTATTGATAAGACAATAATGCAAATGAATCACTACAATTCATTTGAAAGTAACTCACTTTTCCGATTAAAGCACTGTTGTGATCTGGTATTACAGACAAATAAATAATAACTTAAGCATCATTAAAGCAAGTGTGAATTCCACTCTCACCCATTATAAAACAATATTTTCATCTTGATGCTTGCAACCTTATATCAAAGATATGGATCAGTTAACGCCAATATGAATTTGTGGTCATGATATCTGAACTTACTTTTAATGATCACGTGTCATTCGTCTCGCTATTGTCAGAGACGCCAACATAGACTTGTTAATAGATGTAGTTTGAATTGATAGATATCACATTAATCTGTTAGGTGCCGCCCTTGATATTGATGGTAATGACACTTCATTGCACCGGGAAGCGTGCAACACGCTGTTTTATCAGCAATTAATTGGATTTAATAATTTTAACTGTCAATAATATGGCCGTAGCATTCGAGCAAATACGATAATATGCATCATAATGCCGTCACTGACGCCGATAACAATGAGTATTCGCGCGACTGGCTTCAACGGAACCAAAGTGATATTGTTTTACGTTGTTGACAAACAACGATGGGTTTGCATGACTGTCAGCGTGCAAAGTGTGGTATTGCAAATGGCATATGTGAATTGAGACTATCTTGTGACTTGCAGTGTTGCTTGGTCGATATATACTTGGGTGTCAAAACGCGCTTGTCACACCTAACGTGTGGTTATGTCTTGACGTAATCATGATATATCGAGAGATACCATAGTTTTGAAAAAAAAACCGCCTTGATTGAAACACGACCACGGTGAGTTTTTTGTTGAGTTGGAACATAATAAATTGTGGCCTAAGGGGCATCAGCAGCAAGGTACAGTGCTAACAGTAAATTAGCCAATATCATTATAAGGCAAAATAAAAAAAAGTCGGTTTGGTTCCTGGCCACTCCACTTCAGTCTTATATATCATTACATACAACCAAAGTAGCTATTTTAAAACGAATGAATATAATGTTTGCCTCCATTATCACTGTGTTGACAGAAATGACAGTCGCAATGTCAAATATTCAAAGCACAACGAAGATGTTCTTGACATCACTGGAGGCTGGCATAACACATAGAATGCAAATAATACAAAATAAATATACTGGTCGTACGAGGAACCATTTGAACATTTCTCGCTCGCTATTGGTTATATTGTTCTATGCAGATTCCAAACTCTCACACCATTATATGCGACCATTGTTGAGGTGAAACATCGATCATATCATTGTGATGTACGCCAGTTGATTGTCGATACAAAAGCGAAGGAAGGCCTTGACAGTATCAGAACATCGCACCGTATTTGACAATGCATAAATGGTTTGCTTTGATGCCTTACTGCATTGTCAAGGAAGAGAATCCCTGCATCATGAATCGTGCATAAGAGTAGTGCGTTACGTTGTTACGTCGTCCAAATTGAATGGAGTATTATTAATATCGATTTCGCCTTTAATGCGTATTCCACACCCTAAAATCAATATCAGTGCATAATAGCCATGCTTCTGGTGACAAAGCTACTGCATCGCAATTATGATTCTAGTTGCTGTTACCAATCGCAATGTACAAGTTGCCTACATTTTAGGTTGTACATGCTAGTAAAACATCCAACATCTCTCCACAAAGGTGCGAAGGTGACAGGCATACATTTATGCTGAGATGGTTGGTTTGTTGTTTGTATTCAGTGCGCCACATCAACTTTCGCTTGTGCTAATGGATCAGATCAGTCACGTGGATCAGATCAGTCACGTGGATCTGATTATTCACGTGATTTGTTTTTGGATGGACATGTTCTTGTGTAATGAAACAAATAAGATAGGTAGATAGATACGACAGTTATACATTGGTGTTTAATACAGGTTGCCTGAAGATGTATATCATGGTTGCTGTTACTGGAATCAATATTCCTAAACAATGCGAGATTGCTAGTTTATATATGATACCTTTTCAACTAATGTGGATAGTGTTGATGCAAATATATGGATCAATACCAGCAATACAATCCTTGATCGTAACAGCTCAGCCAATCACTGCAGTATATTAATGACCCGAGATATGCTGAGAGATGACTCATATTGTCATATTTCTTTGCTGGGAAATGTATGCAATTATATGCTATTGCTAGATAGAGAATGCTGTGCAGTATGTGTTACACGTTTAAACTTAATATGGTTGGAATAGGTAATGACGGTCTTTGTTACGAACATGCCAGAGAACAAAGCAGGATACTTAAGAACGCATAATTACAGTTGTCGTAACGTGATCTGTGGTGTTGAGATGCACACGATATGCACTTGTAATAAGTAAAGAATCGAACTCCAGGTGTAGGGTTTATACAAACTTGAACTTTATTTTCCTGACTTCAATTTCGAATTTCAGATGTAACTTAGCCTAAACTTAAGGGAGAGATGTGTTTAGCTCGGAGGCCAGGAGAGAACTGATTTTGAAATATAAATTGCTTCCCTCAACGACCAAGGCACGCCATCCCAATTCTCATGGGACATGCCGTAGCCAGGTCTGTGATGGTTGGGGCTATCGGGCGTTGCCTGGGCAGGAAGGTCATGTGGCTCTGGAATATGGGGTATGTATGAGGAGAGGGGGAAGTGGCAGGTGACATGTAGGTCACTTGTGGATCTGGGAAACTGGGGCGTATAATTAATATAAGCTGTTTGGGGTTACTCCATCAACTGATGACTGGGAGGGTACGTTATGATGAAGGGTAGGTTTGTTATCAATTTGGCACTCAACACAGTGCTAACCTGATGTTAGTGCTAAGACCTGAATTGATGACACTTCAATGCCGAGTAATCATGCCAAGCCAATGAATAGCTTGACGTAATGTCATCATATGGGTTTTCCTGCTTTACGTGGTTTCGTTTGCAGGTTTTACAGAACAGATCGTATCTTGGGTTCCTAGTGATTATCGTTATTAGGCTGACAGCAAAAATATGGAGATGATACGCTGATATACGTAATGGTTGTTGTGAGTTGTGCAACATGGTTGCATCGAGCAAATTTCGCAACATGTTGGGCCTAGGTGCGTTTGTTGCTTGGCAGGTACTGAATGAGAAAGACCAACGAACATGATCATTCGTGCCAGATGGACGACTCCAGCAGGTAGGGAGACGCCTTTACTTGAATAACCTTTAGGCTCAAAGAAACTAGATCAAACACGCAAGTCAAATGCCATACAGGACTTAAATCACTTTAACGTCATCGTTAGCACTTTCTACCAGTGGTTTTACCTTTGATTGTTCCTAAAACAGATTCATCAATAGTATGTTGATTATGGTTAAACGTGATTTCGCCGCCATTGATCTAAATGTGAAGGATTGCCCACGTTTATGTCATTGCACTCATGACACGTTTTCACGCATTTGATCTTAACTTTGTAAGGATCTATATATCCCTACATGGTATTGCAGAAATAGAGGCCCTGCACAAGTGCACGCGGTCAATGATTGTGTGATTTATTTATACATTATTAAATTGTCACTATATGTTTCACATCTACTAGACCCATTATTCACGTACACGTGCTACAATTAGACTGCACAATATTTGTCGACACACAGTTGTGCCACAAAATTAAGGACCCTCTGTGTATCCCATGTGCTTCAATTCATTATCAATAATGTCACTCTGTAGCTGCAGCTGTTATTGTTGACTAATCAAATTAAGTTTTTAATGAACACCCGATGTTTATTGTGACCGGGCTTCATTGCAAAGCAATGGTGTGACTTTATTGGATTGAATCAACGGGAGGTGACTAACAACCCAGCATGATAGACTAACCAATTTCAGATACACAAAAGTTTCTTCTTTTGTCACAGGAGGAGCCACACACGAGACACAATACTATATATATATTGTTGTGTGTGTGTGTGCTGCATGTCATAACACTTCTTTAAAACGAGATGGATAAACTGCTGGTTAATTAGGGGGAGCGGGCCTCTCAAGCAATAATATTATACAGCGTAAGCCATAAAGCGTCGATCCCTTAGGTGTTGGGTCATCTTTCCCATGTGCTTATGGTGTATTTTACTAACCTGATAGCGGGCGTGCTTACAATGCTTACCGTATAGCCAGTTAGATTGAGCGTAGCTATAAGCCTTTAGCTGACATCATGCAACCTAAGATTCTTTACAACCATCCGTCCGTGTATCCTGATGTGTTACCTGGTTTACACAGCCATCACCGGGGGCCACGTTGGTCAAAATGTCAGCAGACGGCTGCGCCTAAGATGTACATTAATTTGAATCAATCCAACCCCAAACTGTGATCGAGGCTTAGTTAGTGAACTAATATCGCATTCATAAAGCAAAACGTTTGTCTTGAAACATTACACCAACTCAATTTGGCATAGGAATACAACTATTTACTGCCAGTCAACGAGCTGACAAATGAATGATTTTCAGATAACAGATCCCTCCTTGGAAGAAGCAGGATGTTCATGATAAATGGTTGACTGGATTTGGGAAATTTGATTCCAGTATGAGCTCTTTCGCTACGACAGCTCTTCCGAACCCACTTGCTTGGTGGCAAGACGTTTTGTCTCACTCCACCATCCCCACACCCCCAACCCGAATAATGATACAAAAATTACAGAGCGCTACGGAGTTACACCTTGCTGGTGTCCGATTCACTCACATTGTCGGATGTTTGTCACGCTAAGAATCACCACAAGAGAAGAGTAAACCTGGATGATGTTTTTAAAAAAATGGTTCTTGGCATCGATGCATGATATTGAAATGTCTATTTCTACACTGCATTTGATTGAATCTACCCTGCACTAAAATGTCATTGTAGCAACAAAATTGGCAAACGATGTATGCATCAAACCTGCTTCATTGCAGTGATTCTTTAAATAATTTACTTGTCAAACTTAAAACTCGGAATGGATGGACATAATTATTTGCGGTTTTCTCTGCCGCGTAGAACCAGGTGCTGTGATGGCGATGTTATTGCATCTGTGCTCTAAATGTCCTATTCTAACTGTATTCCAACCTGTGATGACAATGGAGAGTCTAATTTCAGACACCTGTGTAGCGTTGTATTGTTCGGTAAAGAGGCCGTCCACGCACTGTGCTTGCATCATCCTATCTATCGATGGAAAATTATTTGATATATTCTTTGCTATGATATAACTGTTGAGACAACTTTATACATTTTCCTTTCTGTTCTATAATGAATTGCACATAAACATCGGTCCTCACACATTGATAATGTGAAATTTACAAGAGAGGTGCGTTGACAAACTCCCAATTTGCTGATGCGTTGTCTTGCAGTAGTGTGGTGAATCAGCATAGAAAACACCATTCGTTTGTTATTCATAATAGCAAACGCATTCGCTTGTTATTCATCCTAGCAAACGCCATTCGCTAGTCATTGTACCTTATAACATCAATCAAATCTTAGTAAAGCCTAATGTTGATGATGTAAATACCTCACATCTTGTTGCAATATTTCTCTGACAATAACATCACACAGCGTGCAGCCTGACAAACAGCTATATAAACGCAATCAAGTGTCCAATACATCATCACAAGGATGCAGGTAGGTGCAGTAACGATGGCACGGGCATCAATGTAAATTATGATGGAATCTGATGGAATCTTCATAAAGTGTTATTGTATATGTTTCTTCAATTTGAATTCTTTATATGGCTCAATTAGGGTTTTGTGGCAGGTCTCTAAAATTGCAAATTACACCATTCAAAGCACCTGACATTTGCTGTGCCGCCCCATACTAATCATGACCTGTCGTAACGAGTGCATTTTTCAAGCTTCACGCATACATGCAAAGCTTGCACGTCATCAGCTTTTTTTACTTTGACAAGCCTATGCAAGACCCCCGGCACACGCTGTATAACGTAGCAGTTCGCCTTAAAAAGTTCTTGTGCACAGGTTGGATATGGGATCAATTTACGATTACGCTCACATGGCATCTCAGGTGGATTTGAAAGATGCTCCACGCAAAACCTTGTGATTTCACTCAATGAAACAAGTAAGCGTGATCGCCTGCGGGCAGCTGCTCCAATTACTTTAAGGTACTGGTAGAATACAACAGCAGACTATACCCATTAGCTTCTTATTGATGAAAACACAAATGAGCTGTAATTACTTCCCGAGGCCATTTCGATAGAATTTTAAGCTGAAGCGTATTTCACTTTTTAGGTCGACATGTCACCTTATGCACAAATGAACGCATATGGTAAAGTCAGGCATTATATCGTTTTATGTTTAGAAGATGTTTATCGCTTCAGGAGCTGAACTGTGTATTCAGTCCATGATTATTGTGGTGATGTTACACTGCACATGGGTTATCGACAAGCAGCTATGCTACAAAAACAAGTTTGCAAGCCTCGCTGTATCCATTGTTTTAATTTCCACACGAAACCCATTATTGGTTCGCTAGGTATGGTGTCCAACAGCATTCATATCGTCAACAAGACTGGAATATAATTAGTTGTACATGCATTGTATTCCATAACAGGTTTGTCATGTTTCTTTATGATCTTGGCTCACAGACATCAAATTTTCTTGGGTACAAACATAATACTTGCATTGTTAATGTAAGATAAATGATCTTGGTGCGTTGCTTTGTAATTTGATGATGATAGTAATTATTTCAACCCAAAACCAAAGACAAAGATGTGCATCCATGCTGTGGATCCATTAAGGTTGTGTAAGAGAACACTATACTTGTCAAATCATAATTCACATAATCGGACATCCGACTGATTGATCTGCGTTAACAGATCAATCACTAAACATAACGCAACGCTTGCAGGCTATTAAATATATTTCACAATACATTTTATCGTTCTTGCACTGCTGATAAAAGCCTATGCCGTACTAGAATTTCATAGAAAAAAGGCCACTGCCACACATATAAAATGCAGGAAATTGGATATTTTACGTAAATTCTCAAGTGACATCTCTTGTGAACACGACAGGTGATTTTTTGAGCGAAGTACGCCAACGTAATCGAATGAATTCAGGTGGGTTTATAGCTACCCTGAGAGGGCTCCCTGCTGCCTCTGCTCGAGAAGTTATACGAAAACACAAGATGGCTCGATATATTTAACAGACGCCGAGCCCCAAGGTGTAAAATCAACAGTCCCGTGTGCGTTTGTGCATTCCATAGTATTGTCGCCTGATGACTGGCGTGTGTTTTACATCATTTTACGATCACCACACATCTTGTGTGAGTGAACCCTCTTAGCATAGCTGTAAACTTTTTGTTTACTTCCAGAAATGACTGGTAGATTGCACTGAAAGATATACCATATAAACTTTCTATCAACGGATGCATCAACTAAACTCTAAACTATTGTCCGAGTTACAAGCTGAAGCATTTTTAAATAACTGGAAGTTATCTTGTCGTGAGTAACAACTCATAGCGTTCTATCTAACACCAACGTTGTTCTTAAAATCGACATGTGAGAGCATGTCCTTGAGCACATTCAGCTTCACTACTCAATCAATGTTTCGTGATATGTTTCATGGATATCATTAGCAGGAACAAAGGTGTTATGCTTGTTATATGCTACAACGCCGGCGTGTGTTTTATATTGCAGATGTCCACATCGATACCAGCAATCTGGCACTGGTACTATTTATCTTGATGACAACATTATCCTACATGAAATACAACAAGATGCCTTGTGCATAATTACGGGACGATGCAAGACTAACAGCCCATAGTGACATAGCTAGCTGCCATGGACCTGCCTCTTCTTAATGCCTGATTCAAACACACTTGGGTCGTCTTACATCTACCTAACTTTGGATTCATCGTTTCTCCTATTGTATGGGCAGACTAACGGTTTAAAGTGACCAATTACTTCAGTGCATGTGACGTATGATTAAAGGAATGTGACCAGGTCAATACATGTAGGGTCCGGTTTGCGCAGTAAATGTTTGCATATTATAAAATAATATAGGAACAGCATGACGTATTGAAAACACCCCATTTATGCTATATGTATGATAATTTTCTGGAAGTGTGCCGCCTCACCCCTCTTAATACAGACACTGATAATAAGGCATATGTACGTTTGTTAAATCATGCAAGACACATAGAAGTATTTTCATCTATTCATGCATGTATATACAATATATATATATATATATATATATATATATATATATATATATATATATATATATATATATATATATATATATATATATATATATATATATATATATATATATATATATATATATATGCATATATATATATATATATATATATATATATATATGTGATGGTTAGTTATCCCACAAAAATTACATTTAGTCACATGTCTGGTTTTGACATACTAGGGCCATTAATATTTATGCATGGTCCTGGGGCTTGTTTTAAGTTGTCACGGAGTGTCAACGTAATTGTGAAATCAAGACCAAAAACAATAACAAAAAGGCCAACAGCACGGCTTGACAAGCACATGGCGTGATGTTGGTAATTAGCTTTCAACTTTGCTTCAATAAATAAAGCTAAACATCTTGCTGAGGTTTCTATCGCTACATTTTACAACCCTGCATCACAATTGAATCAGAAAAGACGCAGGGATCATTTCGTGCTGTACATAAGGTTTATCGCATTCCCTGATACAGGTAATTATCAAATAACTGGATCGGGATACTTTGCGCTAGTAGGGGTGCTTTGACTGATATACCAATTACACACCCACAGTGCGTGCGTATCAAATAGCTCACAAATATTGTTTCCATCCGGCCAAAATCACCACACGATTATTGTCACACATGTATTCTTGTAACAGACATGTGTGAAATGAGAATACACAGGTTTATTTCAGTAACGCAGTACCTGTCAGGACCGTATAGTACACGCAGTCAACATAGGCAACACCTGCCAGGACCGGTAGGTACACGCAGTCAACATAGGCAACACCTGCCAGGACCGAATGGTACACGCAGTCAACATAGGCAACTCTTATCCAACGCAACGAAATGTGTCAATATGCGAAAGATGTTTCTTTTTTTTATCAACGAACACAGTATTATTGTTGTAGCATATCTTGCATGTTTCGATAAATGCGGTCTTTCTCTCTAAGGCCAAAGGTATTTTGACAAGATCAAATGAGAGGGTGTGTCAGAGAGTGTAGAAACATCTTCTATATTGATGGAGAAATTGCTCGGCTTAGCATCACACGCCAAGTTATCTTCCCTTTTCATATGTTTCTTGTAATTATGCTTGTGACAAAATTATTCGAGTTACTCCGTCACTGCGATTATCAAACTTCACCGGTTTTCTATGACGTTACTTTCGATGATGGTGTGTGAATTGTCTCCTCACTTTTATATGTTGATATTGCAATAGATTAAATATCAATGTTTCACTTATGTCTGACAAACATATGTCAAACAAGAGTAAAAGCTACGAAGCGGATGGTGAGTAAATCTGACTTTTGTAGAAATCATGTATTGGCTTAAATACAAGGTACCAAGAGTAACAAATGACGACCTGCAAACCCTATTGGCAGTGCTAGGTTGAGACCTGTACAAGCGACTTAACATGGCATTTTTGTCGGAATCGTGTGTCTCGATAGCGCCTTGCGTCCCATTGACGGAATAGTGTTTATGCATGTGTTTACCCATTCCCTATCAAAGCTAGTACTGTATATTGTTTCTGAGTAAAACTATGTCAATATATAACCTTATAAACGAGCCCCACAAAGGTTTCCACGGCAACAACGAATCCATGAGAGCAGCTTTATAAGAGGTTTATAGCAGGAGATTAATTACAAGATGACATCATTTACAGAATCTGACATGTTCTGCAGTACACAGTGTAATTGACCAAGCGTAACGCAGTCATGCAATGTTTGTATGTGATCAACTGCTGTTCACTTTATCTGACATCGATGTTGCATAGCTGATACAAGCCAGTGCAAGCTGCATAACGGGAAACTGTATAAACCAAAAAAAAAAAGCCTCCGACAAACGAAGAGCCGGAAATTGGATCATATTACATTGACATTTACTTGACATCTGTGGAGCACATGAAGTGTGCTTTACGCTGGAATTTTACTGTGTGAAATACACAAGAGCGTTCGTGTGGTGTGGAACCTTTTCCATTGAATTACAAAAATAGATAGACCGTATGAATACTATGTTCGTGACCATAACTCCCACAACTTGTTTGCATTTATTCAAGTCTCACGTTGAAACATATCGATTTGAAAGCAAGCCCACAAGAAAGAGCATTTGATATATATTTGATGAACACTCAATTTGCTGCTGAATACAACCCCCCATCTTCCCCATCCACACTAGAACGCGCACGAAGCCGATTTCTTTGAGCATGCACATCCATCGCTCAAGCTATATATATACTGGCATGATGAAAGATTGATGAATGTAAAAGGCGACGCCTGCTGCCCACAATTATACCGAATTCAGTCTGGCATTAACTCTTGCGGTCTTGAATGGCAACGCACTTGCATATCTCACTTGGCTGTGAATCCCGCAATCTTGAGATTCGCTGGTCGCCGAAAATCAATCAAATATCGCATATCGAAAAAACACAAAGAAATTACAATTGTATCACGCAGATTATCTATGATAATAATGGACGGTAAAACACAGGTTCACCTAAGCTAAAGGCGATAAGTACGCCTAATCTAGTATTCCAAGGACGATCCCCTATGTAATTTGCTGTCGCCAATGCCAGATGATTGTGTAACCATGCATTACCCAACAAAGCCCATCATTGTCATTTGGGTTGTGCAAATCAATTGGAATATCACATTTGGGATGTCAGCTACAGCAGACCTTTTGTAAAGTCATTATGCTGACATAGCGACATGTTTCATGCGGATGTTCGCCAGATGCTATGTCTTTGGCTTGTACTATTGTTGGCGATTATCCACAGCAACTTCAGCGATCAGGCTATATGGCAATTCATCTTAATGACAGTATTATCCGACATGAAAGATGTCTTGTACATGATCACACGACGATATTTGTGATGTTGTCTCCATAGGCCCGTCTGTCCTTAATGGTTTATTTACCCACCATGCTGTCATCTTCATCATTATTGCTCCACAGACCATGGTTCGACAATCATGCATTATGCGGCGTTATTGCATGGTGATTTTATACAATGTGATTGTTTCACCCAATATCCGTGTGAGGCTTTTGTAAACTATCCAAGAACGATGTCTGCGTCACTACGCTCATGACGCGTACTCATCCGTTAGATCGGAACTCCGTGTGGATCTATTGACCCATACATGTTAAGTGAGTAGACTAACAAGAACCAATACCAGATATACAAATGCGTTTCTGACATCATGCGAGCCACACACGTCTATATACAAGGAACATTATGGTTGCTTATTACTATGAAAATAACAGCTGGGAACATCATGAAAAGTCAGATTATGTGCGAGCATCTGAGAGACTGCTCCTGTCATAAGACCACACATAGCATGATAGCGCTGGCATGTAAGACCACATAAGAAGCTGACGTCATTATCACATGCTTTCCCTGGTATGAGGACTATCGAGAAAGCTTCCTTTATGACCGTTGGCCTTGGCTAGAGAGTCCCCGAAGAACGTGCATTAAGGCGTGCATACGTAAGCATTATATGTGTAATACATTGAGCGGATAACTGTCGTGTTAATACTATGTACGATATTTGCCAGTCATACATTGGGTAGATTGGAATACATTAACAAGCAATTATCGCAGCTTCAAACATTTGGGAAGTTTGATCAAGAAAACATTACTGATAGTAGTCTCCCACAGTAAACACCGCTATCAAATACACATTAGTGATGAGTACTTAGAAGCCCATAACATTCCTGCTTTCAACCCAAGCGTCGGTGTCGTTTAATATCCTCTTTGTATGTGGTATAGTGCAATGCATCGTCCCACAATTGACCCTCCATTATCGCTACCGCGTCATCTGTTATGTGTTTACAGAGGCACCACTTCGACTTGTTTTGGTTTATTTGTCTATAAGAGGACAACTGCATTTTGCATGGTTAAAAAGCTTAACTAATGCGTATCAAGATATACGATTGGGAATTGCTCCATCTCCTAGGACGCTCGGAAATCTTGATAGGGAACCATTGCTTTTAGTATACGGTTAGATGAGGCATATAAGCTCCTTGTCGGCTCAAATCGTCCCATCAGACAAACCACGTTGTACTCGGCTTAGCGAGATAAAGCAACAGGGATCGGATTTTTTTTTGACTGGATGGTCATTATTACGAATCTAGACAAGTGCTGGATCTCATATTGGAAACAATGGCGGCTCACAAACACACCGGTACCATTTATTTTACAGCGCCTATTCATAACAACTCGCCTATATAACCGTAGCATCGTGTGCCATCTTTAAAATCAGACGCGTGTGGGAAATTTGATTAAATGGCGCTTTCTACACGAAAATGAGCAAATTGAGAATTAGGTCACAAAGACGCACATAAGGGAAGGGAAATGGTATATAGGAAGACATATATATCCATTACACAATTGTATCAACTTAATAGGGGCTGTTATTAGCAAGGTCACAAATAAACAAGATAAATACGCTTTTGCTATGAATGTGTATACCCAATGTACGACAAATATAATGATAATAATTACCAAGCCCAATTTTAGTTTTTAGTGAAAGAAAACTTCAGTGCGACGAGGTATCTAATGAAACCATCTTTCGACGATTTAGGTGTGGTAGTGTGCCAGTACACACCATATATAGATATATATATATATAGAGATATAGATATAGATATATAGAGATAGATAGAGAGATATATAGAGAGATATAGAGAGAGATAGAGAGAGAGAGAGATATATAGAGATATATATAGATATATATAGATAGATATAGATATATATATATATATATATATAGATCTCTATATATATATATATATCTATATAATATATCTCTCTATATATAAATCTATATATATATATATATATATATATATATCTATATATATATCTCTATACTATATATATATCTATAGTATGATATATATCTCGTGGCCCTCTCTATATATAGGTACATATATACATCTACGATTATAATGTTTTAGTATGACATTGAGATTTGTGCGTGGCCCCGAGGAGATTGTAGCAGGTGCAACGGAGTTCAAGGTGCAACGGAGTGTCAACGCGATTATAAATTGTAAACTAACAGCGTTAAAAAGAAACCGACAGCATGAGTTGACTGGCACATGGCGAGATAATGGCAATTACCTTAAAAGTTTCATTAAAGCTAAGAAGCTAGGTGAGGTTTCTATCGCTACAGCGATGCTACCATGGCACATTATAAAAACACTTTTAATGACGTTAGCTGCGACATTTTACGACAATTGATTCAGAGGAGATTGCAAAGTTTCAGCAGCCGTTGGGATCATTTCCTGCTGTGCATAAGGATTATCCCACCCTCAGATACAGGTAATCATAAAAATCCCTGGATCGTGATGGATGATGCCACGAGCTACTAGGGGTGCCTTGTCTGATGAACCAATTACACACCTACAGTGCGTGCGTATCAAATAGCTCACACACATTGTTTACCTCTGGCCGGAATCACAGCACGATTATTGTCACACATGATTTTTTGCCACAAACATCAGGTGTGAAATAAGAATACAAAGGTTTATTTCCGCAGCTTAGTATCTTTCAGGACCAGATGGCACATATAATCAACATAGGCAACTCTTATATTCCTAATCCGACGCAAAGAAATGTGTCAATATGCGATGAAGATGCTTCTTTTTTTAATACGAACATTGTTATATTGCAATAAAATGTTATCCGTTTTTTTTATAAATGAAGTCTGTCTCTTCAAGGCTTAAGGTATTTGACAAGATCAAATGAGAGGGTGTGTCAGAGAGTGCAGAGACATTTTTTATATTGATAGAGAAATTGTTAAGCTCAGCATGTCACGCCAAATTATGTTCTCTTTTCACTTTTGCATTCTCGTAATTATGCTTATGATGAAACCATTCGACTAACTCCATCGCTGCGATTATCAAACTTCACCGGTTTTCTATGACGTCACTATCGACGAAGGTGTGTTAATTGTCTACTCACTTTAATATGTTGATATTGCCATAGTATAAATATTAATGTCAGGCAAAGATATGTCAAACAAGAGTAAAAGCTACGAAAGGGATGTATTTTTATATGCGTCTTGATTTTCAGGTGCGTAAGTTGATCATGCAACATTGAGATAGCACCGTTAATCGGGGCCAAATAATGCACCGTTATGTTAAGAAATTCACAATTAGAGTGATGTTCACCTGTAAATGCTACGGCACATGGGCAGAATCATCGATGCCAATCTGAATTATTGTGTGCACACAGGAGAAATACTGTAAATAAGATATTGTGCCGACTAGCATTATTATTGTAGTAGTTAAAGTGGTTAGTAGCACACTATGTTGATTTTGTTCATGTTACCACCACAGCTGGCACTTCGCAATCAGATTTAACATGGTCCAATGGTCATTTAGCTGTTCTATGATGAGGTTCCGTCATGACGTTATAACATCGTGTCAATATTAAGCTCATTGCATTCAGTGGAAGTCAATTGGTTGAATAAAACAATGCATGGCGTGATGTATGTTGCGTGATGCTTCCATAAATATCCAGTGTCTTGTCCAATAGACTTCAGATCGAACATTTTGAACAAATTATCAATAAGGCATAAGTCTGACTTCTTTCTTCTAACTATTGAGCCTTAGGCATCCAGTTGTTGTATTTACCATATTTAAATAGTTTATTGAATGAACGTCACTTTGAACTATGTGACTGAATGAATAACACAATGACACATTACATCACACGTGAATGTAACACGGTGTAGCCGTAGCATCTTCCCGCTCGCTGCAGCCCTTTTTCACGCTGCCTCCATCGTCACATCAAAAGTTTCATGCTCCGATTTTTCATCAAGTTATCGTCGCAGAGTTTCTCTCCCAGTGAGATTCGTCAATCCTCGATCTACCTTACTACATCAGTGACGTTGATCAGCCAGTCGTACCTATTTTCCAGGTATTTATTTTCCAAATTTCTTGTTTTGTACGAATCACATGTCTGATCACCCGTCGGTAGCTATAATCGGTCACTCTTAATATGAGACTTGCCGAAGAAAATGTAGTTTTTCACAGTTTGGGTGCCGCCAAAGTTAGAGGGAAAAATCCCTGATTCCGTTAATCAAGCAATGTCTCCCATCAATTCGGTTAAAGGTAGTCTTCATTCAAATTGAGAGTAATGATCTCTGCTCGGCGAACAGTTCTCCCAAAGTATTAGCGAACGACATCATGTTCATCGCAAAGTACATCTCGCTGTCTTTTTCTGTACCGACTGTCGTGATCAGCCTTATTAACTACCGCTTATCTGCGGATTCAGCATACAACGACAGAGTTTTAGAGACAAACCACAAACATATCCGCTTCCTCGTGGCTGACCACGCGGGAGCTTCTATTCAATTTGCCTCCATTAGGGGTCTGGCGCACCCTGACCCAACACAATTTAACAAGGACGGTATCCATTTCATTCAACAATTTTGGCACTAAAAAATATTTCAATGGGGTTCATGGGGCAATCCTCAGAGCACTAAAATGAAATTAAATCGTTCTGCCTGGGGGTGTATCCAAAACGATGACCCCCCTCGTTTTGTCACAGTTTTGTCTGGCAGGCCATTGCCTGTTGTGTTGTCATATCTGTTGATACAAAAACAAACTAATCGTTGAGTGCGATTGTTTCAAATGTCTGTCGTGTTTGTCTTGGGTGTGTCACTTTTGTGGGTATCTATCTGTGCCACTTTAATTGTTGAGTGTGATTGTTTCACAGTTCTGTTGTGTGTGATTCATGTGGGTACCAAGGAACCTGTGCCACTCAAATTGTTGAGTGTGATTGTTTCACACTTCTATTGTATGTGTCATTTATGTGGGTACCCAAGAACCTGTGCCACTCTAATGTTCTATTTGGTTGTATTCACATGATTCGTGAGAATCAGTTGGGATTTATTGTATAATAATTTCTCCCCCTTTTGCCGGCCCTATTTCTCCATATTCTACAGAATGCCACTTGTTCGTTGGTCAAAACGGGGCCTTGTCGCTGCACCTCAACCAACTGGGTCCGATTCAACGGATGACGTAGCCTTCCCGCCATTTCCAGCAGTACCTCCAGCAGCTCATCAACCCTTACAGATTGACACACAAACAATCGTAGACGGACTGTACCAAAAAATGAAGCAGGTTGGACTTGTACCCGTTCCCCAGCAAATGGCCATTCCTCAACAAACCATGCCGGGGCTACCCCCCACAGCAGGTCCAGGGCCTGCCACGACGTCACAAGACATACCAGCTAGCGAGGCCCAAGCCTTACTAGTAAACCAAGCATTGTCCAATATTGTTCACCCAGGTGAGTCCCCGGTTACCGAGCTTCCTCCTCAATTAAACTGTTCACGTCTCTCAGTCCCTTTAGGGGCACATGTGCCCCTAAAGATTAAAACCTTAATTTGGCAGGACAAATTTGTCAATTTGCACGACCTGCTCAATCCAACGGAGATGAGCTACCACCTAAAGCAAATCCACCACTGCTATATATCAATGATTGAACTTCAGCGTTCCTCATACTGACAGCCATTGCATGTGAGCTAAGGCCTGATGTAGCTCCGGGCATACTGAAGCATATAGCAACAGTACAAAAGCTTGCAAAGTCTTTCGGTCCCCAAGCTTGGCGTAGCTACGACCAAAATTTTCTTAGAACTCTCCAGTACGACCACAATGTGCAATGGGGTCAAGTTGACCTCGAATTTTACACAGATGCAACCCGCCCCACCTAAGTTAACCGAAATTTGCCTACCGTTCGCCAGCAATACAACACATTCAATCAGCCCTTTCGGCCAGGCACCGGCCACTGCACCAACGCCTCGTGCCACTTCCCTAACTCTAATGCCTGTTACAAATGCAAGGGCCTACACAGGACCACTGTCTGTCGTACAGGCCCTTTAATGCCCCAAAACTCAGCTCACCAAATTTCAGAGGTGATCACTCCAATAGCAATAGATAAATTAGCTATCTACTTGTCCGAATACCCCAGTCCTGCAGCTGAGTTTCTAGTAAAGGGTTTTATTCAGGCTTCACAATAGAGTTTGAGGGCAAAATGTCACAACAATTCACCAAAAACCATAAAAGCGTAGACATATTTCCTCAGGTGTTCAGAGATATGTTACTTAAAGAGCTAGAGTTTGGACGCATTGCAGGGCCTTTCCCTTCAATGCCCATACAAACATTTTATTGTCTCTCCCCTTGAAGTAGTTCCCAAAAAAGAACCCAATCAATTTCGTCTTATTCTGTCATGACTGCATTGACCCAACAAACTTTGATACACGCTTGTGGAACTAACTCCCTCATGGCAAAATGCAACATCCAAAAAGCTTTCCGCATTATACCAATCTGTCCAACAGACAGACATTTTCTGGGGTTTTATTTCGAAGGTTCCTTTTATTTTGATAAATGCTTACCGATGGGTTGCCATACCTCCTGCAACATATTTGAAACCTTTAGCTCTGCCTTGCAGTGGATTGCAAAAAACCAAATTACAAGTGGCGGGTATTAGCCACATCCTGGACGATTTTATCTTTGTAGGCCCTCCAAATCATCCCAGACTTATAGCGATCTCAATGCATTTTTGTACATGTGTAAGCATTGTGCAATCCCCATAAAGCATTAAAAAAATGTCCCCCCCTTCTACGTGCATAGTAGCTCATGGTATAAACGCCCAAGCAAGAGCCGACATGGATGCGTGGCTACAATTTTTGTCCAATTTCAACGGTGTGTCTATTTTCCTTCCCAACTGCTGGTCCGATTCCCAGAACATCAAACTTTTTTCTGACGCCTCAGGTGTGCTTGGCTATTTGGCAATCTGCCGTTCTCATTGGATCTGTGGGGATTGGCATCCATCCTGGGCTTCACACCACATTACCATAAAAGAGCTTTTTCAATTTTCCCGAAAGTCTCGAAATTTGTGGTTCTATCTTGGCGAACCAAAAGATTCTGTTCAAAACCGATAATTCGGCAGTTGTAGCAATAATTAACAAACAATCTGCCAAGGACCCCACAACAATGGTTCTGGTGCGTCGTCTAGTCCTTGCAGCCCTTCAACATAACATTCTTTTTAGATCTCAACATGTCCCTGGGTTCTCTAATGTAATTCCTGACAAACTCTCATGTTTTAAGTTTCAGGAGGCCAGGCGTCACCATGGGTAGACCAGGAACCTACTCCAGTTCCCAAAAAACTTCTCTTTCTGTCTTAAGAAGACAAACAGCTGACCTCTTGTCTGCATCAATCGCACCTTCTTCCCAAGAGGTTTACCGGCGTGCTCACTACACTCATAAAATCTATAATAGCACCAATCATTTCCCAGCATCCACCGACAGCATTGCCAACTTTATACCTTACTTGCATAGTTACGGCCTCACTCCATCATCAATCCGCACATATGTTGCTGCAGTATGCTCCTTCAACAAAATGCTAGGTGTCGCCGACCATACTGGTTCCTTTATCATCCAAATATTTTTAGCTGGAATGCAACGAAAAGGAACGCCAAGTTCCTTCCGGATTTCCATCCATCTGTCTCTCCTACACAAACTGGTTGATTCGCTCTTCTCAATTGTCCATTGTCAGACAGAATCGCTGTTTTTCAGGAGCATGTTTCTTTTGGCTTTCCATGCGTTCCTGCGTATTGGGGAAATCACTGTCTGCAACCTTTCTTAAACACATCAATGCTTTCAGTTCCATGATTGTAAATTCTTACCTTCTAGTGCCGCGTCATCTACCTCTAGGGTTCAGCCAACAACAGTAGAAATAACATTGCGGCACTATAGAGGCAATGTTGCATGACAACCAATTACTATTCACATATCTACCTCTCCTGCTTCAAAATACTGCTTGGTCAGAACACTCGGTCAATATGTTGTCAGGCGAGGATCGTCACCTGGCCCCTTATTTTGTGTCAACCCAAATAAACCAATCTTTCACAGTGTATTCAACGTACGACTCCAACAAGCCCTCCTTCATGCGGCTATTACAGATCCACACATTAAACCTTACTCTTTTCGAATAGGGGCGGATACTACAGCGTGTGCTTTGGGAGTGTCGGATCAAGACGTGCAAAAATTGGGTCGTTGGAAATCCGACACCTACAAGAGATACATTCGTATTCCCTTATTCCAATCCATCACATCCCAAGTAACTTAGCTTAGCGCCAAAATGTTAGGTGTACCGCTTGCATAGCATCCTGTCAACTTTTAACACAGCACGTAGTTGTAGCCTGGTGGCTAGCTATGTGTCACTTCTAAAGTTACTCAATGCACTAAGTTGTAGCCTGGTGGCTAGCTATGTGCCACTTCTAAAGTTACTCAATGCACTTAGTTGTAGCCTGGTGGCTAGCTATGTGTCACTTCTAAAGTTACTCAATGCGCTTAGTTGTAGCCTGGTGGCTAGCTATGTGTCACTTCTAAAGTTACTCAATGCACTTAGTTGTAGCCTGGTGGCTAGCTATGTGTCACTTCTAAAGTTACTCAATGCGCTTAGTTGTAGCCTGGTGGCTAGCTATGTGTCATTTCAAAATGTTACTCATTGCACTTAGTTGTGGCTAGGTTTATGTTTTTTCAGAGATACACAGCGCACTTAGTTGTAGCCTGGTGGCTAGCTATATGTCATTTCAGTTGTAGCCTGGTGGCTAGCTGAACTGTGTATCACCTGACAATATAAATAGCTCCACACTACTCATAAACTTATACCAAGAAGCTTGGTTTCCGGGTGATTCGCTTTTCCCGCTATTTAGCTTGATTATGGATGCTCCCTTGGGTGGGGGTCGGCTGCTAAGAAGCCGTGGCATTCATGTCAGCCTTTTTGGCCGGTTATGGCCCCCACCTTGCTGCCAACCTCACTTGCAAAAGATTCCACCCAGTGTACTTAGTTAGTTTAAGGAATCTTTAAATATGTCATATGGTGATTTGTATGTTGTTGCTGTTATGTATTAGTGATGTATTCATGTTTCAAACAAATAATTTGGAAAAGACTAAGCATAAGTCATCCCCTGCCTTATTAGAGAATGACCATATAAGGCAAGACAAATTCACAACTCTCTTTACAAGGTATTATTTGGTTCATGTCACTCTGTCAAATAAGAAAAGTCTGTATGGTTAAGTCTGTATGGTTAAATTGTAACAATACCTAGTTGTGTATGACAAAATGAACATCATTACCTATCACTAAGGGAATGACCAAATATGGCAGCATGTCGTTAATTACGTGTTTAGAGGTTTAACGCAACGACCTGCGATCGCCTCCTAAAGAGGTTTGTATTGCAAAGATATGCAGCAAGACCAGAACATAAATTGACGCATTGAATTTTACTATGAACAATCTAATTTTGCTATTACAAAGTGAATATCTTTTGTCTCGACATTTGTAGTCAGAGTATTGCGAACGGATGACCCTATTTGGGTGTCCAGCAATGGTTCGCCGAGCTGTCGATCCTTGAATGATTGCTATTCAGCTTGAGTTGCTGATGCATGCGTGAATTGAACCTTTCGTGTTACTTACAGTGTTGTTTTGTCAATATGCTTCCAGTTCAAGGCGCGCTTTTCACAGGTAACGCGTGGTTAGGTCTTGACGCAATCGTTTTATATCGAGAGATGTTTGGACAAAAAATGCCTTAATTGAAACACGACGAGGATGAGGTTTGTAGAATATGAACAAAATTACTTGTGGCTTAAGGGGCATCAGCTGCAACGTCCCTCGAGGCTGGCATACCACATTGATTGCAAGCATACAAATACAATATGCTGGTAGTACGTGGGGCAGTATGAACATTTCACTTGCGTTTGGTTATATTTTTCTATGCAGATGCCTAGCTCTCACACATCATTTCATGTGCCCTTGGCAGAGGTGAAACATCGATCATATAATTGCTATTTACGTAATGAATTTTCGGTGTAAAGTCGTAGGTAGACCTTGAAAGTATTGAAACATCGCATTGTGTTTGACAATACATGAATGGTTTGCATTCGTACTTTTCTAAACGGTCAAAGACGAGAATCGTTGCATTATGAATCGTGCATTACACTGGTGTGTATTGAAGGCAAGACGTATAGTTGCATTGCTTATATCGATGGCACTTCTTACGCATTGTTTACACCCCAAAATTAATATAATTAGGCCTTTGTTTTTGGTGACAAAGCTGCTGCATCGCAATCAAGATTGCTGCGTGCTGTTGCCCATTGCAATGCATAAGTTGATATTCTTGCAGTAGCGTAAAGCACTGTTCATTTCATATACTTTGTCATGATTAGGGCTTACATCCCAGTATACAATCAAACTCCCCATTATGAATGTGCAAAGGTGACAAGCATGCATTTACGATGAAACGATTGGTTTGTTGTTTGTATTTAGTGCGCCACATCAACTTTCGATTGTGCAAATGGATCTGATAAGTCACGTGGATCTGCTTATTCACGTGATATGTTTTTGGATGGACATGTTCTTGTGTAATGAAACAAATACGATAGGTAGATAGATACGACAGTTATGCATTGGTGTTTAGTACAGTTTGCCTGAAGATGTATACAATGGTTGCTGTTACTGGAATCAATATTCCTAAACAATGCGAGATTGCTAGTTTATATATGATGCCTTTTCAACTAATGTGAATAGTGTTGATGCAATTACCTGGATCAATACCAGCAATACAATCCATGATCGTAACAGCTCAGCCAATCACTGCAGTATATTAATGACCCTCGATATGCTGAGAGATGACTCATATTGTCATTTCATTGCCGGGAAATGTATGCAATTATATGCTATTGCTAGATAGAGAATACTGTGCAGTATATGTTACATGTTTATACTTAATATGGTCTTTGTTACGAACATGCCAGACAACAAAGCAGGATACTTAAGAACGCATAATTACAGTGCTAACCTGATGTTAGTGCTAAGACCTGAATTGATGACACTTCAATGCCGAGTAATCATGCCAAGCCAATGAATAGCTTGACGTAATGTCATTATATGGGTTTTCCTGCTTTACGTGGTTTCGTTTGCAGGTTTAACAGAACAGATCGTACCTGGGTTCCTAGTGGTAATCGTTATTAGGTTGACAGCAAAAGGGGGGATGGGGATGATACGCTGACATGCGTAATGGTTGTTGTGAGTTGTGCAACATAGTTGCATCGAGCAAATTTCGCAACATGTTGGGCCTAGATGCGTTTGTTGCTTGGTATGTACTGAACGGGAAATACCAACGAACATGATCATTCGTGTCAGATGGACGACTCCTGCAGGTAGGGAGACGCCTTTACTTGAATAACCTTAAGGCTCAAAGACACTAGATCAAACACGCGAGTCAAATGCCATACAGGACTTAAATCACTTTAACGTCATCGTTAGCACTTTCTACCAGTGGTTTTACCTTTGATTGTTACAAAAACAGATTCATCAATAGTATGTTGATTATGCTTATACGTGATTTCGTCGCCATTGATCTAAATGTGAAGGATTGCCCACGTTTATGTCATTGCACTCATGACACGTTTTCACGCATTTGATCTTAACTTTGTAAGGATCTATATATCCCTACATGGTATTGCAGAAATAGTGGCCCCACACAAGTGCATGCGGCCAATGATTGTGTGATTTATTTATACATTATTACGTTGTCACTATATGTTTCACATATACTAGACCCATTATTCACGTACACGTGCTACAATTAGACTGCACAATATTTGTCGACACACAGTTGTGCCACAAAAATTAAGGACCCTCTGTGTATCCCATGTGCTTCAATTCAATATCAATAATGTCACTCTGTTGCTGCAGCTGTTATTGTTGACTAATCAAATTAAGTTTTTAATGAACACCCGATGTTTATTGAGACCGGGCTTCATTGCAAAGCACCAGTGTGACTTTATTGGATTGAATCAACGGGAGGTGACTTACAACCCAGCATGATAGACTAACCAATTTCAGATACACAAAAGTTTCTTCTTTTGTCACAGGAGCCACACACGAGACACAACTATATATATATTTGTTGTGTGTGCTGCATGTCATAACACTTCTTTAAAACGAGATGGATAAACTGCTGGTTAATTAGGGGGGAGCGGGCCTCTCAAGCAATAATTTTTATACAGCGTAAGCCATAAAGCGTCGATCCCTTAGGTGTTGGGTCATCTTTCCCATGTGCTTATGGTTATTTGTCTAACCTGATAGCGGGTGTGCTTAAAATGCTTACCGTATAGCCAGTTAGATTGAGCATAGCTATAAGCCTTTTGCTGACATCATGCAACCTAAGATTCTTTACAACCATCCGTCCCTGTATCCTGATGTGTTACCTGGTTTACACAGCCATCACCGGGGGCCACGTTGGTCAAAATGTCAGCAGACGGCTGCGCCTAAGATGTACATTAATTTGAATCAATCCAACCCCAAACTGTGATCGAGGCTTAGTTAGTGAACTAATATCGCATTCATAAAGCAAAACGTTTGTCTTGAAACATTACACCAACTCAATTTGGCATAGGAATACAACTGATTACTGCCAGTCAACGAGCTGACAAATGAATGATTTTCAGATAACAGATCCCTCCTTGGAAGAAGCAGGATGTTCATGATAAATGGTTGACTGGATTTGGGAAATTTGATTCCAGTATGATCTCTTTCGCTACGACAGCTCTTCCGAACCCACTTGCTTGGTGGCAAGACGTTTTGTCTCACTCCACCATCCCACACCCCCCCCCCCGAATAATGATACAAAAATTACAGAGCGCTACGGAGTTACACCTTGCTGGTGTCCGATTCACTCACATTGTCGGATGTTTGTCACGCTAAGAATCACCACAAGAGAAGAGTAAACCTGGATGATGTTTTTAAAAAAATGGTTCTTGGCATCGATGCAAGATATTGAAATGTCTATTTCTACACTGCATTTGATTGAATCTACCCTGCACTAAAATGTCATTGTAGCAACAACACCACCAACGCATTACGTATAAACATATCTTTGCCATGCACCGTCAATTACCGATTTGCAAAATTGGCAAACGATGTATGCATCAAACCTGCTTCATTGCTGTGATTCTTTAAATAATTTACTTGTCAAACTTAAAACTCGGAATGGACTGGATGGACAAATACATAATTATTTGCGGTTTTCTCTGCCGCGTAGAACCAGGTGCTGTGATGGCGATGTTATTGCATCTGTGCTCTAAATGTCCTATTCTAACTGTATGCCAACCTGTGATGACAATGGAGAGTCTAATTTCAGACACCTGTGTAGCGTTGTATTGTTCGGTAAAGAGGCCGTCCACGCACTGTGCTTGCATCATCCTATCTATCGATGGAAAATTATTTGATATATTCTTTGCTATGATATAACTGTTGAGACAACTTTATACTGGTGCTCGCGTTGAAGTTTTTTCTTTCTGTCCTATAATGAATTGCACATAAACATCGGTCGTCACACATTGATAATGTGAAATTACAAGAGAGGTGCGTTGACAAACTCCCAATTTGCTGATGCGTTGTCTTGCAGTAGTGTGGTGAATCAGCATAGAAAACACCATTCGTTTGTTATTCATCATAGCAATTCGCTTGCCATTCGCTTGTTATTCATCATAGCAAACGCCATTCGCTAGTCATTGTACCTTATAACATCAATCAAATCTTAGTAAAGCCTAATGTTGATGATGTAAATACCTCATATCTTGTTGCAATATTTCTCTGACAATAACATCACACAGCGTGCAGCCTGGCAAACAGCTATATAAACGCAATCAAGTGTCCAATACATCATCACAATGATTAAAGGAATGTGACCAGGTCAATACATGTAGGGTCCGGTTTGCGCAGTAAATGTTTGCATATTATAAAATAATATAGGAACAGCATGACGTATTGAAAACACCCCATTTATCAGGTTAAAGACGACCGCAGAAGGAAGTACGTACCTCGATCGAGGTACGTACCTCGTTCCTAGTACGGCGTACTTGGTTTGAAGTATGCATACATAAACATTAATTTTCTCAACTGTTTTTCAAATTGTGACATTATTTACTGAGATTTGGTTGGGTTAAATCGTGGAAACCCTCTTAGTAGTCACAGCCTCGATTTGGGACCATATTTAGCGTTACCCATGTACGAGAAGGCTTTTCTACGCGTTTTCAAACTTTAGTTCGGCGGCCATCGCGTGTCTTTTCCGACGATTGATGAGGCAAAAATCCTTTTTGAATCAGTCTGGCAAAGTAAAGAACTTACTTTTTGCGGAGCATAGTTTTGTCTAGATTATATGAAATACAGTTTAGTGAAAATTGTATGGCATATTTGTGACTTATGGATGATAACATCACACCCCATGTCAATCCATTTGCACACCTGATATTTTTGTACTACAATCGAAGTACGCCGCACCATGGTGGTTTCAAACTTCGCTTGTTGTCTACCCGGGTCTGATTGAGAGTGTTCATATACGCATTCAGTTGCGTTCAAAAATGAATGGTCTTCTCAAATAGAATAACAAAACAGCCAGGTGTTTGATATTGAACAGAATGCCCCCAAAAACACCACAACAGTAAGTTTTAATACTTTTGTTGACCTGTTCTGTTTGTGTTTTTGAAAACTTTTGTTTTAATTGGTTGCTAGGTTATTATTTAAGGCTTAACAGATGGAAATGAGCATCATTACATATGTAATGAACATTATCATTTTAGAATACTTAAGGTTTACAAGATATGGAATGGAATGTTCACAAAATCACAGGGTCAGCGATCATGTTGTATTGATATTGACTATGCTTTATTACAATTACTTCCATAGCAATGTGGACAGTGGTCATAAGATCATTCCTCATCGGTAAACTTCATGATAGTGTTTATTCTACATGCTGCTACTAATTGAGTTTCTATCAGCCAAATCATATGCTTTTAATCATATGCAATATATCATGCAGATCCATATTTCTTTAAGAAGTGGAGGAACAGCAATGTTTGAGTTAATTTTATTTTAGAAATAATTCTCAAGTAGCAAATTGTGTCCAAAATCACATACATACAATATTCGTTATTACATAATAGGATACTGAGTAATCCCGAGTGCAGGTACACTACCAATCAATTACCAGTATCACAATGAGGCAGATAATGATAACAACTATAGAAATGTTATGACTGTTTGACAGCTAAAGGTTTATGTATGATGTTGATGCAATAAGTGAGATACAAAATTATGATATGTCTAGGACAGGTTACACAACGCAGGATAAAACTACTTAAATAGGTCATGACACAGATAGGATTAATTGATATACCTATACATGTACAGACATACATATTAAAACAATGAGTGTTGAATGACAAAACTAGAGGAAAGCATGTACAAAAGGTGGGATGGCATTGAAAACGGAAGGGGGGAGGGGAAATGGGAGTGTAAATTGATGTGATCTTGTTGAAATCTAATTGAAAAAGACAAAGAAGTGCTGGTTACCTGACCATATCCGCGCGGGATTTAATTGGGGCAGCCTCTTCCCTTCTAAAGAGAAAAGATAAGGACTTATGCGATAACGTTTACAAATTCGACAAATTCAACCTATGTTTTCATAAAAATGGAATCCAGAATAAAATATTCTCTCTGTCTCTGTTGTTTGGAATGGAATATATTGGAAAAAATTACTTAAACTTTCAGAGATCCCAAGTGGAAACACCACACAGGTTAAATACATATTGCATACATAGCTTATGAATGCCGCGAGAGCGGAAACGAGAGGAAGAGGATAATATGCACAAAGTCTTATGAACTTGTTCAGCGATGTGAGGGCAATATTCTGGTTGAGCATATAGACGAGAACAGGCAAGACCTGGTACACCCCTCACAGGAATAGCTTCTTCATTGAGAGAGCTGTAACCAACTTTCAGCGGCTTGGAAGGCGGCTCCATGGACTTATCACTAACGGCTGAAGGGATGTTCAAGTCTGGATAGATTTCATCCACTTCATCAATGCATGATTGACAGAACTTAGGAGCAGTTTTTGTGTAATAGACAGATTCTGTTTTTCTTTGACACCACTTGGAAATTTTAATTTCAGGTTGGAAATTTTAATTTTCAGGTTTCCAGTTTCCAAACATCCTCATTGTGATTGAAGCTTTCAGAAGAACACCGTCTTGAATATGGCTTGGCCCATAGCTGTTCCATTCTGAAAAAAACAAAACAAAGAAAATCAGATACTGGCTAGTCAAATACATAACATTAAATATTATAATCTATGTTTAAGTACACAACACAAACCAGCAATTCCTGTGAGATTGTTTTATATCACCCTCTACTAATAGACTAGCTCCGGTCATAACGGTAACATGAATTTATACCGTTACGATACGACGGTTTGAGCGCTTCATTAAAGAAAAAGTTGGTGGCCTTACGCATTTGGGTGCTCAATTACGCATCCAAAAAATAACATATATCAAGAGCCTGTACTACAAACAGTCCCTACGCGCAAAAAAAAATTACCCCAACCCGACGCTATTCTTCAAGAAATGCCATCGATACATCATTTCCGAACAGTCAAGATACCATGACCGCCATTTTGAAAACAATATTGTGTCGCATGATTTACCGCCGCCTCATTTGCATTGCTGTAGCATCCTGGGGGGGGGCACTTGACCCTAACTACTCGGATAGGGGTGTGCCGCGGGACCTCGAAAACCCGTACCTGTTGAACAAGTTGAGAATGGCAAAAAGTATACCCCGTCGTACAAGGTATAATGCGAATGTATAAACCGTCGTACAAGACGAGAGGCCGAAAAAACATACCCGGTCGCGCGGCACATGTATAATACCTCTATACCTTTAAGTGCCCCCCCCGGGCTTAACGTTAGTCGTCATTCTGCGCATGCGCGATGTACGTGGTCTTGAACTTGAAAACAAAAATGTTGCTGTGTTTCGGACTTTTTACCGCTTCCCAAATTGATCGAACTATAAATAATTACCATGGATGAAATTCCCCGCCGAAAAGGGATAAAATTGTCCGTAAAGCATCATTGCATTCTATAACTCCATCACTTGGGTATGTTTGGTGTTTGGTAGTTGTCTGAATCGATCTCAATTCTTTTTCATTGCGTCGTTTTCTGAGAAAGTAAGACGTCTACTCAGACGTCTTGTAGGGCTACTAATAGACTAAATCATATTCGGTTTGAAATATTGACATTGTCACTTCAAGCCGTGCACGACAAATTCCAAAACAAATTATCTTATAACTTGCGATTCGGTCGTATGATTCATAAGTGTCATTCTTTTATCTGTATACGATCTACTATCAGAATATGGCACCAATTCAAAAGGAAGCACACCGTACTTTGATTTAAGTACGATCGCATCACTACGCCATTGCTTCAGAAAAATCATTCAACAGTGGTGTTATTTATTAGCGATAGCTCATTAATATGCCATAGAATTTTGAATAACATATAATGTATCATTAGATGATATACTTGTAAATTAGAAAACATAGACCTTACCTCTGCCATGTTGATGTGTGTACAAAATTTAAACCATGAACGCAGAAAAACTTGAAGTCGCTGTCGAATAATGGAAGTGAAAACTCTTCTTGTGAAGGCCCAATATCGCCCGCAACAACAGATTTGGTTTCAAATGTAGGCCATAATATATTTGCATAATTAAATCGTTCAAAGCCAATCACATTTCAGAAAATAATGTCATAAAATGCAAAACAGCAGAGGGCGGTGGAACGACTATCATGCGTACCTCAATCGAGGTGCGCCGTACTGGGAACGAGGTACGTACTTCGATCGAGGTACGTACTTCGTTCTGCGGTCAGTCCGCGACCTGTTTATGCTATATGTATGATAATTTTCTGGCAGTGTGCCGCCTCACCCCTCTTAATACAGACACTGATAATAAGGCATATGTACGTTTGTTAAATCATGCAAGACACATAGAAGTATTTTCATCTATTCATGTATGTATATACATATATATATATATATGCATATATATATATATGCATATACATATATATATATGCATATTTATATATATATAAATATATATATAGTATATATATATATATATATATATATATTATTTATATATATATGTATATATATATGTTTATCTACAGATATATTTATACATTATTATATATGAACATATATGTATATATATATATCTAAATATACATCTATATATATATATATGTATATTTTTATATATATGTATTTATATATACATAAATAAATATATATATATACATATATATATATTTTATATATAGCATATATATATATACATATATACATATATATGTATACATATATATATATATATACATATATATATATATGTATATATATATATATATATATATTTATACATATATATACCATTATACATGTATATATATAAATCTAGATATATACATATGTATATATATAAATATCTCCTATAGATCTCTCTCTATATATCTATATATATATATATATATATATCTATATATATATATATATATCTATATATATATATAATGTGATGGTTAGTTATCCCTCAAAAATTACATGTCTGGTTTTTTGACATACTAGGGCCATTAATATTTACGCATGGTCCTGGGGCTTGTTTTATGTTGTCACGGAGTGTCAACGTAATTGTGAAATCAAGACCAAAAACAATAACAAAAAGGCCAACAGCACGGCTTGACAAGCACATGGCGTGATGTTGGTAATTAGCTTTCAACTTTGCTTCAATAAATAAAGCTAAACATCTTGCTGAGGTTTCTATCGCTACATTTTACAACCCTGCATCACAATTGAATCAGAAAAGACGCAGGGATCATTTCGTGCTGTACATAAGGTTTATCTCATTCCCTGATACAGGTAATTATCAAATAACTGGATCGGGATACTTTGCGCTAGTAGGGGTGCTTTGACTGATATACCAATTACACACCCACAGTGCGTGCGTATCAAATAGCTCACAAATATTGTTTCCTTCCGGCCAAAATCACCACACGATTATTGTCACACATGTATTCTTGTAACAGACATGTGTGAAATGAGAATACACAGGTTTATTTCAGTAACGCAGTACCTGTCAGGACCGTATAGTACACGCAGTCAACATAGGCAACACCTGCCAGGACCGGTAGGTACACGCAGTCAACATCGGCAACACCTGCCATGACCGAATGGTACACGCAGTCAACATAGGCAACTCTTATCCAACGCAACGAAATGTGTCAATATGCGAAAGATGTTTCTTTTTATTTTTTTTTATCAACGAACACAGTATTATTGTTATAGCATATCTTGCATGTTTCGATAAATGCGGTCTTTCTCTCTAAGGCCAAAGGTATTTGACAAGATCAAATGAGAGGGTGTGTCAGAGAGTGTAGAAACATCTTCTATATTGATGGAGAAATTGCTCGGCTTAGCATCACACGCCAAGTTATCTTCCCTTTTCATATGTTTCTTGTAATTATGCTTGTGACAAAATTATTCGAGTTACTCCGTCTCTGCGATTATCAAACTTCACCGGTTTTCTATGACGTTACTTTCGATGATGGTGTGTGAATTGTCTCCTCACTTTTATATGTTGATATTGCAATAGATTAAATATCAATGTTTCACTTATGTCTGACAAACATATGTCAAACAAGAGTAAAAGCTACGAAGCGGATGGTGAGTAAATCTGACTTTTGTAGAAATCATGTATTGGCTTAAATACAAGGTACCAAGAGTAACAAATGACGACCTGCAAACCCTATTGGCAGTGCTAGGTTGAGACCTGTACAAGCGACTTAACATGGCATTTTTGTCGGAATCGTGTGTCTCGATAGCGCCTTGCGTCCCATTGACGGAATAGTGTTTATGCATGTGTTTACCCATTCCCTATCAAAGCTAGTACTGTATATTGTTTCTGAGTAAAACTATGTCAATATATAACCTTATAAACGAGCCCCACAAAGGTTTCCACGGCAACAACGAATCCAGGAGAGCAGTTTTATAAGAGGTTTAGTGCAGGACATTAATTACAAGATGACATCATTTACAGAATCTAACATGTTCTGCAGTACGGAGTGTAATTGACCAAGCGTAACGCAGTCATGCAATGTTTGTATGTGATCAACTGTTGTTCACTTTATCTGACATCGATGTTGCATATCTGATACAAGTCAGTGCAAGCTGCATAACGGGAAACTGTATAAACCAAAAAAAGCCTCCGACAAACGAAGAGCCGGAAATTGGATCATATTACATTGACATTTACTTGACATCTGTGGAGCACATGAAGTGTGCTTTACGCTGGAATTTTACAGTGTCAGATACACAAGAGCGTTCGTGTGGTGTGGAACCTTTTCCATTGAATTACAAAAATAGATAGACCGTATGAATACTTTATTCGTGACCATAACTCCCACAACTTGTTTGCATTTTTTCAAGTCTCACGTTGAAACATATCGATTTGAAAGCAAGCCCACAAGAAAGAGCATTTGATATATATTTGATGAACACTCAATTTGTTGCTGAATACAACCCCTCCCCCTCCCCCACCTCCACTAGAACGCGCACGAAGCCGATTTCTTTGAGCATGCACATCCATCGCTCAAGCTATACATACTGGCATGATGGATGATTGATGAATGTTAAAGGCGACGCCTGCTGCCCACAATTATACCGAATTCAGTCTGGCATTTACGCTTGCGGTCGTGAATGGCAACGCACTTGCATATCTCACTTGACTTTGAATCCCACAATCTTGAGATTCTCTGGTCGCCGAAAATCAATCAAATATCGCATATCGAAAAAACGATGATGACACAAAGCAATCACAATTGTATCACGCAGATTATTTATGATAATAATGGACGGTAATACACAGGTTCACCTAAGCTAAAGGCGATAAGTCTGACTGAGAACGGGTAGATTAGGTGCAGGCCAAAGCAATGAGATACTACGTCTAATCTGGTATTACAAGGACGATCCGCTATATGAGTTTCTGTCGCCATGGCAGATGATTGTGTAACCATGAATTTCCCAACAAAGCCCATCATTGTCATTTGGGTTGTGCAAATCCATTGGAATATCACATTTGGGATGTCAGCTACAGCAGACCTTTTGTAAAGTCATTATGCTGACATAGCGACATGTTTCATGCGGATGTTCGCCAGATGCTATGTCTTTTGGCTTGTACTATTGTTGGCGATTATCTACAGCAACTTCAGCGATCAGGCTATATGGCAATTCATCTTAATGACAGTATTATCCGACATGAAAGATGTCTTGTACATGATCACACGACGATAATTTGTGATGTTGTCTCCATAGGCCCGTCTGTTCTTAATGGTTTATTTACCCACCATGCTGTCATCTTCATCATTATTGCTCCACAGACCATGGTTCGACAATCATGCATTATGCGGCGTTATTGCATGGTGATTTTATACAACGTGATTGTTTCACCCTATATCCGTGTAAACTATCCAAGAACGATGTCTGCGTCACTACGCTCATGACGCGTACTCATCCGTTAGATCGGAACTCCGTGTGGATCTATTGACCCATACATGTTAAGTGAGTAGACTAACAAGAACCAATACCAGATATACAAATGCGTTTCCTACATCATGCGAGCCACACACGTCTATATACAAGGAACATTATGGTTGCTTATTAACATGCAAATAACAGTTGTCACTTAGTTGGAGCATCACGGGAAGTCAGATGTAATGCGAGACTGCTCCTGTCATAAGACCACACATAACGCTGGCATGTAAGACCACATAAGAAGCTGACGTCATTACCACATGCTTTCCCCGGTATGACGACTATCGAGAAAGCTTCCTATATTACCGTTGGTCTTGGCTAGAGAGTCCCCAAAGAACGTGCATTAAGGCGTGCATACGAAAGCGTTACACGTGTAATACATTGAGCGGATAACTGTCGTTTCGTGTTAATACCATGTACGATATTTGCCATTCATACATTGGGTATATTAGAATACAATTACAAGCAATTATCGCAGCTACAATCATTTGGGGAGTTTGATCAGGAGAACATTATTGATAGTAGTCTCCCACAGTAAACACCGCTATTAAATACACATTAGTGATGAGTACTTAGAAGCCCATAACAATCCTGCTTTCAACCCAAGCGTCGGTGTCGTTTAATATCCTCTTTGTATGTGGTATAGTGCAATGCATCGTCCACAATTGACCCTCTATTATCGCTACCGCGTCATCTGTTATTGTTTACAGAGGCACCTCTTCGACTTGTTATTTTAATGGTTTATTTGTGTATGAGAGGACAATTGCAACCCCTATTTTGCATGGTTAAAAGGCTTAACAAGTGCGTGATCAAGATATACGATGAATGGAATTGCTCCATCTCCTAGGACGCTCAGAAATCTTGATAGGGAACCATTGCTTTTAGTATACGGTTAGATGAGGCATATAAGCTCCTTGTCGGCTCAAATCGTCCCATCAGACAAACCACGCTGTACTCGGCTTAGCGAGATAAAGCAACAGGGATCGGATTTTTTTTTGACTGGATGGTCATTATTACGAATCAAGACAAGTGCTGGATCTCCTATTGGAAACAATGGAGGCTCACAAACACACCGGTACCATTTATTTTACAGCGCCTATTCAAAACAACTCGCCTATATGACCGTAGCATCGTGTGCCATCTTTAAAATTAGACGCGGGTGGGAAATTTGATTCAATAGCGCTTTCTACACGAAAATTAGGAAGGCGAGAATTAGGTCATAAAGATGCACATAAGAGTAGGGAAATGGTGTACAAGAAAGCATACATATCCATGACAAAATTGTATCAACTTAATACGGGCTGTTATCTGCAAGGTCAGACATAAACAAGATAAATACGCTCTTGTTATGAGTGCGTATACCCAATGTAAGACAAACATATTGATAATAATTATCAAGCCCCATCTTAGCTAATTAAAAGAAAAACTTGGGCGCAACAAGGTATTTAATGAAGCCATCTTGCGACGAATTTGGTGTTGTAGTGTGTCAGTACACTATGTATATATATATATATATATATATATATATATATATATATATATATATATATATATATATATATATATATATATATATATATATATATATATATATATATATATATATATATCTCTATATCTCTATATCTATATCCTCTCTCTCTCTCTCTCTCTCTCGAGAGAGCGCGCGAGCGCGCGCGCGAGCGAGCGCGAGAGATCTCGCGCGCGCGCTCGCGCGCGAGCGAGCGCGGCGCGCGCGCGCTCGCGTGAGCCCAGCGCGAGAGCGAGAGCGCGAGCGAGCGAGAGCGCGCGCGCGCGCGCGCGCGCGCTCGCGCGCGCGCTCTCGCGAGCGCTTGCGCGGGGCGCGCGAGATCGCGTGCGCGACGCGCGCGAGCTCGGAGAGAGCGCTGCGCGAGCGAGCGCGAGAGATCGCGCGCGCGAGATAGAGAGAGGAGAGATTGAGAGGGAGCGAGAGATAGAGTGAGAGCAAGAGAGAGAGAGAGAGAGTGAGAGAGAGAGAGAGAGAGAGAGAGAGAGAGAGAGAGAGAGAGAGAGAGAGAGAGGCAAACAAACATACAAACATATATAAAGCTGAAAACATACAGAAACACAGACAGAGGAGATAATGCGAGATAAAAAAGGTAGGAAGAGAACGATAGTAATTGAGCGCCAGATAGAGAGAATGAGAGAGATAGAGTGAGGGGGGAGAGATATATAGAAACAGACGGTCAGAGTGACATACACAGAGCAAAAGACTGACGGATAAAAAGGGCCCTTCATAGAGAGAGATTGTTGAAGTGGGACTGGTAAAAAAAAAAAGAGAAGAAAAAAGAGAGCGAGGGAGGAATAAAGGGAAATGGAGCGAGAGAACGTGAGGGAGAGAGAGTCTTGGAGAGAGGGGGAGTCTGGGAGAGAGGTAGATATATAGAAAGAGCAACAGTGTGGCAGAGCGATAGGCAGACAGAGAAAGACAGAGAGACGGAGTGACACGGAGAAGGAGAGACAGACACATGGAGAGATGAATACATAGAAAGAGAGAGAGAGCGACAGAGATAGAGAGACAGATATATATATAGAGAGAACAGTGAGAGAAATATAGAGCTAGAGAGATTGAGAAGATAGCGCAATGTCAATATATGATTGTATGCAATGCTTAATTCACACATTTCCCAATTAACACAGGTTTGAGTCCAGCAAATAATGTTTTAGTATGACATTTAGATTGGCGCATGGCCCCGAGGCTTGTAGCAAGGTGGAACGGAGTGTCAACGCAATTATTAATTGCAAACCAACAGCGTTAAAAAAGAAACCGACAGCATGAATTGACTGGCGCATGGCGTGATAATGGTAAATACCTTAAAAGTTTCATTTCATACATAAAGCTAAGAGGCTAGGTGAGGTTTTAATCCCTACAGCGCAGATTATAAAAACGCTTTTAATGACGTTAGCTGCGACATTTTATGACAATTGATTCAGAGGAGATTGCAAAGTTACATCGGCCGTTGGGATCATTTCCTGCTGTGCATTATATTTATCGCACTCTCAGATACAGGTAATCATAAATATCCCTGGATCGTGATGGATGATGCCATGAGCTACTAATGATGCCTTGACTGATGAACCAATTACACACCCATAGTGCGTACGTAACAAATAGCTCACAAACATTGTTTACATCTGGCCAAATTCACCACACGATTCTTGTCACATATGTATTCTTGCAACAAAAATCAGGTGTGAAATGAGAATACAAATTTATAATTCCTTTACTTGATATCTGCTATGACAAGATGGTACATGACGCACAATCAACAGGGGGAACTCTTACATTACTAATCCAACGCAATGAAATGTGTCATTATGCGATAAAGTTGGGGGTTTTTTTATCACCGAACCCATATTGTTAAAAAAATATCATACGTGCTGCGTGCTGCCTCTGTGACATCAAAGAAGTTTGACAAGATCAAATGGAGAGGATGCCCTAAAGAGTGCAAATACATTTTCTTTATTGATAGATATACAATACAATTTACAACGCGACAATGCGACGGCATTCAGCCAATTAGCCATTTTAACTGCAGCTCGTTGAATAACCTTCCAGGGCTTACTGGTAACATTACAATACTCCGACAACATCCCAACATTATAGGTCCTATTTGACAATTATAAGCTTATGTCTGGTAACATATACTCGAATACTATCAGCGACAACATTAGTGAGCCGACCAGCCCTTTTTGCCTTCCGATATTACCAAAAACATTTATTATCCCAACCAACCTACTACTGACAGACCATCGTTTATACAACCTTGGGTTTACAAAGCTTAGTCAATGAAAAGCTTAGCAATGAAAAAAGCTTAGGTCAATGAAACCATAAACGACTTAAATTTAATTCCTACAAACAAGCTTGCACAAAGTATTGCGCGTTTTTAGGTCTTTCGGGAACCGAAAGAAACTTTTTTTCGATTTCTCATTGTTTAAACATAATTCGAACTGTACATTCACAATATTCAACGAGCCATGAAGAAAAAAGTGAAGTTAAATTATCGGCGCGATTCCACGACATGCTGACGCAATGTCTTGCTCCGAAAAGTTCCGAACCTTGCCGAGCGGCAGGTGTACCGGTCGAACGGAGTAAATATGCATTAAAGTCACCTATTTTAAGGAAGGGAGTTCTTCAACGTACCCGTTATTAATTTGGTTACACATTTATACTTAGGTACTGCGAGTTTTTAACAAGAATTAGTGATACCTAACATTCTGAAGATTGTCGTCTCTAATATTGGAGCACGGACGATTCCAAGTCAAAAATGCACGTAGGTCATATATTTTAACGTATTTATATTCTGATTCATGGATAATTAAACTGCCATCATTGAAGTAATTGCTGTAACTATTATACATTTCGATTGCTCTGGGCAGATTAATGTTATTTAACCACTCTGAACACTGTAATCTGTCTGTCAACGATGTCGGACAACATACCTCGTCCCTTGAATCGGGAGAGTCCAAACAGCTGTCACTATTTATCTCCGTGCGACATGGCGACAGTTTTGCCGCACATGGCCAAAGTTGCAAAATCCGCTTAAATTTGGTGCAACAAAACAACAAGGTGATAATCTTAAATCAGTTTCAATTAAATGAAAGAAGAAGTGTTTATATATAGTAAATGAAAGGCGAAAGGCGAATAAGATATGGGTAATTTGAGAGAAAATGACTATGGAAATTTGAGAGAAAATGACTTTCGACTGAAGCTATTTAAATGGGGCGTTTCCCAAATCGGTCGCGTTGACAGGCTTCTGTGAAGTTCTGATCAGCTAGCTAGCTATACACTGAATGACACGGACCAGTAGAGGCAGCATCACATAGCGTTATGAACCCATTCCTCGCTCTTATATTATATGGTTCAATAATTTATTTTCGTATTGTTAAATATTAACTGCAATAATGCAAACCAGCCGAGAAGTTTAGGCAACAGGACACTAAGTATGTGCATGTCATATAATGATGTGTCCAATTGCATATGTTCATGCATCTATTCACAATTTGCTTCAAGTGTCAAACTGACCTCCAATTGATTAATTGTGCATTCTTTATTACATGTTTTATCTGTTCATGAAAGAGCATCATTGTCTTGCCTTACATTAGATTTATTTTGAGAATTAAACTGAATCCCATCTTTTAGTGTGAACGATATAAATCCCCTCAGGACACCATGATTAAAACATGGATTAAACAATCTTTAAGCTTTAAATATATCACCTTTATTCAGTTTGCCACATAATAACATGTAGTTACAAAATGAAAAAAAACAGCAGCATCTGCAGGCAATGTGCTGAAGGATTTCTTAAGGTCAGGAGTAGGCAGAGGGATGAATTTAATTTGTTGATGATTAAACTTTGATTGCTGTTCACTTGCCTATCTAGGGTCACTTAAATTCTACAAAAAATGTATCCACAATAAAGGCATTCAGAGTTGATTCAGCTGAATAAATTGACTTAATGGACTGAATGTATTGACCTCATAAGGGTTAACAATATAAGGAAATCAATTATCAGGATATCATTATCATATCTACAGATAAATTTGAACATGATCAGCAGGAACTTTGACAACAGCGTCTTATGTTGCACTATCAGTAATAAACTTTCAATAGGGCCAGTCTTGGTGGGTTTCCATTAGGACACAATTAGTGAATCCATACAACAGCTTGTCCATATGATTCAGCTAAAGATGATTCTCCTGCTGTGCCCCAGCTATAGTTGCACATTCTGTTACACACACAAAGTTAACTTGTCAAACTGCCAATCAGTCTTATATCATAAAAACTAAAGGAAGTCTATGTAAAACATTACACAACATTAATTCTTACCAACCTGATAAGGTTGAATATCAATACAACATGTCACATGAATCAATCTCTTGTAATTAAGTAAAGGAAGTAAAAACTAATCCCTCTCGTGTGGCAGAAACTGAATCTACATTTGAATATAAACTAATAGAATATTGGTAAAACACATCGTAAGCCTGATATTATCAATATGCACTGCAATTATAACAAATAACAAACCGCCCACCCATCAATAATTAATGTTACCTTCATTCATTGACCACTGATGGCAACTTTAACATTCTCTTTCTGGGTATCCAGATAACAGGCATTGACTAGTGACCACCAGGAAGGTTGCTATGGAGCTTAGCATTGATAAATATACTAGAATTCAATGCTTGACTGCTCCCCTGGGTTGGCTATGGTGCACTTCCTTCTGTCACTTAATAAAATGGTGTCTCATCCACATAAGCCAGCTCTCTTCACCCTTAACCCGAGGTCACATTTACAATTGTACACATCTGAAAATCAGTATATAGTGAATATGAGGACATACATATCTGATGTTCATCTGGAGTTGATTATGTGACAAAGCCAGATGTTCAGAATAAGTCTACAGCCCAGAGAGCTTAGTTCAGTCATCAGTAACAGGGCTGGAACTTAACTAAAATGGCCACCCGTCCTGACCTGTCCTGGTGACGGGTGGCCATTTTACATGTTAACTGGCCTCAAGAAATACTACCCCTCCAAACAAAAATGATGCCATGTTAGGAGAACCCCAGGTCGGTGACATACTGGGCTGGTGACAAGAACCCCAGGTCAGTGTAACGACTGGCTGGTAATAAAAAGAACCCCAGGTCTGTGTCATGCTGGGCTGGCGATGAGGAGGTGATATGAATTGCAGATAAAAACAGAGCAGATTAAGTGTACAACAATGAGACACTATACACAGGTGCATACATCATAACTGCAAGACCATCAATCAGGACCAGGTGGAGCTTAACAGTCATACTGGGTAAACAGAACTTCTGATAAAAAACTTCTACATTAACAGATTGTTGAAGCCATACCCCACACACAACAAATACAGATAATACTCATTGTTTCGGTCATTTTGGTCATTCTGATGGTTTTAACAAAAATTACATTTAGACATAATGTCTTTTTAAGCCCCAGTGATTGATATATCTCAACGGAATATGATAAACAAGAGAAGCCAAAACATTGATGAAGCCACAACATTGACGAAGTCACAAAATTGGTGAAGCCACAGTATTGGTGAAGCCACAGTATTGGTGAAGCCACAATATTGGTGAAGCCACAGTATTGTTGAAGCCACAATATTGGTGAAGCCACAATATTGATGAAGTTTTAATATTGCTGAAGCCACAATATTGGTGAAGTCACAACACAGCTAAAGCCACAACATTGGTGAAGCCACTGGTAAAGCCAAAATATTGGTAAAGCCACAACACTGGTGACGCGACAACATTGGTGAAGCCAAAATTTGGATGAAGGGATAACATTGATGAAGCTACAACATTGGTGAAGCCAAAATATTGATGAAGCCACAACACTGGTGAAGCCACAAAATTGGTGAAGTCACAATATTGATGAAGCCACAATATTGGTGAAACCACAACACTGGTGAAGCCACAACATTGGTGAAGCCAAAATATTGATGAAGCCACATTATTGGAAAAGGAACAGTATTGATGAAGCCACAATACTGATGAAGTCAAAATATTGATGAAGCCAAAGAATGGGTGAAGCCACAATATTGATGAAGTCAAAATATTGATGCAGCCACAACATTGGTAACTCCTCAACACTTGTGAAGCCAAATATTGATGAAGCCACAGTATTGGAGAAGCCACAGTATAGGTAAAGGCCACAATATTGATGAAGCCACAGTATTAGTGAAGCCACAACATTGGTGAAGCCATAATATTGATGTCACAATATTGATGAAGCCACAATATCATTGAATCCACAACACTGGTGAGGCCACAACAATGTTGAAGCTAAAATATTGTTGAAGTCACAACATTGGTTAAAACAAAACACTGGTAGAGCCACAACTTTGGTGATGCCACAATATTTGTGAAGCCACAATATTGGTAAAGCCACAATATTGGTGAAGCCACAGTATTGTTGAAGCCACAATATTGGTGAAGCCACAACATTGGTGAAGCCACAACATTGGTGAAGCCACATATTGCTGAAGCCACAATATTGGTGAAGCCACAACACAGGTAAGCCACAACATTGGTGAAGCCAAAATGGATGAAGCCAAAATATTGGTAAAGCCACAGAATTGGTAAAGCCACAATATTGGTGAAGCCACAATTTGGATGAAGCCAAAGTATTAGTGAAGCCACAATATTGGTTTAAGCCAAAGTATTTGGTGAAGCCACAACATTGGTGAAGCCACAGTATTGGTGAAGCCACAATATTGATGTCACAATATTGATGAAGCCACAATATCATTGAATCCACAACACTGGTGAAGCCACAACATTGGTGAAGCCAAAATATTGATGAAGCCACATTATTGGAAAAGGAACAGTATTGATGAAGCCACAATACTGATGAAGTCAAAATATTGATGAAGCCAAAGAATGGGTGAAGCCACAATATTGATGAAGTCAAAATATTGATGCAGCCACAACATTGGTAACTCCTCAACACTTGTGAAGCCAAATATTGATGAAGCCACAGTATTGGAGAAGCCACAGTATAGGTAAAGGCCACAATATTGATGAAGCCACAGTATTAGTGAAGCCACAACATTGGTGAAGCCACAATATTGATGTCACAATATTGATGAAGCCACAATATCATTGAATCCACAACACTGGTGAGGCCACAACAATGTTGAAGCTAAAATATTGTTGAAGTCACAACATTGGTTAAAACAAAACACTGGTAGAGCCACAACTTTGGTGATGCCACATTATTTGTGAAGCCACAATATTGGTAAAGCCACAATATTGGTAAAGCCACAACACTTGTGAAGCCACAATATTGGTGAAGCCAAAATATTTATGGAGACACAACACTGGTGAAGCCACAGTATTGGTGAAGCCACAACACTGGTGAAGCCACAGTATTTGTGAAGCCTCAATATTGGTAAGGCCACAACACTGGTGAAGCCACAACATTGGTGAAGCCAAAATATTGATGAAGCTACAGTATTGGAGAAGCCACAGAATTGGTAAAGCCACAATATTGATGAAGCCACAATATTGGTGAAGCCAAAGTATTAGTGAAGCCACAATATTGGTGAAGCCAAAGTATTGGTGAAGCCACAACATTGGTGAAGCCACAGTATTGGTGAAGCCACAATATTGATGTCACAATATTGATGAAGCCACAATATCATTGAATCCACAACACTGGTGAAGCCGCAACAATGTTGAAGCTACAACACTGGTGAAGCCACAACACTGTTGAAGCCAAGAAATTGATGAAGCCACAGTATTGGTGAAGCCACAATATTGGTTAAGTCACAATATTGATGATGCCACAGTATTGGAAAAGCCACAGATGTGTAAAGCCACAATATTGATGAAGTCACAATATTGGTGAAGCCACAGTATTAATGAAGCCACAACATTGGTGAAGCCAAAGTATTGGTGAAGCCACAATATTGATGTCACAATATTGATGAAGCCACAATATATCATTGAATCCATAACACTGGTGAGGCCACAACAATGTTGAAGCCAAAATGTTATGAAGCCATAGCATTGGTGATGCCACAGTATTTGTAAAGCAACAATATTGGTAAAGCCACAATATTGGTGAAGTCACAATATTGATGAAGCCACAATATCATTAAATCCACAACACTGATGAAGCCGCAACAATGTTGAAGCCGAAATATTAATGAAGCCACAGTATTGGTGAAGCAAGCAACAACATTAGTGAAAACACAACACTGGTGAAGCCACATTGGTGATGCCACAGTATTTGAGAAGCCACAATAATGGTAAAGCCACAACACTGGTTAAGCCACAACATTGGTGAAGCCAAAATATTGATGAAGCCACAGTATTGGTGAAGCCACAACATTGGTGAAAAACACAACACTGGTGAAGCCACAACATTGATGATGCCACAGTATTTGTGAAGCCTCAATATTGGTAAAGCCACAACACTGGTGAAGCCACAACACTGGTGAAGCCAAAATATTGATGAAGCCACAGAATTGGTGAAGACACAACATTGGTGAAAACACAACACTAGTGAAGCTACAACATTGGTGATGCCACAGTATTTGTGAAGCCTCAATATTGGTAAAGCCACAACACTGGTTAAGTCACAACATTGGTGAAGCCAAAATATTGGTGTAGCAACAGTATTTGTGAAGCCTCAATATTGGTTAAGCAACAACACTGGTGAAGCAAAATTTTTGATGAAGCCATAACATTGATGAAGCCACAGCACTGGTGAGGTCACAATATTTATGAAGCCACAATATTTATGAAGCCACAATATTGGTGAAGCCACAGTATTATTGAAGCCACAGTATTGGTAAAGCCACAGTATTGGTGAGGCCACAATATTGGTGAAACTACAATATTGATGAAGCCACAATATTATTGAAGCCACAGTATTTGTGAAGCCACAATATTGGTGAAGCCACAATATTGTAAAGCCACAAAACTGATGAAACCACAATATTGATGAAGTTGTGAATTTACCATTAACATAAAATTTGTTTTCATGGTGGTTAGGCACATGGACCTTAATATTGCACATGCAACTCATTATGTAGAATAGTGAGGAGGTCATGTGGCTTCATCTACATTACTGTCAGTAATGAAGATGAAGCCACATGACCTCCTCACTATTCTTATCTTTAACTATTCATTTATATCAAATCACCAAATGTCATGAAATGAAAAGACTAAAGAATATTTCTCTTCACTTAGCAAGAGCCTAGTGGCCCTACAGCAAGACACGGCTCCATTTGATATGAGGAGGTGTCTTGCAGAGATAGATGAGCATAATTGAGATGTTCGGACAGCTGATACTGTTGCCCATCTTGAAAAAATAAATTTCCTAAATTGGGCAGATTAACCAACACAGAGGATATTAATCTCCAATATGATTCAATTGAGATACTGGGTCCATAATATTAAACCCAGAACAGTAGGTAAAGCAGTTAATCACAACCAGATTGTGAGTGCTGCTGAGCAAAATGTCATCACAAACACCTAGTCAATCTCACTGCCTAACAATAAAGACAGAAGACCTATGGCTATTGAACTCTGCTGCTTTTGACAGCATTTAATCATAGCTTTTATAGTATATCTTTGTATTCAATGACACACCAGGGCTGAATAATAACTCCCAAACCCACTTGTCTAGCAACAATAGTCCATCCCCAAGTATGCAAAAAGTTTTAGCATTTAAGCCTAATTATTTAAGTTATTAAGAAATGATTCACCCTAACACCCATGAGCTAATAATAACTTAGCTACATTTTCCTGGAACAAGCAATTTTAATTTGCTTTTATTTAGCAAGTCAGAGGTCAAGAACCATAAAGCTATGAGCTAAAGTTTGCAAGATTTGGTCAATGTGAAGTTGCAAGCTTGCATTATAAGAAAAACGTGCCATCAAGAATTATTCCCCATTGAGTAAATCACTCAGGAACAAAAGGTCATGCAGCGCTGATATTTACTTTGTAAGTGATCATCAATATAAGAGTGGTTCATGTTTAATTTGAGACAGGTATTCCCTATTTGGTTAACATAGCTAAGAAATATTTTTTCAATAATGTCACAATCAATATATGAGTGACTTGCATTATTAAGAAAATGTGACACCAAACGTTTACAAGCAGACAGATTGACAGGGCAAAACTGTACTGTGTCATGTGTGATTTGGGATTTCAGATATGCTTAATACCCCTATCAACACTAGATCAGATGCACAGCTTTTAAGACTAACTGACAGATGACCATGGCATTTATAGCTTATACATGACATATTCAAATGATGTGATTGTACTATTGAACATTGAACATTTGACAACAATTTTACTACCAATATTGATGTGGCAAATACCCTGACAAAAGAGGCTCTGGACTTCAAAAACCCACCTAGGTTCTAATTATTTGGCAAGCCACTGTTGAACTTGGCTGGCAGCTAAAACTAGCACAGTTTGTTTTGGATAGCTATTATTGAGATACAGATAGGATCATTCTCCTGACTTATTGATAACAAAAGTTGTGACTATCATATAACACATAATCAAACTTATAGGAATGTAATAAAGAATTCATGTTTTAGTGTATTACAATGATACATAATATTAGCAGATCATGCTATTTCCATGTCCAATAAAAGTACTTTAGAAGGTAGGTTAAAGGTCACATTACTGATGCAAGTAAATATATTATTCAAGAATGTTGAAAGCAAATTATCAATCTTCAACCTTTGAAAAAACATTGAAAGAGTAACCCCACCCCACTAACGCACTACCACCAGAGTAGTTATAACTTATATGGTGTACTATGACACTAGGCTAGGGGTGGCTAGTGTCATAGTCCACCATACAACATTGTTAGTTACAGGGCATAAAGTCTGAAGTCTGTTTGGGTTATTGTGATACCGGAGCGGATTAGGCAATGTTTACATCTGACAGATGACAGCAAAAGCCGTAGGCAATAGTCGATACGGTTTAATGAACGTTAGGAAATACATTTTAAAAAAAATCATTGGTAATCGATAGATCTATCCAACCAAACTGCAGGCATCTAGTCACATTAACATGGTATCTGGGTATTGTTGGCCCTTGGAATGGTGTTCGTGATCGGAAAGTGTGAGTGTGAACGAGTGAACGGTATAGCCCACGTGCGGAACTGCCTGGTGAAGCTCGCTAACCACTGTAAACTACGGGTATTTCGTAATTTGTCGTACATGAAATTTCTTTCCGCAACAATAATAACGTTCATTGTTACATGAATGATATTCAATCTATAAACGTTAGAATCATACTGACCGAGCGAGAATCACATGGAAACAGTGCGTGTAAAATTGTCATGTTGACCGATCGTCTTGTTTATGCTCGCTCGTGTACCGGAAATTCCACGAGGTATGGCAGGCTGGAATAGTTACAATCCCAAAATATACCTTCAGATTGAGCCCGCGGGTGCGTTAGTGGGAACATTTGGATTTTACGACACGAGCAAACTGATAACACAGAACAATCTTTTTAATTAAACACTTGATAAAAACAGTCCGTTGATACGATATGCTTTCATTGATTACTCGAAACTTTACACATCATAGATCGAAAAAACCGGTATTTCATTTCAGTGAGATTCTCAAAACATTTTTAATGCTGATCTGCTTCTAGAATTCCCAGCTTAAGTACTACATTTGTTCTTATTTATCTAAATTAAACATTATCAGACGGATATATACTGGGAAAAAAAAACACCCAAAATGAGTTGACAAAGACTTACAACTTCGGATTTCCCAGTAAAATCGCCATTTTTTTTTTATATCCGTCCGTAAAGATATTTGAGCGTGTGCCGCCCGTTATTCTTTAATCTGCTGATTTATATATTCATTCAAAATTTGTATGTTTTTCATTTCAAGCGATAATTTAAAACAAAGAATTGTTCATTGAAGTTAAAAGTCACACAAATCATGAATATAAGTTTGAAGCAAATATACATCGAACAAAGCCATATAATGACCGATTATTCAACATGGCCAAAATGGTCGTTTTGGCCAAAATGTAAATTCAGGCAAATGCATTTAACGCCAAGAAAAAGTGGATAGTTATCCCGAATAATAAGATTCCAACCTTAGGAGGAGTAGTAGCAAATAAAGTTACGATTTTGTGGGGAAGCGCAGCTGTGTAAGCCTATGGGATGACGCTGACTATTTTGGCCCCATGATCATCGGCCAAATGTAAGTATGGGCCAAGATGGTTGGTGAATTGTACCAAAATGGTCGGACTTGTATAAATATATATATATATATATATATATATATATATATATATATATATATATATATATATATATATATATATATATATATATACATACATACATACATATATATATATATATATATATATATATATATATATATATATATATATATATATCTATCTATATATATATATATATATATATATCTATATATATATATATATCTCTATATATATATATATATATATATACCTATGAAATGTTGACGCTCCGTTCATAGGTATATGCACAAGTGTTATATTACGCTCAACTGTTTCATAACGACGGTCATGCAATCGAGCCAGGTCATAATGGATTGTCCACATCTTTCTAGTAATTTGTACCCGAGCGTAAATATCATTTTTACGTCTGATACACATGCGTCTATGATGAGACTTAATTACCCGAGGAAACGCACCGCGCGTTTGCCACGGGCATTCACAAAACCTCTTCAAAATAGTCCCAGGTACTTCTCATTATTGGGCCAAAGGGTCGAGAGTGGACTTTACGTTGGAAGGAGTATACATTTCAACAATCGGGTTGACTGGCATTTTCATAACGCAAATTCATGTTAATATATGTAATTGCTTATTTATAATGCAAATGCATGTTAATATATTTAATTGCAATAAATGTCCACTTCGCATGTTTTAACGTCTAGATGAGTAACCCATAAATATTAAGCCTTCTGTCATTTGCTAACTTCTCCAATCAGTGTTTGTGAGATATCCTGCAAAATAACTTGCCTAACGCGGTTGACAATCGCCCTTTTTAAATGGTGAGGCAGCAAACTCTGATGCTTATAATGAACGTTAGATGCAATCACGACCTGCTCCAGGATGAGACACATCTACGTATGCCTCTCCCGCGCTTCATGAAGAAAGGTGCTTAGCTGAGTCCATGAAGAATGCAGTGTCCAACATGAGGCAAGACTAAATCGATACTTCTGTGAACTGAATGAGTATACGTATGTGTTTCCTTTCCTGAACCACAGAGTCTGTTTCCTTTCCTGAACGAGTGAAGAATGCAGTGTCTCAAAAATTCAGTTTTGTAAGTGGCAGTTTTACATCTCATTTGATGCTTGTATCAATGGTTAGCATTATTGCATGTATATCGAGAAATCAAGGTCAGTCTGTTTACGCTAAGCGTCCAGATACTGATATGAAAACAGTTTTCATATAATGGTCCAAAGCACCCTCCCAGCGTTAGAAAGAGGCTGATTGTTCTAAATTGAGTAGAAATTGCAAACACAGGGGAGGAAATGTGCTGCGTGTCCAGTATAATTAAGGAGTGGTCGCTGGTACCCCAGTTGTTAGCCACAATTCATCAGCAGGGCTGGCTGAACATTATTCGCTGTTCCTCTTCGTGTTATATAAACTAACACAGCTGCCGCTAGCTGCAAGATGCCAAATGCGACTATAGTTTTTAAATAATACGTATGCTATAATTCCTTGAGCATGCACACCCGTCGCCTACTACCTACAATTACATCAAACGCAGCCTGGTATTTTATGCTGACAGTCATGAATGGCACCGCACTTGCACATCTCACTTGAGTGTGAATCTAGAGATTCTGTGGTAGCCGAAAATCAATCAAATATCACAAAGCAAATGAGCAATGGTGACACAAAGCAATCAAAATTGTATCAGGCAGATGATTTATCATAGTAAAGGAAGATAATACGCAGGTGCATCTAAGCTTGAGACGAAAAGTCTGCCAGAGTACGTGCAGAATAAATGCAGCCCCATACAATTAGATACTAGTATTTCAAGGACGATCCGCTTTGTAAATTACCGTCGCCATGGCAGATGATTGTGTAACCATGCATTACCCAACAAAGCCATCATTGTCATCTGGGTTATGCAAATCAATTGAAATATCACATTTGGGATGTCATTTGTGACAGGCCTTTTGTGAAGCCCTTTATGCAGACAAAGCGAAACGTTCCATGTTTATGTTCGCGAGATGCTATGGCATTTATTGTTGACGATTGTCCACAGCGAATCCAGCAATCAAGCTCTGGCGCTATTTATCTTTATGACAGCATAATCGACACGAAAGTTACCTAGTATATGATCACAAAACGATATTTGGTGACGTTGTCCCCTCACATAGGCCTGTCTGTTCTTAATAATTTAATTATCCACCATGGCGTCATTTTCATCATCATTGATCTAAAGTTTCCCACTGAAGTAAGGGCAGATTAATGGATCAAGAAATCTATACCGTTGCTGTTTAAAATCATTCATTAGGTCCATTCACAAAATAGAATAAATGACCTATCATGGATATTCAACAAACTTAATGTCAAAAATATATTTCAATAGCTCGCTGAATATGTCCTGTTCTGATAAAGACCCAAATATTCTTTCCATATATATCATTTGCATTATGCCCACCTCTTTCCAGAATGCAGACATATGATTGGCGCATATGGGCTGCAGTAGGATAAAAATGACTAATATCTGAAACAACAAATGCCATTCATTGTTTATGAATGAGTGCCAGTCAGTTATTTTAGGCGTCTAAGATATGCGTTAATATGTCTTTTAAAATGTCTGTAATTAAACTATTGTGAACAACAGTGATACCACAATATTTTAATTCTTAATATACTTCGCCATGCATATTGCTAACTGCATTTCTTGCAAAAAAGTTATTTATTACTTTTACCAAGTTAATAGAAATTTGTCCACTTCCAGCATTCGTTCATTGGCATATCTCACAAACTGATCATTGTGTGTATGTGAAATCGTTCACGCATATGTGATATGCGTCTCTGTATTTCCGATATTGAGAGAAATTGTTAGAGTAAATGAATATCGTACAATGAATAAATGGTTGGATTTCTTATTTAAGGCTGGGTGAAGGGCCACCTCTTTGCTTATATCGATGTCGCATTTATGGTCTAATCCATACCCCATAAAATAACCTTTTTATAGCTGTAAATCTTTGCATTCATAATGATAGTGAAATACGAAAATGATTTTTAAATGTTTTTACAATATTTCACAGACAGTGAGGCGTAAAAGAGAACAAATTATCACTCGTGGTGTAGCCTGCTCCTCGGCGCTTTACAGGCTGTTAAATGTTCATCAGCATCAGCTGGATCCAAGCAGTTGCAGTAATTGGGCAATGTCACCAGCTTTAATCGAACAAGCTGTGGAATGGTCAACAACGTTTTGGCTTTGACCATGTAAATCTATTGTGCCCAGATACTCAGGATTCGATTATGCTTAAAAGCGTATTGAATGTTCTGTGACAATCGTAGGGAAGCAGCTTTCTTGCCGATGTAGCTTGGTCATCGTTAAGCTGTAAGATGATGTCGGAGCTGGCACGGTGCACACCTACACACGCTGCAGAATATAACTGATCAGGTCAGTCATCTTGGTTTTGTGTACAACAATCAATGATGCGATACTTTGATTTGCGACACAATTTCCGAAATGTGCTTGTCCTTTCAGCTTTGGGAACAAATATAACACTTGCTTTGGTTGATTTTGACGCGTCGGTTAGTACCCTGATTATAATAGCATCTAATATAGTGCAATTATTTCCACTTACGAGCAATGACAAACGTTAACATCCTGTATGCTGTGGATTCATTAAAGAAGCAGAACACTAAACTTGCTAATTGCATCATTCACATAATCTGACTGACCCTGCCACCTGTTGCAGAACAATCAGTCAGTTTTACCAAACATAACGCATTGCTTGCAGGCAAACACATTTATTTCACAATGCATTTTATGGGTCTTGCACAGCTGATACAAGCTTATGTATTACTAAATGCACCGGCTGTACAACTGAGAATTACAAATACAAAAAGAACATTGTTCAACATATAAAATGCCGGAAATTGGATAATTTTATGTTGGCGCTCAAGTGACATCTCTCGTGAACACGACAGATGATTTTTTTTTAGTGAAGCACGCCAAAGCGTTGGCATGCAGGCAATGGAGTTTATTGCTACTCGTAGACGATTCGCTGTCGCCTCCATCCGAGAATATGTGTGTAAATGTTACCTGTGAGCTGCTTGTTACTTTGTCACAGCATCTCCGGAAACCACGTGAGGTTATCGGATTAATTCGGAGGCGAAGTCTCCATATATTCAATAGACGCCGAGCCCCGAAGCGTTAGATCCTCAGTCCCATGTAATTTTGTTGTTTCCATGGTATCGTCAACTGATGACTGGCTTGTATTTATCTCCTTTCCATGATCACAACACAGCATGTCTTAGTCAGTTCTCGTTAGCGTAGCTATAGACTTTTTGTTTACTCCTTGGAATAAATGGTAGATGACGACCATACATTCAGTTTCGTTACCTACAGTTTCGACCATTGAACCTACAAACCTTTGCTACTATTAATTTGCACAAACTGTTTCAATTGCTTAATCACTAAATTAACTACTATACTTAGTGAATCAATTATTACGATTATTTTCTGACTAGATAGTTATACCTTACCTTTCTTAAATACTGAACTACTAATTAAGCTATTCTATATACGTTGTCGTACATTCAATATTTGCTCGTCCTGAATTGCACATTCAGTTATTTCTCTTACACATTAAGATATTGGTATTACTAAATCACACAATCAGCTATTTGCAAACCGAATAGTACATTTTGACTACTGTATGTTCCATGGGTGCCAATGCAGATATTCCACAATCATTGTGTTGATGCAAACCGAGATTCATTGAGCACCCTAGTCTACTTCCGGGTTTATGACTAATAACTCAACTTTCAAAGTAAGAAGGCGCATAAAAAGAACGATTTTTTAAATGGTGACATTTAGTTATACTATTCAAAATTATGCGTTTAGCATACGTCCAGCCCATCATTAAATATGATCTACGTGTGGATCTATCTATATTATTGGGTACGTTGCTGTTGGCAGGATTTAATATCCTGACATTAATTTGTGTTATGCTTGAACGTAAGTTTTCCACCCATAATCAAGCTCCATTAGCTGCAATACAACGGGGCGTATCAAGCGATCAAGCATTAATGGCGCATATTGTCTGATAATAACCAAACAAATGCGTTTCCGTCGTCATACTAGCCACACACGAGACGCAAACCTGTAATTGTACAAGGAACATTATGGTTGCTTGTTAATATAAATCGTTAATGGCTTAGCACTCAGCACATGATGCATAAAGTGGTACTAGTGATGCTTCAATGCCATTCTGTGTATTATTGGTGTCTTGATATTCATCATCAGGCGTCCAATCTGGTTTTAAGCTCAATTTGATATCAGTCTCTGTCATACATGAAGACGACTGTTGTCATTTCGTGCTAACATCAGGAAAAGTCCGATTTAATGAGATCATCTGAGAGACTGCTCCTGTCTTGAGACCACACATAGCATGATAGCGCTGTTATGTAAGACTATATACGAAACTGACGTCAGGCCGAGATTGTCACATGCTTCGAGGACAATCGAGAACGTTTACAGTATGACCTTCGGCCTTGGCGAGAGACCACACAAAGAACACGACGTCTATTTTCTATAACGTTGACACAGCACATACAGAGTTATACCAACTCTTCTACTGACATCAAAAAACCTTGCCCTCTGCACCATAAACGAGTCTAAGACATGGTGTTAGACGAATGTGTAAGTCGTGCATAAATAAGCATTACACGTATAATACTTCGATCATCTTCATTTGCTTGTACAATAAGAGGAGGCAGTCATATCTCTCCATAAGCATGTCATTAACCATTACATAGTTAAAGTTATTAGGAGTAACAGATAAAAACCACCAAAATTACTTTATTGTATGCGACGTATGATTAGATGAATATGACCAGGGGCCGCTTGCATAACGCCGTCTTCGTCTATTTAGTCCACTAACACACATAGCAGCTAAATCTGCTAGCCAATGCCGCTTCCACAACCGGCTAGCCCAAGACCCAAAGCCAATGCCGCAGCTCGAAAATTACTTGGTCAACTAATCTTCCAATCCTCAAGCAAGGAGACTAGCGGTTTTTAGCCATAAACTAAAATGAAAAAAAAATCCCAAAATGAATAAAATAAGAACACAATTGACATTTCGTCGGCTGATATTTACCGAATATTGACTCTTTCCTTCAATCCAACATTAAGTAACATATTGTGCTGAACCGTTTTCTGTATTACATTTTCAAATCTCCGAAGCGTAAATTTCCGAAAACGAGTGTTTACCTTTTTTTAAGCTGCAAATTTTAGCGGCTACAAGATAGACGCACAAAGAGGTGTATGTGTAACATTTCACTCTTACTTGGTCATTTTCGCTTTTTACATCCTTGCAAAATAGCTGCCAAATACTGCGGTTTTCGCGCATTGTTGTATGACAAGTTGAGTTTGTCAGAATACTGTGAGCCGTCGGGGAAAGGTGATGATATTGCTATTAAATGACATATTCGAGTCGAGGGTAAAGCTGTATTTTGATATCTATTACAGATGAAATAGATCAAAAAATTTTCAGACGGGAAGTTATCTACTGGTTGGTAATGATGCTGGAGGCACAACTGACCCGAAAGACCCAGAGAAACATTCCTATTTCACCCATGAATCAAGTGCTAATAACTCTTCATTTCCTGACCACAGAGAGATTCTTCATTGCTGTGGCCGACATGTTTGGTGTAACGATGTCCAGTCTCCAGTATTGTCTATAATTGCACCAAAATAATTGTTGAGCGCATGGATCATTTTATCCAAATGCCTTCAAACCTTTCTTAAATTTCATCAACTAGCAATGATCCTTCTGTAAAGCAGGTCAGAGGTTAACTTTAAAAGAATAATTCTTATTCTTTTAATAAAAAATCAATAAAATATCAAATATTTGATTTGTTGTTATACAGGATTCCCTAATGTGGTCGGTTGTGTTGACGGAACGAAGGTAAAAATTCAAACACATCGTCTGAGGGAATTTGAATTTGTCAACCGTAAAGGCTACCATAGCCTTAATATTGAAGTATGACAGTCATTGTTGATGTAATTTTTGACTAGAGAAAATCAATATTGCCAAATTCGCTCATTATAGCAACTCCATATGGTTATATTGTAAAATAAGTCACGATATTTTTCCAGAAAATAGCAACAGCTGATTACATGATCGGAAATGTGGTGGCCGAGTGGCCCGGCAGCTGCCACGACTCAACTAGTGCGATAGCAGGCCAATTTGAAAATGGTACCTAAACATTTTACATGAATCTTTGTATCTTATAACAAGATTATGTGTGTTCAGGTAATATCATTGATAATTTAATGATGCTATCTACCTCTGATGTAATATCATTTTTGTTAAGGAGAGTTAAATATAGCAATGATAAATAATGTCATGGATTACTTCAAATAGGTGCACAAGAGGGAATCCTTTTAGCAGACAGTGCCTATTGTCTGGTGAAGTACCTAATCACACCATAACCTACAACAGGCGACCAAAAAAGGATTAATTTCAACTGGCTCACAATAAAACAAGAGTGATTGTGGATCAAGTAAGAAAATTTTCAATTTTACATAATACAGAATCAACACACCAACTCTACCTGTCAGAATAATAATTTTTGATTATTTGCGTTTAAAGGTCATTGGTATACAGATTTTCAGGCCTGCACACCGCACTTGGTCTCTCTTCTTGCCGAAGACGACACTAACACCGGCGTCAACATTTTGCTTAGGTCAAGGACAGGTCATTCTATTATGCTTTGCCGTTAAAAGCTAATAAAAGTATCAAATTTGTAAACAGACATCCGCGCCTAAAAAAAATCGAAGTGGAATTTGATTTTTGAACTTTGGGTAACAAGGTGATTTACGACGCCATATGGCGATGATTCCGGTGTGCAGTAGTAAACCACACCGAACGAAGATGCTAATAAAAAGGCAACTATATATTATATAGAGATATATATATATATAGATAGAGATATAGAGATATAGATAGAGAGAGAGATAGATATATATATATATATATATATATATATATCTATAGATATATATATATATAGATATATATATATATATATATATATATATATATATATATATATATATATATATATATATTATATATATATACATATATATATATACTATATATATATATATATATATATATATATCTATATATAAATATCTCTATATATATACGTATAGCTGTATATATTTTATGTAAATATATATATATAATACGTATAGCTGCCTTTTTATTAGAACCTATTTATATATATATATATAGTGAGAGAGAGAACGAGAGAGAGAGAACGTGTGCGAGAGAGAGAGAGAGAGAGGGAGAGAAGGAGAGAGCAACAGAGCGATAGAGCAGAGAGTAGAATTAAGACAGAGAGACGGAGTGACGGAATGGGAAATAGTCTACTTATGATTCTATGCTTAATTCACACATTTCCAATTAAACACAATTTGAGCGCAGAAATTTAATGTTTAGTATAGCGTCTGGTTGTGACCAGATATGTGCATGGCCCTGGGGCTTGTATCAAAGTGCAACGGAGTGTCAACGCAATTATTAATTGTAGACCAACAGCGTTAAAAAGGAAACCGACAGCTTCACTTGACTGGCACATGGCGTGATGTTGGTAATTACCTTAAAAGATTCGTTCGATACATAAAGCTAAACCGCTTGGTGAGGTTACTATCGCTACTGCGATATTACCATTGCACATCATAATAACACTCCCAATGAAGTCAGCTACGACATTTTACAGCCTTGTATGAAAATTGATTCAGAGGGGATTGCAAAGTTACAATGGTCGTTGGGATCATTTCCTGTTATATATAAGGTTTATCTCACACTCAGATACAGGTAATTATGAAAATCACTGGATCGTGATGGATGATGCTATCAGCTACTAGGGTGCCTTGACTGATGTACCAATTACATACCCAAAGTGCTTGCATATCAAATAGCTCATAAACATTGTTTACATCAGGGCAAAATCACCACACGATTCTTGTCACACATATAATCGAAAGACACAAGGTAACATGATCTCATCGTCAGGACCATCTTTCTAAAGCGCAAGTGCGACACGAACGTTCGCTTGCAATATTGTGTTCTTATCGCAGGAACAGTACTGCGCTATGACATTAAGCTATTGATTTGGTGTTAACAATCTTGAAGTTATAGGAGCACATTTCAGTAGTTACAGTAAGGTAAGAAACATTAAACACGAATACAGACGTTCATAGGATAATCACAGCAAGATGCGAACAACATGAATACTAATGAAGTTGGCACATGACCTCGGAGAAAGCACATGTGGTCAGTTATAATCGACTTCATAATGCCGTGCTCTCATCTACGCAATATCAAAACAAACATTAGTTGGTAGTGATTAAGCTTATCAAGGGACGTGTTATAATAGTTGCTGCCATTTATCAAACATGCAGTATATGATACTGGTAAAATAGGTTTAGCACGACCGTAGGAAAGCATACCTTCACCAGAAGTGAGTATGCCAATGCCGCACTCGAAAACGAAATATCAAATAAATAAAATGTCACATGCAAATTGCTATCGTGCTTCTCGTAATTTTACTCGGCATTTAGACTAATTAAGTCGTAAATGCTTCTTTTTTTTGTAGTTTACATCGTATGCCGTCTAACACAAGTGTTATACTACGCTCAATTGTTTCATAACGACGGTCATGCAATTAGCAATGTGCTAATGAGGCAGCTCCTTACGGATTGTCCGCATCTGTATAGTAATTTTTACCGGAGCGTAACTAATAATTTAACACCTGTTACACATACGTTTTTGATGAGTCTTTATTACCCGAGGCAACGCCCCTTGCGTAAGAAAGAGGCGTAAGAATGAGGCCGATTGTCCTAACTTGAGTAGAAATCGCTTATACAGGGGATTATATTGCTGCGTGTCGAGTACTATTGGGGCGTGGTCGCTGGTACCTTACGTGCAAGCTACAATATAACAGCAGCAGGGTACATCATCTGCTGTTACTCTTCTTGTCATCCAAACTAACACAGCTGCCGCTAGCAGCAAGATGCTGAATGAGACATATACTACATTTGCTCCACAATATACTCATGTCTCATATGAGGCTACTGGGTGTCATACGTTTTGTTTTCAAATGGCTGTAACTGTGTCATAAGTATGCAGGACACACCGTACCAATACCTATATATACAGGCACACAATCATTTGAAACTTATTGTTTATGCATGTGGTAAACCCAACTCCATTTATACAAGTGTTGTTATTATCCATGCCTGCTTTTCTAGCGATGTATCTTCCAACGATGGTGTGTGTATTGTATCCTCACGTCTACGTGTATGTCAATGTATAAGAGTTAGGTGATGGGTATAACCCAAAATAACACTTCTAGGATGCTTTCGTTTAATCTGCAAACATTTGTAAAACACAACAAAACCAAAAGAAGATTTGTTTAATTGAAAGGGACAGTAAGTAACAAGAACAATTGAACAAAAAAGCTGGAACAAAGAATTAATTTACGATGATATTGCATGCCTCTGAGCGTAAATAAATAAATGATTTGTCCAAAACGGCTTGTGGCTTTTATTCAATGTGAAGGTAGCATACAATACACAATTCTCAACGCGGCATAAACATAATGTATGTACTCGGTCTAAGTATTGGGCAGTTGCGTGTTTGTAAGTCGTCTGTATACACTGGCACCATCTAAAAGGCAAATCAAGTCATGTTATTATGCAGCGAGTATGATTTACTGGACATATTTCGTCACAGCAGTATCACAGGTGCTACATTGTGATCGCTACACAACAGCTATACCATTAGCAAAACGACATTGTTATCGGACAATATTCAGCTTAATATCTTTCTTGTGCTTAGATGAGGAAACATATTTCGTACCCAATTAGCAAAAAAACTTTGTTACTGTATTTCATAGCGTTCAATAGTGTGCCACACCAAAGACTGGCAGTATCATTGATATAGCTTTAAGATTTAAACATAGAAGGCTCAGTGAAAGAAGACAGCAGTGTATGATAGATGGTGTAAAACCAGATTAGACAAGCGTCTTTATACTAAACTTTAGTGAGGACCGCACACCAGGCAAATAATTCACATCTAAGCAGGCATAAAGTATCCACCCCTATAATGTATGGCAATTACATTTTAACCCAACGGAAAATAAGCACAGAATGCATAAACGTCCGACTAGCAGCAATTTTGTATACATTCTAGGTATCTTCTTTGGATGATTGGCTAAGGAAAGGGATGCATGTGTCATAAATGAACCAGTAATTTAAACGATGCAGAGCAACAACAGTAAAGTCAATCATAGTTCCTAGGGTGATCCAAAGTGGGAATTTATCAAAGAATATAAGAAAAACACTTTTATTTAACTACACCTTCAATGTTAGAAAGGATGCATAGGCACACCATTAATCTCGTTACCTCTATAACTGAATTGAGTTGCGCACACACCACCTGACTGATGTAACTTGATGCAAGGCGTCTTTGAGGCGATTTCATACAGGCATAACAAATGGCAATGCATTATATTATATCTATGCAAATTTGTGTTACCTGTGCAGCACACACGTGTAGCTTACAAACCTAGGGCTGGGCCAGAACTGGTAAGAAACAGTAGTTGACAATTGTTTTTAAGAACTGTTTAACCCTTCCATATAGTCTTTGTAAATCAGCAAAAGTTGCTACATTGTTTAAATTATACCAAAGAGTGTTCACTCCGACCATTTTAGTGAGTCAACTAATTGCCATCTACCATGATGGCACTGAGATGTAATAAACTTGAGTACAAGAAGCTTATGATCAGACTACACGGCGACCGACATTTGACCTTCATAGGTTGATGTTTATCGCGATGTTCTCAAAAGGCTTGAGACTTATGTCCATGGAAGCAATGGACTCTTCCATCTGCACTCTGTTAAGTTACTACTAATTATAGATATATATCTATGGAAAAGATATGTATATAGTCCGCGTTATGACTTTATGACCCGGGTCATATAACCCTAATACATTATACTAGGTCACGTCATTATTTAGGTATATGGTATGCTGGCGTGACGTAACTGTTACTATATATGGGGGCAACCAATTCCACATCCTAAAATAACATGACGATATCATAATCTTGGCGATGGCTTTAATTGCACTCTTGGCTTTTATTGTACAGTATTTATTGCGTACATGCGGTAAACTAAGCTGACACCAATCCCTAGTGAAAAATGTAATAATGCAGTAGTTGCTGCAATTCTATTAATTTTTGTCATTATCACAGGCGCATTAAGTCTCATAAAGGATTTAGTGTCCGTAAGATACACAATATACTACTGTCAAATCCATGGTCAGATTGCCTAGAATCACCAAATTGAAATTGTGTAGTATTGTACAATGATAATTAGCCCTGTGAAATATCTAAGGACAAAGACAGGTTTCTTAATTTGACAACCAATAAGTAGACCAGACATGTGAGTTATGACTTGCCTTTCACTTCATGTTTTGCAGCGTGCTATACCTTCAGCAACGGCTGACACCAACAGTAACTGAAGTTTTACCCATCACTATTCCATCATTCAGATTATATCCAAGTGTCTATTCATTGCGCATCAATGTTTATATGCTTCATCAGATATGAGGGATAGAATGATATATCGTCACTAAAACAAAACATCGACGGTCCCAAATGGAATAAATGTTAGGTCAAATACACAGCATATGTGTTCAGGTATCGCATACAAGTGACATCTGATAATGTTGGCTTTTGTCGTTTGGGGAAATCCCAATTATAGCGTACGATTATTATGCCTCCATTGTATCAACTCTGTATTCTAAGGGTGACGTCTCAATCGTTCCACCCTTTGACCATAGACATAATGAAGGTTTGGCATGATGTAGAAAAAAAAGCCAATGGTCAAAGCAATGCGACGGATTAACCTAGTCTGATGTTAATACGGACGTGTGTAAATTTAGGGACCATTGGACAGCTTCGATTCATAGATCTGGTCCAATAGTCTAATAACAATATATATATATATATATATATATATATATATATATATATATATATATATAGATATATATATATATATATATATATATATATATATATATATATATATATATATATATATATATATATATATATATATATATATATATATATATATATAAGCAACTGGATAAGGAACTATCATTTATGCAGCTATTGTCTGAATGTGTATCTGATTTGCTGCTTTGATTATCTGTCCGAAAAGTGCATATTGTTGCACACTCATCTTAAACATGTACTGATAACCTGCATTTGGATGCACGTCTCGGCAATCACGTGACCCGCCATTAATGGTCCCAATGGCAGTAAATAATGATTCATACATACCGAGGGTAACTTTAGCGCTGAGTTGGTTCCTATCATCATAGGCTTTGATATTCCACTTAACGGTGTCATTCCCTCAACACTTTTTCTATCAGACGAAATTGCACCTTTATGTACACTAGTAAATTCACACCGCTTGGACATTTTTAACTAGTTACTTCACCCGAAATATACACTTGACTGGCTCCATGTCATATAAAACACCGATATTAGACAACGCCAGCAATTATCGAGACTTGTTTGCCTGTGGCCGTTGACATGTTTCAGTATATAAGAGCATATTCAACACGAAACATAGTCAGATGACAGAGGCTGAATAATGGACGGTTGAGGATTTATATAAGCACAAATGTAATAATCGAAGCAAATATCATAACTCATCCAGCCTGTGTCCAGTCAACATTTGTCAACCAGTCTCCTACATTCACATCATATTAACTGTTCAGCCATTAAGGAGTGAATGCTTGTCCGTCAGCTTTATGCCTCCACGAACAGGTCATGAGAGGTGATGGATGTTTTGTTGGCATGTCAACCCCAAATCCTCATACAAACGGGGCTTAAAATATGCATTGATATAGGCTGCCGCAAGAACATCCACATATGCATAGCTATGGGTACCAGAACAAAACAATCTTACCGGCATTCTTATCACAAATACGGCTTTAATACAATGGTATTGACGTTTTGAGTGTGCAGTATGCGTTAACTATCCTCAACTAAATAAAACGTCGTACCTGTATACCACACCGTTGAAATGCCTGCTCCGTTAGAAAGGTTTTGGCCTTTAACAGCGCTTTGATTAATGAATGCAATCCATTTATGTATTGTCTAACGAAGTGCGATGTTATGTTGCTATCAAGGCCTTCCAACTTCTTTGCATTGGCAACACGCAAACGATGGCCATATGAAAAGTGCATTAGATGGGTGCAGACTATTGCGAGGGAAACGTTTCAATGATTCAGTTTAATCCCAACTCAATCCTATAAATAAGGCTGTCACACGATATGCATTCAAATGGTTGCCAGCAGTGACACAAATACATTCACTTGGTTTACAAAAAGCTGACATTCAAAAGTAGAGGGCATTGGATTCAAACCAAATGTAGTAGCAAAAAGTCTCATAAAATTATGGGATCTCAAGAGATAACCCGCTCTACAGCCTTGCATATAATACGATTGTCTTTGATTGAATCGGTATATGTATATCCTTGTATAAATAGTCAGTCAATTATAGTAAACTCTAAAAGAGGATTAATTTATGCAACAATTATCTGTGATTAAAATGTGGGTCTCATTGTAGAGCTGTTCAATATATACAATACAATACGTTTTTCAGAACCTTTCATGGCATGATACAGGTTTTGTGCTATAAAACTGACTGGGGGACTAATGTAGATCAACAAAGAGGTTATTGGCCCGGTAAACAGACCTAACTGTCACAGTGTTAGGGTTGTCAGCCGAACCTTGCCACAGGCGACTGCCCTTGCTGTAACTGGCATTTATATTTAAGATACTCGGACGAATGGTACATCAAACGAGAGCTAACGTATTGAATTTCAATAATATTGCCTTTTTTCGCATTTTACTCCGTTTGAACCATAAAAAAAGCGTGTTTGTGGAGCAATAATTTTAAATTCTTCGCGATTCAGTGTCAGTGAGTCTACAGATATAGAGGCCGGACTAGATATAAATGTCATAAAAACAAGGTGTTATGACACATACCTATTCAATTGTTCGCACAAGCTTCCCCTTCTTGGAAACACTTGCACCGAACGGAGCATAGAAATATTTTTCATGTTCTATGTAAAATGGAACTATTTCCAACTCGTCTTGTTACAAAAACATTCTTGCCGAAACTGCGAGACGACACTTACACTGGTGTCAACTTTTCGCTTTTGTCAGGGACAGGTCATTTTTATTATGGTTTGCCGTTGAAAACTAATATAAGTATCAAATTTGAAAACAGACATCTGCGCCTAAAAAAATCGAAGTGGAATTTGATTTTATGACAGGTGGTTGCATGCTAAATATGCGGAATAAAATAGCTGTTATATCCAAGTGACTAAATGTACAAGATAGTGGCATCGGCTAAAAGCCCAAGCCGGAAAATATAGCCGAAGCCGGAAAATTAGCGTCTAAAACAAGCCAGACCTGCAGCTTCAGCCGAAGACGCCGTTATGCCAGGTAAATACACGTAGTGTAGCGATATGGAAATTACGGTTAAGCGTTAGTTAGAACGTTTATCATTCACCGCTATGGAAATACACTGTTAACTTCTACCTCATACTCGCATTGAAGCAAAAAGCAATTTGTGGTCTGCAGTTAAGTTGTGATCGCCAATGCGAAGCAGTTGTCTCTCCTCTTGTATGTGGCTCACCAATGATAACCAACTTAGGGATGACTAGAGGCAGATTTGACTACATGACAACTGCTCTTCCGACCCTCCCATATCATATTGAGTGTCATGTGAAGGCCATTACAGCTGCTGGGTTGTTGCACGTATCATGCAATACAGCATGCATTGTTGCTGCTGGCGTGGATACTGGGTTAATGACAGCCAGTATAAGTATGAATATATAATATATTGTCCCAATCGAGCAGCTTACTGTTGTGGTAATACTATGTAAGATATTTGCTTTTTATACATTGGGTAGAGCATCGAGCGTCGATGTCATCCACAGAGCCCTTTCTATATGTCATAGTTGCAATGCATCGTCCACAAGTGACACTCCATTATCGCTTCCTCCTCACGTGTTATTGATTTCATGTACCAAACATACTTGCTTGTTAGATCGTGTACAGTTGCTGCCCCTAATGTATATGGCATAAAAGTTTAGCCAGCGCAAATTTTAAGATATCCGATGAATGGAATTGCTCCATCTCGTAGGACGCTCAGTAATATTCATCGGGAATATTAGCCGCTTATTGTCGGTCACTATGTGCTTTAGACAGGAATAAATATGGGAGATTAGCTGCTTGTGGACTAAAATCGTATAATCAAACGAACCACGCTGTGCTCGGCTTAGCGAGATACCAAGCAGCAGTAAGTTGATTATTTTTGACTGGATGGATATTATTACAAATCAGGAAAAGCACTGGATCTCATATTGGAAACAATGCCCGCTCATAAACACCCTTGTACAATTTATATTACAGCACTTATTCATCACAACTCGCCTATATGGCCGTAGCATCGTGTGCCAAATGCGACGTAAGACGCGGGTGGGAAATTTGATTCAATGGCGCTTTCTACACCGCCAATATTCAGGTGAAAATTGGGTAAAAAAAATCAGGCGGGAATTAGGTAAGGAAATGGTGAATAAGAAGACAAACATATCCAAGACACAATTGTATCAATTAAATCCGGGTTGTAATCAGCATAGTAAAAATTAAACAAGATGAATACGCCTCCGTTATGAGTGTGTTTACATAATGCTAGACAAACATAATGATAATAATGACCCAACCCCATTCGGGATCAGTGAAAGAAAACTTTGGCGTATCAAGGTATTTTACGGCGCCATCTGACGACGATTCCGGTGTGTATTGTGCCAGTAAACCACACCTAACGAAGATGCTAATAAAAAGGCAACTATACGTATGTTATATATAACAAGGGTGGTCGAAAGCAAACGCGCTCCTGACAATATCTAAATTTTCACCTCTTTCAAAAAAGAGTGGTCTATGTAAATCGCACAGTATGCGAGTGTGTGAGTGAGGACTTCAGAGTCGATGAGACAAATCACATTCGCAACACTGAAAAGACGTAATAAGTGAAAATATGGAGAGAAAAAACGCCCAAAAGGCCTTTAATTGAATAGGTGAAACCAGGTGTGAAATTGATCAATGTGGCCTAGAGGACTTACAAAAGCTGTTGGTATGGATCAAGAAGCGTTCACGAAGGCTTTAAATAAAGCCCTGGAAAACGAGTCGGTTATTACCACTTTGAAGAAATCTTTCACTAGTGAATTACACAGAGAAATCTAGGAGCTGAAAGATCTATTTAGGGAAAAGAACAAAACAATCAAATTTCTGCAAAAGGAAGTCAGTGACCTCGAACTCAAAACTAATGTTCTAGAGCGGTATTCGCGACGAAACTCACTCCGAATTTGTGGGGTTGAGGAAAAGGAATACGAAAACCCAGTTGACATTACGATGGATTTATTTACAAAGGAAATGAGCATGGAAATGCAAATTACATCTCTAGATCTGGTTCATAGAATCGGGAAGAAACGGGACAATGAGGCATGCAGACCATTGTTGGTGAAATTTGCTACATACAGAGATCGTGTAAAAAAAGTGTACAGGGCAAAATCACGTCTCAAAGCGCAAAACTCTCGTCACATATATGTGAATGAAGATCTCACAAGGATGAGAACAAACCTCCTATACCAAGCTCGTCAATCAAAAAAGAAAAAAAAATCCTGGATTGTTGGTCACACGATGGACAGATACTGATTAAGAACCAGCAAGGAAGAGTAATTCCTGTGAACGGTAAACAAGAACTTGATAACGTCATAATGCTGAATAAGTGATAATATTAAAACTCACTCGCAGATAATGAATCAACAAGACCCTCAGATTGCGTATAGTTCCTTGATAACTGACATACAGAAGGCTTATAATAAAGCATTTCCATTACAATTGATTAAAGTCAAGAAAATACAAAAATTGCAATTGCTCTCTGATAATCTAATAAAATGTATCAAAGTAAAGAATAAAATTTATTTAAAATACAGAAAACAACCAATTATGTACAACGCAACTAAATACAAACAATACAAAACTATATTAACAAATAGTTTTAGACTTGCAGAAAAAGCTTATTAACAATCAACATTTGAAACATACAAAACTGATTTGAAAATGTCATGGAGAGTATAAAAGGAACTTATTGGTATCAAACAATCTTTTGCATTGATGGGGAACTAATCAAGGATAAAATTGTTTTGCTAATGAATTTAATAAAGGTGTTTTTATCAATTTAGGGCCATCACTCGCTTCTAATATAGAGGACATGAACCCCAAAACACATATGTGTTATATGACAAAACCAAACAAAACTAGTCTCTTTCTTGAACCAACATGTGGAAATGAAGTTTTAAAGTATATTAGCTAATTTGAAGAAAAATAGCCAAGGATGGGGTGGCTTGAAAAACATATGTGTTATAATAGACCTCCCTTGCACACACAAAACATTTGAAGTCTCTTCTCTTGAACCACATGTGGGTAATTAATTTTAAGTATATTAAACAATTCAGAAGAAAATTTAGCCAAGGATGGGGGTGGCTTGAAAACCTTTGGGTAAAAACAAATTAAGCAATAATTAGTATTTTACTAGGGTAGTAAGAATAATAATGCCCCCTAAAGCACACACATCATTAATTTATCATTTGAACATGGAATTATACTAATAGAGATCATTGCAAGCTCGGTATTCGACCATTATACAAAAGTTGGGATATGAAAAGATCATCAAGAAATTATGGCACCATTTTCAGTATTAAAACAAATTCTAAAGTTATTTGTAAAAATAATTATTTAATCAGGCTAGACTAAATTCTTTCGATATGGATAGTAATTCAAAGAGGCTACAACTTGCCAATACAATGTTCGATAAGCATATTCCACCAGCATATTTGCTATAACAATATGTCTTTGACCTAGGGATAAACCGGGATCAACACTGGGAAAACCATTAAAGTGTTTTGCTGATCAAAAGACACACATGAGAGTATAAAACCGGAGGTCTCAGACCTAGAATGATAGACAGACTATAGAGGAACAATTGACCTCACCACAAAATATCAGAGAATTAAGCTAGCAGCGTGGCATTATGGGAGGGAGGGAGAAGGAAAAGGGTGTATGGGGATTAGGAATATTTCTAGAATGATATCAGAGGCATTGGAGACACAGTTAACATTAAAACATTTGCTGATCAAAATTACAGTATTATGGGGAAGAGAGGTAAAGTGTACACTGTTTACAATAGAACAAATAAAAATCAAGAACTGCGGACATTCACTTTGTAATAGTACAATATTCGTACACGATACAATAAACAAACAATGAGAATAATCTATATGTGGGGGCCACAAGGTTCAAAATGCTGAACTTGGTAGGTCCCCTTTCTTACACAGATTAAAGAATCTCAAGATATATTAATATCCATTATCAGGTTGGCCCAATAGAAAAATTCAAACTGACACAAATTTTGCTGACGACATATCATGTTCACTATATAAAACATAGCAGACCTAGAGACGATCGCAAACATGAATGTGCCAAAATATCAAGAATGGTTACTATCAGAATTAACAAATTATCATTGAACATACAACAAAACGCATTCAAATGTTATACATGGAACAAAGGCTAATAATCATACCAGTTAAAGCCTATCCAACAATAACATCATCGTATTTGGTGATGATTTGTATCCAGTGTTTGACTGGGATTATAATCGACAAGCAATTAACAGACCCCAATGAGGGTGTCCAGCAGTTTCGAATACTTTGAATGCATCATGCCCATCAATACTAAAAAAACTAAGCAATTTGCTCACTACCACAAACATGGATCATAATATAATCATAGCCTTCATCAAAAAACCAACTTGCTATACAGAATGGCAGATCATTATATTATAAATTATCATTGAATCCCAGAAAAACTAAACAAAATCTGCTAACTAGTTATAAGCCTCATTTTATTGTGTCACCTCAGTACCTATATTAATATATTGTAATAATATATGGGAAATTATGCAAAACGCACATGTTCCCCTGTAGAAACATAAGTTTGCCGCCCCGTTAATCTTATACAAAATAGGCGCATATATAAAGCAACTGAATATCATTCAGGGTACCCCCTAGATCGTACAGGTAACAGAGAAGAGATCATTTAAGATACGTATGATTGGTGCTTCTTTAACAATATATCCATAGACTTTAACAGGGTATTGTCTATTGAAATAAAGATTTATCGTTTAAGTATATCAGCTCCACCTGTAAATAGCAATTATGTGGGGATTCTTACCAGAAGTATTTAATGACATGTTTTACAAAAATATAGTGGTCATGGATATTTAGCACGAAATAGGCTAATCTACTTGACCCCTTGATGTAGCGCTCCACCAAATGTCCGTCAGAAAAGCATTTCAACCTCACTAGACTGCACTGTATGGTGCCTGTTTATTCAACTTATTCTAGACTATTGTACTGTTTGTCACTATTGAAATAACTGGAAGAGCCATCGTTTAAGAATTGCATAGCGAATTATTCAATTATGAGAGAGGGAAAGTAAGATATGCATTAGAATGAGGAGTTGCATTCAAAGTAGTTAGATCAAATTGCAGCAGAGCTTATATATAAAGAGAGAGAGAGAGAACGAGAGAGTGATAATGTGTGCGAGAGAGAGAGATAGAACGAGAGAGCAACAGAGCGATAGAGCAGAGAGTACAATAAAAGCAGAGAGACGGAGTGGTCTACTTATGAATCTGTGCGATGCTTAATTTACACATTTTCTAATTGAACATAATTTGAGCGCCGAGAATTAATGTTTAGTATAGCGTCTGGTTGTGACCCGATTTGTGCATGGCCCGGGGGATTGAAGCAAAGTGTCAACGCAATTATTAATTGTAGACCAACAGCGTTAAAAAGGAAACCGACAGCATGCCTTGACTGGCACATGGCATGATGGTGGTAATAACCTTAAAAGTATCGTTCAATACATAAAGCGTAACTCCTTGGTTAGGTTTCTATCCCTACAGCGACGCTACCACGACACATCATAAGAACACTTTTAATGACGTTAGCTGTGACACTTCACAGCCCTGTACGACAATTGATTCAGAGGAGATTGTTAAATTACAACGGTCGTTGGGATCATTTCCTGCTGTGCATTAGGTGTATCTCACTCTCAGATACAGGTAATTATAAAAATACCTGGATCGTGATGGATGATGCCATGAGCTACTAATGATGCCTTGACTGATGGACTAATTACATTGTTTACATCAGGCCAAATTCACCATACGATTATTGTCACATATGTATTTTTGCAACAAAAATCAGGTGTGAAATGCGAATACAGATTTATAATTCCTTTACTTGATATCTGCTATGACAAGATGGTACATGACGCACAATCAACAGGGGGAACTCTTACATTACTAATCCAACGCAATGAAATGTGTCATTATGCGGTAAAGTTGTTTTTTTTTATCACCGAACCCATATTGTTAAAAAATATCATACTTGCTTCTTCTGTGACATCAAAGAAGTTTGACAAGATCAAATGGAGAGGATGTCCCAAATAGTGCACAGACAATTGCTTTATAAGTAGATATACGATACAATTTGCAGTTCGACAATGCCAGGGGACGGCATTCAGCCAATTAGCAATTTTACCTCCAGCTCGTTGAATAACCTTGCGACGGCTTACACTCCTTCAGTATATCCTATTTGTTTATGTGCGTATGTCAGGTAACATATCACGCATACTATCAGCGACAACATTAGTTATTGACCCAATAGGTATATATATATATATATATATATATATATATATATATATATATATATATATATATATATATATATATATATATATATATATATATATATATATATATATATGTATATATACATGTATATATATATATATATATATATATATGTGTGTGTGTGTGTGTGTGTGTGTGTGTGTGTGTGTGTGTGTGTGTATATATATATTTATAAATATTGAAAGAAATTCCCTTGATACAAGTATCTCGCAGGCGAATGATTCCTAACTTTCTTATCGTCATTTAAACAAAACAATAACGCACGTATTGAGTACAGAAATCCTTAGAAATATCAATGCGCTACATGTGTGCTTGCAATCAACTACTGGCACGATGTTAGCATTGTTTGCATCAGAAGAGCAGTTCCTACGTGCCGCCAACGTAACGCTTGCAATTGCTACAGTTGAACACTCATCATGTGGCTTCAAATGAATATGAACGACTCAATGTGAGTATTATTTAATGTGCTATATTTATCAGATATATTTGTGGCAGTATTTAATGGCGCATCAGTCGACGTTCCTTTCAGCAATCAGCTCCCTCAGGTCTTCCATATCTTATTGCGCCTTCATCTATTACGGGAAGGAGTTAATAAGGAATGTTTTGATAACGTTCACAGCCTTTTGTCACTCTGACAGACTCCACAATTGCTAAACAAAAAATCAATTGTGTGATCCACACGGCTACTAGGCTATTGAGCAAATAGTGTTTGCGTAAGTATATGACGACGCACTCTGCCATTATTGTTAATAAGACAATTAAACAAATAAGGCTTGGGAACGACTGAGTAAAGAGTAAACTTTTCGAAATACACAAGTTAACATGATCTCATAGTCAGAACTATCCTCCTAAAACGTAAATGCGACACGTCAGTGTAACGCTCGCTTGGAATATTTTGTTCTTATTGCACAAATAGTACTGCGCTATGACATTAAGCTTTTGATTTTGTGTTAACCACATTTCAGTAATTACAGAAAGGTTAATAAACACATTGCACGAAAACAAACGTTCACATAAACAAAGTAAGATGAGAAAAACATGATTACAAATGAAGTTAGTACATGACCTCGGAGGAAGCACACGTCGTCCAAGTGCGCGGGTTATTATTGAGAGTGGTCGGTTGTAGTCTACTTCACAATGTCATACTCTCATCTATGCAATGTCAAGAAAAATAGATGTTAGTAATCTAGCTTATTATAGGACGTGTTGTAATAGTGGCTGCCGTTTATCAGATATTCTTTATCTGACGCTGGTATTATAGGGATACAAAGACCATAGGAAAGCATAGTTTCTCTTACAGAAGTTAGTATGTCAATGACGCACTCAAAAACGACATATCAAATTCACAAAATGTCATTCACATATTGCTATCGTGGTTCTCGTTATTTTACACGACATTTAGACTAATTGAGTCTTAAATGCTTCTTTTGTAGTTTACATCGTATGCCGTCCAGCACAAGTGTTATATTACGCTCAACTGTTTCATAACGACGGTCATGCAATCGTGTGCCAATAAGCCAGGTCATAATGGATTGTCCACATCTTTCTAGTAATTTGTACCCGAGCGTAAATATCCTTTTTACGTCTGATACACATGCGTCTATGATGAGACTTAATTACCCGAGGAAACGCACCGCGCGTTTGCCACGGGCATTCACAAAACCTCTTCAAAAAAGTCCCAGGTACTTCTCATTATTGGGCCAAAGGGTCGAGAGTGGACTTTTCGTTGGGTGGAGTATACATTTCAACAATCGGGTTGACTGGCATTTTCATAACGCAAATTCATGTTAATATATTTAATTGCCATAAATGTCCACTTCGCATGTTTTAACTTCTAGATGACTAACTCATAAATATTAAGACTTCTGTCATTTACTAACTTCTCCTATCAGTGTTTGTGTTAGATTCTCTATTTACGTCTGGTATTTCAACAGATTATCTACCAGTCATAATTTACCTTAAGTGATCAAAAAGTTACTGAGATATCTTGCAAAATAATTTGCCTAACGCGGATGACCCTCGCCCTTTTTAAATGGTGATGCAGCAATACTCTGATGCATACAATGAACGGTAGGTGCAATCACGACTTGCTACAGGATGATACACATCCGCGTATGCCTCTCCCACACTTTATGAAGAAAGGTGCTTAGCTGCAACAATCACGTCAACACACCCACAGAGTCCATGAAGAATGCAGTGTTCAACATGAGGCAAGACTAAATCGATGCTTCTGCGAACTGAGTATACGTATGTGTTTGTTTGACAAGTGACTTTCATGAACGAGTGTGTATGAATGCGTCTGTGGGAGCTGCAATAATTTCTTCTGGGTTTATGATATATTCGAAATTCAGTTTTGTAAGTGGCAGTTTTAAATCTTATTTGATGCTGGTATCAATGTTTAGCATTATTGCATGTATCTCGAGAAGTCAAGGACAGCCTGTTTACGCTAAGCGTTTAGATGCTGATTTGAAAACAGTTTTCATGTAATGGTCAGAATCACCCTCCCAGCGTTAGAAAGAGGATTACTGTTCTAAATTGAGTAGACATTGCAAACACAGGGGAGGAAATTGCTGCGTGTCGAGTATAATTGGGGAATGGTTGCTGTTACCCCAGTTGTTAGCCACAATTCATCAGCAGGGCTGAACATTATTCGCTGTTCCTCTTCTTGTTATATAGACTAACACAGCTGCCGCTAGCTGCAAGATGTCAAATGCGACTATAGTTTTTAAATAATACGTATGCTATAATTCCTTGAGCATGCACACCCTGACGGTCATGGATGGCACCGCACTTGCATATCTCACTTGGGTGTGAATCTAGAGATTCTGTCGTAGCCGAAAATCATGCTAATATCACAAAAGCAAATGAGCAATGGTGACACAAAGCAATCAAAATTGTATCAGGCAGATGATTTATGATAATAAAGGAAGATAATACACAGGTACACCTAAGCTTGAGACGAAAAGTCTGACAGAGAACGGGCAGAATAAATGCGGCCCCATACAATTAGATACTATACCTATTCTAGTATTTCAAGGAAAGATCCGCTGTGATATTTACCGTCGCCATGTCAGATGATTGTGCAACCATGCATTACCCAACAAAGCCCATAATTGTTTTTTGGTTATGCAAATCAATTGGAATATCACATTTTAGATGTCAGTTATGACAGGCCTTTTGTGAAGCCCTTTATGCAGACATAGCGAAACGTTCCATGTTTATGTTCGCCTTATGCTATGACGCTGACTTGCAATTATTGTTGACGATTGTCAACAGCGAATCCAGCAATCAAGCTATGGCGCTATTTATCTTTATGACAGCATAATCGACATGAAAGTTCCCTAGTATATGATCACAAGACCATATTTGGTGACGTTGTCCCCTCACATAGGCCTGTCTGTCCTTAATGATTTATTTTTCCACCATGTCGTCATTTTCATCATCGAAATTTGCTTATCCCTTCAGCTTTGGGTACAAATATAATACTTGCTTTGTTGATGTTAGATATTGCGTCGGTTTGTAACGTGATGCTAATAGCATCTAATATAGTGCAATTATTTCCACTTACGAGCAATGACAAACGTGAACATCCTGTATGCTGTGGATTCATTAAAGAAGCAGAACACTAAACTTATTAATTGCATCATTCACATAATCTGACTGACCTGCCACCTGTTGCAGAACAATCAGACAGTTTTACCAAACATAACGCATTGCTTGCAGGCAAACACATTTATTTCACAATGCATTTTAAGGGTCTTGCACAGCTGATACAAGCCTATGTAATACTAGATGCACGAGCTGCACAACTGAGAATTACAAATATAAAAAGAAATATTTTTCACCATATAAAATGCCGGAAATTGGATAATTTTACGTTGACCCTCGAGTGACATCTCTGGTGAACACGACAGGTGATTTCTAAAGTGATGGCATGCGGGCAATGGAGTTTATAGCTACTCGTAGAGGATACTCTGTCGCCTCCATCCGAGAAAATGTGTGTAAATGCTACCTGTGAGCTGCTGGTTACTTTGTCACAGCATCTCCCAAAACCACCGATTAATTCGGAGGCAGAGTCGCCTCGACTAATGAGATAACTCCATATATTTAATGGTCGCCGAGCCCCGAGACGTTATATCATCAGTCCCATGTAATTTTGTTGATTCCATGGTATCGTCACCTGATGATTAGCTAGTATTTATCAAATTTCCATGATCACAACACAGCTAGTCTAAGTCAGTCCTCTTAGCGTAGCTATTGACCCTTTGTTTATTTCTTGAAATAACTGGTAGATTGCAACAATACATTCAGTCTCGTTACCTACAGTGTCGACCATTGAACCTGAAAACTTTGGCTATTATTAATTTGCACAAACTGTTGCTACGGCTGAATAACAAAAAATTAACTACCTTACTTACATAATCAATTATTTCCTAACAAGATACTTTACATTCCGTAAATACTGAACGGCTAATTAAGCTATTCTATTTACTTTGTTGTACATTCAATATTTGCTTGTCCTGAATTGCACATTCAATTATTTCATTTACACATTAAAATATTGTTATTACTGAATCACACAATAAGCTATTTACTAACCGAATAGTACATTCGACTATTGTATGTTCCATGTGTCAAATGTAAATATTCCAAAACTTGTAATTAAACATTTAACCAAATCATTGTGTGATAGTAACCGCGCATAGAAAGAATGATTTTGTAAATGGTGACATTTAGTAATGCTATTCTAAATTATCTGCTTAGCATACGTCCAGCCCATGACGGCTCGTGAAAGAGCTGCTCAAACGGTATTCTCAGTTGTCGTATGCTGTATATTGACGTGAACGACGTCTGACAAGTGTAACAACCGATGCCAGCTGTCTAAAGTTACACTTTGATGTGAATGTCGCAATGCAGGGATTGTATGATAACTACGATCAATCAAATATCGCTTATCAAGTGGGCAGAATCGCTAGTCGTAGTGGGCAGGACTCTCCTTAATTCCTGATTCTAACACCATTTAATATCCACTAAATTTTGGGTTCACGTGTTTCATTAGGTATTGGCAGATTAATGGTTTATCGTGAGTGTTTCATTAGGTATTGGCAGATTAATGGTTTATCGTGAGTGTTTCATTAGGTATTGGCAGATTAATGGTTTATCGTGAGTGTTTCATTAGGTATTGGCAGATTAATGGTTTATCGTGAGTGTTTCATTAGGTATTGGCAGATTAATGGTTTTTCGTGAGTGTTTCATTAGGTATTGGCAGATTAATGGTTTATCGTGAGTGTTTCATTAGGTATTGGCAGATTAATGGTTTATCGTGAGTGTTTCATTAGGTATTGGCAGATTAATGGTTTACCGTGACTACAGCGACTCCCTATGGCAATTAATTACTTTCAAGGGCCTGGCTGTCATTACTAGTATATTCATCCACCATAGTTTCATCGCCTCTCACAAGGGTGTCGGCAGATCTATGGTGTAAGCAATCTTCCCCGAAGCAGTGTGGAAACATTGTTTAGGTGAATATAGAATGAACATATATTTATGGTGATTCAAGCAAACATAATTGTCATGCACATACGGGGTTATTTCAATACGTAATCAAGTTCCTTCACTATTTTATTATATGCGAACGATATGATCCAATGTGATTGTCCCACCAAATATATCCGTGTGATGTTATTAAAAACTATCAGAAAACGATGTCTGGTTCACTACGTTCATGACGCGTTCTCATCCATTAAATCTTGCATCCCGTAAGTGTACGTTGCTAATGGCAGGATGTTATATCCTGACATTAATTTGTGTTATGCTTGAACGTAAGTTTTCGACACATAATCAATGTTGTCTGAAAATAACCAAACTTGATATACAAATGCGTTCCTGTCGTCATACGAGCCACACACGAGACGCAAACATGTCAATATGCAAGGAACATTATGGTTGCTTGTTAATTTAAATCTATATTACGTTAATGGCTTAGCACCCAGCACCTGATGCATAAAGTGATACTAGTTATGCTTCAATGCCATTCCGTATATTATGGGTGCCTTGATATTCATTATCAGGCGTCCAATCTGGTTTTAAGCTCAATTTGATATCAGTCTCTGTCATACATGAAGATCACAGTTGTCATTTAGTGCTAACATCACGAAAAGTCAGATTTAATGAGATCATCTGAGAGACTGCTCCTGTCTTGAGACCACACATAGCATGATAGCGCTGGTATGTACGACAAGATAAGAAACTGACGTCATGCCGAGATTATCACATGCTTTCACTGATTCGAGGACAATCGAGAAGGTTTCCTGTATGACAGTTGGCCTTGGTGAGAGACCACACAAAGACCGTGACGTCTATATTCTATAACGTTGACGCAGCACATGCAGAGTTATACCAACTCTTGTACTGACATCAAGAAACCTTGCCCTCTGTACCATCAACTGGTCTAAGACATGGTGTTAGACAAATGTGTAAATCGTTTCCACTTAGGCTGCAGTAAGTCGTGCTTACATAAGCATTACACGTATAATACTTCGTTCATTGTCATTTGCTCGTACAATAAGAGGAGACAGTCATATCTCCTGAAATAGGTAAGGAAATGGTGAATAAGAAGACATACATATCCAAGACACAATTGTATCAATTAAATCCGGGTTGTAATCAGCATAGTATAAAATAAACAAGATGAATGCGCCTCCGTTATGAATGTGAATACCTAATGTAAGAAAAACATAATAATAATAATGACCAAATCTTATTTTGGATCAGTGAAAAAAAACTTTGGCGTATCAAGGTATTTTATGATGCCATCTGGCCACGATTAAGGTATGGTAGTGTGCCAGTACACCACACCTAATGAAGATACTAATTAAAACTATACGTATGTATATATATATATATATATATATATATATATATATATATATATATATATATATATATATATATATATATATATATATATATATATATATATATATATATATATTTATATATTTATAAATATATACATATATATACACATATATATATATTTATATATATATAGGAGAGAGAGAGAGAGAGAGAGAGAGAGAGAGAGAGAGAGAGAGAGAGAGAGAGAGAGAGAGAACTAGAGAGAGAGTGTGCAAGAGAGAGAATGGGAGAGTAGCTGAGTGACAGAGCGATAGAGAGAGACAAGAAGACGGAGTGACATGGTGAAGGAGAGACAGAGGCATGGAGAGACATAGAGCTAGAGAGATCGAAAAGTGAGCACAGTTTCAATCTATTCTCTATGGGAGAATGGTCTTCTTATGATTCTATGTAATGCTTTATTCCCACATTTCCCACTTAAACACCCAGAAAATAAATCGTTCATAAAGCGTCTGGTTTTGACATTGAGATTTGTGCATGGCTCTGTGGCTTGTAGCAAGGTGCAATGGAGTGTCAACGCAATTATTAAATGTAGACCAACAGCGTTAAAAAGGAAACCGACAGCATTACTTGACAGGTACAGGCGTGATGTTGGTAATTTCCTTATAAGTTTCGTTCCATACATAAAGCTAAACAGCTTGGTGAGGTTACTATCGCTACAGCAATTTTGCCTTGGTACATCATAATTACACTCTTAATGAAGTTAGCTGCGACATTACAGCCCTGTATGACAATTGATTCAGAGGGGATTGTAAAGTTACAACGGTCGTTGGGATCATCATTTCCTGTTGATTATTTCCTGTTATACATCAGGTTTATCGCACGTTCAGATATAGGTAATTATGCAATTCACAGAATCGTGATGGATGATGCTATTAGCTTCTAGGTGCCTTGACTGATATACCAATTATACACCCACAGTGCATACATATCATATAGATCACAAACATTGTTTACATCCGGCCAAAATAACCGCACGATTCTTGTCACACATGTAATCTTGCAACAAACATCAGGGGTTATAAGACAATACACAAAAAAGATAATGACCTTACTATATATCTGCAAGGACCAGATGGTACATAACGCACAATCAACATGGGGAACTCTTACATTTCTAACCCAACTGTGTCAATGTGGGATAAAGATGTTACTTTTTTATCACCAAACACGTGTTGTTAGTAAATAACTTAGTGCTTTCTCTGGGATGTCAACGATGTATAACAAGATCATATGGTGAGGATGTCGCAAAAAGTGTATAGATATTTGCAATATTTTTCGAGAAAATGGTGATCTCTTCTTAAAATGTCACACCAAGTTGTGTTCTCTTTTAACATTTGCAGTAGATACATAGGTAAGTCGAGCGTTTCTAGCTGTGTCCTACAAGGGTCCGCGCTATATATATATATATATATGTTTGAAAATATTTTGGTTTGACCATTTAGATATGATGGTCTAATCATAGTAACGTACACAGATAATCTTTAACGAATGATTTCTTAGAATTTTTAATATTATAGAGATATCAAATTGTAACAACTAACCAATCGTTGACATAACCTAAAAACTTAAATATCTTTTCTACATCCATATATAGTTTGGATCAAATGGTCTCATTGATTTCATTGATTTTCAAATTGTAATTTCGTTAAACTCCACAATTTTGAATAAGATCGCGAAACGCTACCAATGGCTCAAAATGATCACATCTACAACAAATATTTAATTGTAATTCATGATGACTGAAAATTATTTCAAGATATCCGTATTTAGCAAATATACGCAAATATTTATGTGCACGAAATGTTGGATGTATATGTATAAATTAGTATCTTGACCATTCGTGGGCGAACTTTAGACGACCAAACGTATTTACCTGGAAGCAAAGGCATTTCTATGATAACATTACGCTATTTGTACGTTATAGGAACGTTTGATACCGCTCTCTGGCGTTTCCCATCTGCAGTAATGAGACTGAAACTACCTAGCTGATAGAGGTGGTTATTGTGTGCTATTTATTCTAATCAGGAACAATTTATGGCCCTCGCATCGAATCCATGATTACAGAACTTGATTATATTTAGATTTACATGTTGGAAGAAAATCCCTTGATACAAGCATTGGAGATGCTAGCAATTATGACAGTGTGCTTGCAATCGTGCGATGCTAGCATTGTGTGCATTAGAAGTTCCTACGTGCCGGCAACTTAACGTTTGCAATCGTGGAAGTCTTTTATTTATGGCAGTTTAAACGGGATATGTCTATGTATACCATTATTGCATGTATATTGATAAGCCAAGGTCAGCTTGTTTACGCTATACGAAGCGTCCAGATGCTGATTTGAAGACAAGTTTCATCTAAGGGTACAAATCACCCCGCAAGCGTAAGAAAGAGGCTGATTGTCCTAACTTGAGTAGAAATCGCAAACACAGGGGATTATATTGCTGTTGGTCGAGTACTATTAGGGAACGGTTGCTGGTACCCTAAATGCAAGCTACAATATAACAGCAGCGGAGAACATCGTTTGCTGTTCCTCTTCTTGTTATCTAAACTAACACAGCTGCCGCTAGAAGCAAGATGCCGAAAGTCACATATAATAAGTTTGCTCCACAATATACTCAAATCTTATATGAGGCTACTGGATGTCATACGTTTTGTTTTCAAATGGCTGTAACTGTGTCATAAGAATGCATGACACACCGTATAATATTTCTCCTGCTGCACAATTATTTGAAACTTATTGATTATGCATGCAGTAAACCCAACTCCATTTATACAAGTGTTGTTAATATCCATGCCTGCTTTCTAGCGATGTATCTTCAAACGATGGTGTGTGTATTGCATCCTCACGTCTACATGTATGTGGATGTATAAGAGATAGGTTATGGGTATAACCCAAAATAACATGACTAGAATGCTTTTGTTGAATCTGCGAACATTTGTAAAACACAACAAAACCAAAAATAAAAATTTGCTTAATTGCAAAGGAAATTAGTATCAAAGAATCAATTTATGATGATATTGCATGCCTCTGAACGTAAAATTAATGATTTGTACAGAACGGCTTGTGGCTTTTATTCAATGTAAAGGTAGCATGCAATACACAATTCACAACGAAGTGCGTCGCATGAACATAATGTATGTACTCGGTCTGATTATTGTAGAGTTGCGTGTTCGTAAGTCGTCTGTATACACTGGCACCACCTAAGAGGCAAATCAAGTCATGTTATTATACAGCGAGTATGATTTACTAGACTTATATCGTCACAGCAGTATCACAGGTGCTGCATTGTGATCGCTACCCAACAGCCATACCATTAGCAAAACGACATTGTTACCAGACGGTATTCAGCCTAATAACAGTTTTTTACTCCTATGCATGGTGACATTGCCTTCGGACGGATTTCACTCCTCCAGTAGAGCTGATGTCTTTCTTGTGCTTAGATGAGGTAGAGCTAATATCAAGTAGAACTAATATCTTTGTGCTTAGATGAGGTAACATATTACGTATCCATTAAGTAAAAAACGCGGTTACTTTAAACACATTTGCAATTCATAGCGTTCAAAATTGTGCCACACTAACGACTCGCAGTATCATTGTTGCAGTTTTAGGATTTAAACATGGATGGCTCAGTGAAAGAAGACAGAGGGCTGTGATAAATGGTGTAAAAACGTCAAGCGTCCTTAAACCAAAGTTTACTCCAAAGTGAGGAACAAACACCAGACGAATAATTCACATCTAAGCGGGCATAAAGCATGAACCCCTGTAAATGTATGGCCATCACGTCTTAACCCAACAAAAAATATACAGAATGCATAAACGTCCGACTAGCAGCAATTTTTGATACATGCTATATATCTTCTGTGAATGATTGGCGAAGGAATGGGATGCATGTGTCATAAATGAACCAGTCATTCAAACGATGTTAAGCTACAGTTGTAAAGTCAAACATAGTTCCTAGTGTTTATAAGAAAAACTCTCTTATTTAACTGCACCTTCAACGTGTTAGAAAGGATGCATAGGCACACAATTAATCTCTTTACCTCTATAACTGAATTAAGTTGCGCACACACTGCCTTTGACTTACGTTACTTAGCGCAATGCCTCTTTGTTGCGATTACATACAGGCCTAACAAATGGTCAATGTATTATATTATATCAATGTTACTTTTTGTTAGCTATGCAGCACACCCGTGTAACTTACAAACCTGGGGCTGGGCCAGAACTGGTAAGAACTAGTTGTTGACAATTGTTTTTATGAACAGCAGCAGCTTCTACTTAGTCCAAGGCTGTCTTTGTAAACAGCCAGCGTTGCTATATTGTTTGAAATTTCACCATAAAGTGAGTCAACTAATTGCCATCTACCATGTTGGCACTGAGTTGTAATAAACTTGAGTACAAGAAGCTAGTGATCAGACTACAGGGCGACCGATCAACACTATTGATCAACATTGTCCCAAAACCTTCACGAATATAGCGATGATAGCTGCAACTGTATAAAATACGCATGTACAATCTGCGTACAAAAAGGTGATACAGCCCAGTTTAAACACTATTCTCAGTCAAAGCAGGTCCAGATGATTCTCATTTGCAAGGGGCTTAAATAGACATTCTGGCAATTACGCATATAGTTTCTTTGCACTTCTCATCGCGCAATTGGTTTAAGGATACCGCAACTCGGCTTTTCATTAGATGAAAGGAATAACGACATTCTGTCCGCCTATGATGCACGATATCAAACAAATCGTCAGGAACATAATAGTCAACAGTCGTAATAGAGGCTTGAAATTACCGATAAAAAGACAACATGTGGGTTTGAACAAACGAATTTGATTTCGCTCCTATACAATCCTTAGTGATGAATGTAATAATTGCTGCAGTAGTTGCTGCAGTAGTTGCTGCAGTTCTATTCACACTTCTGTGATAGATATATTAACCTACGCTAATAGTGCGTACGATAAGAACGATGACATTCAGTTGATGACCAATTGCCGGTTGGGGATTTATATAAACACAAATGTACTAAATGAAGCAGATATCATAGCTCATTCAGCCTGTGTATGATGGCATGTCAACATTTGTCAACCAGTCTCCTACATTTAGAGCATCTTAAATGTTCAGCCATTAAGGTGTAAATGCTTGTCCGTCAGCTTTATGCCTCTGTCAACGCGTCATGAGAGGGGAGGGATGTTTGGTTAGCATGTCAACCCCAACTCCTCATACAAACGGGGCTTAAAATATATTGTTAATGGCTGCCGCAAGAACATCCACTTATGCATAGCTATGGGTAACAGCACAAAACAATCTTGCCGGCATTCTTATCACAAACACGGTTATAATGCAATGGTATTGACTTTTTGGGGGCGCTATCCTCAACTAAATGAAACGTTGTACCTGTATGCCACACCGTTGAAATGCTCGCTCCATTAGAAAGGTTTTGGCCTTTTACAGCGCAATGATTCATGAAAGCAATCCTTTTATGTATTGTCTAACGAAGTGCGATGTTATGTTGCCATCAAGGCCTTCCAAATTCTTTGCATTGGCAACACGCAAACGATGGCCATATGAAAAGTGCATTAGATGGGTGCAGACTATTGCGAGGGAAACGTTTCAATGATTCAGCTTAATCCCAATTAAATCCTATAGATAAGGCTGCCACACAATATGCATTCAAATGGTTGTCAGCAACATCAGAAGTATATTCACTTGGTTTTTAAAAAGCTGACATTCAAGATTCAAGATAGTTACTAATATTGTTATTCATTAATTAGGCAGGAGACAAAAGTAGAGGGGATGGGATTCAAATGAAGCCGCAGGAAGTCTCATAAAATTATGGGATATCACAATGTGCAGCCTTGCATATAACACGATTATTTCTCGTTTTGGATATTTAATCATTTCAACCATCTGGTGACCGATCGAACACGGAGCGTAAACGTTGTTGTATCGGAGTTGACTCGCGTACCAGTCCGAATAGCGTGAGCTTGCTAAATTTTCTTAATACGGAAGATTTGAATAGACAATAGACTTACCTACGTCAAGAGAGAGAAGCAGCGGGTGAGACTCGATGACCTCCTTGTTGCAATAATATTAAAAGAATATATATATATATATATATATATATATATATATATATATATATATATATATATATATATATATATATAATATATATATATATATATAAATATATATATATATATATATATATATATATATATATATATATATATATATATATATATATATATATATATATATACATTTATATATATGTTCACATAAACTTATATATACATACATATATTTATTTAATATTAATGCAACAAGGAAGTCATCGAATCTCACCCGCTGCTTCTCTCTCTTGACGTAGGTAGGTATGTTTATTGGGGGGGGGGGGGTTGAGTGGGAGGGGATCACTTGTTTCACCATCCTTTCAAGCTTGCATGACAGCAGAGGCAGTCGTGTACAGGATCGGGTCTCAAAACCAGAATACAGCGCGGTAGACTATCCACCAAAGCTCTTCTGTAACTTTTGGTGCCTGCTCAAACATATATATATATATATATATAGATATATATATATATAGATATATAGATAGAGAGAGAGAGAGAGAGACTAGATATAATAGATAGATATATATATATATATATATATATATATATATATATATATATATATATATATATATATATATATATATATATATATATATATATATATATATATATATATATATATATATATATCAGTATATATATATGAATATATATATATATATATATAGTTGTGCTTCTCTCTCTCTCTCTCTCAGTATAACATTTGAATTTCAATATAACAAGTTGTGCATTATTTACCAGTTCCGGTAGATGATTTAAGCAGCCTTTACTATGCGGCCTCTTTTAAGTATATTGGTATGAAATAATGACAGCAGGAACGTAGGTTCTCCATTAGGCAGGCCGTTTGCACCATTGTCTCGAATAAATTCATGGCTGCAGTCGACGTCATTCAGTGAGAATGTCAATCCGTCACACGAGCGAATATGAGGATCTCCATAGCAGCTGGCAATTCTCCATGGGTACACATATCCTGCACGAAACATAATGTTAACGAATCTATGGCAACTAAACACTGATAATACTGATAGCGAAAATGTGTATAAGCTTGAGTTACCCGGGTCTACGCATTGCGATGCATTACGATCTTAAACGTTTATGTGGCATTAATGGTCGTCACACAGACATTCTATGCATGGTCCTTCATCTTTCCCGCATATCCTAGCGGGATAGGGACAATTTGTGCATGGTACACATCCTTGATGCGAGTGTCCGTTTGCGTCCGTATAATGGTAACAAGTCTCCTGTGAAATCACAGCTAATTATTATCCACATCAGGATCATTATTGAAATTATCATTGACGATCATCGTTGCATTTTGCAAACTTCCTATTGCAATGCAGCAAGCGTCAAATGGTGAATAGCATGTTAAACACCATGTATCCTTGTCCTCAGGGCAACATAAGGGTAATCAAGGATCTGTGAGACAACAATAGAAATAAATGCAAGTAATGCGATATCATACAATCATATTTGTCAGGTAGTCGTCCCCTAATTATTATGCGAAGCTTGTCAGTTCCGCGCATACGCAAACGCTAGCGCGTATCGCCTAGCAATCGCTCGATGTTCACGAAAAATATAAGTCTGTATGAATCTTCATGATAGACCCGAACTTTCAGCCAGAATATAAGCCTTACGACGATGAAGATAAAACGCACTGAGTATTGGTTCGCTGATGGTTGTGGTGGACGTCATGGTAATGACTAGATGCAGCAATTGGAACAACCAATCGTCCATTAAGAAAGACTGGGCTGGTGGAAGGGCTTCCTTTATTGGTTAGGTACGGAGACATATCGTTTTGTAAATCTTTAAGAAACCTTCCTACGTTAAAACGGATGGCGGTGTTTGTGCTCATGACCAGTGCATATAATGTCATCAAATGCTAATTGTGAACTGCAACCAATACAAATTCACGAGCAGCTCGCAGTATTGTATATATATAGACACGAGTGTAAATATATTGCTTATAGACATATACATATATGTATATAAATATGTATATTCAAATATAAGTATATAACTATGTATATTTTTATATATATTTTTATATATACATATATATACATATATATATATATATGTATTTATGTATGTATATATACATACACACAAACATATATATATATATATATATATATATATATATATATATATATATATATGTGTGTGTATAAACATGCATGTATATATATAATATATATATATGTATATATGTTTATATATTATATATATATTTATATATATATATATATATTTATATATATGTGTATATATATGTATATATGTAAATTTATATATATTTATATATATATTTGTATTTATATATATATATATGTATATATTGCTTATAGACATATACATATATATATATATATATATATATATATATATATATATATACAAATATAGGTATATATATGCAATATTTCTCTATATATAAATATATTTATATATATATAAATATATATATATATACATGTATATTTGTATTTATGTATGTATTATTTCACAAACACAACCATATATATAAATATATATTTATATATATATTTGTTCATGTATATATATGAATATATAAATATATTTTTATATGTATATTTATACGTATGTATTTGAATAAATACATATATATATACTCATAAATACATATATATATATATACATCTATATATATGTATATATATATATACATATGTACATATATATATATATATATATAATATTTAATATATATATGCTTATATACATGTTTATATATATTTATATATATATATATATATATATATATATATATATATATATATATATATAGTATTTATTTCGTACATATAGACGTACAGATTTGTAACGAATCATCGCAAGAAAGAAGTAAAGATTAACATCGTAACGTGCAAATTGTGGACAGGACACATGCCTCGCTTGAGTAACAGCATAAACAGTTAATATAATCAACGCGATCAAAAGCCTTAGAGGTATCTAATAACATCACAAAACATGGAGAGCCATGACCAACATAGTATTCAATTACCTCTTTGAGAACAAATGTACATTGCGCCGTCGAATGATGTGGTTAAAATCCGAATTGCAAGTTACTTGTCAAAACAATATCTTCATAAGATTCAATCAAAATATTGTCATGCAATTTCCCTACTACGCTACTGATAGCTAAGGATCGGTGGTTTTCGCTAACATTCATCGATTTCTTTATATTCTTGGGGATAAGGACGAGCATGGATAGCAACATGACCTCGGGGGGAATAATTATGTGACATCAGAACGCTAAATAACAATGACAAATAAATATACAGTTCATCGCAGCCATTTATGATACTATCAGATGAAAATGAGTTAATTGCATCCGATTTTTAGCCTGCTCCCTGCCTTTTTTTCACTTGATCTACATATCTATGTGTATATATATATATATGTGCATATTTATATATATATATAGCATGCATATATATATATATATATATATATATATATATATATATATATATATATATATATATATATATATATATATATATATATATATATATATATATATATATATATATATCTCTATATATATATATATATATATATATATATATATATATATATATATATATATATATATATATATATATATATATATATATATATATATAAAAAGATTGAGCATGCTATTTTGACGCAGAGCTTGCACAATGGGTAACTTATCCTTGGCTCCAGTCGATTCACTCTTATCATAATATGTATGGTATGGGTTGAATAGCAGTTCAATGTGGTTACGAACTGGTTTCAATCATAAAGAAGGCAGAAGTGATTGCCATTCAATACAAAGTCCAATATTATTGTGCCCGATATTCTATGATTAAATGCTTCAGACAATAAGTTATCGGGCACGTTGATCACGTTAATCACGTTTGATCATGTTGATCACGTTTGATCACGTTGATTACGTTTGATCACGTTATTCACGTTGATCGCGATTGATCACGTTGATCAAGTTGATCACGTTTGCTAAACATTGAAATAACGATTATGGAGCTGATTCAAACATTTTCAAACATGCTGTTCAACTAACGTAAACATTGAAGCAAGCTATTAATATGAATATAGCTGATGGCACTTTGTGAAACAACTCTCCTCGTGTAACAGTCAAGCTGGTCGATCGTTGGACAGAATGTATGATCATCCAAATGTGATAAGACCTTTATGGTCATGCTCTAACTGGCACTGAGATATTCGTGTAACAGGTGGCATCTAGCTAGGAGGCTATGCAACAATATATTCATGTCTTATGCCATATACACCAGGAATGTATTGATATATAATATCCTATACAATATGTGCATTTTACGTATCGCCGCGGTCGCCATCACACGCAATGGGTACGTTTGTATGCCTTCAAATAGAAGCGCGTGGTTACCTATGCTCAGTTTCCAAGCGCCAAGCAGCTTCCGAGCGCCGAGTTTCTATCTATATGGCGAGCAAATATTCAATATTCTTCACTCAATTACACAAAATATCTGTTTCCTACATTGCGATGTGTGTTTGCGATGCTCATTAAGCGCAAGAAAATCTTGTCAGTGCTACTAATGTAATTACATTTTATTGTTCATAATTGTAATATATGCATCGCTTGACGAATAACACACCGCCATCATATGCCTTATTTGAGACACATCACTGGGATATTGGAACGTTTTCAGGTATGGCACATTATTGTGAATGTTGATGAAAATATTCTTCCGGTGAATGACAGAAAGCCTTTGATTCATAATTGCATGGCTACCGACCGATTTCTTTTCACATTATTTATTCTTTTTTCTAGTGAGTGAAACATAACATTAACTCTACATGAATCTCTCTATAGTAATGGGAACAATTAAGAAAGAGTTCATAATCCATTTTTAATCAAAGATATAACCATTATATTTCTCTAAGCGTATTCTGTTCTCTACAGAAAGTACAAAGATGTAGCACTTAAAACTATTCATGTATGCTATTCCGGTGTTCATTCAATTATTCATAAAAAAACAAAGTTTTAGATAATTATGAAACAATTCTGCAAGAAACGGACGCAAGTTATAGTAAATGGGAATTATAAGCATGTTTATCAAGGCAAACAAACTCTCGACACGATCACTACTATACCACAATAAGCCAGTCACACACGAAATTATCAAATAATACTGGGTTTATCGAAAGTATGCTCTTAACGTTGACTTGTTAGTTCGAGCAGACCAGATGAGATTTTCGAATGTTTCTTCGTAAATGATTCATCCGTCCATTCCAATAGTGAAACTAATCATAACGTTCAGGGTGTATGCCGTATCAATATTTTAGTATGCCCTAGCCGATTACTCAGGGTTAATACCTCAGTGGTTAAAACAGGTGAGATATCTAGGCCAATGTAGCATCATACGACTGCACGGATACATTCTGTAAACGTTCCTTTGCTTTATTGAAAGCTCGTAAATCTTTCTTGCAATGAGATGGATCAAACATTTTTGGAAGTGAATGACATTTACTGGGGCAATTCGATTTAACACATAAACAGTAATGGCAGAATGTTAAACAATACTGCACACATACACAGAAATATTTGAAGGTAAACATTATATCATATGATAAAGACTATTCATAGGATATATCAGGCAGCTGTGAAGCAGTTTGTCTAGTAGACTCACAGAAAGCTGTGAGCCAATAGACCCATTTCTGTTCCATCATGTATCGTTCATGCAAATCGAAATACATTCCCCGAAATGAATAGCACATATGAATGATACCATGATACATAATACTTTGTTTGCAGTTATCAATAAAATAATTTTATTTTTCTACCAATACCTACTTTTCCTAAATTGTAGGTAAAATGCATAGGCTTGCATAGATAAACATAATACACATATGAAAACAGATAATTTCCTCACAAATGTGCTGATTAGATCAGTACACGATTCATTTGTTTTAAAAAAGCAAGGACCACACAGTCCAGGAAGACCTCTTTCAGCTGACCCGTTAGGAGGTTTTGTTTTACTGCAAGAACAGTGACTGATTCGACGACTATGCATGTCCTATGTAAAAAAATGTCAGGGATGCACAGCCGTAAAGAAAGGTCTTCAAAGTCTATGAAGCTATGACTCTTGTTTGATTGACAAAGCATGGCAGCTGGCCGATAAACCTGCCCGTCACATGATGCATGCATAAGCAAGCGGAAATGTGATGCCCAAGTGTTAAAAGAGACTTACTTGGCTGGCCTCCTGTTCCTATTCCCTGCTCTTTTTGTCTATGGTCAGTGATAATGACAGTTGAATTTGTCTTTTTTTGTGTTCTTGGTGGGCCTGCTGATAGCTTTGGTAGAGTCTAATGTTACAGTTCGACTTCAGCATGATTTTGCAATGGTGATTTTCAATGGTGAGTTTTTCGCTAATAACTCAGGGGCTGCAGATTGCCGTTTACCTTATTCATTTGCATTAATGAATTCGGATCTCGAACATATCTTCTTGTGTGTAGTGTTCACAGAAATATTTGCGTCCTTTTGTACATTCTCTGGTTCAGCAGTATGTGGTTTAGGTTTTGGATCCATGGGTATTGGACCTTGCCATCCTTATCAGTCAGCTTCAGATGTATCCTCGCATCGTTCCGTTGCTGCATATTTGTCTGTAGATATTCTCACCCTAGTCCCAATCAAATACTCTTAGCACTAGGTAACTCTGCGTCGTGACCTTTTCAACCATCACGATGGATGCCTGGGGGAACAATACCTGTGTAGCCCATGCCGTCTTCTGTAGCATGACCAATTGACGGTTGGGGAGTTATAAACACTAAATGCAGCAAATATCATATCCATTATGTGTCTGATGGCATGTCAACTTTTGTCACAGCATTTAGAGCATCTTATCTGTGTACCCATTTAAGAGTGAATGCTTGTCCGTCAGTTTTATGCCTTCACCAATACGTCATGAAGGTTGATGGATGTTGTATATACATGTCAACCCCAACTCCTCATTCAAACCGGGCTTGAGATAAACATTGTTATTGGCAGCCTTAGGAACATTCACTTATTCGTAGCTATGGGTAACAGCACAAAACAATCTTACCGGCAATGGAGCAGCATTCTTATCGCAAACACGGCTATAATGCAATGGTATTGACTTTTTGGATGTGAATTATGCGTTAGCTATCCTCAGCCTAATATAAAAAATCGTACCTTCATAACGCACTGTTGTTATGTTCTTTCCATAAGAAAGGTTTTGGCATTTTACAGCGCAGTAATTCATGAATGCAGTCCATTTATGCATTGTCTAACGAAGTGCGATGTTATGTTGCTATCAAGGCCTTCCAACTTCTATGCATTGAAAACACGCAGACATAAATTACAGTCAGTATAGATTACACACCTCCAGGATGGGCATATGAAAAGTTGGTCAGAGTTTGTCATATACCGCGATTGGTACACGAGGGAAACGTTTCAATGATTCGGTTTAATCCCAACTAAATCCTATTAATAGGGCTGTCACATGATATACATTCAAATGATTGTTAGCAACGTCACGGATATATTCACTTGTTTTTAAAATTCAAGTTGACAATATGGTAGTTACGGCTATTACAATCAAATAAATAGGTAGGAGGAGTTAGTAGAGGGGTAGGGATTCCAAAGTCCAATAAAGATATGGAATCTCAAGAGATAACATAGAACCATAAAATAATCGAAAACTCATTTAAGCATCGTAGGGTATGCTGGCGCCAAGCCCATCATATTGGTGATATAAAAATCAAAACAGCCAGTGTGGTAATTTGATGATAACAACTATAAGTGCAATTCATTTGATGCATGATTTATATATGCTTATCAATCAAATTGAAGCTGCTACAAAATGTCATCTAACACGACCTTGTAGCTATTAATAATCACTTCAACCCACAAACTGAAGCTTATTACATCACGTCATCTACCAACCTGAAGGTACTTATATAGGTCATCACATCAACCACCAACTAACTTCATAACATCATCCATAACATCATAAAGCTATCAGCAAACGTCATCACATAATCCACCATGCTAAGCTACCTGTAAACGTCATCACATCGCCAACCATGTTAAAGCTACCACCAAACATCATCGTATCATTTACCCTGCTAAAGCTACCTGCAAACGTCACTATATTATCCACAATGCTAAGCTATTTAAGAACGTCATCATGCTGCCAACCACGCTAAAGCTATCAGCAAACGTCATCACATAATCCACCATGCTAAGCTACCTGTAAACGTCATCACATCGCCAACCATGTTAAAGCTACCACAAAACATCATCGTATCATTTACCCTGCTAAAGCTACCAGCAAACGTCACTATATTATCCACAATGCTAAGCTATTTAAAAACGTCATCATGCTGCCATCCATGCTTAAGCTACCAATAAACGTCATCACTTAATCGCCCTGCTAAAGCTACGAGCAACCGTCATTACATCATCCACCATTCCTTATATACCTAAAAACGTCACCACATCACCAATCGTGCTTAAGCTACAACGAGCGTCATTTTTACCAAAACCAACCTGAAGTTACAAACAAAATCTTCATATGGTTGTATATGCTGTTCTTTGTATCTACAACCTAAAGCATGCACTGTGACAATGTAGGCATTTGATTATATGTAATTGGTAATGCTTTAATTTATATATATACACATATATATATATGCATGTATATTTATATATAAATACACATACACATCTATATGTATAAAAACATCTTTATATACACATATTCATACATAAATAGACATATTATAAATATACATAAATCTATATATATATTTATATATTTAAAAAATGTGCGCAATTAATAATGATAATAATCAATGATTGCAAATATGTACTTAAATCTTTTGTCCACGCACGCATGTAATCGTCACACTATATATATATATATATATATATATATATATATATATATATATATATATATATATTTATATATATATGTATATATATATATATGTGTATCTATATATACAAATATATATTTATATATATATATATATATAGATAAAAATATATATACATATATGCATGTATATATATGTATATTTATATATATATATGAATATTTATATATTTATATATATATATATAGTACATATACATATAAATATATGTGTACATATATACATATACATATGTATATAGATATATATATATATATTCATACATAAATAGACATATTATGAATATACATAAATCTATATATATATATTTATTTATTTAAAAAATGTGCGCAATTAATAATGATAATAATCAATGTACAAATATATATTTATATATATATATATCGATATAAATATATAAACATATATGCATATATATATGTATATTTATATGTATATATATAAATATTTATATATTTATATATATATATAAGTACATATACAAAAAAATATATGTATACATATAAACATATACATATGTATAGATAGATAGATATATATATATCTATAAGTATGTGCAGAAGTTTAAAAACTATATATTAATATATATATATATATATATATGTATATCAGATATATATAAATATATAGAAATATATATATATCCGTATATATATGAGATATATACTGTATATCAATATATATAGAATAAAAGATATAGATATATAGGGAAAACATATGTAGAGAGAGATATATATATATGTAAATATAGCTGGGTATATATAGAGAGGTATATATATATAAAGATATATATATATATTCTAAACACACACACATAGAGATATAAATATATAGAGACAGGGATATATAGATATAGATAGATATATATATATATATATATAGATATATAGATAGATATATATATATAGAGATATATATATATATATATAGAGAGAGGGATCTCTCTAGAGAGATCTCTCTCTCTCTCTCTCTCTCTCTAGAGAGAGCTCTCTCTCTCTCTCTCTCTCTCTCTCTCTCTCTCTCTCTCTCTCTCTCTCTCTCTCTCTCTCTCTCTCTCTCTCTCTCTCTCTCTCTCTCTCTCTCTCTCTCTCTCTCTGGAGAGAGCTGTCAGAGTGAAGGTATAGAGTACGTTAGGACCTCACTCTCTTGACATTGCTACTTAGCATTGCAGGTTTCAGAGAGAGGCAATGAGATTGCAGGGGGAGAATTACAGCAATGAAATATTGGTGTTGCAGCCATGCTCACTAGTACATTATATGGCGCCTGTCACGATTACATAATAGATCATCAGCTACACTACTACATAATGTAGTTCCTGTTGCAGTTAACATAAAATAGCACCAGCTATGAGAGCATTATATAGCGCCTGCTCACGATCGTAATATATCTACTTTTACGCTGTTTACAAAATGTAGTGTCTCTCACGATTACATAACATAGTGTTCTCTAGAATCTGAAACATTACCTAATACATGTTACTCTACTAGAGAGTGGTTTCTCAAGATCTGGTATTTATGAAAAAAAATTTCATCTATTACATAGATGAGATATTAAAGACTATTTTTGAAATGGGGATTTTTATCAAGGTTTGTCCGGACTTTATATACATATATTACAATTGCATATACATGCTGCACTTCAAGCACGGGTTACAGCATGGAAATCGAGCACGGAATGCAGCCCGGGGCACACACATAGTGAGCAGCAAGTTCAAAGCTCCGAGTTGCAAAGTCCCTTGTGGGACCGACAAATGTAGTGGGACATGCTACGACATCAATGCTGTCAAAACCTGCAAATGCTTATTGGCGTGTGAAGGTATACCACATGGTACGTTAGGACCTGCACAGTTTGTTGACATTGCTACTTAGTCAATACTTTTGATAAAAATAATGAATTGGTATTGCAGGTTTCATTATCTGGTGGTCAAAATCCGGCAATGAGATTGCAGGGTGAATTACAGCAATGAAGTCCTATATTGTAACGTCATGCAGCCATGCTACACTAGTACATTATATGGCGCCTGTCACGATTACATAATATAGCATCAGCTACACTACTACATAATGTAGCTCAGATCTGGTAATATCAAATGGGATGGGCTTACTCCAGGTAAATGATTCAAAGGTGTTTTTAGTGCATTAAGATAACTCGAAGCATATTATGGCCCTCTAATCTATACACATCTATACTTGCAGCAACGCAGCACGCTGGCTGCTCATCTAGATCAAAACAAATACGGTTCTGGTTGATAACGCTTCTTATGACGCATGGGGTTTAATCAACGCCATAATACTTTATCGAAGGTGAATGGAGTTACGACCAGCTTCGCCTCCTCGCAAAACAAGGTCCCAGTCCATATCGATCGTATACCTTCTCTAAAATGATACACGATATGTTAGAGGTTTGTAGGACTAATGACAGCTAGAAGGCTGGCGTACATTGTGCACGGTCGATTGAAGCATCATGTCTTCCTCGCGGTATCACTTTTACCACGATCTAATAAACTTTTGGTCTACACTGTTGGCTAGGGAATGAAGCTCACATATTGCAATAGGGTGAAATATCTTAGTCTTTGACTAAGCTTTTATTTCTCCCGAATGTTTGTGCCAGCGCAGGATGTGTCAATAATTTGCAATTAAATTTCGTTTGAACAATGGTCTGATATTTCACATCGCGCACACACGCACACGCGTCATCCCCCAGCAAAGGCCAACAAACTACGTTATGATAATCAGTTGGTCATAACGTAATGGACGGGGTTGGGGTGTGAATGGACGGGCAGTTTTCAAATCCTGGCTTGAGCATCGACCCATGGATATCTGTTAATATATTTCTATACTATATTTCGACTGTGTCACCAGCAGCGAGTTCATGGGCGATATTGCAGGGAGTAAATGCTGACCCCACACTACCTCTTCATCTTTGCAACTACATTAGCGAGTTTAATGTCGCAGAATTATTCTAATAGCAACGTCGCACCCAAATGCGATCGTCCGCTCAAATGATCCGACTTATGTTTCATTTCTGTTTTCGTCTTGTACAATGTTAGTTTTCATCTGGCCCAATGGGTAATATATAATTCAAAAATATTATGCGTTAAGTTTTACAATCGAATCTCATATTAACAGGATATGTTAGCAAGGAACGTAAATCTTCACAATATATCAGAGAAATACGAGAGAAGCAGGTCTCATCGCCTTGTACTATACAATGCATGGCCAGTGATTCGGGTCACCAATGGCTCTGGCTGACAGCTAAAGATTGTATATCATGTCACTATGAGTGTGTCGAAGCCATCGTTAATCACTATATTAACTTAAGGACAACGACTACAAAGGGCAATTTTATATAGTTTGGTATGCCGCAGACCAATATATTGGCACTCATCACTTGGCAATCTATCCCGCCAGGTGATAAATGAATCATAAACAATCTCAGTACCCAAATTTTCGTTCAAGGATTGTTTTGCTTTATTGATCAACATCACACAATCACACACACGAATCGCATGTATGAGTACTTAATCGTGCTGCCGATTATTTGGTGGAGATACATAAAGAAAATAGGGGGTAGTATATATAATGGGGGTTCTGGCACACCTCATATGGGTAATGATGATAGATATCAGGGGATCAGATGTATTCGTGGTTGATAGCATATAAAATACATTTAACAACTAAACAATTATTAACCTTATGACCATTATGCAATGGATTGCAATAATATCATTATGATTATTATATCAACAATCTATTCATGACAACTACGACACTATCACCCTAAGGCAGTTAATTACTTTTATGTCATTATGATTAATTATCAACATTTTTGTCATGTCAAAATCCATTAATTCAGGCCAATTGCCACAAGCACATTGCACAGCAAAACACCTGCTGCAATTGATCTTTATCCTCGAGGATTACCCCCTTAGGCACATCGTTTTATATTTTTCTTATGAATGGCCATCCTTCTCCTTGTTTGTTCATTAAACAGGTGGATTAGTTATCGTGACTGTAAAAACCTTCAGCATTGTATAATTTGTTGCAGCTAGTTAGCTGGTCTCTGCTGATTATCCCTGCCGGGCTTTCGCAAACCATTTAGTAATGACGCATTAGAAGTGATATATCTATGTCAGTAGTGTATTAAGTAACCTCGTTAATCCCCGTTTTTGACGGGGGATGACGCCGATCCCCTCCCGATACTCTTCGGAGGTGAATTTTGCCGACGGATTTCTGTGTGCAATATATTTTTCGGCGATATTTTTGCGAAAGGGCAATGGTTGTTTGGCATTGTAAGTTGTTTATTGAAAAGGTTTACAAAGTGTTGAAGATGTGATAATTATGACTTTGAGAGGGGTGTTTGAAAGGAATTTGTAAGTGACAATTAATTTTCTCTATCCTGGTAATGAGGTATTTAACAAGTGGTGGTGTTTTTGGTAGATTGATGTGAATTTTCACGTCTATCGTAATTATGTTGAAGAGATATATTTGAACGGGTTAATGAGGTTGAGAATTTTCTATTCAGTTGGCATAGGTAAATTACATATTATTTGACAGTTTGAAGAAAACTGGTTTCAAATTCTAATTTTGGCTTTAGCTTACACGTGAATGAAAATTAATAACATGGCAGTATTCAATTACTAACCTATGAAAATTACAGGAGATTTGTCATTATATACTGAATAAATTTTACTTAGGAAGTGTTTTCTAACTCTCCTTTTGAATATAACTTGCAGGTGAGTAAAAACTTGGTGATTGGATATTTCTCAAACTTAGAATGGAGTTATGGGTTACATATAGCGGTTGGCAGAATTATTTAAAAAGAGTTTTCTTTTGAAATTAATTCCCTCGAGCAATTATTATGGAACACATACATAGACGTAATTTTATCGCCACAAAAATCCAAAATTTGCTCATCCGACTATCCAGTACAGACTATAACGAACTCGGATTTGGCAGAAAAGTTAGAGAACGTGACAAACGTATTATAAAAACAGTTTGAGAGTGTAGTGGGGGTCACTAGACAATACCCAGAATTCAGCTCTATTATGCTACATCGCAATAGAGATTCGCATAATCGATTCGTTGTATTTTACATATGTGAGCATATATGTCATTGTGTGCAGACAATCCAATCGTCTACTTTAACCCTTCGTGAATACCACAAAAGTTACCTCTTTAAGTTTGTTTTGTTTTATTTTGTTTTTTTCTTATTCTTAGAGTTTGAAATACATTTGGTTTTGTTCGTAGGAGGATAGAAGAAATTACTTAGAATTAAACCTAAATAAATGTTAAACGGGTGTTTATGTTATTTATCTCACTTGACGAATCTGTAGTTTAATTACACAATTGGGTAATGTGATTTACTGGTCGCAAAGTTCACAATGCATTCCAATCGTCATTGGGTAATGGTCCGTATCAAACGATTTGAGTCATTGTGAGTTGCATCTCTAAAACGCTTAAAGATTACTCAAGCGTATATAAACGCTGGGATATTTTGCAATCTCCTCAGATATTTCACCATCATTTGCTAACCTTTGCTAACGTGATAGTAAGGAAATACCTCATGTCAATGACCGGTAAACATATTGGGGGTGTATATAAACACGAGAGGGTGGTCTCAGTTGATCATTTACCATGGCTGGAAAACGACAACTGGAATATTTCTCTGAGGTGAACAAAAGGAGTTGGCTGATGAGTAATATGGACTTGTTACAAGCCATGGAACAAAATGAGATGGAGCAGGTAAAACTACTATACACTCTCTACTTTGCGCAGTATTGGATAGTGGTTTGGAGTCAAGATGTGGTATTTATGAAAAACAATTTCATGAAATGTTACATAGATGAGAGATTACGGTAAAGACTTGTTTTTGAAATGGGGATTTTTTTAGAACCGTCAAGGTTTGTCCGGACTTTGTATCTATTGTAATCACATCGAAGCTCAGGTTGGAGGAGACACTGGGGTTCCGCTTCTGTGTATTATTCCAGCTGATCATGATCGTCGCGGGAAGTTGACCAACCTCACATATAAAAAGATAATTTATTAGCTGATAGCCACCAAGACTTTTTCTACTATAGATATCGATATAATAGATGACACTAGTCAACCCATCCCGTTCGGATCTGGTAAATTGACAGTGACGTTACATTTATGTAAAACCAAGAAAGATATATTTTGAAAACCATGGCTGATATCTACGCCCCCTTATTATCTAGTGGACTCCCTGTGTTTTACGGTGCAACGAGTCATCATGGACATAGTCTTGGTTGTGTGTTAGGGGGCCTGGCTAAAATGGCCATACCACTGGTCCGAAAAGTTTTACCTGTCGTTAAGTAACACGCCTTGAAAGCAGGAACTAGGGTGGTTGGAGATTTGTTGGGAAGGAAGTCTCTGAAACAGTCGGTTAAGGAACGAATGTTACAAACCAAAAAAAAGAAGTGTTTGAACAGATAGTAAAACCCAAACAATCGCGTCGCACCAAAACCTATGCTTCTCAAGGAGCTATGACGGTCAATAAAGAAAATTTAGTGTTGATCAGTTACCCAAACGAATTGTATTTGGGAGTGTTGATAATAAAGTGTTCAACGGTGATTACACTCAGAACCCTTTCAACTTTAAGCATAACTACCTCACATTTTACATGTACGGTGACGGGCAACAAGTACCCGCTAAACCCTTACAACCTGATTTCAATCACCATATATACACCACCAGTTATTCAAATTTATTCATTATCACTCTATCAAGACGACGGTAACGGCATAAGTTGGAGAGATTATCTTGCGCATATGATATGGAGCCTAGCAGTCTCCATCTTTAATGGCTCGCACATGGTTAACCACTTAGCTTAGAGTTCCGTCAAGCAAGTGTCGAGGGGTGATCGATGACATTTTAGCCATCTCACCTAGTACAAAAGATTTAAAGTGGAACGTTTCCCTTTGCATAGTACTACGATAGAAATATCACCTTCAGCATAGCAATGTATAATGACACAATACAATTAAGCTTTGCGTGTGGTAACAACATTGTCACCAGACGTACGGCTTTGATACACAGATATTGACTTTAGAATATAAATAATGTATTATGCCAGCAATATAGGCGCTCCATATGTATACCGCCCGTGTAACACGCACACTAAAAGTTTCACTAAGTAATGATATTGAATTTAACCAGCAATAACGAAACCGCCACAAAATGCATCGCCCAACATAGTGCGGAGTTGTGTTACACGCAATGACTTACGAATGCTTAGAAACGAAATACGCAAACGTTTACGCTAATGTAAAATGACCCAACAACCAGACCCTCATATAAGAGTCAGGCGCCGATGCGCATTTAATGCAGTTGGTCTTCATCTGCATTAGCTTTAAGCTACCACACGTATGGAGCCGTTGGTATTCACACGTACTGGATGTTATCAGCATGTTTAGTGCAGCTGGTGTAGGTCTGTATTGGTTTTAGTCTATCACAAATATAGTGCACTTGGTCTTGATCTGTATTGGATTTTAATCTATCACACACATAGTGCAGCTGGTCTCAATCTGTATTGGCTTTTATCTATCACACACATAGTGCAGTTGGTCTTAATCTGTATTGGTTTTTATCTATCTCACACATAGTGCAGTTAGTCTTAATCTTTATTGGCTTTTATCTACCACACTAAACAGATAAAATTATTTGTATAACTTATGAAAGCACTTTGGTTGGTAATTACTGCATTGCAGTTCATGATCAATATGAGACGACTGTCAGGTGTGGTGAATTGTGTAATTTGTTCGTCGAGCACCACAAACAAATCCTCATAAACGTAAAATAGAAAATTCACAAAATTCATAGTCACATAAAGAATCAGCTTTAAAAGGCTAAATTCTAACATTAATTTGCACCTATAAAGCATCGTATTTAGTATGGTGACGCTTACTAGGGTACCATGAATATGATATGAAGACGAGGTTCTGCATATCAAGCTCAGTGACCTTGCTCCCCGATGCCTTATGTAAATGCATTTCATCCAATGGAATCGAATCGAACCCCAGATGTACCTAAACCTCTCACAGTCGATGTCTTGCTACGTTTGGAAATCCATCAATTAAATATATATCAGCGATCCCACCTTAATGATTGTGTTTCTGCGGTGATGTTTGGTGGATTTTACTTATAGTATATAAAGAATAAGTCACATAAGACCCGAGATTATTGGACAACCAAAACTGAAAACAAGTGTTTAAAGATGATATCATTAAAAAACGATTTCTGAATATTCCGATTACGGCGTCTCGCCTGAGTATGCTTAAATCAAACATATGTACAAACACTAGCAAAGACTCGCACAAATACAAAATAAAGAACATAGAAGCACACATACACCTACACACACACATGCGCAAACACAAACACCAACGCTCATGTGAAACATATATGCAACCTGGTTTCCCAATTCGAAATAACAGTTCACGTGGGCTAATTACAAATGCAATATATTGCGTAACATTTATTAGGACACACATGCCACTGACAAATACGGGGAGCGATACCTTATTGCATGTAACTAATTATAAGAGTAGTTATTTAAGAGACAGTTGGCATAAAAGTTGAACGTGGACAAGAATAGAAGCACTCATTATTTATATGGCGTGCGCGCAATAATCTGCACCAAGGCAATAAGCGGGCCACAATAAACCTGCTATGTGTAGGTTCGCTCTTAACGAATATATGTTACCTACATCAAATGCAACGTGTATAGTGCCACGGTTTGTTTCGTACTCGTTTCAAGTTACCAGAGAACGCCATAGAACCATTCCGTGCTCTGTGGTCTAATCATCTCCATCATTCATGCGACTGATATAGCATAGCATACCAAATGAGCCACAGCCAATGACGTCATGCAGCCAATGATAAAACTGATGGTTGTATTTGCTTTGATCTTGATCATAGCATAGATGAGAACATAATTATACGTGTGTTGCTGCGTAACACAGCGATTCTCGATGCGCGCCATCGACATTTATAATGAATGAGTATTTTGAGCTAATTAATTGATTTGCTGAAGACAAGACCATAAAAACACTGACTTTAGTTTTTTGAGACAAAATAGCTTTGAGTTCGCTTTGACCTCTACTAATTATCTTACGACACAAATTTTGAGTTATTGTTACTACGCGCAGCAATCGCGGGTTTTATTCACCGAGACTGGGAAATCACGACCTACAGCAAATCATCTAGGCTTCATCTGGCGACAGGTAATATCGAGCCAAACAGGCTTCATTATTTGCGGCATCTTGCCTGCTTACCGTTCAAACTTAAATGTATGGCGAGTGTTTTTGAGAGGAGAGATGAAAGATGACATTGTGGTACTTATATCACATGCAAAAGTGGTACCTTATTAACTAACTGCTTATTGTTGGCTGTAGTATGAATAGAGACTCAAGCCACGTGCAGCGACACTTTGTTAATGCTGGTGCTACGTCATTGTCCCACGCATCGATACAGTAATGCGCCATCTATATGGGCGCTTGAGTAATTCTACCTGCGTAACCCACATATTCATATCACGTAGGCTACATTTTAACCTCCATCTCCATCTGTAAAGCATTACATTTATTCTGGTGACGTTAACTGAGGTACCGTAAATTAAGATTGGTGAATGGTTCAATCCTTGATAGAAAATCAGCAGGGGGACGACTTCCAGTCCGAGTAGCTGCAAGCTTTGCATAAGAGTAGTTAGAAGTTCACCAATTACTAATGATATTTGTTATCTAACTATTTAATGTTCTTTAGCCTTATAAACGGTTAGATCAGTACTGCAAAGAATTCAGCAATACCCTTAGCGCGAGGAAAGTATTTACTTGAATTTTGCTGATTTGCCCGAGGAATCTGCTAACGAGATTGCATCAAACCAAATTTGGCAACAAATTAAAGTTGTTCTAAATCGCCCTCAAGTGTAATATGTTTTCCTTATTTCAAACAGGCGCGGGTAATAAGCAGTATTATGAGGTAACGATCGCGACTTGTCAACAGGTATGGACTGGCGTATAACACGACTGGTTTTGCAGTAACCTCATAACGCCGTGAGGCTCATAACCTGCGGAAATGACGGTGTCAATTAACTGGAAAGAACGCTAATTTATTTGCCGCATAATTTACCATAAGGTGTTTCACAGCAGAATATTTGGTTTTCATACAATACCCTCTGTGGTCCGTATTGTATTGCTATTACACTTGTGAAGCCACGATGCATAAAGACGTCACAGTGAAGAGCTATTTCCAACTTACTGGTTTTCTTGTTACAACACCTTATGGCCAAATGATTCCTTACATACTATTATATCAAACATGATATTGATAATTAACTCAACCTTCTCCTTGTGCAATATTGTGTTGATGATAATGTGGAAAAACGATGGCCACATGTAAGCGTGTGTTTATCTAAAAATTATGTAATATTTCACCTCAGGATATGCAGTGCACATGTCACTTGCATTTGATTAAATACTCTCTTACATAAACCAATGCGAGAAAAGCACTGTGTTTTCCGTCGCCCGTTTGTATGACATTTGTGTAATCAATCGCATTAGCAATATGTTGTGGTTTGTATCTCAACAATATAACAAGACGACGCCTTTACAGGAAGAGTAGGTGCAATACGACTCTCATTTAAGAAATAAGTGCCTTAGTGTGCTGCCCGATGTTATCTTTGCAATAAATAAGAACATAACAATGTCCGACTGAACACTCAAACAATGCCACCTCACAAAGTCGTGATGCTGTAGCAATATTGTGGCCAACGAATCGACGTAAATCAACAACCCGGACTCAGACGCATTCACTTACACCAAGCTCCCATTCATTTGCAATAACAAGAACATTTTGCTACGTGCAAGTAAGGAATACCAGCCCTGATTTTTGCAAAACCAGTCACAATATATTAATAGCACGCTCTTGTTCTTCCATCGCAATAGCAGGTTTTCATGAATAGGCTATGTTATGACATGATATGATGTAGAGTCATAGAATGGTGCAGAAAGCCATATCCACATCGTGTGCGATCGCCGCCAATCATGGCTACAAGATGTTAACACGCAATGCATTGGAGGATTAAATGAAACATACAAAAGTAGCGACATATACATTACAAGTATTACATATGAGGATTAAATGAAAACATACAAATACGTAGTCGACATGTAAGTCTTACATTACAAGTATTACGGCGATTTGACCATCGGACAAGTGACTATCGTCAGCATGATCTAACAACATCTTTCACAATACGTTTCTGTCGACCCCTTTGATGTAAGTCTTATCAACACCGGCATTGTCTAACTATGTTTTGTATCTTCTGAACGGCGAGTTTCGACCATCGTAGTTATGGGGCTATGCTCTAGTGAGTCAGCTATCGTCAGCATGCCCGCAAGCAAACCATATTCCTTGTTACTAGGTAACAACACTAATCATGCTTATGCACCATATATAACCATTAACGCATAACAAGTGACACATATCCCTTGTTACTAGGTAACAACACTTAATCATGCTTATGCACCATATATAACCATTAACGCATAACAAGTGACACATATCCCTTGTTACTAGGTAACAACACTTATCATGCTAACAACACTTAACGCATCACACATATCCCTTGTTACTAGGTAACAACACTTATCATGCTACCACCATATATAACCATTAACGCATAACAAGTGACACATATCCCATGCTTATATAACCATTAGGTAACAACACTAATCATGCTAGGTAACAACACTAATCATGCTTATGCACCATATATAACCATTAACGTATAACAAGTGACACATATTTGTATCTCGAAAAATGCTTCGTGATAACAATTATAATGCTTATCTGTGGGTAATAACTTGTTTAAGAGAGTTTGATTGCTGACCCATTCTCGGCGAAATTCCCGCGTCAATTAATTCATTGACTGAAATATAAATTGACCTATTGTGCCGATGCATCTGCAGTATCAAGTACATCTCACTTATGGCGTTGAGTATAGATTGCAATGAGCCTCCATTTACCTGACCAATGTATATAATAGAGTGCCTTAATGTGCACATGATACACAATATTCCTCGGTCACAGCGGGTGTCACAATAGAAGTTGTTGTGACATACGGAATATGAAAATCTTCTCCATAGGTTTAGCAAATAAACGAATTAAGACTTCCATATGGTTGGTAAAACGTCAGGGTGCATTGATCGGAAGAAAACAACATAATGGATGATGACGCACCAAATTCCTGGCCAGATGGCAGCGTGGCAACTTTTAGCTGAGCTGAAATAAGCTCGACAAATATCATATCTCTGTAGCCAGCATCCACACTCGGAGGCACCATATTTTGTGTTGGAAGGATGCATGGATCTGGCGTTCAATAAGGGTTCATATCTAAACGATGCTTGCATTAAATGTTTGATAAACACCGAATGTGAGGTGCAAGCCAGCGTTAGTATTAAATGTATTATTTTGTAAACCAATCAGTTGAGTATGCTGTTCGTTTATTACAACAGATAAATGTGTGATTCAGTAAGCTTAGTATTAGGATGGACAATTCAGTACGTAAAATAGCTCAATGTGTTAAAGAACGTCCTCTTCGAATGTCCATTCTTCGCCATAATTTTGCAAATGAGGTCCCCATACATGCTTGAACGCAACAGACTTTACGCAATGCATTGCCGGTTGTGACATTCGTACTACCAGCTGGACTTGTTAGCTTGATACTCTATCAAAATCACCTCCGAGATATAGCTTGCTTACATACCCACTTACACACACATGCACACATACACACACGTACTTTGATATGTTTACATAACCGCATACAAATCGGACATCAATTATGCTGTATTGGACAGTTTGTGCTTATTTTCACGACATTCAATTTGCATCTGACTTGCGTCGGTAGTGTTACTAATGACGAAAAAAATACGAGCCGATGCAGGGGCTTTAGTTACGATTATATCATCTTGTGATGTATCACATTATAATTCTAATACTGCTTAAACAGAGAGCTACTAAAATGAGTTAGCTTTTATATCATGTAAAGATGAATCATAAAGCGGACACATGTGAGTATACGAACGTTAATGTCAAACAAATCATACTCCAGGATCATTCATACAAGTGCTTTAAGGCACCAAAACCAACATGGCCATGTAAAATTCTAACATAGGCAGAAGAGCAAAGGCTAATACGATTTAATCATGCAGCACACGCTGTCACGGCATCGTGTGTAGCAGCACACGCTGTCACGGCACCGTGTGCAGCAGCACACGCTGTCACGGCATCGTGTGTAGCAGCACACGCTGTCACGGCACCGTGTGCAGCAGCACACACTGTCACGGCATCGTGTGTAGCAGCACACGCTGTCACGGCACCGTGTGTAGCAGCACACGCTGTCACGGCATCGTGTGTAGCAGCACACGCTGTCACGGCATCGTGTGTAGCAGCACACGCTGTCACGGCATCGTGTGTAGAAAATAACTGTTTGCAGCTGTGTGCGTCTGTGCTTGTGCCTTTGCATGTGTGTATTCCGTTTATACCAACAACTGAGAACAATACGGCGAGTCTGTTAAGTACCGATTCAAGATACCGTTGTACACACCTTCAATCACCGTTTTTGGCACGTTTCCGGGTCAGCCGCTTAAGCGTTACTTGTAAATGGGTGTCGGTAAATTTTGCGCTTTGGTTATTGTATCTTGAGGTCTGATGGGTGACGTATTAGTATGCGGGAAGTTCAACGTATGCATAACAATAGGTAAAGGTAGCATGATATCATATCTGCAATGCCGTAACATGGTCAACTGTAATGCAGTGTACATTCTGATTTAGAAGCTTCAGTGATATGAGCATGCGTGTTGTGCCACCTGCGCGTCATACACACACACACACACACACACACACACACACACACACACACACACACACACACACACACACACACACACACACACACACACACACACACACACACACACACACACACACACACACACACACACACACACACACACACACACACACACACACACACACACACACACACACACACACACACACACACACACACACACACACACACACACACACACACACACACACACACACACACACACACTGATGTGGTACGCCTTACAATTTGTACCGGATACGTTAATCACAAAACGCCGTTGATCTAGCATCACACGCAATTACTGCAAGGAACATCTGTTAAGCCTACCAGAAATGCGACGTGGACGTTAACGTAAACTGGTCCGATTGGATTGTAAACCATAGTAACAGGCACACGCTGCAAAACAGCATTTTGTTGGGCAAAACGCATTCTCTGTAAGGGATCACTATTAATCCGGGATTATATAGCGACTGTCAGATGTTGTAAGTGATGCAATTGGCAAGTTTACGGCCCTGTTACAAACCCATAAAAGGAACATGCAAAGAACCACCATCTCCCTACATGTACTATACCTCCACAACACACCGCGATGAATCAAGTTGATTAGCGCATCCACTGGGCCTTTAATGGACACTGATTGACAAACGTAGTTCCTCAGTGCAAATATCTATGCTGATGCCAGGAACCCCTTTCTTATTCAAGCTCTTTTAACCAATGAGCATCCTTAACCACGTTATAATTTGAGCTCTTTTGACCAATGAACATCCTAAGCAATCAGCTCGATTGGTTTTGTATAACCATTGAACTTTGTAGAGCAATGCCAATAGCATGAGCCAATCACGCACCAATGCACAAATGTTACGCACATTCCTCTTAGCCCATTGTAAGGGCAATGTGAGGTTTTTGCCTATCTACGCATCAACATTAAGAACAACTTAAAATGCATGTGTTTCTTATTATGATTATAATGACAAGATGTGTGATACATTACGATGCGGTAAACCAAAACGATAAATTGGGGGTCTTAGAAATGCGTTATGGACCATGTCCTATCTAACGCAGAAGGTGACACCACGAAACAATAAGAGCAGACATGCCCCCGCCATCATGTCATGCGTGGTTCCACAGAACCTACCAACTCCCCATGATCGACACGAGGAAACGCTTAGCACGCACGTGAAGTTACTGCAGTGCTAATCATCGGGTAGATTCATAGAAATTTGGTTTGAACACGTGGCTTTGTTCAACCGGCGATTCGTTGTGGTATTTCTGATAATGCTACAGATTTGCCAAGCGAAAACAAATCTATAGATATGTGTATATAATTTTTAATGGATGATGGTTGACTTTTTAAATATAGTATGTGATTACATAGATACAACGTTCATGTAAGATGGTTCGGGTTAGAGCTAACGTACACGATTGCATGCTGTTTATGAAGAAAACAGATGCAAAGAGGTGTGTGCGTGTGTAGTTATTTCTATGTGTGTTTCTATGCTTAACGATTCCCTAATCGAGAACACAACCTGAACGCGTTTTACATTCTTTGAGAGCATATGTACTATCAATCAGCTCCTGCAAAGGATCAAAACTATGATGTCAGTGCCCTGGTTTAGACGACGACGACGAGGACGACGGCGACGACGATGAAGTTGATGATGATGATGATGATGATGATGATGATGATGATGATGATGATGATGATGATGATGATGATGATGCGATCATAATGGAAAAAAGCGTCGTGTTGTATCCAACTTAAGTGCAGGGTTTGGCCCCGGGGGGCACTTAAGTGTATAGAGGTGGTATATCTGTGCCGCGCGACGGGGTATGTTTTTTCGCCCTCTAGACTTGTACGACGGGTTTTTGGTCCTCAAACTTGTACGACGCGGTATGTTTTTCAGCTTCAACGACGGGTTGTACATTCGCATAATACCTTGTACGACGGGGTATGCTTTTGGCCATTTGACCTTGTACGACGGGTAACCGTTTTCAAGGTCCCGCGGCACACCCTATCCAGAATAAGGCCAAGTGCGCCCCCCCCCCCCCCACCGGGGGGTTTGGCAGGACCGTTCACGTTGAGATTCGAGGGTTAAATAGTACAGGTAATTGCACATTATATTCGGTAAATATGCTTACATATTACATTTCCAAAGCCACTGTCGATTCTGTTACAAACCTATTCAATGCTATAAACAGCTGAACGCAGGTGCTGTAAGCAACTTGTCAGCGCCTTTCATTTTATGTGGACCTCAAGGCACACATACATTAGCTACAACTTTACTGAGCTATTCTTAGTGCACCCTAACATGGATTACGACTGTCTCTATTTATTAACTTGTATTAGCATCATGTATTAAAATGTCAAATTGTTTGGAATTGCCAATATTGCATAGTGGTGTTTCATAATATGGATGAGAATATCATCCGCTTGACCTCTGAGCGTGATCATGCTACATCTATAATCAAGTATTAGATTACGTTTTGAAAGATAACCCATAGATATATGCCAAGACATCACGCAAGTGTTAAAACATACCAAATGAAGCTAATCATCTGATATGGGGTTTCCAAAATGTTAATCCAATGTGTTGCACACGAGACATCACGCAATATCGTGTCCCAAACCTCAATTGTGGATAGACCCAGTATTGCCTGTAAGTGGTTAGTGGCTATTTAGATCTGACACCCGTACGGCCCTTCGCATCAAATAGATTAGCAAGGACAAGAGCGGGATATCGTCGTGTCAAGCAGGATTCGTGAATCAGGATCACCAATCACTGACACAAGAACGATGGGAATACTAATGGCCTGACTTTGGTTTAATACATTTGAACCGATAAAGATTGGATAACGAATTGACTGTCTATGGTCTGATAAACTTGAACCAATAAATATTGGATTACCAATGCGCAGACTATGGTTTAATACATTTGAACCATTAAGGATTGGTTAACCAATGGGATGACTATGGTTTGGTATAATTAAACCAATAAAAATTGGAAAACCAATTAACAGACTTTTGGTTCATATATTTGGTTTCATTGGACATTGATACTTAAGTGTAAAGGTTCTGAACCTCCTTAGTTGGGTTGATCGAGTTGTCTTTTGATGAAACGCTTTTTTATCGCTACCTTGTCATGGTTAGACAATACACGATGGAGAAAGCTGTCATTGCCACCGTGATTTTATATGTGCTCAACCTAAGGCGTTATAGTTCTTTCAAACCGCGAGACAGTACTCGCCATTCTATTGGTCTATGTGGTGCAAAATAACTATGGCAACTATGGCCAGCGTTGCTGTCAGTTTCTGCCTTTCTGGTCGCTTAAGATTTCAAAATTCTAAATATGATATTTGTTACAGATTCAGTTAACAAACTCTATATACTCTGATAAATTTGTTCCAGAATGGGTTTACAAACCTTCGGTACTCTGACATTTATTCCATATTTGGTTTACAAACTCTAGATACTCTGATATTTGTTCCAGATTCATTTTATTTACTCTAGATACTCTGATATTCGTTATGGATTCAGTTTACCAACTCTAGAAACTTAGATATTTGTTCCAGATTCGGTTTGCAAATGGTAGCTCAGATGATTTCTATAAACAAGCCGGTGAAAAAACTCTCGATATTACCAAACTATACACGATGATACCTGCATATTGAGCAGCACATTAGGATTCAGTTGTCCTGCAGCTACATGTTGAAAATGACATTGAGTGACGAATAGCACGATTCAACAAACACCTTTCCATATTGTCATTTTGCAGCAAAACGTCATATCAGAGTTAATGCATCGGAAATGTCAACACGCGTTGACCCAGGGTATAAAATTCTGATTCTTTATCATTATTGATTGATTGTATTGTGTTAAAAGGGTGTTGGTGTTTGTGTTCAAGCAAAGTACTTCCCACTTCACATGTTGTTCTGTTGTTATTGCAATACATGTATGATATGACATACATTGGCGACATAAGAGATGGGCGTTGTTTCCGTTGTTGCTTGTATTAAATTTTACTCTAGCATTGGGTGCGGTGCCTGGGTCACATTTCACACCATGCGACTCTACAAGGCTTATGTAAGCATATATATCCAGGTATTAGAACAAGAGGGTATCAGGCAAGGAACTGGGTAAAAGGATTGGCACTTTTTTGTCACTCGGACATTAACCTTCTGTTGCTGCGCACTGGATATAAACGGTTATATATTAAGGGGAGAAGCTCAACGCATGGTAGTGTGCGAAAAACATAGAATATCAGTGATGTCTAATTACGATTGCAGTTGTAGTTGTCGTTTCCAACCAGAGTCGTTTGAGTCATCTTAGGTAGCTTTGGTCCATACATCCCTTCAGTTGAACTCGGTCATTTTACTCATTAAGGCTGTTGTTGCAATCTGATCATGGGGATTTTCATTTCAAGTGAAGGATTTGAAACGGGTGCGAGGGATTGGGCCTAGAGAATTCGCCTCGATGCAAAATGGCTGTTGCGAACAGTAATTGTTCCTCGTGAACTGATGAATAATATAGAAGAAATATATGAACCGATATATCAAGGCAGATAGTTAATCAGCTATCGGACTCAATACGATAATTAAAACTAACCGAATCATCGAAATAACGCATTGAGAGGTATACGGCTCAGGTTAACAGTTGCCAAATGACACAATCCTAGATGGAATAGTCGAACGTCGATAAATGACATGAGAACTGCGGACGAGTTTCAATGTGTACTAACAGTGGGGAAGCAGATCAATAATTGGTCGTGATCAATAATTAGTATAGATTAGTGGGTGTCCTGTGTTTTTGGCTGGCAGTGTACAAGGCTGTTGCTTTTTACGCACATGATTATGGGCATGAATGGGTATCCCCCTATTCATTTGGCTTGCATGGCTGTAAGGCATGAATGGGGTATACAAACGTACAGCGATTTGTGATAGATGGCTGGCGGTCAAACCTGATTAAGTAATAGCGATTTCCCCAACCTCATGCCATACCAAATATAAATGGATAATGGTAATCGTAAAATAAAGGTTCGAATGAAGGGAATACAAACGTACAGCGATATCGTGATAGACGTGAAGGCGGTCAAACCTGATTAATTTAATAGCGATTTCCCCAAACCTCATGCCATACCAAATAACAAATGGTAATGGATCTTAAATAAAGGTTCGCTAGCAATAAGGGCGTTTGATTGTGCCAATCTCCCCTCTATTTATGGGCATGTGAAAACGACATCCGGATTGTATGCGTCTCCTATATACTTCTCCTCTACGCCTCTTATCTCTTGTTTGCAGCTGTATTGTTCTTTGTTAAGTGAATGATCATACCCCCAATGTCATTTCCGTTATCACGAACCATATTTGTTATCACTAGCACAATTCTTATGAAAACATGAACTTTTGCATTAATTTGATATCCACGGGCTTATATTCCTACAGGGAAAAAACACGTTAAAGAGAGAAATAACATATACATATATATATATATATATATATATATATATATATATATATATATATATATATATATATATATATATATATATATATATATATATATATAGAGATTATATATATATATATATATATATATAGATATATATATAGATATATATATATATATATATATATATGCGTATAGATATATATATAGACGCATATATATATGCGTATAGATGCGTATATATATATATATATATATTTATATATATATATATATATATATATATATAGATATAGAGGAGAGATAGATATATATGAGTCTATAGAGGTGTGAGATATAGAGAGAGAGATATAGAGAGATAGAGATATATCTTAGATATAGAGAGAGATATAGAGAGAGAGAGAGATATATATATAGATCTATATATATATATATATATATCTATATATATATATCTAGAATATCAGAAGATATATATATATATATATATATCTATATCTCTATCTATATATATATATATATATCTATATATAGATATCTCTATATATCTATCTCTATATATATATATCTCTATCTATATCTCTCTATATATCTCTATATATATATATCTCTATATCTATATCTATCTCTCTCTATCTATATCTCTCTATATCTATATATCTATATATATCTATATATATATATATATATATATATACATTTATATATTCATTGAAAACCACCCTGTCTATTTAGCGATAGCGTGATAACTCTTCCGGAGAATACATTAATGGGCAAACTTTTTGTAAGCTATGGTATTGAAGTAAAATAATCAGATTTGTATCTCATTTGTTTAGTGTAATGTATCCATGCGTTACATATGAAGCAAAAATGCCTCTGAAGGGATGCAGTGATGGTAATTGATTTTACCCTGTATAAAGAAATATACACCTGCACGTTATCACTGAGAATGATCTGGCTGGATAACTAAACAATGCTATGAAATTACTCCTTTTCTACATGTGCAAACGCGTGGATATGTCGGCGGTGAAGTCTCATCGTAGTTGTGTTACTTCTTTCAGCACCACACAGCTGCTATCAACCACCAATGCAAATTTGGATCCACTTCGAACGCATGATGGACAATCTCTTCGGCTTTTAAATCATAAGTTTTTGGCAATGAAGTATCCAGGTCAGGAGAGTCGGTGAAGGCAAACATACTATTTTGTCCACTAAACTGAACCAAGCGTGAACTATTTACAAGATAGGTCAACGTCCTATGGTCTACATCCGAATTGTGTGAAGAGAAGCATTTCATATCAGGAGTTGCTACCTTCGCGCCATTAAATATCCCGTTCACAACCTACTGTACGCGTGATAGTGCTTACGCATAAGGCGTTTGGAAATGAAATGCATACACAGCGTAGCCATCGCCAGAATACCTGTCGAATCACCTGCCGGATCACCGGCCGGATCACTGGCCGGTTCACCTGCCGGATCACCTGCCGGATCAATAAAACTCAATATGACAATACCTGATTGATATAAGCAGCGTTTTACAAGCCGCTCGAATTGTAAATGGCGCCCCATTACTTCACACAGGTACGCGGATAGACTACTCATTTAGCAAACTCAACATCACGGTGGTTTGTTGTGCAACTAGTTGATGGTAATAACAGACTTCATTCTTTACAATAGGGTCAATCGCTAGCTACTTGGTCTGTATGTCGTGTGATGAATACGTTTGTCAACATGCAGGATGAATCATGGTCGGTGCCGTATGTTGTGATTGATTGACGCATGCACCTTACAGCATTCCACACATCCCACAAATTGACATGCTATTTACCCATATTCTTTGCTGTTATTAAGTTCTTAATTGTTTTCACTTAATATAAATCAATAACGTTCCTTTGCCATATGTGCGGGTCTAGAACAGGATTGGCATATGCATTGGTCAATTCTTCCCAATGTATTGCCCGGAGAGGCTAGACCCAACCCTTCACCTAGTATGCAACGATTTGATTCGAATGAGGAATATACATACGAAACAACTGTTTTGCAAGACAAATGTGTTCATTTGTTATAACTTCGAAATAGCGAATTTCCCCAACTGTTTATAATTGCTTGACTGTCATCGCACAATTTGGATCTATTACGTATTTGTGCTATAAGTGGTGCCGTACTAGAACAGGGTTGGCAATACCAGATATCGGAGCTAATCAATTTACTCCCAATACGAATGGCCTTCTAATCATCACTAAGGTGGCAACAGAGGCCGGTGATGATGGCGACGATTCGACTGCATATGCACAAACTGCTAAAGTAATTTAATACCTGAGCTTTATAAAGCGTTATACACCCTTTACTTATTTTGCGACATATCTACGTGGGATTTGCTCAGCGTGCGATTTCACTTGGCTAACCTGTGCGTAGCATCCGCCTACTAGGTTTTATCATATCAGCAGCGACATCAACAGTGGGTTGACAAAAACTGGTCTGATTGATGTACTTGCCCGTTTGATCTCGCATTTTAGTGCTTTAATCGGATATCAAGGATCTGGGTAAAGGCTGTCTATTAGATTGATGACATGAACTAGGTATCGGTTCAATATTTTACCACGACAACACCGTCTACATGCTAACGGGAAACTAAAGTATTGTTTGAAGTTAGTTCAACTAAGTTCCGCCAGATGTCGTACACATATTTCCCGATAATCTGTCGTGGCAAATGATCATCGTAGTGACATGATTAAGTGTCTGAAAATCTAGATTTGCGTTTGTAGCCGCCTTCGCCACTGAATTTGTGACATTGCTGGTAGGCAGAACGCGTGTTAGCAGAGATATACAAGGTGTATTGTGGTTTTGTTCTATACTGGACTTTAGATCAGGGATATTAATAATTTGTTTATTGGAGGTTTTGTTGTTATTGGCACTAAAAACCAGTTTAGCTACACGTTTCTGTTCCTTTTGGACTTGCATAGGCATATCACTTAGCACTTATCTAAAATTAAGTCATGACATTGCTGGGAAAAAGTGATGGATGGTCAATGACTTTGAGCTAAACGTTGATAAATCACATCAGTATCAAGCTGCGTAGTCTATTAGACACCCGAGCTGGTTAGCCGAGTAATGCATCATTCACCATCAGTTATCTCGTAACAATAGCATGAATATTTCTTTGCCAGAGAACGCTTCATCCTCCTTTTTTTTGTTACTTAAATATAATAGAAAACGCGATACAATAGCCACATATTAATGCTCAACGAGGAGAGGCAGATAAACACTCTCTGGTGTCACATAGGTTCTTTCCGTCACCACGAGGTTGTTCCCGATGCAATTGGCACATGCTGGCTGCCATTGCAAAGATAATCAGACAAGTCGATTGAATACAATTTCAGAAGGACAATGTGTACACCAACTATCACCAACGTTAAAGAAAATACTTGCAGATCAAACCAGAAGAATGTCATCTAGAAAATATAGATGTCTAAAGAGAATGATAATGATTGCCATCGTAAGGAATATTAGCGACTTGCTAGGATGCAAATCGTGTTCCCCAAATAGTAATTCGAACATCCGCCCCAATCCTACAAAACGTTTAGGAAACAATAGAGGCAAGCTTACGTTGATTAGCAGTTCTTATGTGTCGTATTTGATGTACTTCAATACGTTAAAACACCTTCACAAAACACAAGACATTCCCTGCGCTTGGCCGTATGCCTGCGGGGCTCATTAACGCAAGTTCATATGACGCAGGTGTTAATTCACAACAATGCGATGGATAAAGTGCAAAACTCCAGGCTCATCTAGGCTGTATCGGGCGGCAATTAGTACCCTCCATGCTTTTCTCGAACATTTCTTACCTGGTTCAACACCTAAGCGCGGGTGCATATCTATCAATTTTGCCTGTCATTAACGAGTCTTCGGGGATGATGGATATTGCCATGGTATGTAATTTCCTCTGATAAAGGGTGCAACTAAAGTAGCAATGGACACGAGGCTGATGACATTTTTCTGACTATGTGTACTTAACAGCAATAAATGAGGCAAAGATCCAATGACTTTACCTTATGCATGAAATAGTGGACACGTGATTAGGTAATGCGATCGCCATAGACGAAGTGTCGTGTTGTATCACACTTAAGTGCAGTGTTTGACAGGACCATTAAAGTTCAGATGAGGGGGATTCGTAATATATTCGTGTAGTTAATTGCACATTTTATTCAGTTAATAAGCTTACATATTACATTTCCAAAGCCACTGTCGATTCTGTTTCATACCTATTCAATGCTATAAGCAGCTGAAAGCAAGTGCTTTGAGCACCTTGTCAGCATCTGTCATTTTATGTAGACAGCAAGGCACATGACGATTACCTGCGTGTGACAAGATTTTATATGCTCTGAATGAATACATCAAACAATGACCTGCAGTTCAGTTAACAACCATAGACTGCATAGATTCTACTGTACATGACACAAAAGGGCATCAAAAGTTGGCATCAGCTAATGGTTTTGACCTCACGGGAAATCATTTCCACATGTAGTAGGATCATTGTCATTAAAAGTACATTTAATGAGAAAGCACAATGGTTACAAATAATCCTAATTGTTGATGAAAATAAATAGCTTAAACCGCAAAGATTGCTCCATAATTATCATCATGAGCTCTATTTGTGCTTTTAAGGTGACAACGGGTGTTGGAATACACTGATGTTATATGTAAGGTAGACGACGGCATCTAAAAGCTTGTTATTCCAGATTCTTCTCTAGTTTTGCTCATGCAGACGCTACAAATTTACCGAGAGCTATTGTTGTTGCACCCTATTTCTGCTTCAGACTGCCTTTATTCATTAACCTTTATTGGCATCATTTATTAGATAAGCAACTTATTTGGAATTGCCAATATTGCAGAGTTGTGTTTCATAATATGGATGAGAATTTCAGCCGTTTGCCCTCTGATCATGCTTCATTTAAAGTCAAGTATTTGATGACGTATTGAAAGATAACCCACATAACTATGCTATGACATCACGCAAGTGTTGGCACATACAAAATGAAGCTAATAATTTGATACGAGGTTTCGAAAATGTTAATCAAATGTTTTTCTAACGAGACATCACGCAATATCGTGTCCCAAACCTCAGTTATGGATAGACACAGTATTGCCTATAAGTGGTAAGTGGCTGCTTAGGTCTGACAGCCATATGATAATTACATTAGCACTTGTGTGGTGAAATGTATCCATGCGATAGATTTAAAGCAAATATGCAGCTGATGGGATACCGTGATGGTAATTGATTTCACCCTGTATTAGGAAATATACAGCGGCACATTGTTATTTAGAATGATCTGGCTGAATAACTAAAAAATGATCTGAAATTGCTCAATTTCTTCATGAGCAAACGCGTGGATATGTCGGCGGTGAGGCATCCTACTAGTTGTGTTACGACCGAAGGACGGCAAGATCATCACCGTCAATCGCATAACGTCGCTCAGCACTACTCCGCTGCTATCATCCACTAGCAAAAATGTCGTTCCCCATCAAACGCATTATGGACAATCTCTCCAGCTTTTGAATTATGAGGTTTTGGCAATGAAGTATCCAGTCCAGGAGAGTCGGCTTTAGGCAAACTTGCTATCGTTCCACTTAACTGAGCGAAGCTTGAATTTTTTAAAAGATAGATCATCGCCCCATGGTTTATATTTTCGAATTTGGTGAAAAAATTGCATTTCACATCAGGCGTTGCTATCTTGGCGCCATTTAATATCTCCCTTACGCATAAGGTGTTTGACAATCAAGCCATGAAGCGTATAAGCAGCTAAGCCATCGCAGGATTACCTGCCGGATCACTTGCGGGATCACCTGCCGGATCACCTGCCGGATCACCTGCCGGATCACCTGCCGGATCACCTGCCGGATCACCTGCCGGATCACCTGCCGGATCACCTGCCGGATCACCTGCCGGATCACCTGCCGGGTCACCTGCCGGTCACCTGCCAGGTCACCTGCCAGGTCACCTGCCGGTTCACCTGCCTGTTCAATAGAACTCAATTTGACAATGCCAATTGAAATATGCAGCGTTTTACCGGCTACTCATTTAGCAAACTCAGCATCAAGGTAGTTTGTTGTGCAGCTAGTTGATGGAAATAACAAACTTCATCCATTTCAATAGGGCCAATAGCTTGCTACTTGGTTCTTATGTCGTGTGATGTGTACGTTTGTCAACATGCAGGATGAATCATGGTCGGTGCCGTAAGTTGTGATTGATTGATGTATGCATAATAAAGCATTCCGCACATCCCGCAAATCGATATGAAAATTAGCCATACTTTTTGCTGTTATTTAGTTTTTTATTGTATTCACAAAATATAACTCTGTTACGTTCTTTTGCTATAAGTGCCGTGCTAGTACAGCGTTGCCAATACCAGTTGAGTTTTTTGCATATGTATTGATCAATTCTTCCAAATGTATCGCCTGTAGAGGTTAGACCTAACTCAATATGTGATGACCCCTTCACCTGGTATGCAACGGTTTGATTTGAATGAGAAATGTCATACGAATCACCTGCTTGAAAGACAAATGTGTACATTTGTGATAATCTTCGAAATAGCATTTTTGCTAAACTGTTTATAACTTCTTAATTGTATAGACAAAATGTGGATCCATTATGTATTTGTGCTATAAGTGGTGCCGTAATAGAACAGGGATGGCAATACCAGCCATCATTTACATGTATTTGTCTATCCTTACCAACGTATCATCTAGAGAGCTTAGACCTAACTCAACACGTGACGACTTTCCCTTCAACCTAGTATGCAACGACGCTGTGCATCGAGTTGATTTGATTCGAGGGATATTTACTGCAAGATTTACATACATGGTAAGATAAATGCAATCGCTTGTAGAAAAAGGAGTGTTTTTGCTCAACTTTATGTTTGAAAGCTCTCTCTGTGCTTTTGCTCAACTTTATGTTTGCTCTCTCTGTGTTTTTGCTCAACTTTATGTTTGCTCTCTCTGTTGTTTTTGCTCAACTTTATGTTTGAAAGCTCTCTCTGTGCTTTTGCTCAACTTTATGTTTGAAAGCTCTCTCTGTGCTTTTGCTCAACTTTATGTTTGAAAGCTCTCTCTGTGCTTTTGCTTAACTTTATGTTTGAAAGCTCTCTCTTGGAATGTCATGAAGCCTGTACGACTTGGGATCTTATCCAAATGTCAGAAGAGAATACCTGATAGCTCCCTGGTCAACAAAAGCTATATTTGGACACATCTTATAAACCAACGTGGTTGCAGGGAATACTACACCTGTCATGTTTGCTGATGTGGGATGGGCGACAATGAACAGATAACTAAGTACGGTACGTTTTGTATCGTATATCTTAGTAAGATAATTAGTTTTGCCGAAGTGTGCAAATGTGTGGTTTGTTCAGCAATACTCATCAGATGTCATATTATATCTTTTTATGGTTTTTCAAGTGAACTGTTATTTGTTCAGGTAGAAGTCTCAAAGTGTGCACATTATATGATGGTATTTCAAGTATGGCGTTTTTCATATACTACGTGAACCTATAGAAATCAGATATGCCCTGACCACATGGCGATCCCAAACATACATGGTGCTACAAAATATATCAACATCAAATAAAAACCAGAGTAAATCTAACGTGATCAGCAACATATTGGTGTATGTTGCAGATCTAATCGTTTTAGTCCAAATAAGAATAGCCTTCTTATCATAACTGTGGACGCAACAGAGTAGGCCGGTGATGATGGCGACAATGAAAATTCATATGCATAATCACCCTCTTGGCACAACAGCTAAGTTAATGTAATACCTGAGCTTTATAAAGCATTATACATCCCATACTCACCATCCCATGATACCAGTTCGATGAGATATTTGCGAAATATCTACGTGTGATTTACTCAGCGTGCGATTTCATTTGGCTCAGTTCCGCCAGATGTCGTACACATATATCCCGATTATCTGTCGTGGCAAATGATCATCGTAATGACATAAATCAGTGTCTGAAAATCGGGGTTTGCGTTTGTAGCCGCCGTCGCCACAGTATTTGTGACATTGCTGGTAGGCAAAACGCGTGTTAGCAGAGATATACAAGGTGTATTGTTGTTTGGTTCAATACTCGACTATAGACTCGACTTCTGTGCAAGACGTAGTTTATTTAAATATTTGTTGTTATTAGCACAAGATATCAGCTTGGCTACTCGTTGCAGTTCCCGTTGAACTTGCATAGGCATATCACTTTTAGTTATCAAAAATTATGTCATGACAGTGCTGGGAAAAAGTTATGAATGGTCAATGACTTTGAGCTAAACGTTGATAAATCACATCAATGTCTAGCAGTCCATAAGACACCCGAGCTGGTTAGCCGAGTAATGCAACATTCATCATCAGTTATCTCGTAACATTAGCCTAAATATTTCTTTCCCATAGCTTTTTAATACACCAATGAGCCAAATTAATCCACATTAATTAATTTTCATTGTAAATTTCGCATAGCGCCGTATGCTTCTTTCCGTTTTGTTACTTAAATATAATAAATAACGCGATACAACAGCCATATATTATTGCTCAACGAGTGGAGGTAGATAAACACTCTCTGGTGTTCGCTGATGTAACAAAATGTTCAAAGCAAGTCATCAGTGTTTATGTGTTAATAAATATGAAATAATAGCTTATAATGCCTTATTTTGAGAAAGGATATGACAACGAATAAGCTGACAGACTTATTTGCATGGATATCAGTTCGCCGATATTGCAATTAGCTGATATATTGTTGAATGCATATACAACATAGCCTAAGCCACACATCAGGATGTCAGCCAACACGAACTCTACTTATTTAGCATTTATTGTGATAAAGCGTCATAGCGCCAGTCATCTCCAGCGCTCTTGTGGCATTACGAGCATCACACATAGCGGTATGTTTAATTGCTTGTGATATGAGTGGTGGGGGATCAACAACAACCGTGACGTCAATTTAGTTTATTGTCGTTCTCTCGTCCATTTCGTGCATCTCTATTAAGGTGAAGCCATCGATAGATTCGGCACCAACCTCAATTATAACATATGTAAAGATTCTTTAGCTGTATGTCTAATTAAATATGATACATAAAATAATGATCCTGGATTATCACCTAACGCTAGCCCGTGGTTTAATTATCTTTACCATGGTCATGATTCGTACCATAACCAGGGCCGTATAAGTTTGACCAGCGTTAATGTCAGATATGTGTTAGTATTGGCTTCTGCGAAATGCCTAACATAACTGGCATTCATCCTTAACAAGACATCAGTACAGTCGCGGATATTGTTCCGCATCGTGCTGGGTAGAGCTGTGATTTATCTATCATGATGTAGGATCTTTCATGGCTTCGCTCTAACGACATTATAAAAAGGAGAACATTGTGAATCATGAACGAAGGATTGTCAAGTACTCTAGGTACAGAGGCTCAAAAAGTTGGGGTATAGACATGAGAAGAGCGCATTCTGCAAATTGAATCTTGGCTGAATATCTTGGAGTGAAATGGCAGCAGGTGCTGCAGAGGAAGCAATGGACTCTTCGACCTGACAAACGCCCATTAATGCAGGAGGAAAAAGCAGAACTCGGGAAAAAGAGTAACGTGTGGTCAGCAATAAAGTTCCAACGGCCCTATCAATACATATATATATATATATATATATATAGATATATATATATATATATATATATATATATATATATATATATATATATATATATATATATATATATATATATATATATATATATATATATATATATATATATATATATATATATATATATATATATATATATATATATATATATATATATATATATATACCATGGCCTTAATACCACAATATAAAACTTTACCGATATCATCGCACCCAAACAATTAGAGCTCATTTCTTCAATAATTCAATTAAACCACAATCAATGATGAAAATAGAATACATTCCAACGTGACCTATCTGCTGCAGTCACAATCAAATAACAAAAGAAGGTGGTTACTGCAACATAGCAAAAAGTTAATTGCAGATTTGGCACAAGACTCGTGTATGGGTAAGGGACGCGAGCATTCATATTTGATTATAGCGACAAATAACTAGTCAGATGCTTGATGTACTGGGAATAGGTAATTTCTATATTGTGCGGCTGTCTTGAAAAGTGGATTTTGTTATCATTTCAAGGTGAAATGCTGACCAATAGTTTGGGTATTTACAATTACTTTTATTGACTAACAGCTTTATGTGTCCAGTAATTATCTCTTCACTACATGGCCGCTCCTACATTGCAACATCTTCTGTTCCTTTCCTGCGCTGTGCTGGCCATTTCTGTGCATGCGGAGCACACCGACCTTGGTTTAGTTAAAAAAAAACAAAAACGAATTGACAAATCGCATCTATAACTAACGTGTTTTAAGTAGCCAGGGTTAGCAAGAACGACCTCTATTATACATATTTTGTAGCGCAATGGTAAAATGTGTTCTTCCTGTACAACGACACCATGTTGAGGCTGGACAATGCAGGAAATGTCAATATCTCAAACAATCGTGACATTCAAGGACAACTATCATAGCCCAGCGCATGAAGATGAATGTGGTGTTATCAACCACGTAATATGATAGAGGGATTCGTGTGGATGTGAACAACAGAATCAAGGAAGACGACGTATGGCAGTATGTAACATAATACATTTGTGCTGCAACATCAAGGAACCGATAATTGTTTTCACATTCATTGACAACAATCATGGCTCAGTGTAGAATGAACTACCATGAAAAAGAGATGCGTGCGTTGAGATTCAATCATGTAATGTGATATCATACAGCTGCACGAATTTGAACGTCGAACACAAACAATACTGTTGGTAGAAGACTGGAAATATGCAAAAGTGTGCATTTTCGTTGCAACATCGAAGTAGTGTTGGTTGCCTACTTTCATCATTGCAGATCTCTCACGAGACTCGAGTAACGGCAAAGGACGCGAGCATTCATGTTTGATTACAGCCACAAATAACTAGTTGACCGCTTGATGTGCTTGGGGATGGGTCATTTCTATATTGTGCAGCTGTCTTGAAAACGATGATTCTATTATCATTTCAAGTTGACATCCGGGCCAGTAGTTTGGGTATTTACAATTTCTTTGATTGACTAATAGCTTTATGTGTCCATTAATTATCTCTTCACTACATGGCCGCTTCTAAATTACCACATCTTCTCTTACTTTCCTGTGTTGTGCTGGCCATTTCTATGAATGCGTAGTTCACCAACCTTTGTTTAGTTTCTTTAAAGAACCCAATTGACAATCGCATCTATAACTAACGTGTTTTACGTAGTCAGGGTTTGCAAGAACTATATTGCACATTTTGTAGCGCAATGGTAAAATGTGTTCTTACTTTATAACGACACCATGTTGAGGCTGGACAATGCAGGAAATGTCAATATCTCAAACAATCGCGACATTCAAGGACAACAGTCATAGCCCAGCGCATGAAGATGACTGTGGTGTTATTCAACCACGTAATATGATAGAGGGATTCGTGTGGATGAGAACCACAGAGTCAAGGAAGAAGATTTGCTGCCTTGTGGCAGTATGTAACATAATATATTTGTGCTGCAACATCAAGGAACCGATAATTGTTTTACATTCATGAACAACTGGAAATATGCAAAAGTGTGCATTTTCGTTGCATCGTCAAAGAAGTGTTGGTTGCCTAACTTGTATTGTGTTAGGGGAAGAACACGAATATATGGCCTTACTGCGGGTTAACACGCAATACGAATAACACGTGGCACGTTTTAGCAGCCGAGACATATCATACAATTGAGCTAAATCCATTCAGTAGAATTGCCTTTCATAGAGATAATGCTGACTCCTGGCAAAAATAGCGTCCAGGCAATCCGCGATTGTTTTCATGAACCCCTTTCATGTACTGTTTCATTGAACTGGCGCAGCATGGACCAGCTGTGACATACTACATCTACTGACAATAACTTCCCCGTGCTGATTCGTAAATTACCATTGCTATAACTGATACATGAGCAATTCATTCATTGATTTGTTCCATGATCCAGACGTTGACATATGATCAAACACTGATGTGAGTGTTGAGGGCGCGGCGTGATGATATCAACTCTAATTGAACTCTGTTTCGAACTAGGGATGCATAGTTTGATATATACTCAGCGATAAAATTCACACATAATACCGATGCCTATGACTGGGTTGCATGGAACTGCATGAATGAGATTGCCAGTCTTTTGTATTTATATTCGGGCATTCGTTACCTGACATCTAGGTATGCTGTACGTATTCCCAAATTTCAGCAAGCCATTGTCATTATGAGACTTTATGTCACTCATTCTTTGGCTTCGACTTAATGCAGTCCTTGCTTTCTCATTCCAATCTTTGTCTTAATGTGTTGGTCTAAATTAGCTACTTCCTCACATAATAACATTGTCCACACATTCTATACCACACACACAAATTACACACTGCATTATCTACGCTGAGACCACGTTACATGACAATGGTAGAAGGCCTCGCAGGCGACTAGAATACGCGTTATTTTTGTTTGAGAATGTAGCAGTTAGATGTGCGTCTGAATACAGCTTTAGAAGCCTTGTTGGCAAGAAATGGGGTGAAAAATGGGGTGAAATGCACAGTTCAAACTTTGAACACTGAATAGATGTGCATTAACGTGATATTTAGTGTGGGTGCATGATTGCAAATGGCAGCACATTATCCGTTTCCTGTCTGTGATGCAGTCGTATTCATCGTTTAACAACTTATCATGAATGCTAATGCATCTATTGAGATTAGAGGTCATTGTGGAGACGGCGATGTTACCCGCCATACACGTTATTATTCTCACCTCCAACCTAAAGAGCTCGTTAAAACAGTATTTACAGCGCCGGAAAAGGGTTCACAAGCAGCACACCACCAAATCAGATCATTCGGAAGGTTTTGCATGGGCAAATAGAACATTCACAAGACTTCTCATTTACCACCTACGAAAAAATGTCAAATTGTAACCAGAAATTATGTGAATAAACCTTGAAAAAGCAATTAATGCGTTGGAGGTGACCAACCGCTTTAAATAATACAAATTATTGGTTTGATTTAGGTATTAATTTGCATCAGTGTATGCGTCACAGTGTACACATCACAACAACATATTTCGTGATATTCCCTAAGAAATACAGCTTTGAAGTCAGCTGTTAAAGCTAGTTTATGTCATTGAGATGTCCTCGGGCATGTCTGGCTGAAGTATATGCGTGATATATATTTAGCATTTTCTATCGTGCATTCATCTATCAATTTATACAGTGCCATAAATCATAAGATTTTATTTAGAAAAATACTTAATTAATTTAGTAAATGAACTTTATTCTCTCATGTTATTTTGCTTTATCAAAGGTCACCTACGTAATGGACACCTGGGCTCGGTAAAAAGATGAAAGACTTCCTCTTGCCACTAAGGATAACCTATAGAATCACCATAACGGCTTAGATCAAATGATACACGCACATGTGTCTACAGTGCGTGGGCGAAGAACATGTTTCACGTATTGACCTCCAAATAAAAAACAACGGGCGACTTTCTATGGGTGGCTCATTGTTAATATAAACGTGTTTTTGTTGCACTGGGGGCGGTTTGGGTGATACTCAATGGATCCTCGTTTTGTAGGTTCATTATCCACTGGTCTTAATCAAAAGAAAGAAGGGGTATACGAATGGTAATATAAATCAATAACATTGATTTGATGAAATGCCATCTTCCGTTTACATAAAGCGCAGACAGCTGAGCTCATTCAATATAAGGACCCCCTTTTCATCCGCTTGCCGGGCTCAGCAACTGATCCTTATCTGGCTTTTTGTCATCCGCTGGACTGAACAAAGAGACAGAAGGGACATTGAGGGGATTTTCTCACTTTTTCCACACACACATTTATCACTGCATTGAGAAAGCCTGCCGAGTACGAATGTGTATATTACGCCATATTGATACAGTTGTTGCACCTGAGCGTAATGGGCGTCGGGTGCGATGACTCCATACAACTACTGATGCTAAGTGCTAATTCCACTCGGCGGCGGGTATATTTGGTGTCCAACGCTGTATCTCTACCCGCCCCTAATAAATAACGTCATGTTGGCGGACGCTAAGAGTACGTCAGGTCATAAACCATGGTTAGTTTTTGTATGGATGTTTACATTTGTGGAGTAATGGACCCCACGTAGAACCACAATGCGTGAGAACACATCGACTGCCTCGTCCACAATAAGGACATCATATCCGCCATTGTCCCAGTGACACATCAGACCACGTACCTTCTCCTTATTTTTTTTGGCCAGACGTAGAGCTATTGCGTTCATGCAGCCATAATGCCTGTGATTTAAAGTTGACATTTGTATTTCTCTTAGGTGGCTTGAGCTCACTTTGCTATAATTGACACTTGCACTAACCACAATAATTCAGGACAAATCATTACCCAATCATTCTCAATTTAAACAATAAATTCTTACTACCGCTTAAGTGTTGGTCATGGAATTCTACTCGTCTGTATATTGGCCATTTGTACAGCGTTTTTTTGTTTATGGCGATGTTTGTTGGATTTAGGCTGGTGCGGTAGCAGGATTTAAATATGAGGTTGAAATGATAATTTATTGGCAGTGAAGGGTGAGTTGATCGTTTTGCAAAGGTAAACCTGCGACACATATGTCATATACCATGACTGATGAAAATTCTAACATCTGGCCAGTTATGTATGCTCTATTTAAATTTCTCACCAATTTGGTCTCAGCATAATTAATTGAATTGTGCGTTTATCAACACTTTCGAATCACATTACGCTTTTCGTTGAACTCACATAGGTATATGAAGGTGCGCAACTGGCGTTTGGAGGTACATAGTGATGGAAATGTTGTACATAACCGGATGTTGCTCGGAACATGGTATCTTTAATGATTGATGGGGCGGAAATGTTTTTCATTGAAAACTTGCTTCAGGGCAACTATGCCTTTGATTGGTTTCCAGGACGTGAATATTACGACGGATATGACGAGGTAACCTTAGGAGCTTACCAATCTAAGGGCAGTGGATCATGGACACTACTGAGCCGTCTACTCAATGAGATATCCCCCCACCTAACTATCTCACCACTTAGCCGTGTCACAACCGCAAGAGCCGTCTCACAACCACCGTACACCACCTAGCCGTCGTCACCACTTAGTCAACCAAGCCGTCCACCACCTAGCCGTCTCACCACTTATTCGTCCCACAACCAAGCCGTCTCACCACTTAGCCGTCTCATCACTGAGCCGTCTCAACACCGAGTTGTCTCAACACTGCTTCGTCTCACCACCTAGCTGTCTGGTTTTCTCTACCAATTCCGAGACAAAGCGGACAAATATTCGGGCCGTACTGCAATTAGCACGGACGGTTTTGAACATGGGGACAGCTAGTTGTCGATAGCTGTTAGTTGCCTTTTTTCTTCTCTGCCTCACTTTCTGCCCCGTAGGCAATTACAGGTAGTACTTTGCGCATTATATTTATTTGAATGCTTGATTGTTTTGTTTTAAATTAATTGATCATTGTGTTAGTACCGTCGTCCTTAATTGAGTTGATGATGTTTACACTGCAACCGAATAATTTGCGATAGTGTGGTTAACTGTGAAGAAATCATTTGTCGTTTACTGACAGGTTTGCGACTTGGCTAACTGATATGTGCAAAATGCTTTTTTATAGTATGCCATGAAGTCTATAGAATAATGCCTCATAATGTCACGATATAGACACGAAGTTGCGTGGGCAGCGGTTACACTGGGACAAAGTAATGATTCTGCTAATAAGCATTGAGCGTCATGATATGCATTTCTATGGCTCTTTTTCACAATTTTACCTGTTTGCTATTAGTTTTGCTTACTAGTGTCAAATCGTCAATTATTAATGTAATTATTGACGATTTGGCTTTTCGAATACCAAAATAGGGTCACAATCAAGTCATTTGGGCAACAGAAAGAAAGACAAAGCCACAGGCGAATAGCATCGAATTACCAACAAATACATTTAAAGGTGTTCATTAACTTCAACTAGTATTAAACAATGCATAAACACTCATCCAGACTGTACCTGGAGTCATGAAACCCATCTCCAGCCTTTGTTGCAGCTAACCTGATAACCATTTCAACGTAAGAACATGACAGTCATCTCTGGGTCTTTGTTGGCGTGTTGAATGGAAGACTGAATGTATTGACATTTGAGTCCCAACTGCTGTTTTAATACGACAATACTGGTTGTCCATTATAGTTTAGAAGGAACGTGGGAAGGCCTTTCTATTTTACATGCATTGCACACCATTCAAACGTAATTTCCATCAAGCTATCATTTGTATGGTAACTGCACCACCCATGCTGCTTGCATTGTACGTTTTTCTTACACCTTATAAGCAAATGGCATTTTTCGAACGTTATTCAATTGACAATAAGTTGCAATTCTGTGCTATACGCAGTTTGCTTGTAACGCTCACTTTATATAGAACAACAGCAACTGAAGCAGGATCAGCTGCATATTAGGATATGTTAACCAACAATCACGAAAAACATTCATTGTGAATGTAAACGTCAAAACCAGTCAATATATTCGCGCGCAGTAATGAATATTTGTCATCCCATATGGCAAGCAGGACAACTGTGTCGCTTCGTCAATTTTTAGCCCGCTCGCATCCACTAGCACACATTTTCCCTGCATCATCCTATCACACTATCGATATCACACTATCGATTTCATATGCCCAGTGATAAGAAGAGTGAAATAAAGAGGGCTATCGACAAAAGTGCTTTAGATAAAAGGCTCAAAACCGCTAGACATGATCTGTACAAGAAAAACAAATGTAACTCCCTCACCCCCCACCTCAAACAAAAAACATTGCGGATAACATAGCAAAAACATATTTGCGAAATAACCCTTGTATAAATAGGATTGCCTGTCGTATTGGAGTGTTCTGCATTACACTAAAACACTTTAAAAAAAACCAGGACGTGAGCTGCACTGGGCTATATACCTGCTGGGATGTAATTTACGCTAAGACATATACTCTGTGACACAGGTGTTAATTTACGGCTATGTGATGAATGAAATACCAAATCCAAGACCCATCGCGGCTGTATCTGGCGGCAAGTTATACTACCCTCGACGTTAGCTTCACCTTACCGGTTTTGCCACTTAAGACTGGGTGTATGTCTGTCAATTTTCTCCTCATTAACCAGTCTTCAGGGATGATAGATGGTGTATTGGCAGGTAAGTTCCATTGTTATAAGCTGCATTAGGATTATTAACTTACGCGTAGCTGTCAGTAACAGCCCGGTACTGTTATTCTGTATGGATCAGATGTTTGAATATAGGTGTTTCTTGAGCAAAATCATACAGTGGTCTACAGCCCAGTCATGAAACATATCCTCATGTCAAATCTAGAAATGAATTAATCCAGTTGATATATGTTTGCTTTCTCTTATGCAATATCGAAAGATACACGTTTCATCATTAAATCCTCTTTTCGATCGTATCCTCGGTGGAAGTGATAATTGATGTAAGATTGTTTTGCTCAACGCTAATAGCTCAACAACAACAGCATCATTGTTTACAACTTACCATCAATCGTCCACCTTTCCATAATATCAATAAAGCAATATCAAATATTAATGGTGATTAACCTACAATTAGTTTCTGTGGACATTGCATATTCACCTTAACATCAGAGGATTTATCCTGCCAGGCTATGTTAATTGTTAAATTCCTTATTCATCGTAACCCAAGCAACGTAAGCATGAAACAACAACACAGTATAGCTTTGCTGTCACTGAAAATAAACAATACTGCCAATTACCATAGTAACCGGCGAATCAACATTGTTGAGCGTCTTCAGAGACAAATGATAAGAACTACAAACAAACAAAGCCATAACACGAATTTATTGTATTATAATAAAGCGTACTGATGTCTGCATGGCGTTAATTGATTTGAACCCCTGGGTTCAGCTGCCAATGAGGGAAAATGTAAACGTGAATGGGAAAATACAGATGACATTATTATTAGCTTAATATTAACTAACGCTTGGTAAAGCAAAAATATCAAACGTTTCCAAGTGACAACAGACTTTCTGACATGCAGAGAAAAAAAAAAACACACACACACACACACACACACACACACACACACACACACACACACACACACACACACACAGAAACATATGTGCGGGCTAGAGAAGATATATACATAGAGAGGGAGGGAGAGAGAGAGAGACAGAGAGAATACATATAAGAGAAAGAGAGAGGAGAGAGAGAGATATTATGGTTCGAGAGAGAGATATATTTAGATAGAGATAGAGAGAGAGATAGAGAGAATATATATATATATATATCATATATATATATATATATCTATTATATATATATATATATATATATATATATATATATATATATATATGTCTCTATATATATATATATAGCACGAATAGATATAGATATATATATATAGAGATATATGATATATATTTGAATGTGATATCACTGAGCAGATATCTACCATAAAGCCAGCCGAAATAGTGTAGTGTGTTGGATATGTTTAGAAAAATTAAAATATTTTTTTTTTTAAATTTCATACACACACACAATATACATCACATATATATATATAACCATATATATACTATATATATATATATATATATATATATATATATATATATATATATATATATATGTGTGTATATATATATATATATATATATATATTATATTAGCACGAACGCAACCTTTGGTGGACAAACCGCCAACCTCTCGTACCATTCGTAGACTTGGGTTCACGAAAGGATATAACACTATGTCCACATTTTTCGTTCAAAATGTTTGAAAATATATTAGTTTGACCATTTTAATATTATTGTCTAGTCTTAGTAACGTACAAACATATATCTTTTCTCACGAAAGATTTCAGTTAATTTTGAATATTATAGCATAATCAGATTTTAGCTACTAACCATTCGTTGACATAGCACGAAGACGTCAATATCTTCCCTATAACAATATATACTTTGATACAAATGGCCGAAATAATGTTAAAACATGACTGTTGAATAGGTATATTTGAAGTTTTAAGTTATATATTTTGATTTTAAGATATTTGATTGATTTTAATATTTTTACCGAAAACTCATTTTTTTCTCTTTTATTCATCTATCATCAACATTAAATTTTATTGCAAAACACTGCTAATCGTTCATTATGATCACATCAATAATAAATATTATATTTCTAATCCATGATGGATGAAAATGATTACAAAATATCGGTATTCCGAAAATATACGCAAATATATATGGGCACGAAAGGTTGTATTCGTGCGTATAAATAAGCATCTTGACCATTCATAGACGACCTTTAGAGGACTAAAAGTATATATTAGGAATAAAATGCGTAAAACATATATTTATTTGCATCAAACATTTTTATAACATTAATCATTATATGCCGCATTAATGATTATTAATAAATGACAGCAAAAAAAGCACTTAAAAAAAAGTTGTCCACGAATGGTTGGAGTCAACGAATGGTTGTAATCGTCAATATATATATATATATATATATATATATATATATATATATATATATATATATATATATATATATATATATATATATATATATATATATATATATATATATATATATATATATATATATATATATATATATATATATATTATATATATATATATATCTATATATATGTATATATATATACATATAAATGTGTGTTTATGTGCGTGTGTATCTATATTACCTGTTCAAATGGATTCTGGCCCAGTATTGCTGCCGAGCTCGTTGTTACATTACGGACTGGTATTGTTCCTACACTAATTATGGTTTCTGTCTGTCAAAAAGAAAACCTCTGTGATTATTTGGTTACTTTCAAATAAATATTTTACCGTAAGTGATTGTTTGATAATCGCCGGCAATATACAATAGAGATTCATTCTGTTGCTTTTCCTTTGGGCCTTATGTCTCTTGAACGTAATCAAGTTACACATTGAGTCTAGTATTTGTTGTCACAGTGTAATATCCACTGCCTTGTACATTATCAGCTACACGGAATGAACTAATTAGAGCCAATTACGTGATATCAGAACGTGGGTTTTCCTAAATCATTAGTCAAAAGTATTGTGGTTTTGCTCTCGACATATTAGCACGTTTATTGCATGACTGAAATATCATGGAAACTTTGGGTATCATTAACATGGAAAACATGGCCACTGGGTGAATTATATTTATGAAACAAGATAGCAACTTATAAGCAGAGTCTAAGATATCGACACAGTGTAGCGGTTCCTCACCATGTGTTTTACAAAAGGCAGTGACAAGGTATCAGAGAAGCCCTGTCGCTTTTTCCTAACGTAGGTCGGTGACAGCGCGCGCGATGTGATTGCCATTGGCATGACGATGTTTTAAGCTCCTCGGTAAAACAAGCAATTATCGGTTTGCATTACATGAGCAGCACAATTAAAATTGAGTTCATCACGTCGTGTTGCCCCGCAAGCTTCAGGTGCTCGTCGATAAAATCTTTAATTATAGTATCATGTATCTATCAAATGCCCTGGGAGCAGCCGACGCAGGTAGCGAATGTTTTTGTTATGAAAGAAACTGACAACTACGATTGACAGTATTCCAGATCTGTGGCCCGGCTTTTTCAAAAAAGATGTAGTAACATAGCAAATGTATCTGAAAGGATGATTAAAGCTAAGATTTGTAATTTATGGTAGAAGCAAATGTTTCTTAGTTTTGATTTACTTCTCGATTTACTTCTAATTTCTACATGCCTAGAATGGCGTCGCACTTTAAAGCGGTTTCATGATAAGCGGGTTTTTATCGTGAAACCTTCAGAAGCAGCAATATTGAGTTCTTCTAGCATGCTGGAGACAACGGATGTGATTATGAATGTTCAAAGCAAACGCACCTGTATCAAAGAAGCTACGATCAACAGACGCAGCTACGCACAGCAACGTAAAACAAATATCCGCGTTGTTAATCAGTAAGAAAGCCCATTGACGAATGTGTATGATACGAACAGGTACTATAATATCTCAGTAGGAATGTCGTGTTCAAACGCATATTGTACGAGGCTTGGTGCAGGCGACCAATGATGAAGCTAATGCACTTACGGCTGTATAAATGCATTAAATATTCAATCAAGTTCATAGGTTGATCAGAATACCTCTACCAATCATGACGTGAGAATGTGGCAGCATTCAGCTTCAGCAGCTGACTACTGAAACCTTTACGGTCACTTTACGGAATGATGCATGAAGTACTTAAGATAATGCACCAACCATCGTGGTATATATCCAAATAGCGGTTCATATCGTGCTTCCCGCCGGGCGTTACTGTCGGAGCGCCTTTAGGCGTCCCTTTCATACCATACAATACTCGTGATAGTTCTAACGCATAAAGTATTTTGCACTCAAGTCATGAAGTGCTTAAACACCTCAGCAATCGCAGAATCGCCTGTCGAATACATATCACTCAATATGACAATGCTCTTTGAAAAATGCAACGTTTTACAAGCTACACACGATGCAGATAGTAGATCATGACATACAGGTAGTACATCATGACGTCATACAGGCGCGCGGAAAAACAACTTATTACGCAGGCTCGGTTTATTCTGCCAATGACTTAAGTTTGCTTTCTATGGGCCCTCTTTTATATTACAATACGGCCTCTAGAAAGGTGATTGTATACATAAGCAATAACCAACATTTAAAAGGTAAGCTATCCATAGTTTCATGTCAACTTTTATTGGTGCTGCGATAGAACATGGTTGGTAATGCCAGCTGTCTGTTGATATAGATAAACAAGTCAATACCCACTAATATATGACCTTGTGAGGTTAGACGAGACCACGCACAAAACCCCAGATGACCTACCCCTTCACCTGCAATGTAATCACGCTGTGTATTACACCGATTGGATTCAAAGGAGCAATACAATACGATTCACTACTTGAAGAAAGCTGCTGCTCTGAGCGTGTTTACAGGGACCTATTTATACAAGGTTTATTTGACGTGCCTTTAGATAAGTGATTAATTATTTGATTGGTGCTACATATCTGAATTACGGAGACAATTAACATAAAAGTCTATGCGCATATAATATAATGCAAATCTGGAACAATCTTAGCATTCCAAATGTTCATACATCGCTACTTTAAAAACAGAATTTTCGGCCACTGTGTATGCTGCTTAACCACAACAATTGTCTTCGTGTACGGCCTGACATGAATTATTGGGGTCCATAATCCAGGCAGTGGTTCACTTCACGAAAGCAGCCTATGAATCATGCCCCACGAGGTATCATAATGGCAATTACAGTTGTTCTGCGTGCATCTTGACCCACCTGTAGTGTGTACCGGACTCCGGGTTTAATAGCAACCATTTATGATATCACATCAACAGCATGTTGACAACAACTGATCTGTAGATGGCCGATGGAAATGGTATCTCATGCTTTAATCGGATATCAATAATCTAGATTAAGGCTGTCTATTAGATTGTTGCCAGGGTATAAGCTGGAATTCACCATACAAATTTTGAAAAAAAGATCATCTTGATATCATTCACATATATATGTATTCGTTCAGATGATCACCATTTCGGTGCAAGTGATTGGCTGGAATTGATGAAATTTACACATGGTCATCGCAATCAGAGTTTTATGTTTACGTCACGTGGCGCAGATATACAACATGCTTTCCCTACAAGCAGGCGATGTCGATAATCTGTCACGCGTACGGCACGTACGTATTCGAATCTGCACAAGTATGATTTAGACCTTGGACTAAATCACGCATTACGAGGACAATCAAACAAGAGCTGTGTTGTCCTTCAACATCTTTGAGCCGAATCACCGTCTGTGTCATTGATCGGTTTCAATCAAAGCTTTTAAAATGCATTGATCGTAATTTCATGTCCCGTATCCCAAGGCACATGTGCTCGAATGACGCAATCAACGAAACATTGCTTGGTTTGTATCTCATAACCGTGGCATTTGTATCGCATGACGTCGGCATAGTTGACAGCCTTAAGATTTGTGTTGCGGAACCTGAGATGCGGCATGATGAAATAATGATTAAAAACATTGAATATGAAAAAATCCTTGGTCGATAGCAGACATCACACGATTGATAACTATTATTGACATTCATAATGACAGGACCAAAGGAAAGTAACGACGATTTCCTCTTCCTTACACATAAGTGCATTGACTTGATATACAATATTCTGGCAAGAATCGAAGGCATAATAAGCTTATTGATTTAAAATAGCCGTAAATGATGTATTGATCCATGCAAACTTTCACAACAATCAGCCCTTATTAAGCCCGCAATCTTAACATGTTATGATATAAAGGTAACCAGAGTGAAATAGCAGCTGAGAGTAGAACACAAAAGGTATGGACAGGTGTTCAATATCATCATTGCCTGTTGAATACGGCTCATATAAAACAATTATCAATGTCTTTATTGTCACAGGTGTATTATTGTGTGTTTCGGCATATTCCATTGTATATCCAACTAAAAAGAAGCTGAACATTAACACCAGCTTCATTAGCATCTAAGAATAGAAACCCTAACTAAAAATAACATTTCGCCTTGAACATACTTATATCTTACACCGATAATGGAAATCCGGATCCATTTTCGTTCCTTTGCCTCTGCGTGACGAAATGACAGAGACTGGCCACAAAATTGTCTGTTATTGCTTCGTTACTGGTGTTATATGCTTCAGTTTTCATGATAACTTAAGAGCATCAAATACTATTTACTGATGGATATAGGCTGCATATTTGATATATGCAAACGCATCAATATTTAGATAGCACTTCCGTATGATAGTGGATTAAAACCCAAATACCCTTTACGGGTTGCGTGCGAAATCAACATCGCTCAGTACGAAACAAATTATTGGGGTATATAGCGTGTAAATGACGCCTCAATACTTATAACGGGTGAGAAAACCTGCGGATTAATAAGCATGCTCGAAGTTAATAGGGATTTGACATGCCACTCCCTTACGTAGGTATTCCTCGATCACACCTTATGTATTATAATACAGTCTCTAGCATTGAGATAGAATAATGCATTAGGATAAACAAACGTTTACAGATGGATCAGGGTTTTCTTAATTAATAGATATACGCATTATAGACAGTACCACACCCAAATTAATGTGTGAAATGGGTCTGTATGGTATATCATGGCAACAGGATTAGCTTAGCAGAATAATTAATTAGGAAAACGGTGATCTATTTGAATAGACAGTAAGAAGTGAGCTCGATTTCCGACCTTTACGAAATATTGCCTACTATTGTAAATTACTACAGACATTGTCATTGAAATACACCAATATGTGACGTAAATTTGATCCATAAATTCATATATTTACACGCATCAACATGGCGTTTGTGCTGCCCTGTGCCAGTGTAGTTCAACCCACGGACGACTAGCACTTCCCACTCACTAAGTAAGTTGCTACAACAACACACAGCTTATAAGAGCTACTTATGTGCCAGAGTTTCTCTGTCAAACACATAATTGACAATCTCTTCACAGTTTTTGTTTTTGTAATGAAAAACCAAAGGCAAACATGCTATTGAATGATGCATGAATTACTTAGAATATTGCTCCAATTATCGTGTTATATATCCAAATGGCTCATCCAATCATATTGCTCATCAGGCCTTGCTGTCACAGCGGCATTTACCGACCCTTTTACACCATACTATACACATGATAGTTCTAACGCATAAAATATTTTGCACTCAAACCATGAAGTGCTCAAAGAACTCAGTCATCAAAGAATCGCCTGTCGAATACATATCACTCAATATGACAATACCCATTGAAAGATGCAGTATTCTACAAGCTGCACACAATGCAGATGGTGACAAGACGTCATACAGGTGCGCGAAAATACAACTGATTAAGCAAGCTCGGCATTAATGACGATTTATTCTGCCACTGACTTGCGTTGGCATTCCATTGGTCCGCTTGTATATTACACTAGGGTCTCTGGCAGTGAGATGACTTGATAGATGGTAGCATAGCGGCATGGCGCATAATGATATTTGACTGATAAATCAGGGACGAAGCCAAAATATTTAGTAAAACAACCGGCATATAACCGCACCAGACGCTATAATAGTCTGAGATACAATCCTAATAGCATTTGTAGTCACTCACCTGTACATAGCGTGTACCCAACTCCAGGTTTCAAAGCAGTCATCTATGTTTTATCACATCAACAGCAACGTCAACAGTATGTTGACATAAACTGGTCTGATTGATGTAGTTGGCCGTTGGATTCGTCTTTGATGCTTTAGTCGGATATCAAGGATTGGGGTAAAGGCTAGCCATCAGATGGATATCATGACTCATGGAAATGAAAATCCTCGCGCGGAAAACACCATTTTTACTCTCTGATGCGTGTTTCATCAGTCGCTGTGGTAAGCTCTCAAACAGCTTAAGTTATAATCGTAGCACATAATACTGTTGCGGTGACTATGAGGGTCCAGTGGCATCCACATTATTTTTCTTGTACATTTCCAGCGGAAGCTAAGATCCAGACGTAGCTACAGCGAGTAAGCCGCCATATTGTGCAATGGAAGCAAGGAATATTTGCCGAATAGGTAACTCGCGGCATCAACATGAGCTCAGCCCGTGTTTCAGGTAGCGCTAGACATCAAGACGAATCCATTGCTCCCAAACATGCTATCTAATTCGCCAGAGAACTCAATGCATAGATGGTCAAGATAATGTTCTCAATGAACACCAAAGATGGGACGCTTTGTGTGCAAATGTTGAAACTATTCATTGATACTACACGCATGGCATGATCTACAAGTTTTGTTAACTCCCGAGACTGTATAGCGGCCTTATGGGATGGCAATAGGAGACCTTCATAGCTTCCTTTGTCAGATTCAAAAGTGATCATGTCCTTTAGTGGAGTGGTGCAACTCAAATATAAATTTGGTAAACTCCCCCCATTTTTCTCTGTCTGTCTGGCTCTCTCTCTCCATTCTCTCTCTCTCTCTCTCTCTCTCTCTCTCTCTCTCTCTCTCTCTCTCTCTCTCTCTCTCTCTCTCTCTCTTTCTCTCTCTCTCTTAAATTCATGTCTAAGAGATCAACATAGCCCATCCATGCAGGGGATTGACTAAGCTGATTGATGAGTTATTTTGTCTAAGCAGCTTATATGTTCACTGCCTTAGGCTCATTAGGATCTTTGTTAGATAACGAAATTATTCAGGCGGTTGTCATTAACGCAGATGGCATCCACGATGAGTCTTAACAGGGATTTCGGTGTCTAGTTTATGTAGCTTAGTCTTTAACGTTGAGATTAAATGGCTGAACCCGTTCGCAGACAAAGACCAGGAACGGTCAGCTTTTTAAATAAGATTGTCCGCAGTTGAGTCGCGTTGTAGATGACAAATCAAAACAAATTTCTTGTATCTTCTAAGGCCGCTTTCAACAACGAGTGAAATGTGGATTGTGAAAGAGGATTTAGACATCTGGATAGTGGCCCTCAAGCGAAACCGCCTACGTACAATTGCTCCATTGGCGGTAATCGGTTACCAACCTATGTCGCTGGGATGGCGCAATACGTGGAAACAATCAATCCCGATCACATACATCTACAAATGCGTATTTGGTGTTCCAAACTCTGTTATTGCCTCTATGCATAGTAATCTGCAAGTTATCGTCCGTAGAGAACCTGTGATCTTACAGTATGTAACTACTTATGAAATAAATTGGACAAAATATGAAACAATCGCTTTGTATAGTCTCTATATTTGGCAGATATTGCACACGCTGCGTGTCAAAGATTTGCCATGTTATCAACGACTGTTCACATGAGTTAGAGGCATACATCCCGGATACGCCCCATGCAGTATCAATAAGGGAACTGCTTTCATAATGATTTAATTTCCGCCTGAATTGCACCGTAGCCGCAAGGCACACTCATCACAGAATGGCCAATTCGCAATAAGGAGGTATTGCTTTTTAAATTTCTAGCATTATATCCCGCGATTACAGCTAAATGATACTAAAAAACCCACAGAAGCTGAACACAGGTTTCAAACACAGAGAGATCGCTTCCTTGTGCAAGTGGATTAAGCCCAAGAGCTATTACGTTATTACGAGCCAAATCAACTACGTTGAGTACTACAATAACCATTGGGATATGTAGCTTTTTTTCCCCAGCTGTGCCCGCGTCAAAGAAACAGGTGCGCAAATATATGAATCAATAAGCATGCTCAAAACTAATGGTGAAAATTTTATTTTGTGCCTAAGGATGCCCTTATAACGCTGATTTTCTTTGCCCACACAAAGTGGTCGTAAGCGTGGTCGCCCCAGGAGAGATACCTCGCAATCTTCTCCAAAAAGATCAATCTCCAGTGATGATTCAACTGAAAACCCAGCAGAAACCTGTAGTGCAACAAGTAGTACCAGTGGAGAAAATGAAAAGAGGCATGTTACCAGAAGCAGCTGCAGTTCTTCAGGACTGCTTCATACTCTGGCCCGACCTGCAACTGCGCAGTTCGTAACATACAGACTCCCATCTAAGAAAGATGTCCTGAAAAGATGGAGAGACATGAGAGATGGTACCGCGCAGAACTACCCCAACAGTGCCATTGCTGGTGCCCTTGCCAAAGAAGTAACTTCAGTATGGAACAGGGCAGCATTGCCATCCAAGCGACAGGATAAAATAAAGCAATAAATCCTTGATATGCTGGAAGAATGGAAAAAAATACAGCGACTGAAGGAAAATGATACAAAGTGTGGAGTCTACTCTGATTCAATTGACAAGCTATTCAACATTGCCCCAGCTGACATTGAGGAGAAGTTAAGCGCCAAAAGGAATGCAAATGGCATTCTACAGGTCCCTGTATACTAGTAAACCAGTTTTAATGTACATGGTGCAAATCAGAAGAAGTGTGTTTGACCAAAAGTATATATCTTATAGGTGCTGTGGAGCCCATATTCAAGCGCTTCCAGGAGTGGTATCTCCCTCTAGCCAGAGCCGCTGCAGCTGCAGTACCACCTCAAGTGTTCCCGCATCCTAATGGGCTGGCACAGTGGGAGTGGCCTGCTGACTTTGCTGGTTCTCCAACTGGACCGTACACCTTGGTCACCACCCTCGCTCTGGAGTCAAAGCAGTGGGCCAGGGACCAGTTGGTGGCCAACACCTTTGAGAGGGAGGACTACCGCGAGCTGACAGAGCTCATCTACTTCTACCTGGGGGGTGATGTGAGTTCAATAAAAGCCTTACTAGTTAGATAATCTGTTCATGAATTAAATATCAAAAACCACTAGTATATATGAACTGTCTGTCTTTGCAGGTACCCAGGGGATTCAGAATGCGACGACCAGGTGCCAACCATTCAGCACGTTTCATGGCCAGTTCGCTCTACCTGATGAATATGCAGATTCTCAGCAATATGTGGCCATTGACACGCCGGTTGAAATCTGTGGTCCTGAAGATGTCGCAGATCATCACCGTCTTCCATCCAGGCAAACCAAACTTCCAGCCTGTGATTGACCTACTGGGATAGACCCGCCCAAGTCTGGCAGTGTTCGTCAGTGAGCGATCTTGGCTGCTGGTTAAGCTATTCAGAAGCAATACAGACTGGCTGCTCCAAGAACCAGCAACTTGGCCCCAAGATGTAGCCTATCGGGAGCTGAGGGAGCTAGTGAGGGACCTGAAGGTGGTAAATGACTGCGCTGAGCGTGCCATCAAGAACGTGCAGGAGTACGCAAATGCTACACGTGACGCAGGACATATTGACGATGTGATATTGGTTGGAACGGATCACCGCTGTCGGCTGTCACACCTCCGCAAGGCTGACTAAAATGCCATAATCTAAGACTGAGACTGAAACCCTAATGCATGCTAAAATGCATTTTGTTGTACTGAAGTTGCTACATCAATGGACAGGAAGTCCTATTTCAGTGATCATATGCTTCAGTTTTTGTATTGTGTAATGAACAAGAAGGTATTATAAATAAAGCTATTGTCTGAGTTTTTGCTATTTTAATGACTTTTTTTCCTTCCAAACTGTACACAGTACATCATATTAGCATACAAATAGAATACACCAATCATGTTTAGACAGTTAAACATCATGAAAGTATGAAATATTGATTGTAATACATTTTGAATTGCATAATACATGAAAAATAGCTGAAAATCGTCATTTTTCCAGAAAACGCTAGACGGGAGGGTATAAAATTAATTTTAAAAATCTGAAAAAAAATCAGTGTGATAAGGGCATTATTAGGCACAAAATAAAACCAGGGGAGCACGCGTTTAAAAAAAAAAGGTTTTTTTGAGCCACCCTTGCATGTATTCTCCTTATAGAGTGCAGTTGTTGGTTTATAGGGACCAATTATCACTAGGTATATTACACAATAGTCGTCTATAAGAGATGAATTGTGTGCAGGTTATTAAATGCAATCTTAGTATTAAACATATTTGTGCATCGCTGCTGATGAAACGGACATTTTTGCCTCTGTGGCTGCTGCTTAATCATCGTTATCGTCTTTGTGTGGGGCATGACATGAATAATATGATTCTTAAGGCATGAAGTATATATATGAGACTATAGGCATGGTATTAATTTCCTTATAAGTGCCAAACAATGCCATGAATACCATCTCCAATAGAAAAGTAGTTGTAGCGGGACTGGGTATTATATTGTAACCTGCAACGTTGATTAACATCTAACTATACTCAATCGGATGAGCAGGTGCTATAGCGAGGATTGTAAATACTTACCGCACGTAAGAAATGGAGCGTTCGCCTTCCAAATGGTGCAAAGCCTATATCTGGCGCTATAATAGCCTTGAATCTTATCCAAATGCCCTCTGTGATAACAATGTAATGTTGCAGACAGCTTCAATGACTCCAGTGGAAAACACCATCTTACAACACATCCTCTTAATGTGGTTATCCATACTTTCTCGGCTATTGCTTCAGGTTATATCATAATCTCAAATCTAAATCACGATTTTGCGTGTGTTGACACATCTGACAGCCCAACATGGTTGCATGCAATACTACACCGGCCTTTTTGTCTGCTGTAATTGGTGACTTTGAAAAGAAACACGAAGTAAGATGGTTCTGTTCTGTATCGTATGTCTTAGTAAATGTATTAGTTTAGCCAAAGCCTGAAATTATGTGGTGTATTTAGGAAACATCCTCACAATGTACTCAATATTATTTCAAGTCTTTGAAGCCTGGCCTTTTTCGATCTAATGATATATAGTTTGTTATAAGTATTACCAGAGACCAGTTTGGCTAACCTATCGAAACGTCGTTGTTCCCCCTAATATTAAAACATTTATTGTTATACTGCCATAAAGCCAGTCGCTTCCAACGCACAATGAGCACCCCAATTGTTCGCATCAGGTGAGAGATGTCCCACACTCCCTCATGCCATATCAAACATGACTTTTTTTATTGATAGGGACCATCACAGCTCCCAATTGAACACCTTGATCAAAAGTCCATCCCCTCTGTCTGCAAGCACTTGTGATCGAATGAGCCTTTAATTTCAATTATCAAAACATTGTCTGGTTAGTGCCTTATGACCCTGGCATTTGTATCACATAACTTAGTCATGTTGGACAGCTATATGATTCGTGTGGCAGAATGTGAGGTGTACCATGATCAAGTTATTATTGAAAACCTGAAATTAAAAACAACTGGTCGACACCAGGCAGCACAAGGGGATTAATAGTTTATGTACATGAATAATTACAGGAACAGATGTATATAATGCCGAATTTATCTAACTAACACTTGGATTGCTCACGTCCTTGATTTTAATCTTGAGCACATGAAGCACGCTATTGTGATCATGAATCGGCGATAGAATAAGGTGCGTATCGATGAGGTATAGACCGACTGTAATCGCCCTATCAACCATTTCACCCAGTCTATGACCCCCAGCAACTTGCTGTGTGGTACATACACGTTTAAGATATTCAATTTTGCGCCAGTGTCTAGGACCCTGATCAGATGCAGCATCCACAAATTGGGAAGATGCGGGGAAGGTAGCTGAGTGTTGTGATACAATAGAGGTTCAATGTGGACGACGGTGATTTTATCAATATCCGTACATGTTTATATCGCAAGCGATGTAATAAATTAGAGGTTAAATGTGGTTTTCTCAACATCCGTATATGATTATATTACACGTGTATGTTTCGGGATACATCCACCATGACACTGATGAGACACGGGGATTGATTTGCTATTCAGTAAACATTGCCTAATCTGTGAACTTTAATACATGATAAGAAGGGGAGTTTGTTGCAATTATCCCTTCTTCGACGGCTCATGGCTTAAAATGTAAGAGAGCACACGGTCCTTGCATGATTATCAGCCGATGTTTCAGCATGTAGATTGAACTTTAAATTTATATTCTTTACTCGCATAGCATGTCAAAATAGTCTGGAAAATGTTAAATGATTTACAAAGATTTACAAACAAAACTGCCGCCCAAAACCGCATGGGGATGAGTGGCCAGAGCCGTTTGTGGCGACCTATATAAGATACTTTTTGTGACAGCAACAAGAACGCATGTTCAACACTTAATTTATTGATGAAATGGTATTTGCTTATTCAATGCTTAAAGGTGCATTTCATAAAAAAATCACTCGATTTTGAATCGGAAAAAAAATTGCCAACTGCACGAGTACCCTAAATGGTGCTGATATCCGGATTCCAAAGTTGGAATGGCCGTATATATTTCTTGTTGTTCTTAAATAAACTTTCAATTCCTTATTTTTCACTTCCAGCCAAAAATAGACCATATTTGGAAGCTCATGTATTATTAATTCCGGAAGCGCAGAAACGCCATCACTCTGTGCCGATCGCCGCCGGCGGGTGTTTAGTTTGCGCTATTTTCATTGCGATAATGGACGATCAAACCAAGAAACGAAGAAAAGGTGGAAGGGAGAAAGAAGCTGTTAATAGATTCAACAACTAAGAGAAGGAAGCGGAGCTAGACCAGCTGCGGTCTAACACGAGGGTGTCTTAAGATATGCATTCAGGGAAGTGAGGAGTGTGACCAACGAAGAAGCTGCAAAGTTTTTGCTGGACATGTATTGATGATGTAAGTAATCTCGTTGTATTATGCTGTTATGAATACCCTGCTATCGATTCATTCTGTATTGAATCGACTTGTGTAAATGTCACCGATTAAATAAAATCTAAGGGCCTATTATGAGTCCATTGCACCATTTAGATTTGTAAATTGTTGTTGCAAACATACCTTACTTTGTAAATTTCAGGTAGAGAAATTATTGCATCCTCTTGACCCTAATTCAATGGCTGGTGATCAGGTGTTCGTCATACCTTGCCTGCAGTCAAGTTGTGACAATGGACCACAACAGGCATAGGGATAGGACATATGCACTCAAGTAGGGTTGGTCAGCCAATGTAAGTCTCTCATGACCACTCAACTACGCACTGACCAAATGTCCTATCAGAAAACAAAATACTGATGCTGCACATGTAATGTGTTCTAGCTATTTGGCCATATAATGCCATTTGTCGTGTTACAGGTACAGCACTCGCTTCAACAAGCAGTCAAAGACGTGGTCATCGGTTTAGAGGCCAAGACTTACGCCCATATACCAGATATGATGACAGAAATCTTAAGGCCCAAGCAATGCGACAATAATCACAACAACACTCACAACACTCTTCTGATGACCCCGCAAAATCAGTCTGAACATTGCTCCTGTGCCAGGCCATCTACCCAAGAAACAGTTGCAGGGGTCTCGTTTTGATTAAAAATATGATTTGGAAATTTTTTGTTGTTGAAATGTACAAATCTTTTATTAGTCACATTCTTTTGTCTGTAAATCCAAACTGTAATAGAAGAACTCATGTAATTGGCTAATAAATAATACATGAACTCATTTTAATGTACTTTTTTTATCAGGGCTAGAATTATGAACATAAAAAGTCCAATCTGACGATAACGTGTTATGACTAATTGACAAAATAATGTGTGTATAATACTTTTTTGTGTTTGAGAGACGAACAATTAACTAATATATGAATGCTCATTCCATAAAACAAATAGACAATAAATTATCAAATTGTTGAAGCAAAAATGTTCAGAACAAATAATACCACATGTTTTGTGAGACTAGGCAATTTATAATCCACACAAAAATACCAATTAGAACAATGTGATATTTCCTGATTAAAATTAAAACATTTAAGCTTAGTATATTACCAAAACCTATTTTGTATTAAGCCTGTATACTGTCAATACTTGTTAAGGAAGAGGTCTCTGATCTTCCATACACAACAGGAGAGAGTTACCCTCCTGTTGCACTCCTCACAAAATCCATGAATCCACAGAACCAATTGCTGATAGGCGCCGTGTCTAAGCATTTTTTTTTTGGTCCTCGACAACCGCATCCCATAGCAAGTCCACTCGGTACCTGTTAATAACCTCAATGACCATCGGGTCAAGCACAACTCCTTCCATCAGAGGTAGAACAACAATTAGCAATACGGCGCCATATCCAACAACAATTAACAATATGGTACCACATTCAGCAACAATTAACAATATGGTACCGCATACTTCAAATCAACATCTCGCTAACAAATGATCATTCAATGGCTCCAATAAACAGTATGTAGTTATTTGAAATGAATAATCAAAATTATATTATTACAAAGATGACACGGATGATTTCGACGATTTGTTGTTGTGATGTGTTCTCTTTGACATATGAAGCACTCATGCATATTAGTGCAGCACAAGCCGGTATCATATTGACCAATGATTCCCTTTAAACGCATTTAATAGTGTTGTAACATTTATTTACAAACATCTGAGCCCTATGAGTGTTACATTTTCTACTCGCTATTGTTAAACCCTCGTATTGATCTGACGTTATTATATGTCTGTTATGTGCCATTCACAGATCGTGAATGGTGGTTGAAAAACAAACGTTTATGCCAGGTTATCCCCTCGTCCAAGCTAATACCTGTCGTCATTACTTATCCATTAGAATATAACTTTTCAGCATTTGCGATGTTTTCTTAAGCAAAAAAAACTTCTTTGGGCCTCATCATTGGAAGCAATATATGTGGTGTAATGCAATTACATTCAAGCATCAAGTTCAGGTACATAATGGTTGAAATTTTGGATGAACCTTGAGCTCTAAATCTTTTTTCGCTTTTGCAAATAGGCTTCTTATGCTGTAATCAAACTCACCAGATGGCTAATAGCGTGTATTTCAGTCGTTATCGTCCACAAGCATGGCTTCAGTGGCTAATTAGTGTGCGATGTATTGTTTGCATCTGATTATAGGATGAGGCTCAGGATGCGTGTGCTTTGTTATTCTGAGCGGATGTGACTAAATTAAAACGAGCACATTATGACCAAGGTCGGAGTGGGAAAGCAAGTCGAACACACGCAACCGAATCACTCAGCATTGGAGGAAGCATGTGGCATGTGTTGTTTAGGTAACATGCGACACGCGCTTCCGACACGATACCTTACGTCAACACGTAGGCGTTGTAGGTTATTTTGAATATGCCCTTGGATGCATCACGTATGCATTTGGATGAAAAAGACATTTGCCGTTGACTGCTTAAATGTGCCAAGCATAATTCTTACAGGCTGTTCTTTCCATGCATCAGTCAATGACAGATATACGTAATGGCTTTGTATTGTTTGTGTTTGACGTTCAGATTTGTGCAGCTGTATGATATTACATTACATGATTGTATTACAACCCCCGTATTTCTTTCTCGCTGTAGTTTTTTCACTTGGCAATGATCCTTGTCCATGAATGTGTAATAACTATCGCTTCCTCGATGTTGCAGCACATATGCATTGTCTTTCATATTGCCATGAAGCGGCAGTTCTTCTTCCACGCACAGCTCACTCTATCACATTGCGTAGTTGCACCGGACTTAGATGTTGTCCTTGAGTGTCACAATGCTTTGAGATAATGGCATCTGCTACATTGTACAGCCTCTATATGGTGTAATTATAACGAAGGAAAATGTTTCAGCATCATGCTTAATTAATATGTGAAACCGAATTCGTTTTAGTTGTAGAAACAATCGGCTACTTCAAACAAAGTCTTTGTAGTTGATGAGATAAGTCAAAACGGGATTTCCAAAATATATTAAGTACTCAGAAAGGTTTAATGTGCTGTGTATACGGAGAAGTGACACGGGACACAGAATTAAAATACCTCTTAAAGCCACAAATATCGTCAACGAACTGCTTTGCGGGCCTTGGCGGACAAACATTACTTCCGTTGATCCAAGTGCAATAACGTTTCAATACAAAACCACCATAAACAAGGTCCAGACAATGACCGATTTCAACGGAACTGCTTACATAGCAATAATGAACACACTTTCGCCTGCACTTAAAGCAGTCAATACAATAAAATACACCATCGTATCCACGATACGTGGTCACAGGTGCGTGTATCATCATATCAAAGCAGGGACGATACTGCTGTGGTTCATCCCAGCGGTGGATAGAAAACAGTCCCTTTGAACCTTTTCTTCTTGATCGGACACAACAAATGTCAGTGACAAGCTGCCCTCCCATGTTTACTCCATGTTCGTATATCACCTTATAATTTTACTTTCATTTGTAAAGGTTGTTGACATAAATTATAGATTTCTGAACTACGTTAGCATACGTATAACTAAGAATTATAAAAATATGATTAGGCGGAATGTTGGTACAGGATGTCTTTTTCCCGGAAGCGAGTACAAATCACGCACACAGCCAATCAATACCCCGCACCTAAACGCAATGTATTCCACTTTAATTCTCGATCAGTATTCAATTGGGATCACACATTATAATGTAATTTAATAATTAGCAGAATTCATGTTTAATGACATATAATTCGTATCAAAAGTGACCGATTGAATACACGTGAACTATTTAAAGGAGAAAATAATATCTTAATTATGTTAATTAACTTTGCTGCCAGTCATGCTGTCGGTCTATATTATGAATACGCTGTGTGAATATATAATATTGTATTTGTAATAATTGCGCATAATTTTGGACATGTTATGACGCATGCGTATTGTTTTTAGAGCAGACATAATAATAATCGCCTATGTCACATAGAACCGATATAATGTAAATGGTAATATTCGGGTTTGACGTCATATCAGCATCAAGGTGATATCGGATATCGCGACTGTAATGGATGAGGATGATAGGATCAGTGCAGCGCCCACTTGGCACAAACCCGTTGTCCAGACCGGGCTGCTAAAACCACGCCGATGGGTCTAGCATGATACTGTTGAGCTACCTGGTAGGGTACATCCTACCTCCAGAGATGGGACAACAAATTCACGTAATCAATCGATTCAGGTTTTCACACCTTGGTATCGAACCCATAACCTGTTGGTCGAAAGGCGACCCAGTATACCACTGCGCTAGGGGGATCAATTGGAAACGACATAAGCTAAGGCCATGGCGACTGTTCAAATGATTGAAAATTATTTATCATTTGCTATATTTCCTAGTTACTAGGGGTTACATTAGGTCGAACCTGCATGTCCTGATAAATGTGTATTAATCATGGCCATTTCAGAGTATAAGAAATGCTCCCATGGCTCCTGAATACATTTTTGCATGATTATAATATCGATCCCAATATCTAGATCTTAATGCCTATAAATATAACATGTATTTGTGCAACTAAGGACAAACAAAAAGTCAAACATCTGAGATAATAGCACTTGAAAATGCTTACTAATGATGTCCAAAAATGCACATAACATATGGTATGATAATGCTGAGCTATAACTGACGCCTTTAAAAACCTTCCAGGGGTCCTAATGTATACCGCTCTGAGGAACAGGAAGCCTGCTTGATACCGTCTTTATGAATCACAGAGACGTATGATACGATTGGCGCTAAAGTCACATTTCGACAATCCATCTCTGATGTTGTGTCCTCTAAAAGCGATGTCCCCCAATTGTGCTGCTAACAACGATCTGATCTGATCTGCAATCAACTACTGTCAATTGTATTTGCCATGACGTAATTTTGATGATGATTTTATAAACTCACTCTCGCTATCTGTCACTGCCATAAAGTGGTAAATGACCCAGCCTGATAAAGCAGCACAGGTATCTCTTACGGAATAAGACACTAGTGTTAATCAAAATTTGGAATGACACCTGTTGCTCGCACGGAATGACGGACATGTTTTGTCATCCATTATAGAGTAGTACGATGTCCTTGTATGGATGTAGAATCAACGAAAGTCTGATCGATATGTAACATATGGGGAATTCTACTACAATTGATCGCCTCAACGTCTAGTAAGAGGGAAGCGTGACTGTTGGTCCTTCATCCAACATCTCTTTGGTTGCCACATTGCGACATAGGTAGAAATAGTGCCATCTTACTGGATGAGGCAACCGCGCCATAAATTGTCTATGTGGTTTTGAAATAGACGTCATGACGGGACCGAGTCTGCCAAGCGTAGCCATTAGATCTGTAGTTTCACTGCTTGAAAAGGTGATATCATCAGCTACAGCAACACCAATGGCACAGTATTTCCCACCTCCAGCACCTAAGTTGATTGAGTCCCTTTAAAGGCAAAACAAATGTTTGAAGTGAATCGTTATTAAGTGCTGAAATATAGCTAAAACTTAATGTAATTTTGTCGTCTTTGTGTGTATGCGCATGGGCGTATGTGCATGTGCGTGATTGTACGTATATGTATGTATGTATGTATGTATGTATGTATGTATGTATGTATGTATGTATGTATGTATGTATGTATGTATGTATGTATGTATGTATGTATGTATGTATGTATGTATGTATGTATGTATGTATGTATGTATGTATGTATGTATGTATGTATGTATGTATGTATGTATGTATGTATGTATGTATGTATGTATGTATGTATGTATGTATGTATGTATGTATGTATGTATGTATGTATGTATGTATGTATGTATGTATGTATGTATGTATGTATGTATGTATGTATGTATGTATGTATGTATGTATGTATGTATGTATGTATGTATGTATGTATGTATGTATGTATGTATGCATGCATGAGTGTGATCGTGTGTGTGTGTTTGTATAGTGCTATTATACAAGAGGCGATGTATACTATTACATTTTCCAGCCTTCTGCTGATGTAAAAAAAGGGTATATGACTCACAATTCATACTACATATAACCTAACGACAATGAAAAGGCACTAAACTGAGGGCTTGAAGCCTATTGAAGGGATGCTGCTTGGATACAGTCCAAGGCATTATAGCCGTTCGTACTGTGCTTAACGTTGTTTCAACAAAAGATGCTAGCACAATGCACTGTCAAAAGTTAGGTAGCTTGAGGTATTACAATGGCAAAACTGACTTATGACTTGGAAAACACATTTTTCGTCTAACAAATTTGCATTCGAGGTTCACATATGTGCAGCCGGCTGCTACTCAATTACATGATTTAACCACAACGTGTGAACCCATTCTGCCTGACACTGCATGTGTTCCCTAGCATACCTCAAGGTTACCGACAATTACGACGCTATCGTAAGCTATTGAAATATGGATTGCTGCAAGTATTATGCCTAAAAATTTGCTGGCGCTAGAGGAATATGGTTGATTGAGTCCTTGTTGTGGTAGTGATGTGAAGAAGTCAATAATCACATTCATTATATCATTGCATCAATTAAATATTCCGTTAGTCAGGTTTATTTATCACTGGATATGGCACCAATTTATTCCACCAAAAACCAAGAGCTAACTTGTAAGGACTTTTGCTGGTTTGGCCACAATTCTGCCAAAAACATGCAACTTTATGAGCATACTCTTCATTGTATACCTATTGTCATTAATGGCAAATTGCGACCTAGTTTGATCAGTATATGTGTTGCAGTAAACAAATTAACACTAACAAAATACATATCAAGCAATTGTGACAGAAGATAAATCTACGGTATGAAAACAATGAATCGCAGTCCATCCGAATTCGCTGGGTTTAGCAAAGTACGCACAGCTATCGCACTCGTAATATATCATTTACCCTCAGGTAAAAAGGCTGTGTTGAATTACTAATGACACAGCATAAGATATGCAAGGACCGTGAGCCGTCTGACATATTAAGCCATGATCAGTCAAATGAAGAGATAATTGCAACAAACTCGCCTTCTTATAATATATTAAGTTCACAGATGAGATAACGTTTCCTCAAAAGCCAATCAATCTCCATGTATCATCAGTGTCATGGTGAGTGTATCCCAAAACATACACTTGTGATATAAACATGTCCGAATATTGATAAAATCATCGTCGTCGACCTTTAACCTGCAACACTCAGCGCCTTCCCCGCATCTTGTCATAGAACTGCATTTATTTTCGCAAGCATGGTCGTTGGGTTCAAGGTCGTTAGGTTCAAGGTCATTGGGTTCAAGGCAGTTGGGTTCATCCCTTCCATTTCCTGCCGCTTTCATTGTGAACACCACAGAGCTCAGACGATATTATAGTTTCCCATTTCGTGACTCGAGTTTATATTCGTGAGCCTCTGTTTCTAGAGAAGCATTCAATCCATAGTCTCCATGTCATGTCTCCTTTTCACATTCTCTACCGGAAGAAATCATGAAGGACACGTTTGAGAACATAGGCCTGATTTTTTTTTCAACGATGATACACAAATCAGTCCAGCACGATGTCGAAAACAATCCGCTTGATTGGTGTTGTCTAATTGAGAATGTTAGTAACATAGGGATTTGTTCAGAAGCAAATACTAACGCATGCATTCATAATAACGCGACTCAAGCACTTTGTAAGCCAGCTTCGATCTAGATCAGCTGTAGGTTTACAGTTTGGGTTATGTGTGTTGTGGATTCGCGCATTAATAACAATATAATAACCAATTAGGAGAAAAGTGAAAAGTGAATTTATAAACCAGTAACACATGTATTGAGTATATTAAAGAGCTGAATGGTTCCTAGTTTTGTTCAGTCTATGTTTATGTTTATATAGGTATACAACCGTATATTAGGTACCTGAATAATGATATACTTCCGATGATGTTAGTTAATTTAGTATGCTGTGATCGATGTTATGAAGGCACAAATTGAAGCGCCGATGACGCCTTTGTTTGTGTGACCCGAGCATCATCGCGGCTTGATGGGAGCGGAATCAGAATACACCAATGTAAATTTGCATACACTTGATAGATACCCTTTAAGCACTGACGCTTAGTCACGCAGAGGCACACATATTCCACAATGATGGTTATGAAACCGGGAGTGGCTCCGGATTTCCGTTACCGGCGTGAGATCAAACTAGCTTAGCTTAACTCGTTAACATTCACAACTTGTCTGAGCATTAAAGCTCGCCTTTACAGTAAGCTCATAACGACATCTATTGCGTTTCTACTCGAGGATGCAGATGGAAGTTATGTTAATGTTACGCATCGATATATTTCTATGCGTATTTAAAACGATGAAACAAATGACCTTCCAGCACATACAATCATACAGCTGGGGATATTGAACATGAGTTTATATGAGCCGTTTCAGCCAGAATTGAATATATTGAACATGTCTTGTAATAGAAAGACGATGTGATACTCGGACACAGGTGCATAATTAGGGGCACCAGTCTACACATTGTGTGTTTTACCTATGATTGCTATGTCTCCTATCGGTTGGTATGATCGTGAGCCTGAGTTGGAGCCGTTTTAACGTTTGCATGGATCAATGCATCTTCTGAGGCTATTATGTTGTACACCAATCAGCTAAACAAGTATTGAGCATGTTGCATCAAGAGGTTAACAGAAAGTGTATGAATTGACATTCAGATATACTGAGAGCTACACATATCAGCGTTCTTTACACCCTTTATTAGCAGACAAAATGTATGCGGACAGAGGGTGGAAGATGAAATTTGCCCATAACATTTGATACGGCCAATCAAAAACAGCTAATTCATGACACACATTGCAATCGAACAATCCACTCTTCAAGAAATAATCTGGAGTCTAGCCCAGCTGTTAATCAAATGTTATGTATAGATTGAAGTGCGAAGAATCTTCAACCACTCCACTTGTATGAGCTGCTCACGCGCTCACATTGCTCATCAACCATTGGTTACAGGCTTCATGTGTATAATCTCTCTTGTTTCTGATCTCCTGTGTTTAAGTGACACGCAACCACCTTGTAACACTGATGTGGATATGTAGTCTACGTCCCTGACTCCAGGGCTTCCGCTACGCTGTTCTCCACAGGGTCTGCAATACACACAAGGTGTTGATGTGATGCACCCGATTATTCATCAGACCTGTTTGACTATCACCGCCGAGGTCGTGACCCGAATGGATATCAACTGCCGCGCGCGGCCCCGTCACCAGGTTCTGACGCTAACTTGTTACATCCGCCCTTTGTTTCCTGCGATGTCATCTACAATATTGAATAGACATCACACATATTGTGATCTGACTAGTTGGGGAGAGGGATATGGGTAAGTTCTATAGTCGCAATATGTTTCCTCATCTCAGTGTAAACATTTAACACGAAATGCTAAATCAAGATCGCTGTCAGGACAGGTTTTGTGTTTGGCCGAGCCAGTGTTAACAGGAGGCGGGACAGCCAGGTTGTGACGTCATAAAAACTTGGCCAGGGGTAAAAATCACAAGATCCACCGAGCCTTTTTGACAACATGCTGTTGGCGTCGCTGTTGGTGTGATAAAAACTAGTTTGCCACTATGAATCACGGAGTCAGTCGTGTACAATTGGAGGAACACGCATCTACTTCAGTGTGCATTTGTTTGATTTAGGCTGTTTGTTAAGGATTATGCCATGGCAATGGTGATCATTCAGACAAAGAGTTGCTCTTTTCAGGTGATCTACAAACTGACGTGTTCTTGTTTTCGCCTGTCAAGGTGTTGTTGTTGACTTGGTGTCACGTGGGCTTCGTAATAACCGGCTCAAGTCTCAAATGAGCGATTAAACCAGAAATATCATCGCAATGGTTGATCAAGTTAACTCGCACATAATCACTGATTTGCGGGAAAAAGTTAATTATTGTTGATGAAATTGCAAATTGATTGACATACGCATGCAATCAGCCCTTTTGATGTGCATTCATGACTTTAAAGGAAAAGATCGTTGATAACCTTTTGTCTGCTTCATGATTCGCTATGGTAAAGGTCTAGAACTATCACATGACAAGGGGTATGATCTGAATATTCTTCCATGCATTATCAGATGAGCTGTTGAGACTTGGACTTGCAGCAAGAAGTGAAATTCATCGTCGTTATTGACGTCACTGCCCATGGAGTATTCGATCGACGTCACTGAATCATTCAAATGTTGAGAACGAATAAAACGCCGTCATTAACTACACAATTCAAATACATCATCCGAGTATTTATGGGGCATTGTTAAGCAGGGTTCACATGTGTCATGATTGAGCGTGGCTCACTGGCTTCATGGTTGAGCATGGCTCACTGGTTTCATGTTTGAGCATGGCTCACTGGCTTCATGGTTGAGCATGGCTCACTGGTTTCATGGTTGAGCATGGCTCACTGGTTGCGTGGTTGAGCATGGCTCACTGGTTTCATGGTTGAGCATGGCTCACTGTTTCATGGTTGAGCATGGCTCACTGGTTTCATGGTTGAGCATGGCTCACTGGTTTCATGGTTGAGCATGGCTCACTGGTTTCATGGTTGAGCATGGCTCACTGGTTGCGTGGTTGAGCATGGCTCACTGGTTTCATGGTTGAGCATGGCTCACTGGTTTCATGGTTGAGCATGGCTCACTGGTTTCATGTTTGAGCATGGCTCACTGGCTTCATGGTTGAGCATGGCTCACTGGTTTCATGGTTGAGCATGGCTCACTGGTTGCGTGGTTGAGCATGGCTCACTGGTTTCATGTTGAGCATGGCTCACTGATTGCATGGTTGAGCATGGCTCACTGGTTTCGTGGTTGAGCATGGCTCACTGGTTTCATGGTTGAGCATGGCTCACTGGTTTCTATACACTAATACGCACGTTAGAGCGCATCATTTAAATGAGTGTAAAGCGGGCGTTCTATATGTGTACCTGTTTCCATCAACCAGTATCCCGATTATTTACCTGTTCAAATATTGGATAATTGCACAACATTGTATCACGGCGATTGTTTGACCCCACAGCAGAAAGCGAACACATTTGTATTTAAGCCCCTGAAGCGTTTGACCCCACAGCAGATCAGCGAACACATGTTTTCAATTTAAGCCCCCAGGTAAGCTGAAGCGTCGCACACAAAATATCAGCCCTAATACATGTTTTCAATAAGCTGGCAGCACGCCGGCCAGGTAAGCGTCAATCATACACTGCCATTAGTCACGTTATTATTATTATAGGAATCGACAAGAGCAACGTTCAGGAAGTTAGCGACCGATGCTAAACCCGCTATGCCTGGATGGTATCGCTTGATCTGCATTGTGCGGTCATAAATATACAAAATGCATTAAACGGAGGTTTAGGTGAGGCTCGGACTACTAACTGGTGGACAGCAAGCTAACTAACTGCTGCCGCTGCATTGTGGGATACATATGCACCAGTAAGATCTGATGCTGCCTCTAGCGATCGCGTAACAGAGCTCTAACTGATACTTTTCACATGGCATCGCCATTGTTAAGTCGCTATATTGTCCCGCGTCCTATGAACTTTTGCCGGGAGATGATGGTAAACTTCTGGTCACGAGTGTGTCTCCGCCAGGCTGAGGTTCATCAACATATGTCATCCTGTGTGTTTTGAAGCAATCAGGTGGGTTTTTTTAACAGTTCAACCACTTGGTCATAAATGCTTAAATATCAACGAATTGCTTAACGCAAACTGTATTTCCGATTCTCGGAGGCTTTTCTACTTGAATTGATAAAATTCTTCATTCCATCAAGCAGTGGAATAACTATCAATGTATTGGCGGCATACAAGGACAGAGTGTGTGATTTGCTTTACTTTCCAAAAGAGTTCATTCACGACGGTCAGTTCGCATGTTGTTCAGCATGGATGCAGCTGGTGTCCCAGGCGCAATAACGCGTTTCATTATTTGGATACCTTTTTGGAATGCAATTCTAAATATAGATATATGATTACCCTTTAGTCGAAGTTCATTTGCTCATATGCCTTGGTAAACTGTAAACAACGACGCCCCTTTCTGACACTTTTTACACAGTTCAGATAGTCAAGCCCAGGTCAAGCTATTACGGTGATGTTCAATTAATGGAGAAATCTAACCAATTATTAATCTTCACCTGTAAAATAATTTATCTGCAGCGAGTTCTCAAAACAGTTGTTGGACGGGTATTGTTATACATGGAACATGTGGTACAGTACCCACGGAACAGTCACGTGATTAGTCACTTTTGGCTGCCAACGTTAGAATATTCCAGCCAATCAAGACCAAATGAACCAAACATTTCAAGTATACTCGGTAATCTTTGGAACGAGGAAAGATCACAGATGCATCAAGCAAACGAACAGCCTCCATAACGGATAGATCCGTCTGTGCATTTGATGAAACCTGCTTTAGCAATGAACGTGGGAGTAGTGATACAATCACAGAACATTGGCATGTTACAATCGAAAATCACTTGATGTACTGCACAGGTAAACTTACGTGGTCTGTAACACATTTAATTCAGCCACATATGTGACGGCGTACTCTCCATTACTACATAATGCACCAGCTATTACAACTCTCAATAAATTCAACCCCTACACCGAGCCTGTTGTCATGGGAAACAAGGAATAAAACAACAATGTGGTAGGTCACTGCTTGATAACTGACACCTGTCGTGTCTTACATTTTCACTTAATATTTCTGAAGATCCTTGGTATCCAACTTAAGGTTATCTGCTAGTCGTACTTATGATATCCGAGTCTTGCATCTCATACAAGATCCTTCAAGCAACTTTATCAATCATATGGTTTTTGCTGCATTTTGTTGACACAGCTGGTAATGTGATAAGGAAGAGGTGGTTGCTATGGAAACGAATGGGGTTAACATGAGCGCGTCAGGCAAAACAACAGCAACCATACTGCAAATGTCGAGATGGTTTTTCAGAGGTATCTCTTATTTCAATGGATAGTCGACGTAGGATCTTACATCGTTTGCTTCGCTTGGGTACAAATTACCGTAATTGAATGTGCCAAGTGGGCGAATCGAAATTGTTTCAACTTTGTACGTCACCATAAATTTCGTTAAGTTCGCCATTCTTGTCGGAACCAACCGATCTGAATGACAACAACTACCGATGTTGATCCTACAATATTTGACGAATTATGCATTCCAGTTATTTACTTTTGCTTGATTTAATGATGATTATGTATGTAGAATGAATGTTCGTTTCTACAGTGCTCGCCAAACAATCATGGCTTTTTTATTGCATCCAGGTACAAATTATGTCACAAAGTATCAGATTTCTTAAAACCTGATACAACGTGCAGATTCTGAAGTTCTAACCTAACAAGCTCTATTCTTCGTGACAATAACTTTTATCTAAAACCTGACCCGTTAAGAAATTCTTGAATAGAATCCACGATATACAAGTGATTACAACCCTATGTATTAAGTAGCTGATTGGCTTACCATTCAACGAAGCATCTATCTCAGTGACAATTACAATGATGGCGGGAACAATGGAGCCAATTGGACATGTAATCACCTGCTTCGTGTTATCAATTAACCCGTTGGTGTGCCCGCAGAATGCCTGCTAAATACGACGATGGTCTGACGAATTACTTAACCGTTGTATTTTTTGTAACATAGCTGTATTTAGAGCAACCCTCTCAATTTTATCACATCAGAGCGACATCAAAAAAGTGTGAACAAAACTTACCTAATTAATCCAGCTGCCCTTTGATCTGTAATTTTTTAGTTGTACATGAAATCTTGGATCTGAGGAATGGCGTCTATAGGTTGGATGTCATGGATGCAGAACAAAACTGTCAATATTCTGTTCATATTCTGCAATATATCTCAATCGCCGCATTCTATAACAGGAGCCAACGAAATGCTTTACATATGGTTGCAATCATGTGGTAATTATATCAGCGTGAAATGCAAAAAAACTTCACCAACATTGTCGGCATGATGTGATAAAATCATAATGTGGTCGTAATTAGCTTCTTCCCGTAGACCTAATGAGTCAACATACCTAGCTGAATGCTAGCATGTGTATTATTATAGAAAACGTATCGTGGTTATTGTAAATACAAGCCGCATCTATACATAATCAACTGATGATATCGTTGTTATGCAGTAATTCAGCCTTGTGTATCACCACCAACACCTCGTTCCTTTCAATAATTCGTTAGTTCCCATCCACCGTCCGCATTGATGTCGCCGCCACGTTGGCTTTGTATACCTTACATTCATTGACAATTCATAACGGTAGCGATATCTGTGTTGGTTGTGATAAAAGATGACTATCATTGATTTCATCACAGACCGTTAGATATATCATCACTAACCATAACAAGCAATTAACTATTGGATTGTATCCAAATGCTGATTGAAATCGCACTCAGTATTCTCGATAATTCTACTGCCGAAAACAGTATTAAATTGTGTTATAATTGCTTTACGCATGCGCCCCACGTTGATCGATCTAAGCTGAGCGTGCCGACAATAAGGACACCACATCCGCCATTGTCCCATTGATACAGCAGGCCACTTACCTTCTCCTCATTTCAAGCGAGATTTTTTTTTTTGCCAGAAGTAGAGCTATAACTGACACTTGAACTAACCACAACAATTCAGGACCAAGTGCCTTACCCAAACATTCTCAATTTAAACAATAAATTATTACTACCACTTAAGTGTTGGTCAGGGAATTGTACTCGTCTGTATATCGGCCATTTGTACAGTGTTGTTTTGTTTATGGCGATGTTCGTTTGTTATAGGTTGGTGTGGTAGCAAAATTTAAATATTAGGTTGCAATGATAACTTATCGGCAGTGAAGGGTGAGTTTATTGTTTAGCAAACGTAGACCTGCGAAACATATGTCACACACCGTGACTGTTGAGAATTCTAACATTTGGCCAGTTATGAGTGCTCTGTTTAAATTTCCAACCAGCTTCGTCGCACCATAGGTTTTCCAAGATATTCAACAATTAATTGAACAGCGTTTTTCCAACGCTTTTGAATAACATTACGCTTTTTATTGAACTCACATAGGTATATGAAGGTGCCCAACTGGATTTTGGAGGTACATAGTAATGGAAATGTTGCACATAACCGGATGTTGCTCAAAACATGGTATTTTTAATGATTGATGGGTAAAAAAAATTTCATTGAAAACTTGCTTAAGGCTAACTATACTTTTCAATTGGCTTGCAAGCCTTAG